>CM077009.1:158640900-159848848 GCA_039090855.1 Macrothele yani
CAGAAGCCATCACCTAGACCACTGCGTAAATGGGGTGGCATTCTCTGGTTGCAGACTTGTGCATTAAGAAAAATTTGAATGAATATGAGAAACATTTCACAGCGGAAACGCTCTCCAACAAAGAAGGGATTTTTAAATCAGACTCTTAGAAGCAGAGATATGGACGAATATAAGATATGCACCCCCTGGTGAGAAAAACATGCATTTTAGGAAGAAAGTATTCTGGAAAAGTTTTTTGATGTGAGCGATATCGGTCCAAGAAAAAAAAAAAATTTAGTCGAGTTTTCAGGAGCTCAGATTTTGCTGCACATACATCAGAAGCAGAAATTAAAACTTATTCCTCCTGGTGGCCAAACCATTTACAAAATATTATAAATTTTATGAAAAACATCTTCCATCAGGAGCTGTATGTGATATCGGAAGAATTTTTCAAATTGGAGTTTTAGAAGCAGAAATATTGGGGAAAACGCAAGTTACCTTTGCGCCCCCTAGCGGAAAGTCTATAAATTACTACTTGAAAAATGTTCAATTATTTAAAAAGCATGTCACGCCAGAAACTTTATCCAATGAAAAAAGAGTTTTCCAAATCAGACCATCAGAAGCAGAGATATTGACAAAAATAATATATACATATACGCCCCTAGCGGTGAAACCGCAATATTTTAAAAAGAAAATATTCCAAAAAGGTTTATTGATGTGAGTGGCATCAGCCCACAAATGAATTTTTTCAATCAAGATTTTAGAAGCTCAGATTTTATGGCAAAAATAATCAGAAGTAAAAATTAACACTTACGCCCCCTGGTGGCCAAAGTATTCTTGACCAAAAATTAGAATTTATATGCAAAAGATTTTTCATCAAAAGTTGTATCCACTGAACAAAAGATTTTTTCAAATCGGAGTTTCAGAAGAAAATATATCGGGGAAAACATAATTTACTTTTACGCCCCCTAATGGAAAATCAATGCATTAGTTGAGAAAGTAACTATACCTAAAATACTTTTTGACATAAATGGAATCGAAAGATAAAATAATTTTTTCAATAGGATGTTTAGAAGCAAATATATGGAATAAAATGTATTTTGAATTACACATCATCTACATTTACGCTTTCTAGTGGCGAAATTGGACATCGTAAAAAAAACAAAAACAAAAAAAAAACGAAGGATCATCATTCGCATATTTCAAGCTTCCCAATGCAAAAAGAATTTAATTTTTCAAATCGGACTAATTGTTGCAGAGATATAGTGTTTACAGATGGACGGACAAACCGACAACATAAGCATGATCTTTTTTTACAAAAGACATGCTAAAAAGGCTATGGTTGTACACTTGAATTATTTACTGGCTTTCTTTTTTTAATTGCTGTGTGAAATTTTTGATTTCCATTGCATATTCGACGTTTTTCGTCGTCCGTAGCGGACCGACGATTTCCATAGCATACTCGATATTTTCCGTCATCCGTAGAGGACCAACGATTTCCACAGCATACTCTATGTTTTCCGTCATCCGTAGCAGACAGACGATTTCCATAGTAACTACATAAAACTATTAGTACTTGGAATTGCTGAATCTTCTCACCGCATGGTCTTATTCAGCATCAAGTGGAACTCGGTACATGCAAAGAATTTAGTGTGCCGAAGTAACGGCGGTGACGATGGCGGTTCTGACGCGCAGTGGCGCAAGATTTTTGTTTTGGCGCACTCTGCCACAGAATTCGCATCCCTGGTAACTGCATACGTATTATGCAAAAAATTATCAGTTCCATTTTCTCTGACTTTTCTAGGTTTTTGCAACAAAAAAATTATTTCTCCCAGAGTTTTAGCCTTATTTTCCCCGGTCGGCTGGCAACTCTGCTTTTTGTAAATTTTAACATCCAAATAACTTCAGCCCAGATAGATTTACTGATATTCAATTTTAAAGAAAAGAAGGGAAATTTTCACACATTTTTAATTCTACTGTTTCCAGGTCATGATGCAGCAATTAAGCTAACACAATTGTTTTATTTCAGTATTTTTTTTCCAACTTTCAAATGGCTCAGGCATGAAGATTTATGTTTACTTTTAACTTTGAAGCTAAGAAGTCATATTTTTGTATTTTTAACATCTCCATTTCCAAATACATATTGTACAGAATTCCTGAAGCTCATTGGTTGTAATTTTACTTTATATTTTTTCTTTGCTCCAAGGACTGTTTTAGATTGGGTGATGTGAAGATTTTTTTTTTTTGTTTCTTAACAAAACCATCAGCTTTCTATCACTTCTCCTAATTTTTTATAATTTTTCGATATTAATTTCCCCGTCTGAATTTCCATATATTCACTTTCTTTTAAACTATTAGCTGAATTTTCAAATGTGTTTGGTAAATTCATAGAATGAATTTCAGAAGAAAAAGAAAAAAGTTTCTCTACTTTGCAAATCAAGTTAAGTATAAATAATATCTAAGGTATTGTTTACCTGATATTGTCAAAGTAGTTCGCACGTTGTTGCTCTGTGAGGCATGTGCTCCCGGCCCAAGAGGTCTTTTATGTTACAGGTTTTTGGTTAGTTATATAATTTTTTTAGAAATAAAACAATTAGGTTATATATTTTCAGTTCTACATTCATTCATTCACACAATCAAACGTTTTAAATTTACTATTAATTAAAAGATTTTAGTAGAAAGAGATACTCATTAGGTCAAGAGACATCTCACAAGGGGTTCATCGTCACATTGTTACTGCTAGCGCTTTCAGTAATGTCATACTGCTATCGTCGAGCCTCTGCTTCCACACGAAGGTTCCTCGCGTGTGTGTAGTCCTGGAGTTGTATGTCGGGTATCGAAGGGAAGGTTTGCAGCCTGCATGTGTTAGGTGATTTGTTTCTCGTGTGTCACCATCTATTGGATGAGTTGGTAGGCATCAGTCGTAAGTATAATTCCTTTTTTTATTTTATTTTTTACAACCCTTAAGGTTGCCTCACGAATTGCATATTTCATCAAGTTAAGTGTTACAGTGGTGATATACAGTGTATGTATTTGTTATTTTGAGTATTGGGAAACTTCTTTCCCTTAAAATTTTCACATAATCATGGAGATAAACAGGTGAAGTTGATGTAGCAGGATGTTTTGGCATTATTTGAATGAAACAAGCTAGTCAAATAAGATCTAAAACACAGGTGATTGAAATGGAAGGGCACATGCCCCCTATGTCTTATGAAGGGACAAAATTTCAAATCTTCCGAATTTGTACACTGGTAACAAATACACATTTTTTTTTATTGTTAAGCTTGTAAATTAGTCCAAGAAACTTTTAAAACTCTTGATGCTGCATTAATTGTGACAATGCCTCCCCCTATTAAAATTTCTGCAACCACCTCTTATATTAAAGAGGTAAAATAATAAATCACTGGTGTGTCCGAAGTTGAAATTTCCTATAAATACTTTCGTGCAGTTAAAACCATTAAAGTAAAACACAAGGCAGCTCACCTTGGTGCACAATATGTCAATAAAATCAATCCATGGTTTAAAACCTGAGTTGATGAACCATAACTCTAATTATGCTCAAGATACAAGTTAAACCCTGATGATAATTAAAAACACTTCATAAGAACTTTCAGGTCCATCCTGGTTCCCATCTTCAGATGAGAAATACAAATGCAAACATAAGACAGAGTCATAATATTTGCCCTTTTTAGGTATCAATCGCCTGCAAAGTGCGTATATTTACGTGCAGTTCACTAATGATATTCTATAAAAACAACCATTCACTTACCCGAAAGATCCCGGTCATTTTTTATCTTGTAACACTTCCACAGCACGTCAATTATCACGTCGATAATTTACGTGCTGGAAGTGTTACAAGATAAAAAATGACCGGGATCTTTCGGGCAAGTGAATGGTTGTTTTTATAGAATAAGACAGAGTAACAGATTAATTTATAGGTCTCAACAATGACGTATGTGTAGTGGTCCCCTGGCAGCCACCGGGATATCTACATCATCAACTGATATCAAATTGAGACAAATAGGTTGACAGGGAAGGGGGTATATGTAGGAAAAGTAGAATAAGTACAAAAAGCAGTTAAAAGGTATCTGGGGGGAAGGGTTGTAGGGGGGAGGGGGTGATAGAGATGGAATAGGTTATTGAAAAGGGTCCCTAACGGTTGGGAATGTAACTAACGTACGAAAAATGTACAACTCATATCAATATATTAAACAGACGTAGTGTACAAAAAAATCAAGGTACAAAAGATGCTTACGGTAATGTCGACAAATAATGTTTCCAAGCAGTCGAAATAAATTGAGGCAGGTCATCATTACAGCATCCTGTTCCCGTCTGGAGTATAGCAAGGCTTTCTGCAAATAATAGTGTAGGTTGGTGTATCGGGAAAGACATAACACGTGCTTCCGTCCAGATCGGAGAGTAGGTACTAGAATTAACCAGTCTAGAGAGTGCGGTTGTTGGCAGCCCATTTTTTATGTCGTATTTATGTTCTTTAAATCTTATTCCCAAGGTACGGCCTGTTGATCCGATGTATGCTAAGTTGGGATCCCGTGTATCGCTACTGGTTAACGGGATGG
Organism: Macrothele yani; assembly: GCA_039090855.1. Lineage (NCBI taxonomy): Eukaryota > Metazoa > Arthropoda > Arachnida > Araneae > Macrothelidae > Macrothele > Macrothele yani. The sequence goes on from CM077009.1 coordinate 158,645,457, forward strand.
AGTAGACACCTCTATTCAATGTCGGGACTTTGTCTCAATCTTTTTTGACCAAAGAGAGAATATTGCAAGTCTTTGACACAAAGTCTATATCAAATCTCCTGCAGATGTTTTTTATGGCTGAAGAATTCCAGACAATGTGTGGAAGGAACATCACAATTTTTTTTTTTTTTTTAATCTCACGGCCAGGAGATTCATTAATCGTTCGGACGCCAACATAGCATCCAGGGGTATACACTCCTCATTAAAAACAAGCCTAACCTCAGTCTTCGGTGTAGCATAAGTAGAGCAAACTGGATCCACAAACCAACCAATTGAAATCAACCGCTATCGTTTCTGACTTATGGTGCAATAGTATTCCACAGTGTTGTCAATTACATTTTCACACAAAGGAGTTTTCCTTCCAGGGACTTTTTTCAGTTTTGGAGATTTTGTGGTGGAAGTATTTTTTCTGGATGATTTTTTGCTAAATATTAGCTTATCAGCACTTCAAAATTCCCATTTCGAGCACTTTAGATATACACTGGCGGAAAGTGAAAAAGAACACCAAGAAGAAATTGGCGGACGATCATGAAATTTACATATGTTAATGGAGTCGAGTTTACGTAGGTGTGATGTTAATTTCAGGACCAACTGGTGGGCGCTTACACCACAGCACAGCATAATATGCAAATTAATGTCGGTGGTATTTAAGGAGTACGGCGAAGTAAATGTAATCAGTGGTCGGTGTATGGACACGTGCGAAAACCCTGAAGAAACTGCAATGCCTGGACATGGAAGACGTGTACGATTTCAGCAGTTATCGGACTTTGAGCGAGGTCATCTAGTCGAACTCCGCGAGGCCGGGTGGTCGTATCGTCGTATTGCGGAGTGAATTGGACGGGAAGTATCGGTGGTGGTATGATGGTGGCTTAGATGGTCCGAGGAACATTCCCACATGAGAAGACGTGGAACCGGGAGTCACAGACGGACTAATGAGCGGACCGATCAACGCATCAGAAGAGCGGCATTGTCAAGCAGAACATCCACTGCGACGCAAATCCGAGCTGCCGTTGCACCTGAGGTGACTGTGAACAATCCGCAACCGTCTACTGGATGCAGGACTACGTGCACGTGTGCCTCCGACTCCAGCCTACCATCAGAAACGGCTATAGTGGTGTTGTTAACGTCTGCACTGGAGAATGTAATGGCGATCTGTCGTGTTCAGTGATGAAAGCAGATTCTGCCTGGGAGCCTCTGATGGCCGTATGCGTGTTTGCCGACACACACGGGAGCGTTTCCACCGTTCTTGCATCCACCAGTGACACACAGGGCCTGCACCTGGTCTCCTGGTGTGGGGAGCGATCAGCTATCACTCCCGTACACAACTAGTGTTTGTAACGGGTACGTTAAACAGCACCTCCTACATCAACAACATCATTCAGCTCGTTGTTGTGCCATTTGTAAGGTCGGTCCGTCGTGGTGTTTTCCAGCAAGATTACGCACACCTACACACGGCACATGCAACGCAACATGCACTTCAGGGTGTGAGACAACTTCCATGGCCTGCACGTTCACCGGATTTGTCCCCCATTGAGCACGTGTGGGATTTTATGGGACAACGACTTATCTGGTCTCCACGGCCAGCTACGACCATCCCCGATTTACGCGTCCAGGTTGAGGATGCCTGGAACTCAATACCCCAAACTTACATCCAACATCTGTACGACAGACTCCATGCCAGAATTGCACAGTGTGACGCAGTTCATGGTGGTTCAACCTCGTACTAACCATGTTACATGGAAATGTTATTTTTCAGTTTACCAGCAAATACAGCTGTATTTTGCCATAATGTTTTGATCACATTATTCTCTGTATTCCGTTATTATGCTGTATAAAATTCGTTGGTATCAGACATCTCCTTCTTGGTGTTCTTTTTTCACTTTCCGCCAGTGTAGATATTGGTGCAAGCAAATCATTGTCTCTGTCAACACTCCAAGGTCTCAGGAGAGTTAGGATAAATTGCAATTACTTTTCCCATGGGAAGTGTACTTTGATATATAAAACATGCAGATTATGGGATTTACTTAGGAATAAATGGATATTATTCATTAATGTCAAATTTTCAGGTAGTAGCCCTACCCTTCATCAGCACTACACTATAGTAAGTGTTGCCGAACTTGGGTAAAACTCCAACTTTTAAAATCGTTTAATGTAGTTCCTCCTCTTCTTCAATTTCTAGACTTTCCAGCAGTTTTCTCTTGAAGAAATGTTGTTGGTGGGTCAGAATTTCTAATGAGTCCCAAAGTACTTTATGCTCAGTAGATTGAATATGTCTGTCCAGGCCAGTTTCGTTTGTCATGTTTTTAATAGCTCCTTTATGTTCTGTGAGCCTGGTCTTAAGATATCTGCCTGTCTCTCCTACATAGCTGAGACCACACTCACACTTGATATTGTAAAACACTCCTTCTTTTAATAAGATGTAATTTCTTGCTGCTTTAATTTAGGACGGTAGTTACTGATTTTTTTTTTTTTAATGGCAGATCGGAGAGTCGTTGGTATTGTCTAAAAATCAGCTGACTTTTCTGGACCTATCTTTAATTTTTCAAAGAGTGAGAGTCATTACAGTAAAACCTCGAAAATCCGGACCTCCAAATTCCGGAAACCTCCAAAATTCAGACTTTTTCTGGATCTTTTTTTTTTTTTTTTTTTTTTTAAATCTTCCGGACTGCCGAGGTCGCGAATTTAAAACAACAGGGTAAGATATTTCAAAAACAAAGGAGATATTTCAAAAACAAATATACTGATTATTTACTAAAAAGATGCGATAAAATTTTTACAGAAATTTATAGATATGATGTCGCGATCAGTTAGACACATCTATTTAAACAATAACTCCGCTGTCCTGATGTTGGTTAGGAGGGAAAGTGGGGGAGGACGGGAAAATGCTTGCGTAGGTCTTAAGGTTAGGAGGTTTGTTTGTGAAAGGAATGCCTGACTCAAATGCCCTTTGCATGGGGGATGAAATGGGGACATAAGCACACAGACCAGTAGTGTGACGTCCGAGGCTTCTGTGGAGAGTGCGCCCAGGGTATCTCTTTTGTTGGCTGCAGCATACATCATGCAGGAAGGTGCGATGCAACCAAGGGAAGGAACGTTGATTTTCACTGGGGTGGGGAGACCGCTTTGATGGGCACTTCCCTGAACATAAGCTTAAGAACATGAACAATGCAGTTAATCTGGCATGCGATACAGGTGTTTCTTGGCTCTGTGCTCCTGAGTTTTGCTTTCATTTTAATTTTTTTTCATTGACTGACCATAGTGGAAGTTGAAGGCTTTGGCTGGAAATGTTTCTCACTAATAAGCGCTGTAGCATCATCATCTGATGTTAACAATGGGTAATTAATTTGATACCTGGCTGAAGATAAAATCTTCACAAACGCAAAAGAAGGGAGAGCTTTCCCATTCACACATATAAAAGCGGAGCTCAATGCGAAGGCTCAGTGTGCAGTAAATGAAAGTAGGTCAAACCACTTGAAAGAGAGAGAGCATCACCGCTGTTTCGAAGTGTTGGCGGCGATACCCGCGATCATGTGCGAGGGAGCTGATAAAAGGAAGAGTAAAGCAACTTAATTCTAGCAAAAACATCTGTAGATGAGAAAAAAATCGTAACATAGAAGGAACATATTATTAAAGAAAATATTAATCAAAAGCATTACAAGCGATAATTTATAAGTTAATTACTTCTAAGACGGATTCTATTGCGGTGAACAGAGAACCATCCTGTAGCAGACATCCACATTGAATGGAATTTAGACAATTGTGCGGTTTTACGAGCAATGCGATATTCTAACGGGAGTCTTAAGATTTAACTGTGATTTATATTGATTACATAAATGGTTTTCAGCATTTAATAAAGGCAAACAGAAAAACATTATTAGCATGATTAATAAAAAATGTATAAATAAAAATGTTTGCCAGTATGAAAAAATAAGTGCATAAAGCAGATCGACACTGAGTTGCAGAATTAACCTTTGAAGTATACATATAATCACGTTGGGTGTGAGTTAATTCATGAAAATAAGGAAGATAATTTAGTTTTCTGAGCAGCACCACAACTTCGACACAGGCGGCCCTTACGGCAACTTTTGCTTTCAAGATTGCAAAATTTCTCACCTGCGGCCCTTACACCGATGCGGCTCTTAGTCCGAAAATCACGGTAATCTTTTTTTGTATTTTTATATTTTTCTTAAAAATTCTCCTGTTCTATTATTTTATATTAAATAATATTTTTTAATTGCTTAACTTGATTTTTTGTCATTACTTTTACAAAAATGGTGTATTTATTTAATACTAAGTTTGAATTTTATCCAAACTCTCTATAATCCGGAAAATTCCAAAATCCGGAATCGGCAAAGTCCGGACGATTCCGTATTTTCGAGGTTGTACTGTACGAAGGTCTACAAAAAGCCTACTAACACAAACAAACTGCTGCATTTTCAGTCAAACCATCCAGATTACATGAAGTTGAATGTAGCCTCTCAATTTGTAGAAAAGATCAATGTTCTTGGACTTAAGACAAGCGAACTCAGAAGAACAAACTAAAAAACTTTCTACAGGACAATCATTACCCTGCTCTATTAGTAAACAAAATTCTGCCTAAAAACAAAAAAAAAATTAAAAATCAGTGACCAAGCCTAGAAGTTCTGTTAACTAGAAAAATCACCTACCACAAGGGCCTTTTCAAGAAACTTCAAAGATTTCGAATCAGGCTAACGCCAGGTTTAGGATATTTGAAGAAAATATTTGCAATAATAACACACCTTTTGACTTATGGCATGCTTGGAAACATCTTATTGATACAGAAAAAAGAATGAAGATAAGGAGTAAAAGTTACAACAAATCATTAGTTACTATTGGACCAAACAGATGGCGACTTAGAAGAGTAGCGCTTTGACAAGTTGCATGACCGTGCAGAAACGAAGATCATTAACACAACGGGAACGAATTCTACACACTTTGCTTGAGAATGCCCAATTGAGTGGGTGAAATGCGTAGCGAACGTTATGATCGACGATACATAGAGAGGACATAACATGAATGATTACATTAGATTTATTAAGATAATGAAAGACGACTTCCAGTTTATACTATTAGAACTTGTATTTATTAATTTCCATTATGCTCATTCCACAACTGTGATATTATGAATATCCTTGATTTGTATTGCGTCGTGATTAAACAAAAAATATTTTGAAACGTGTTGAACAGAACAATAAAACGTGTTTTTAGTAAAAAAACCCCGTTAATGTCTAATTTTTCAAAAATGACTGCCTCATTAAACTTTTTTTTTAATATTTCAAAAAGGATGCAGTCATAGTTTTTTGAAATTTTTTGTCCCTGAATTTTGCACCCTAATCTACATGTTAACCAATTTATCAGTGTGCACAGAAAAAAACTGCATGTTCCGGAAAAAACACATATAATGCTGTTACCATTATTCACCTGTATGATGGAACATGTGCCTCGACAGACAACCTATAAGTATAAAATCCCTTGAACCACACATCACGCTAGTGAGATTTTTCATCAATGCAAAGGAGCATATGAAAGATTACTTTTGTGAATTTTCTGTAGTGTGCATTGCATTGGTGAGGATTTTCATGAGTAAGGAAACATTGTGACTCTGCTTCAAGAAAGGTGGTTAAGAGTCCAAAATTAGTTTTGGTGAAAAATGCATTTCAGGCTGTTTTTATTTGTATTGAGAATGAAATCACATCTGATGACCCCCAGGTTAAATGCAAGAAATTTGTTAATTCATTACCTGAATATTTCAAACTACAGGTCAAGCAGAAAAGCTTACCACTTAATAATATGTCACCTACCGTAAAACCAGGACTGGCCCTCAAAAGGTCGTGGTACTTACACACAGTCAAGGCACATTATTGTGACAACCTCCTACTTTTGAAGTCAACAGCATGTAGCCAATGAAAGAAGGCATGTATTGTGAGCTGGCTAGGAAGGTATATAAGGTGTGCTGTAGGCAATCTGAAAACATATCACTCATTGCCGTCATGGATAAAAGGACCGATTTATCAGATTTGCAAAAAAGGGACGATTATCGGCTTTTGGGCCAAGGGTGGCAGTATTTTTAAACAGAACAGCTTGTGAACTGTTCGCGTGCTGCTGTAGTTAAAGTGTATCGTGATTGGAGAAACGACTCCATTGTGACTAAGCGATGTGAAAACTGTGGAGCACCATGTGCCATTGATGTTAGAGGTGAAGGTTGACTTTGAAGTTGCACGAGGGCCGATCGACCTGCTACAATGGAGCACCTCATTGGCCGAATGAACCAGGGGGTTACCAGAAGTGTGTCTAAAACGACAGTTCAGCGAACTCTGCTGCGTATGAGGCTCCGATGCAGACGGATGTTCACTGCACCTATGCTAATGAAGATGCATTGGCAGAAAAGGCTTACATTTGCACGGCAGTATCGAAATTGGACCCACTGCTGATTGGCAAAGCATTGCCTTCTCCGACGAGTCACGTTTTCTGCTTCGTCGAACGGATGGACGTTGGCGTATAAGACGAGAAACATCGGAGAACAAACACTCTTCAACCATTGCTGGCAGAACACAAGCTGGTGGGGTAAAAGATCCAGACTTACAAATTTTGCTAGTAGACATTGGCCACCAAGACCAAAATTGTTAGTGGCCATAAAAAAAAAAAAAACTCTGCGGCCAAACTTGAAAAAAAAAATCAAATTGTATATTTCGTACTAAATTATTTTTATAAAATTGCTTAGTATAATATCCGTATGTTTTATTTTGCATATTTCAGTTATAGTATTCTTAAAAGTTGAAACTGAAGTAATAAAACAATGCAGGAGAGTGGGAACACCGCGCTGGGAGGGGAGTGCGCTTACGGGAGAAATCTTTTCACCGTCCGACTTCCGATTTTGGAAATTTTCCCACTATTTTCAAGCTGAAATACAAATATTTATGCAGTTAAAAATTACTTAACAATAATACTGGGCAGAGGCAACATCGCGAGAAATAAGGAATTACGTTTGCGGAAAAAATCTGAACTCTGTCAACCTTCCGTTTTCGAAATTTTCGTAAAGATGGAATTCCGTCCTCCGAAGAACATTCCCTGTCATCCCCCCCCAATTGTGTTCACTGGTTCATTGATCTCGCGAATGACCAAAATAATAAGGAAAAAGGCAGAATTCCTAGATTTCGCGGAAGAATCTGATGTCTGAGATTACAATGAAATTTTTGCAGCATCTAACCTCCGTTTTCGCACATTGTTGCCTAGTTTCAAGCTGAAATACTTTTATGCAATAAAATCATATTTAACAATAAAACTTTACACTAAGGCAACATCGGGAGAAAAAATTATGATTACTTTAACTCCATTCAACTAACGTTTTCGAAAGTTTTGAGACACGAAATACCATCTTCAAACGGAACCCCCTCCCACCCACAAATTGTCTTCAGTTTTACGCTGATCCTCAGAACGATCTAAATGATGACAAAAAAAACACCCCAAAAAACGTGGAATTCAGCGAGTCCGCTTAAGAATCTTGTACATATCATAAAACAATCAAATATATTAAAAAAAAATGAAAATTCGTAGAATCTGTAGTTTCGACAGCGATGTCCATAGTCAGCCAACTAATTCCGTAGCAGTTCGCAGGTATGGAAATATTATTACAGTACAACCTCGAAAATCCGGAGATCCGGACTATGCCGATTCCGAATTTTACTATGGAATATGCAGGCTTTCAGGGAACATTCACTAAAAATAATAAAAAGAAAATGCCTAACTTTTAAAGTTTTCATCGGATTTTGACGAAATTTCACATGGGAGTTTATTTTGACGTGTCTTGGTTACTGTTAAATTTGCAACCAGTTATTTAAAAAATTGGAGAATTATTTTTTAATAAAAATTTCTCCCAGTTGGACTTTTCTGACACAGACGTTGAGCTGTCCACCACCGGCTTTCATCCCCACCGCAACCTCGGTCCCTTACGATGAACCTCTACCTTGGCGCATTCTTTGTGATCAAAAATTGCCGCCCTCACTTTTTATAAACTATTTTTTTTTCTTTTCTGCTGTTCAAGCAGAATGAAAAAGGTGATGGCCGACTTCCGTACAACTCAAATTTTGTGCCATTTCGTGCGATTTCCATACGTACAATTGGAGTAAAATTTTTCAAAAACGTGCGAGTTCCGTACAAGTTAAAAAAAAAAAATCCGTACAATACAAGTTAAATAAAATAAACGTTTTCCCTGTACAGGTTGCCGGAATTGGCGATTTAAGCAAACATTTTTAGTCGCTACGATGATGAAGTTTATCGCCAGTGGAGACCTGGCGACCGTGAGTCTGGATCTTTATGGTGGGGGCAGAGTTATGGTCTGGGGAATGTTTTTGTGGCATTCTCTGGGTCCACTCATACCTGTGGAAGGCACTATAGACCGAATTCGTTATGAATCCATCGTTGCAGACCATGTACACCGACACATGCCGATTGTCTTCCCTGGGGGCAGATAGGAACTTCTAGCACAACAATGCAACGTGTTACACAGCTAGAAATGTCCGAGAGTGGTTGGAAGAGCACAATGAAGACTTCAAAGTACTTCCCCGGCCCCCTAATTCCCCAGACTTAAACCCAATTGAGCATCTGTGGGACCACCTCGATCGTGTTGTTCGCTCTATGGATCCTCCACCATGCACCCTCCAGCAGCTGTCAGATGCACTGCAGTCAGCATGGCTCCACATACCTGTGAACACCTTCCAGCACCTTATTGAGTCATTCCCAGCAAGTATAGCTGCTGATGGCGGTTACTCCGGATATTAGCTGGTGGTCACAATAATGTGACTCGACTGTGTATAATAAAGTATGACCTTTGTGATCCGGTATGGAAAAGAGAGATATTCCTTAAAAAGCCAGAAAGTTCTTTACAAAAAAAATTGTTGTTTCTGTATGTTAATAAAATTATTCTCGCATCGATATCGTTTTTTTTTTTTTTTTTAATTTTACATCATGTTTTCTCTTAATTCCATTTTCTTCTGTACACTAGTGGCATTATATTGTATTAGGTACACTTTGAATGAGAATAAATTCTTTTTACAGATTTTTAATGATTCTACAGAAATGAGAAACTAGTAGGTTAGAAGTGTTATATTTCAATGGTTGTAACATCATGAATTCTGAAGGTAGCGAGCTGGAACCAATTGCGTTTGAAAGAGCGAGATTTGAACTACAAGAAACAATCAAAATCTTAAAATCAAGTTTTGGAACCTTAACCACTTTTCTAGTAGCAAGGTTACATATGCTTTGAAAGCATACCTATCACTGTGAATTGCTTGGAATATACAAATTATTGATTAGGTTTACTTGTGTGAAGTCGCATATGATTTGAAAGGTAACGCTTCTCTGTAAATTTCTTGAGGCATACATCACATTGATGAGGTTTTTCACCTGTATGATGGAGCATATGCTTAGAAAGAGCACACTTCCATGTGAATTGCTTGGAACACACACCACACTGATGAGGTTTTTCACCACTATGAAGCAGCATATGCTGGGAAAGGTGACCTTTTCGTGCAAATTTCTTGGAACAAACATCACACTGATGTGTTTTTTCACCAGTATGGAAGAGCATATGATTGGAAAGGTGGCCTTTCTCAGTAAATTTCTTGAGGCACACACCACACTGATGAGGCTTTTCACCTGTGTGCAGAAGCATATGCCTTGAAAGATTATCTTTCCCAGTGAATTTCCTGCAGCATACTTCACATTGATAAGGTTTTTCACCTGTGTGAAGGAGCATATGTTTGGAAAGGGCACCTTTCTGTGTAAACTGCTTGAAACATACATCACACTTGTGAGGATTTTCACCTGTATGAAGGAACATGTGATTGGCTAGGGCACCTTTTTCAGTAAATTGCTTGGAGCATACATCACACTGATGAGGTTTCTCACCTGTATGAAGAAGCATATGCCTTGATAAGGAAGCTTTCCATGTAAATTTCTTGCAACATACATCACACTGGTGAGATTTCTCACCAGTATGAAGAGGTATATGCCTTGAAAGATTAACTTTTAGTGAAAAAATTTTTGAAGCATATGTCACATTGGTGAGGTTTTTCACCTGTGTGAAGTAGCATATGCTTTGAAAGAACACTTTTCCAGGCAAATTTTTTGAAACATACTGTACACTGATGAGTTTTTTCACCTGTGTGCAGACGTACATGATTTAAAAAGCTACCTTTGTGAGTGAATTTTTTATCACATACATCACACTGGTGAGTTTTCTCACCTGTATGGATCTGCAGATGCCTTACGAGATAACTTTCCCGTTTTAATTTCTTGCCACACACACCACACTGGAAGGGATTTCTACTTCTGTGAGACTGCATGTGCTGCGCAAAACTAGATTTCTTTGTGAACTTCTGAAAGCATACTTCGCACTTTTGAACATCTTCCTTTGTAAGTGTCTGAGACAATACAACTCTGTTGTTCACTTTCTTTATAACCAAGTCTTGAGTGACTTTTTCTCCTGAAGGGTGTTCCTTCATAGGCTCCATACTGGTATGCTTCTGGTTTTAATTATTTCTATTCATGGAAACTCCAATAATAATTCATTTCTTTACCATTTACTACATACAGTCATGAACTAAATAAAGCTAATTTGGCCTTAACATAGTGTTGTCTACAAAGCAACATGTCCTGTTTCTAGGATCTCGGCAATTAAACATTAAAAAAAATAGCAGAAAGGAAGAACCTATAACGATTTAAAAACAAGCTTTCTGAAATTTAACTCTATCTTAAGAGCTTTAAGAGTAGAGAGCAAAACAATTTTTCTGGTTCAAAAACACCATTAAATATTTAAAGGCAAAGTACATTTCTTTAACTCTCAGCAGTTTTGAACTTACAAAAAAAAGTACGTTTATCACTGCACTAGAACCTACATTTACAGAAAATGTGAAGCTAAGTACACTGCAGTACTCACATCTGAGGAACAAGCAGTATTTTCCCTTGTTCTGTCTATCTGAGAAAAAGGAATTCTATATTTCTAATAATTCCTTATATCAATTATATTTCACTTTACAAGAGAACATGCACAATTTGTAAATCATAATTGTACTGTTTTTAAGACCAGAGATCATTAAAGCACACACGCACAATGAAACCATAAAAATATTTCAACATTTTGAAAACAATGAGATGACAATTTTTGCAAAATGACCTTTATGAGCAGCATAATAGTTTCGCATAATGCCGACCTCCATACTCATTTTAGATACTGCGGCTGCGACATAATATGCGAATTATATGTAATTCCGCAGTTCAAGATGGATATTTATTTCAATGATACACAAAAAGTACAGAAGGCAAAAATATATCAACACAGAACATATCATAATCAGTATTTTCAGTGTCTTAGTTAATCAGTATTTTTTCACAACATAAACACCTCAACGGCGTGCGTTGCGGTTAACCAATAACATCACATCACAATATTTGTGATTGGCTTCTGGCCCATTCCTGCCAAGGAAGTCAGAGAATGGACCTTTTCATGTGACGTCAATAGTGGACTTCTGCGAACCAACATGGCTACTGATTCAATGTTTTCGCTATTTGATTATCCCTTACTATTGGCTAATTTTTACAATCCTAACGTCATGGATTTTGTCCATGAATTAATAGAGAGATAGGGCGAAGAAGAAGAATTGAATTTCTTAAAAGAACAGATCAAGGTGGCAAAAATATACCAAGACAATTTTGTGTTCGATGTTTATTTCGCATGACGCAGAAGACCATCGCTGTTAGTCATCATGAAATTTTTAATGTAGCATTTCTCGTACACGGTATATTAAATTTTCATGTTCTTATTATCAGACGTTGGCGACATATCTGAAACATAAAATTGAGTACCTTGTTTTGTAAAACAAAAACATTTATTTAGAAGCTCAGACAAATACGTAACGTAATAAGGAAAACAAACTAAGGTTCGCACGCTATGCAATCTGCTTAAAAATTAAATGAACGCGTAACATTAAATAAAAGAAAAATTATAGATATGTTTGTTTTTTCTTTGAGAAAAGTAGAACTTAATTCTTAATTTACCGAACCAAATATTCCATCAATTTTCTCTTACCTTTTTTCTTTTTATTTAAGTTCGAAGGAATACTACGATGTTTCAATTGCCTTTGATTCGTAGTGTCATAATATCCAAACGTTTTTTCGTTAAAGTGGGCAGAACATATTGGAGAGAGCACATCGGAATGGAAATCGCCGCGTTTCATTTTACACAGCCATTCCTTTAATATTTTCGTCTTTTTCAGAGGAAAATTAAGGAATGTTTTTCGTTCGTCTACACAATTTGGGTTGCAGGATTTATTAGCACAACCATACGATCAGCAAAAGTTAGACATGTCGTTTTTTTTTATTGGAAGTTTAACGACCACCGTGAGCAACTCAATGGGCTATAAGCAGTCGCCCGTCCCTAATTTAAGGTCACTGGTTCCAGGGAAGAGAGAGAGAGCCAGTGCCGTAAGACAAACACAACATCCATGCCTCACCGGGATTCGAACCCTGACCTCGTACGGACGAATGATCAGAGGCCATCGCTTAGACCACTGCGCCCCCGGGGCGGCAGACATGTCGTTAATAAATTTACGAAAATCGCAATTTTCCTAAACCCTTCCAACGTAACGCCATGTTAAGCAATGGGAAAACGCATGTAAACAAACTGTTGTTGGTTCTCGGCCACGGAAAGGCTTTCTCATGATGCAATTCGAGGTGAATAAGGTCCATAGACTGGCAAACACTTAGCTACTTCCGTGAGTTTTTGAAAGCCGGATGTTCCGCCATTAGCGAGGAGTGAAAGCTGTTCCTGAGCATATGCTGCAAGGAGGTTATATTACTGGAGAACCACTCCTATCACGCAACATTGGCCGCCGTAAGTCATTGTCCGTGCTGCAAATGACGTCATTGGCCGGCACGACGCAGCAGCAGAAAAGAAGCTGCTTTGAACCAATGGAACAAAAGCTTCTAAGCGTATAAACAGATAAAATGAGTAATTCAATAATCTTTATCAATGATACACAAGCTTACTGTTTTATCAACGGTATAATTTAGTTCGCTTTTGCCTGCTTGTGACGTCACACCACAGATTAGCTGTGACATATGGCGGCAGAGCCAGTGGTGTCTCCAGTAATATAACCTCCTTGAAATGCTGGTTGTGTGCGTGTTGCAAATCGTGCTTTAAATAGTTCTCATAAAAAAAATAAATGTCAGGTTTGGGTCAGGTCATGGTGTATGATAGACAGGTGATTACACTCCGATGACCGTCGTGCTGAAAAAGTTCCCTTAATGTAATGATCACTCGAGGGCGTTAGAGGAAAAGCGGGCCACTCGAATCTACGTCCTCTGTGACTCGAAGCATCATGTGAGTAAACAAATCGAAGAAGATATTTGTTACAGGAGGTTAGAACAAAGCAAGTAGCCGAAATCTTTGCCTTTTCTATTTCTCGATCTACTTTGAAATCAGTGTAAACTGCCTTATTTCTTTTGCCGATTGTTCGTTTTTACTGAAGCGTTCAGTTTTTCGGAGTTTTCGGTTCCCGTGACATGGGACGAAAATGTTTCGTTCCGAATTGCTGTTCTGGTTATGTTAGTAGTGAAGAGCATGCTTCTTTATTTAAAGCACTTAAAAATGCTTGCTAAATGGCAGAAAGCAATCCCTCGAGCCGATCGGAAACTCAGCACTAACGATTTTGTTTGTGAGAAACCTTTCCTCTCTCGTGACGTAATAAGACGCAGGAGTGAAACATTCAATGGCCACGTTTTATATGATGTGCCTGTCCGTATCAAATTTTACTCCACTGTTATTTCTGTAACATTTCCTGAATGTCCAACCTACCTTTCAAAGAAGGCAGCAGTCATTCCTTGGTAAATGTGTAGTTTAGCGTCCTAAATTATTTCGTCGGATTTAAAAAAAGTGGGACATAAATAGGATTTCAGAAAAGTGAGACCTACAGGTTTTAAAATATGCAATTTCAAAGCAAATGATGAAAAAATTTCATCATTATTGCGCATTTTAAAGATTTTTACAGTAATATTTACGTGCAAGTACAACGCTGTGAACAGAAGCTGCGGCACGCCTAACACAACGCCGCTGCAACGGCTTTGCTCCGCAGCCATTCTGCTGGCGGAAGAGTACAGGAGGAAAGGGGAACATTCTTGCCATGAAAGCGATCCAGTTCGTAGTGCTACTGACAGAAAATAATTCTTCATTTCTGTCGCAGTTTTTTAAAACACATAATGAACATTTCTTCGTTCTTATGCATATGATTCCCTGGTACGAAATAGAAAGTATGCAAATACCTTCCTTTCTTCTACCAAAGCGTTAAAGAAGAGGCCGTGTTCTCTTCAACGGAAAATCAAAGTTTTTTTTTTTTTTTTTTTTTTTTTATTGGAGGTTTAACGACCACCGTGAGCAACTCAATGGGCTATAAGCAGTCGCCCGTCCCTAATTTAGGGTCACTGGTTCCAGGGAAGGGATAGAGCCAGTGCCGTAAGACAAACACAACATCCATGCCTGACCGGGATTCGAACCCGGACCCCTTACGGACGAATGATCAGAGGCCAACGCCTTAGACCACTGCGCCACCGGGGCGGCAATCAAAGTTTTCCTCCTCCTGTTGACAGCGTTGTTCGCAATTCATTGAAATTGGATAAGAAAAAAATGCTCTCGAAGAAGTGAGTTAATAAATTGCGCATTAAAGAATCATACACGAAAAAAACCCAAGAAATTCTCAGATTGTAATGTCAAAATGTGAGACAGAAATGATTATCTATTTTCTGTAGCGCAGCACTACAAATTGGATCGCTTTCCTGGCAAGAACGCTCCCCTTTCCTCTTGTACTTCTCCGCCAGCAGAATGGCAGCCAGAACGACACTACAACAAGACCGTTTCAGCGGAGCAAAGCTTGATCTCGCCGCGGCATGTGTTAGACCTGCCACAGCTTCTGTTCACAGCGTCAGCGTCGTACTGGCACGTAAATATTACGATAGAAATATTTAAGATACACCATAATGATAAAAAAATCCCCATTCGCCATGAAATTGCATACTTAAAAATCTGTACGTCTCACTTTTGAGAAATCCTTTAACATTTCCGACGAAATAATTTAGGACGCTAAACTACACATTTACCCATTGCTTATTGGTATACCTAATATACATACAATTTATAATTGCCCAAAAAGATGAGGGCTTTTGAATACTCCTAGGAGCGTTCAAAAAATTACGCACTTAAATTTAAGAACCTCTCATTGATATTTCGTGTATTATGCAGAATGATATTTTGCGAGTTATTTAGAAGTAAACAGCTACTGTTGCTATATTCCCAACACACACCATCACCTTTAAATGCATGCAGGGAAAGCTAGAAGCATATCTGCTGTATAAATACACAACAACTACATTAAAGCGAAAAGGTAATATAAATTTACGTGTCCTATATTTACCTAAAAAAGTTTAAAATAAGTTATTCAAAATGTTACGCGATCATAATTATGACGCTGGTACCCTTCTGCAACTGTATATTAAATTACATCTGTAACACTGTTTTTATATAACGGAAGCCTACCTTGTCCTATATGCACTGCTGGCCGTCCAAAATGCAACACCAAGAAGGAAGCATCCGACTGGCCTGAAATTCGCAGCATGCGTCGACCGCGAGAGGACATGCAAACGATTAGCATTGCAGGGCATATGCAAATCATGTGCGACCGGCACGAAACCGAGAAGCACTATAAGGGTGCACAGAAGGCGAGGTGTAAGTAGTGAAAGTGTGTTGTGCTGCCGGACCTGTGCGTGGGAAGCTTCCTGATGCCTCGTCGTAGAATACGGCAGTCATTCCAGCACGTTTCGGAGTTCGAATGAGGACGAATAGTGGCTTATCGCGACAGCGGTTTATCGTACCGAGACATCGGCGCCCGAGTGGGACGACATCCAGCCACAGTGAGGCGAATATAGATTCGGTGGGTGCAAGAGGGACGGACGGACCGACGTGAGGGGCAGACGCAGCACACCACCGAACGAGAGGACCGGCATGTTGTGCGGCGGGCATTGACGGCTCGCACCTCCACATCACGAACGCTAGTACAGGAATTAGGGTGTTTTGCGCAACAACCTGCAGCACGTACCGTTCGACGTCGTCCGCAGGAGCGGGGACTTGTCGCACGGCGCCCATTGCTCCGATTACCATTGACGTTACACCACAGGCGAGTGCGGCGGCAGTGGGCCGTTGAACGCTGTACCTGGACTACGGAATGGCAAGACATCATCTTCTCCGACGAATCCTGTTTCTGCCTGCTACACCACGATGGTAGTATTCGCGTGTGGCGGCACCGCGGCGAGAGATTGTATGACGCCTGCATTATGCATCGCCTAGCGTTATGGTTTGAGGCGCAATTGGATATGACACCCGGACCCCTCTGGTACGCATCGCCGGTACACTCAACAGCCACCGCTACATCTCCGACGTTTTGGAGCCTGTAGTCATCCCTTACCTGCAGGACCTGCCAGCGGCCACGTTTCAACAGGACAATGCGCGCCCGCACGTGGCACGCATCATGCAACAATTCTTCACGGTCCACCAGGTGCCACTGCTGCAGTGGCCAGCATGTTCTCCCGATATGTCGCCCATCGAACACGTCTGGTCGCTGATCGGCAACCGATTGGCCAGTCAAGCACCACCCGCGGCTACGCCTGATGAACTGTGGCAACGTGTGGAAGCAGCCTGGACCGACATACCCCAATCCCACATCCAAAGCCTCTTTCGTTCGGTGCCGCGGCGTGTAGCGGCCGTTATTGCCAGACATGGGGGCCACACGAACTATTGATGTCTGCGTGTTTCGCAAGTCGCACGGGCCTGTAAGCTCAATCGTTTCATCTTTGTATCTGTTGTTATGTGTCCAGTAAATCTGGCTTTGTTATCTCGTGTCCTTCTTGGTGTTGCATTTTGGGTGGCCAGCAGTGTATACTGATCGAATGGGCTTTTTTTTACAAGAAATTAATATTTAGATTTCATATTTAGCGATTGATAGGGGAAATGTAGAGGTACGGATACCTAAATTGACTCGCAGACATGGACCTCGGACATACAAACGTTTGAGACAGCTTAAAGCAGCATGTAGAGATGCATGTTTGATGTTACCAGTAAATACAGGGTGATTCATGAAGACGTATATAGTTTCAACGCACTATAAAACAAGAACAATGTACACTGTTAAAAATTTCACAGTTAGATTACGGGCAATGGCCGGCAACTGGGGGCCCGGCCGTTGCCCATAAAACTACGGCTTGGCCCATTTTTGTGAAAGCCCATGAAATTACGGTCTGAACCCTAAATACTAAGCCCATAATCTGAAGAGCAACGCCCACAAAAAATAAGTTTGACCGTATTGAGCTACGCCATAATTTGAAGGGCATTGCCCATAAAAAAATAAGTTTGACCGTATTGAGCTACGCCATAATTTGAAGGGCATTGCCCATAAAAAATAAGTTTGACCGTATTGAGCTACGCCATAATTTGAAGGGCTATACCCGAAAAAATAAGTTTGACCGTATTAACTTAAGCTGTAATTTGAAATGCAATCCCTGTAAATATGAAGTTTGGCCATATTTGGTTAAGCCTCACGGCAAGTAGTCACCGACTTTTACATAAATGCATTTTTTGTGGAAGAGTGTGCAAGTATAAGTAAATGCATGTTTTTTGTGGAAGAGTGTGTGAGTGTGAAATTGTTGGATACTTACATTATAACTGAATCAATTCAGTTCTAAATGTGAGTAATGATATTTTCATATCTTAAAATCAGGTTTATTACAATATGATAAATAATGACATCAGTTACACACAGATTTGTTTAACATTAGGCTTTACGAACTCTGTACACACAGTTGGTTGAACAATACTTACGTTTCTTTTAGACATGTTTTAATTGGAGAATTATTTCTAAAGCACAGTTGGTTGAACAATACTTAGTTTCTTTTAGACATTTTAATTTGCACATACGTACTTATGTAGTATTTGCATGAATGAATACAAAGGGCAGTTATGTAGTAAAGATATGTACAGGCATATTTTTGTATTTATATGTTATATCAATGACAAACAGAACTACGAACTGGCATCCGAGTACATTGCGTCTATAAGGGTATTCAATCCACAATGGTGTCAAAGTTGGTTTTTCATGTAGGTTTTGGCTAGTATTACATTTGACATAGGGTTGAATCATGCTTTTTTTGTTTTCACATTCACTGCCTTGTGTGCTGGTTCATTTTACATTCTACTGAGCACTGTGTTGTCAGTGTTCCCAGAACTTTTACTGTCTTGTTTCCTATCTCTAATTTTTGGATATTTACCTACTTTTCACATGTTTAGTAAAATTATGTCAAAAACTGGAAGTACTGCTTTTGAAAGATCACATTGCTTCCCCATAATTAAGGTATCAGAAAGAAAAGAAAAAAAATACTTGAATGGAAATGAGAGCTTTTGAACTTGATAGGGCATAATTTCAAATCTCAGACCCCCACCCAAAAGAAGAAACACTTGTTTAGACCCTGATTCTAACTGAGTCATTGTAGAACATTAATGCATATCAATATTTCTAAAATATTAAATTTTCCTGTTTGGAATGTTTTAGAAATGACTTCAGTGACTAAACCTGTTCTTTCATTGTTGTGTTGCCACAAGGAAACCATTTTGGAGCACAAATTTTTTTTTTTTTTGGAAAACTATTAAATAGTTGTATTTATAATATCTTGGCAATACCTGAAGATACTGAAACAATTTTTATTGATGTGCAAATCAGGTGTTTAGTGACAAAGGAAAAGAACACGGCAGAATCTTTAAATTTCTCAAAAAACAATTTCATCACATCATTTTGTACCAATTTCAGCACTATCATCTTAAAACATGAAATACATGCTTTGCATATTGAACATTTTGAATAGACCTTTAAAATAGGAATTACAAAACGTGTAAAAAAATTTTCATATTTTTTAACTTAAAAAAAAAAAGTGGCTTCTGATTTATCTTAAAATATAAATTTTCCTGGGCATCCAGGTTTTACTACCTGGGTAGGTAAATAATTTATGTGTATACCCAGCTGCGCATGTAACATTTCAGATATTTTCCAAGCCCTGCTTAAAGTGACACAGGTGAAAGATTTCACTCGCAGAAATTTAGAATGAAATCAATTCTTTTTTACATTTAACTTTAATTACTACATTTGCAAAGCAAAGAAACTGTTCATGATATATTTTCACTGTCATTTTCTTGGCCAGCATTTACCAGATTCAGTAAAAAAAGAATAACCGTCGAAACTCGTTATAATGAAATTCAAGGGGGACAAAAAAAAATTGTAGCAACGTATTGTTCTTAAAACATTACAAATTTTTCATTAAAAAGTTAGTATGTACTACAGAAATTTTCATTACGCATAAGATTGCAATGCTGTAAAAGTGAAATAGTGCCCACAGAGACAAGCAAAGGTAATTTTTTTGTAATGGGAAGTTTTTGCTAAAGTAGTAATAATGAAATATATAAGCTTTAATTAATAGGTATGTATGAAATTATGTACTGTATATATTTTTACTTATACATATCAGGGTTTGAAAAATACCATGCCTGAGTCGTGTGAATCATTGACCTGGGCAGGTGAATAAATAATCTAGTTGCCCTAGGTGCCAGACTGGGCAATTAAATCTAAAAATCAAGTTCAGAATATAATTTTTTACTACAAGAAAAAAGACAGTCATCGCATGTCATGTTGCTTTTCACTGCTAATCACTGGAAGTTGTATTATTGTTACGCAGTGCCAAGGACAGAAGAATATCACTTCTTTAATTATATTATGCTTTAGGTCCATAAATTGGAAGCATATGTAATTTTGCTCCAAATGTTTAAAGTCAGCGACTGAATGCATGCCTCTGATGGAACAAGCCTCTTGTGTTTATTGACAAAGGGTTAAAACTTCATATTTTTCATATTTTAATGTATTTCATATTTTTTCAGATATTTCATATTTTAAACGTGTTTTAAAGATTTTTATTGTAATATGGACCTGTGAGTCTGACACTGTGAAGAGAAGCTGCGATAGGAATAATGCATCGCTCCAGTGAAGATGTGAAGCTTTGGTCCGTTAAAAGGAAGGTTTGTTGCTGTGTGGAAATGACGGGTACAAGAGAAAGAGGACTTACGTTATTGGCAGAAGAGCAATAAATGTTGTAGTGATACGCTACAGAAAATAGGTCCACAGCAGCCACCCTTTCTTTTGTTGTATCCTGTACGCTGTTGGCAGGAAAAACCGGATAAAACCTCTTCGATTTGCAAAAGATACATATGAGTAAGATAGAAACTCGCGTGCGAACAAGCTATTAACAGAAGAACCAAAAGTGCAGAGACACAGCAAATCTGTTCAAACCAAAACCAAAATTTATAGTTCCCCAGTTTTCTGTACAACATAGAAAAGCATATTAGTACTTTCGGTAAATGTGTACTTCAGCGTCCTAAACTATTTCGTTGGAAAAATTTAACTGTGGGTGAAAAGTTCGATGCACACATTTTTTTAAGCATGCAAAATAATAGGGAAAGGTGAAAAATTATATTTTTAAATAAAAAGGAAATAATTTTTCTGAAGTATTAACCTGCGAGTACGATGGTTTGTAGAAGGTGGTGCGGGAGGCTGAAGCGATGCTAACGGCCACCACGTGAAGGTGCTGTGCGACGGAGCGAAGTACGAGTTGGTAGCAAATGCGTGGAAGAATACGACAGCAGTAGGGTATATTTTTCAGAAGAGTATCGTGTAATTGTGCGCAGAAGTAGTTCAAACCTGTTTTATTCATTTTTGAGAAAGATATGTGCAGAATGTCGTTATTAGTGGTTTCACAGTGTCTCCGAATGGAAAGAAATTAAGGAATGTAAAATAATTTATGTACGACAGAAGTTTTGAGGAAGACGTTTTGGTTCCGGTTGAACCCAAAGTTTTAGTTTTGGTTTGGAAGATGTGCACAGGTAGGTGATTTCTTCAAGCACTTCATTTGCAGTTCTGCTGTTATTCAGTACATCGTAGCTCACATTTTTTTCCTCGTGACATGGATATTTTTCAAAATAAGCAATTTTCTTCAATTCATATATCGCACTATAGCAGGGAGACAGCTTCTTGTATTGTGGCGGATAATGAAATTTTAAGCCCTGACGAAATCCGAAATGACTGACGATTTTGTACTTCCGCTTTCTCAAAATTACCCTTAAAAAAAACAAAAACTTACAATGCTGCACAAATTCAACCTCTTTCTTTCTGCGTATGCCTACAAGACTTTTCGATGACTACGTACTGCTAAACCGCTTCCTTCTTAATTCTTCCGCCCGTTACTTGCCCTTCTCAACGAAGCTTCCATTCACCGGACTCCACCTTGATGCCGTTGCCGCTCTCTCGTCCTATGCCTATACCGCACGTACTCTTCCAAACCATCGCACTCTCAGGTAAATACTTTGGAAAACTCATTTCCTTTTATCTAAAAATACTATATTTTTGCACCTTTTCGCATTATTTTGCATGCTTAAAATATTGTATGTCACACTTTTCCCACACAGTTACATTTTTCCGACGAAATAATTTAGACGCTAAAGTACACATTTACCAAACTTTCTATTTCGGATCAGGGAATCATATGCGAAAGAATGAAAAATTTCACGTCTGCTTTAAAAACAATTACAAAACATGAACAAACTATATTGTGTAGCATATGAGTATAAAATGGTTCGCTCTCCTGGCAAGAAGGTACTTGCTTGGACTTGTAGTCATCCGCACGTGAATTGCACGGCGAAGCGAATCTTCCTTTCAACAAAGCAAATCTTCACATCGTTGCCGTAGTGATGTGTTAGGCCTACCACAGCGTCGCACTCGCAAGTCAATATTACAAGTTTCTGACAAAATAATTTAGGACGCTAATCTACACATTTACCGAATAATCTGCCAATGATGAAGATTGGAGTGCCATTTCAGGTGGATTCAGTAGTTTTAAAGAGTTTGTAGAAATAAATGAAAATGCATTATTGGGGAATTGAGGGATATTCAAGAAATAGCCAATGAAATTCAGGATGATGATGAAGAGACATAACGAAGAATTAACAAAAGATCCCCAGACTGTCACGAAAGCAGTGTAGAAGCTTTGGAAACACTGTCACTACATACAACTCACCGATACATCTAATTGCCACACATTCCTGTTTAAACAAACTTGAAAAAGCTGTTTTCAATGAGAGGCAACAGCAGAAACAGTCTTCAATTTTACATAACTTTAAAAAGCCATAAATATAAAAAAGGAATGTAATTAAAATTTTGAGATCAAGTAATTTACATTTTTGAGTAATCTAAGCTTTAAAGTGTTAAATTTAACTAAGTAAATTCAATCATTGATATTTTTCTTATTTTGCATGTTATTCTCATGTTAATTACTTTTTAAACTTAATTTTGGCTGGAATTACACTAACTTTTACTTATGTTGCGCTCTTATTTATGCGTGCTTTGGTTTGCGCTGACATATATGTGAAATATTACTGTATACATGTGATGATGAGGTGATTATAGATATAATTAAAAAATATATATTTTTTGGCTCTTCTGGTTTCCAATTAAATTTATGTAATTTATGTGTTGAGTGGTAAAAAAAGCTGTTTTCAATGAGAGGCATATGGGGTTTGTATATATGCAGATTTCCATTGTTTGCTTCTTCCTGCTGAAAACTAAGCTAGGGATGCCTATGAGTTAACTGAATATACCATAGTCACAAAATGATTGATAATTATATACTAAGGAATGTGAGTGAAATGGTATTCCTAAAAGCAATCAAAACCATGTAGCAGTCAGGGAGAATCACAAATGTGTTTCCTGAACGAAAATGTGACATTTCATCACATGAAACTTTTTTCCCACCTCTAAATTGAGGCCATTGGTTCTAGAGAAGGAGAAAGCCAAAGCTGTTATGTTATGTAAAAAACAGGTTTCTTTTTAAAGGTTTTAACGGCTAATGTGAGGAACTAAATGGGATATAAGCAGTCCCCGTCCCTAATTTAAGAGTCACTGGTTCCAGGGAAGAGAGAACGCCAGTGCTGTAAGACAAACACAACATCCATGCCATACCGGGATTCAAACCCGGACCCACTTGGACAAACAATCATAAGATGGTGCTTAGACCACTGCACCACCAGGGTGGCAAAACTAATGCCTCATATGGGACTCAAAACATATGTTAAATTGTGACTGCTAGCCAAAAACCTTGATGTACAACCAACTCTGATACCAGAACGGCTTGAACATCCTCTAGACCAATAGTTCTCAAAGTGGGTTTCACTAAAATAATAGAGAGGGGGTGGGGGGGGGCATATGCGGATTTGTTAGCAACCATACCGAGTCACATAGTGAACCAATTTTCAAAACAAAATTAATCTGAATTTATGGCTAGTGCTGGTAGGATGTGTGGTGAAGTTTAGCATATTTAGCTGAAATTTCTGAAAAATGAACTAGTGGAACTTCTCATTACAGGGTGAAAACAATCTGTTCAATGTTGAAAAAACAAAACACAAGCAATGACCAAAAAACTTTATGAGAAAACCAAATTACAGGGAACAGCTCTGACCAATTTTCATAACTGAATTCATTATCATCAGAAAATGAGCAAACAATTGGAAACTTGATGTTAAACAGCTAATAATCGTCCATCTCTGCACTCTCCAAACATTTACAAGGCAGTATTTCCCATTCCCACTGAATGAACTAGTTACTCATTCACATACAATGCAGAAATGTGTAATCTTCTATTGCCAAATAAAAAACTTATGAGACATCTTTTAACTCTGGTTGGTTTGAAAAGCATTTGTTCTTTGAAATCACTGACTAGTTTTTTTTTTGTTTTTTTTTTATTGGAGGTTTAACGACCACCGTGAGCAACTCAATGGGCTATAAGCAGTCGCCCGTCCCTAATTTAGGGTCACTGGTTCCAGGGAAGGGAGAGAGCCAGTGCCATAAGACAAACACAACATCCATGCCGGACCGGGATTCGAACCCGGACCCCTTACGAACGAATGATCAGAGGCCAGCGCCTTAGACCACTGCGCCACCGGGGCGGCGACTAGTTTTTGGATTCCAATGGAAAAATAATTTCTAAAATTGTCGAGCACTGCCTTAAGTATTTGTTGCCTTTTACAACTACATATTTATGTGAAACTAGTGTTTTATCCTTAACCACCATAAAAACTAAATATTGAAATAAGCTGGATGTTGAAGATAACTTGTTTGTACATAAGCAAGAAAACTCAAAATATTGATGAACTTTGCAAGAGTAAATGAGCTCATACATCTTACTGATACTAAACAAATGACTTGACCAGTTTTATTTGATTTTTTTTTTTAGCCATTTGTGCAATTTCTGTGACATCAGTGTATGTAATTTTAGCAAATATACGTGTGTATTTGTATTTTTTATAAATTTTATACCCACATAAACACACTGGAATAAACTTTTCATTAAAGAATATGCCTGTACATATCTGTACTCCATAGCTAATCTTTGTATTCATTGGTGCAAATATAATACTTCACAAGTTCTTAAGTACATGAGCAAATGAAAAGGAGTCTTAAAAAAAACCCAAAGTATTGTTCAGCCAGTGTGTGCTTTAGAAATAATTCTGTCTAAATTCAGGAGTTGAACACTATGCCTTAAAAAAAAAAAAAAAGCACAAAACGATAAGACAATATTTATGCGTGTTATATTGCAAAATGGAATTCATTTCAGACTACAAACATACGAAGAATGCTACGTAATTCCCAAATCAGCATGTACAGATCGAATTTATTCGACATCCTAGTCAACGCTAGGTATAAACCTGGCGATAAAGATTTGCACAGAAAGTAAAGCACTGTATCATATTGATAGTAAAACATATATGGGTGTGAGAGTTATGCCCCTACCCCAGTCAAATGAAATCTTAGTGTGACAATGCTTCAGCCACCCTCGTTTGGTGGAGAAACTTTTAAAATTATATATATATATATATATACGTACACAGTTCGTGAGCTTAATATCAAACAAAAATGTGTGTAATTGATTTCGTTACTTTCACATATCATAATAAACTTAATTTTAAAAAGTGTCTACTCACATGTTTTCATGGCGTCTTTCCTGCACATGTTCGTGACTTGGTGTATCGTGTTCGTCAGTTAGGGATGGGCGATATTTATCAATATCTCGAAATATCGATATTTTTGTCCGATATTTCGATATATAGTATTGATATCCAAGTTACGATATATCAGAAAATCACTATATCGGTGCGATATTCAATATATCAGCCCATGGCTGATGTGATTTAACTTGTGGAATGAAATCTGTGTTCTTTCCTCTGGCATGTCACGAAAATTATGTTGCTTGAGGACTATCAAACTGCGATCTCATTATCGAGATTCACATGATATTATGTCACCTTCTGATTTCTAGAACTTTACAAGGAAAAATATCTGCTGTGTTGAAAACCTCGATGGTTGAAAATTTTAACTATTAGTTGACAGTAGGCACCCAGAAAACAAATTTAAGGAACGGTTGATAGCAGATTGTTCTTTTGCCTATGAGTATTATGTTTGAAGTAAACTGGCACTTTGACCAAAATTAAATACATACCAATGACACACAATTTGAAGTGAAGCATTTTTTTTTTTTTTTTTTTTGTTAGTGATAAAGTATGTAGATCCTAACAGCTGGGTAAGGAAATGCAAAACAGCTTTTCGAGAGTTTTCTTGATGTCTTACAAGTTATGTAGTATAAAGTTTGTTGTAATTCAGGCTATGTATATATCAGACGTAATTTTTTTTATCATCCTTTGACAATTATCTTGTTAATACATAGTGAAACTTCCTGAAGTAATTATATAATCTGGTAAAAATATGGGCATAACAACTTTTGTCTTGATCTGCTGATTTTCCCACACTTACAGCATGTTATTTCCTCTGATTGTCCATTCGTTTTTTTGTTATCTAGGAGAGACAGGCTTTCATACATTAATTAGTAAATATATACTTGATGAATTTGGATTATGATATTTTTTTTATGTTTTTCATACATTAATTAGTATGGCTTTCATTAATTAATTAGTAAATATATATACTTGATTAATTTGGATTATGATATTTTTTATGTTTTTATTTTTATAATCATATTTTAATGGAGGACTAATAATCGTTAGCATTTTTTTAAATATCTTTCTGGAAAAATAATTGCTTTCTATGAAAAGGCCATCACAAATTATTCGTACTCTAATTACTGTTTTTAACAAAAATGTCACTTGTAAACATATTATAAGCACTTTAATTTTTTTGCTTATGCCATGGGAACTATTTTTGCTTACACCATAGAAGTAATTATATCTGTATACTCCATTAACATTGTGTTCTGTCTTAAACGATAAAAAAAATAGCAAACATTGTTCACACCTTCTGAAAAATATAAATGTATACAAAATGCTCTAAAAATTACAATAACAAAGTTTTTTTTAAGATTTTTTTTCCCTAACATTTCCTTGCAAGCTGATATAATGTTGTTAACTTTGACATTTGCATCCCAATAAAAATAGTTATTCTTTCTATAATTCAGTTATTCCCATGTTAATTGATGGTTAAGATTCCAGTCTGCTGGGATTAATAAGTACTTTTGTTTTTTTTTTTGTCATTTATGCCATACTGAAGCTTCAACTTACCTTTTCTCGAAATGTTGGAAATACATATTTCTCATAATCTCACATTGATGAAAAACTCATGAAAACATTCCTTTGCAACTGGGATTTTTGGAAACTTCTTGGCAGAAACCATATCCCTGCTCGTCGAGCAATGCCCACACATGAAACAAGAAAATCACCTTTTGGGTTTTGGAAAGTATATTCAGCATTTCTGCAGATTACAAGCTCACTTCTGTTGCATGATTTTTTTATTTATTTTTGCATCAAAACTTTCTTCTATATATTTTTTTTATTTTAGGATCTGAAAAACAATATTTTATGTGTTTTTCATATCACTAAAAATACAGCTTGAGAGCTGCAATCTTGCATAAAGATAGTTTTAAGCTATAAAATGTAATAATAAAGGACAAATAAAAATGCTCCCTTTTAGCAGGAGAAAGCAGCTCTTGAAAAAAAAAAAATTCAGCTGATGTTTCTAAGAAGTTATCTGAGAAAACTGGTAGGATATTTATTCCCCACATTCACTGCCAAGTGTGTGTATTATAATTAGTTATTACTTATTACCAAAACAATTTTTTAAGGTAAAGAATATTTTTATGTCTTAAGAGACACATATTGAGTCGTCATTAGACTATGTAAATGCTATCTGTGGAGAGTAGTTACTCAATTATGTTTGCTCATGCTGATGAAACAATCCTGTTGGCAGAGAGCAAAAGTGAGTTGCAGCGTATGTTGTCCCACATGTATGAAGTTTGTATGAATTTCAAACTTAGTATATGAAAGGAAAAACCCAAAGTTATGTTTTTGACAGATGAATTGTTAGTATTAAATCAAACAGATCAGTCTAAATGGCAAAGAGATTGATCAGGTAAATCAATTTACATATTTAGGAAGCATGTTTGACAGAGAAAACAAATTAGGTGGTGAAATTAGTAGGCTAGTAAATTCATCTTTGAAAGTCACAGCTACTTCAGGAGGATTTTGAATAAATGATGAATGATAGGTTCTCAAAAAGGTCCCTAATAGTTGTGTGTGAAAAAGTACAGTAATTGTTCCTACTCTGATGTGCAGCAGTGAAGGTGGAGTACTGCAGATGAAACATAGGAGTGATTTGCGAGCTGTAGAGATGTGTTACTTATGGGGGTGGGGGCAAGATATGTTTTGATCATGTGAGGAATGAAGAGGTTTTGTAGATGAGTAATGTGAAGCAAAATATTGTTTGTAAGGTGGGGACAAATATTCTTGGGTGGTTTGGAGAATGAGTGGTGAGATGATTACTAGGAGAATTTATTCTGCACAAGTGACAGGAAGAAAATGTAGAAGATCAAGGGAGGACCAGATTCAGGAATTCCTGCATGAGAAAAAGAGAATAAATGTGAAGTACAAATGGTCTTGTGTGTGATGGGTGTCAGTGAAGCTCAAGTTGTGAGCTGAGATCACTGTAAATGCAGATGTTTGATACATCAAGAGTAAATAAAATGTATGTCCATCAGTTTTAAACTTTAATCCAGCAGATAAGCTCTCATCAAGAAACTAACCTATGATCTTAGAGAACAGATTATTGATATATATGCATGTACAGAGAAAATCCCTCATCTACAGCAAGTTGAATATAACTAGAGGTGAGGAATCAGTACTTATTTTTGTGTTGTTTTAGTGTTAATAAGTGAAACATTAAATGCTATATCCCATTTGAGTTCAAAACTGTAAAATTTTTTTTTAAATCTGCTGACTTCCTTAATTTTAAGGATAGACTCCACCAATGAGCATTTAAAATGTAAAAAAAAATGATATGATATCAAAGATAGCTCCTCAGGTGTTTTAGACTTGATAAAGAATACTTCAGATATTTATTGTGTACAAGTTTTTAATGGAGATGAGAAATCCAAAGAAATGGACTGAGAACTGGAAAAAAATGCTTGAAGTGAAGTGAAGTGGTGTGTGTGTGTGTGTGTGTTGATCTCCATGAGCATCTAAAGTTGTTCCCGAATGTGTAGAAGCTTGATTCACCATAAGCAGACACATGTCCCTAATTTAGGGCGAGTGGTTCCAGGAAAGACAAGACAGGAACAACTTCTTTATGTATTTTACCACTTGGTAGGCACATTTTCCATGATTATTTAGATACTGAATAGTTTCCATGACATTTAATGAACATTTCATGACTGAATAGATTTTATTCATGACATTTAATAAATAGATTTCTTGACTGAATAGATTTCATGACATTTAATTGCTAAAACCTGGAAAGAGCGACATCTTTGTATATTCACTGACGCCACATATTTGGAGGATTTTCACATTTAATGAACAGTGCTTCTTATTTTGAAAATTTGACTGTTTTCTAGCAGTTTCTGAGGAAGACGTAATCTTTTTGTATGAGAATTTTCCTGATATTGATGCTGAATCAGTTGTAGCAGGTATAAAATCATATACAATTTTTGCAAACTTGATCAAATGTAAAACCGATGGGCACAATGCAAGGTATTCATATAATCTGAGCATTGTTTCAGCTAATATATTAATATAGTCTTTAACGGTAGTCTAAGAATTCCCTTCCTACAGCTAGTGTCAAACATTTGGCACAATGTATTGCCTTTTAATCAAACCAAGAACCCATATTTATGAGTACAAATGCAATTTTTACATTGCACATTTATTAGATTTTAGCAGGAAAAGAATTTTGAAAAAAGTAACCTTGTATACTGTAAAGAAACACTAGAGAAATCAAATGAGGAAGAGCACTGCACATTAAAACTTTTCTGGACAACAGAATTTTGTTAATGCCATTCCGTTTAAGAATAACAGTTTTCACAAAAAAAAAAAAAAAAAATATGTTCACAGTTTTTATCAAGAGAGAAATAGACATAATGACAAAATGGATAACACTGGGCAAATTAGGCCGAAACCTGTTAACAAGGTTTGTTGTATTTTCAGTATTTTTTTTTTGTTATTTTTTTACAAAAAAAAAAAAAAATTATATATGTATCTACAGTGTATATGCACACTAACTTTGAAATAATATATTTTCATGTATGTATGCAAACTTCTTCAAAATTGCATTAAAAAAGCTCTAGCCATTTACCTCTCAACAATATTATGACTTTGCAGAACATTCTGCATTAGAAATTGCAATAATATGCTGTGATTACAGGCTAAGGGGGTAATGTTTCAGACAGAAGTAACCCAGTGATTTTGTTTTAGGCATTTTACTCCGCTTTTGTACTTAAATAAACATTTCAAATAATGGAAAAACCTTAACATGTGTAGAATAATCAAATCAATGAGACTTATTTACCCAATTGCCTGTGGTTTACTGGTCTTCCATGTAGCAAAATATTTCTTCCACAAATTCCATTTCAAGTGTGTTTTTTTATTCATATATATTCTTTAAAAAGATGTTGAGTGTGCTTAACAGGAAAGTTGACATCTAATTTGTTTACTTTCAAATGATAACCAAAGCCTTCAAATATCGTTGGTGACAGTTGATACTATCCACAGCCCCCCCCCATTAGTGGAAGGGGAGTGCAGATGTTATATAAACACAAAAGTGCACAACACTTTTATGATTGCTTTTTTGACTAATTTTGTCTCACTGTATCAACAATCTTGCATAGGTAGCAATGTTAAGTACAGAGAATCATGATAACATGTTTTGTTAAAAAAAACAGTTTCCGCATTTATGTTCTGTAAATTTATGTGACAACTTCCTGCCCTTTGGCCACTTTCATCCCATCTGTGCTCTGCCCCTTCATTAAGAAATGCAACAAGGGGCATATATAGATTTTTTCTGATGGCGTGCCAATGAAATGAAAAAAATTAAATCCACCAGGACAAAATAAAACAATGAGAATAGAAAAAAATTAAAAAAAATTTGTAACGTAAATTAATGAATTTTTTTATTAAATTAAGCATTTTTGTTTCCAATGTAAGGCACATTTTAACAATAAATAAAACACATTTAAACACTTTCGGGGGGGCATAAATATATGCCACCTTACATTACATAAATGTATAAAATATATAATATAAATACGCCCTTACATTACCTTGGCTACGATGTAAACAACCCTGATGTTGGCTTTCTAGCTCAGCATACAAGATATATTTTTAGCGAATTTTTATGATTTATAAAAACGTAAAATGTTAATTCCGCTGTCGAAAATATTTATTTACGTAACAAAACAACGTAAAAGGGCAAAATAAAAGCACTAACCCATGGCGTCGGTCTTGTAAAAAAACGTTAAATATCAATTCCGCTATCAGAAATAATTATTTACACAACAAAACGACTGAAATGGCAAAATAAACGCACTACGTTTATTTCCAAGTACAGCGACCGTCTTGTAAAAGGTACGAAGTTAGTAATATACAGTACTTTTCTGAGATATCACTATTTTAATGGTATTAACAAAACTTGATTGCAGCTATATTTTCAAGCTGCAGGATAATTTAGTACTGGCTGAGATTTGTGCGAACAAGCCAACAGCCAATTAGTCCCAAGTTCCCAATAGCCAAAACTTAGCACAACATTGGATCGGATTCAGTGATAACCCTGATGCAGTATGCAGTGAATAAACCGAAATATCAGTCTTATTGAGATCAGAAGTATTGAAAAATATCGAAAAATCAATCTGATATATTGATCTTTAAATACAGATATTTTCGATTCAATATATCGGTCTCAGAAATATTAAAAGATATCATACTTTTGAAAATATCGCCCATCCCTTCGTCTTGGTAAAAAAAACGAGCAATCCCCGTAAAATCACGTGACGACTCGCTGACCAATAGCAGAAAGTGGCGCTTGCCGCATTCCTTTTCTGTCATTATCGTTCATTGGCTAACCTGTGCCTCTTAGCAACGCCCGTAAAATTACGGTTAGAAACCGTTTTCCTACATATCCATGCCCGTTAAAATACGGGTATCGCCTTTAAACTGCAGAAACGAGCCTTGATCGTAAAAATACACGGGCAACAAGACTTTTTTTACGGGAATTTTTAACAGTGTAAGATATTTTGCTACCTGAAACAGAATTTTAGGGGAATGTTTCAAGTTATTTTTAGAGACAGTCATAGATGTTCTATGTGTGCACCCTTAGTTACACGACGCACATCGAGCCAGTAATCCATTTTCGCCCAAACGGGAGGTAAGATATCTGAATCAAGTCCAGTGATAGTGGCTGTAATTTTGCACCATCTGCACTTTGTATGGAATCATTTTCAGCTTCTTTCACAAAATTCTCCTGAGAGTGGGCTGTAAAATCTGCACTTCACGACTCACCTTCCGCTTTGATTTTCCCGGGGGTCGTTGAATGGTGGTGCAAACACTATCCACGAATTCTTCCGATACACGCGGTCGTCCAGGACTTTTTAAGTTTGAACAAACAGCCCGTTGTTTCAAATTTTGTATGCCAATCGTAGATAGATTTTCTGGTTGGAGGTACTTTTCCGAATCGTGATCGAAAATGCCGTTGCACAACAGTTACAGATTCCGTTTTGCTCAATTCAAGTCAGTGGCGGCTCGTCGTAAAGCTGAGATGGGGGAGCTGCATCTCAATTTTGTAGATATCACGATACCACTTCGAAAGCTAAGTTACTGCGCCTGTGCTGATGCTGTCCGTTTAATAATAATAATAATAATAATAACAATAATATATATATATATACTGATCGAAAGTGCATTTTTTTACAAGAAATTAATATTTAGATTTTATATTTAGCGATTGATGGGGAAAATGTAAAGGTACCGATACCTAAATTAGGCGACAGATATTAAGCGATGGCCACATTGTCACATTTATGAAGAAAAAAATTGACCTATAAAACTTCGTCGGATACATTATTTCTTAAAAAGAAACTGATTAATCAGTGCATCGTTCCAGTTCTTACGCATGGAGCACAGACATGGACCTCAACTAAAATAGACAGACAGACGTTGCAGACAACTGAAAGAGGCATGTAGAGATGCATGTTTGTTGTTACCTGGAATGATACAAATACGAACTCGTGGATCGGGAAAATGACAAGAGTGGAAGACATGGTCAAAATTCCTGAAATTGCAATGGGATGGATATATTGCTAGAAGAACCACCGACGGAGAGTTGAAATATTGAACTGGATAGCAAGGGAAAAAACAATATCCAGAAGATGACAAGAGGGAGATGGGTACATGAAATTCGAAAGCATGAAAGAAACTGACTCAAGGCAGACTGTTGTGGAAGAACAAACTTGGAGACTCTCATCCAGCCGTGGATTGATAGTGGTTGCAAATTATATATACATGCGTATACGTATATATGTATCATCATCATTGTCAACCATTAACAATCCACTGCTGGACGAAGGTCTCTCCAAGCCTCTTCCACAACGGTCTGTCTTGTGCCAGTCTCCTCCATGTTACTCCCGCATACTTTGGAATTTCATCCACCCATCTTCTATGTGGTCGTCTTCTGAGTCTTTTCCTGTCCCTTGGAATCCAATCTAAAATTTCGACTGTCCATCGATGTTCTGTCCTGCTGGCAGTATGTCCTGCCCATTACCATTTCAGGGATTTTACTCTGATCATGACGTCTTCCACTCTTGTCATTTTTCTGATCCACGATTTCCTCTTCTTACCTCTCCTGGTTACACCAAGCATGCACCTCCCCATGCTTTTTTGAGTTGTCTGCAGCCTTTGTATGTCTCTTTTAGTTAAGGTCCATGTCTCTGCACCATACAATAAATCTTCATTTCTTGTAAAAGCATTGTACATCACTTTTGTCTTCTGAAAGTTCATTTTTAATCCCACTTCTTTACTCTTGTCAGCAAGTTCCTGGTCCATACGCTGCAACTCTGATGGGGTAGTTGCAAAAATGACTACGTTGTCAGCAAAACGAAGGTGAGTTAGATAATCTCCATTAATCTTTATCCTTTTGTTTTCAAAGTTCAGTGATTGAAAGACATTTTCCAATGTGGCATTAAAGAGCTTCAGAGATATGGTGTTACCTTGTCTCACTCCTTTTCCAATTTTTATGTGTGTTGTATTTTCAAACAGCCGAATCTTTGCACTTGCCTTTTCATAGATGTTATTAATAATATTAATGTATGCATCTTCAATACCGCAGGATTTCAGAGCCATTGTAGCTGCTGATGGTTTCACCGAATCAAAGGCTTTTTCATAATCGATAAATGCCATGCACAATGGAAGTTTATATTCTCTCACTCTTTCAATTAGTTCTCTCAGTACGTGGATATGATCTATAGTGCTATAGCCACTCCTGAATCCAGCTTGTTCTCTCGGTTGAGCCATGTCCAGTGTTACCTTCAAGCGATGTGAAAGAACTTTAGTGAAGATTTTATAAACCACTGATAGGAGGCTGATAGGTCTGTAGCTCCTGAGATCCTCAATGTCACCTTTTTTATGTAGCATGATCATTGTAACGTTGTTCCAATCCTCGGGAATCTTCCCTTCATTAAGGCATCGAGTGAAAACTTGGGCGAGTACTGTTTCAATTTTTTCACTTGCTTCTTGTATGATGTCTACAGTAATTCCATCTTCTCCTGGAGCTTTCCCCTGCTTCATGTTCTTGATTGCATGTGCAACTTCTGCTGAGAGGACTGGAATAACTCTGGTACTGGTACATTTCATGATGTCTGTAGTACATGTATCATCCCTTTCATATAATTTGGAGTAGAAATCTTTCACTCTTGTCAAAATTTCGCCTCTATTTCTTGTTACCAAACCATCTTCTTTTCTCAGTGCCATAATCTGTTTTCTTCCCTTACTGAGATGTCACTTTGCTATCTTTAGGCTTTGGTTGTTTTCAATTGCTTTCCTCATTAATTCACAGTTGAATTTCCTTTCGTCTTCAGTGATACTTTTTCGTACTGTCTTGCAATAGCTCTATATATTCCACTTTGGAAGTCACATCTTCTTTAGTTGTCCTCATCTCTCTTCTTTTTTGCATCAACATTTTGGTTTTCCCTGAAAATTAGTTCATATGAAACTTGTTCTTAGATCCAGCTAATCTTGTTGCTGTTTCCACAAGAGCTTTGGTTTCTTTTCTGTTAACTTCAGAGATGTCCACTTCTTCTGATGTTAGACCTTCCAGAGCAGAGAAGCTGTTCCTCAGTTCTAATTTGAAGGTATTATGATGCTTTTTAAGGTGAATATATGTATATGCATATATAGCAAAAACATATAAAGGAAAAAAACAAGAATAAATTTGAAATTCCAAAGCGCTAGAGGCTGCATGGAAGAAAGATCAAATAATATAAAAATGTGAAACTAAAAAGCAAATTTTGAACAAAGGAAAAAACCAAAAATTTGGTGAACGAAATGTAGTACAACAATCACCACTTTCCAACCATCCGAAGCAGGCCAGCTTTAAATGATGGAAATTTAACGAACAGAAGAGTGCAGGGAAGCATATTAATGACTGACTCTCTGTTGGCTTCGTCAAGGGAAAGTAATAAGAAAAGCACTCATTAATCTACTCAGACCAGAAAATTATGGGTTTCTGCTATTTGAGTTTGCTATAAGGACCGATTAAATTTAGGGGTAAAATTGTCAAATTTCATAAAAGGGATTTAAAAAATAAATAAAAAAACCCTCGAAACCTAGCAAACTAAAACACGTTGCCCAACCGCACAACAGCCAAGATAATCGCACATAAAATAAAAATAAAGGGAGCCGAGGGCCCTACCCCACCACCACCAAAAAAGAACATGTTAGAAATTAGTATTAAAAAAGAAATCAAGAAAAACCCAAAAAATGAAAGTTCTGAAAGGATATCTTTAAGGTTGTCACAGAAAAAGTGAAACCTTAATCCTGCCAGATAAAAAGAAAAACACAAAAAAATATATATATAAACAAAAACAAATTAAAACAAAAATAGCAACATTACAATTTTTAAAAGAATTGACTCTCTCAAAATAAGAAAATTGTTCTACAATGGTTCTAGCAGCTTCCTATTCCCTATCACCAAACAGTAGTAAGTTTCAAATATGTCAATGTGTTAGGTTCTTATGTTAAGAATTACAAGTCTCTTCCCAACCTTAACACATTGACAAATTTCAACTGTAAGTGTTGTGAATTTCAAGATACAGTTTTTTATGATAACTTTCGTAAGCACATAATTACTGGTAATTTAGATTACATTGAAAATCCTGATTTAAGAAGGATCTTAGGTTTTGGGGCCAAGTTCAGGCCTTCATTCTACCTCTCGAAAGATAGAATCAAGTATGATTTTTATCAAGATTTAAGTAAATATATTGTTAAAACTAGCTTAGCCTACAACATGCCAATCGAAGCCTTTGCTGAATGGAAATGCAAAATTTTTCAAGAATTTAAATAGAATCTAGCAATTCAAAATATTTTTTACAATAACAGTCTTGCATTATCTCCAGATTAAAAAAAATCACTTTCTAAATTACAGGAAAATTTCATCTTTACCACGACAGACAAAGCAAATAATAATTTTGCAATTATTTGCAAAAAATTCTACTTTAAATTAATATTGGAAGAACTACATAATAAAGTCCCCTATAAGCCTGCTTCAGTTTCCAGTAAGGAGCTCACCAATAAATTTAAAGCATTTCACAGACAGTTGGGGCTTAGAACGGCATATAGTTATGAGCCTGAATTTCCTTATCTTTTTGCTACTACAAAATTTCATAAGGAACCGGTGAAATTCAGATTCATAGCTAGTGGTACCAAAAGTCCTAAAAAAGTAATAGATCAGTATTTTGAGTCAGTTTTGAAGAAGGTTTTAAACATTATTAAATCCAAAGTAAACCTAACATGTAATAACTTCTGGATTATTAAAAGCAATGCTGAGGTCATTTTGGAAATTCTTGATAACATGCCAGCAGAGGCAAATAATTGCTATGACTTTGAAAACCTTTATACCAGCCTTCTGCTAGAAGACATTATCAGTACCCTCAAGTTACTCTTTAATGAATTTCAAATCCCCAACATCATTTTGGAAAGTTCTTGGCATACACTTCTAAATTGCTGCATTAAAAATAACTTTATCCTCTACAATAACAAGTTTTTCAAACAGGTTAATGGAATACCTATGGGATGTTCCCATTCCGCGAGCGTATACAACTTGTTCTTCAAATAACTTCAATTTACGAAGTTAAATTCATCTAATCAGGAAAGTTACTCTCATACCTACAGGTACATTGATGACCTACTTTGCTTTAATAATTCAGGAAATATCGAAAAAGACTTTGCAGCTATTTATCCTACATGCCTTAAACTTAATAAAACCAATGATAATAACCAAGTCCTTGAGTTTTTGGATTTAGCTATAAATCTCAATGCAGGTAACCCAATTATAATCCTTTATGATAAGAGAAATCAGTTTAAATTTAAAATTGTCAAATATGGTATGTGGTGGAGCAATATTTCCAATAAAGTAATAGAAAATGTATTTATATCACAAGTACTAAGGCTTTCCAGAATATGTAGCTTAAACTCTGAACTAGAAAAGCATGTTATCATTTTAATAAAACAGTTTCTTGAAAATCAAGTAATTAGAAACTTCTTAAAAATAGCATTAAGAAAAATAGTTCTCAAGCATAGA
Source organism: Macrothele yani (assembly GCA_039090855.1). Classification (NCBI taxonomy): domain Eukaryota; kingdom Metazoa; phylum Arthropoda; class Arachnida; order Araneae; family Macrothelidae; genus Macrothele; species Macrothele yani. Next base: position 158,682,821 of record CM077009.1, read on the forward strand.
ATTAGGATGGAAGGCTTAATTTAAATTAAATCTTGTTGACCGAATGAATTGTCTAAATTAAAGCTAATTATTAGAGGTTTAGGTAATGATGTTGTCAACAATCAATTAAGGAACCTATAAATACAATATTCTTTCCCTCTCCTTTGATTGTCAAAAAATGGTTATAATTAAAAAATTAACACAAAAAAAGCATAAAATCCCTAAGAAAAAATTTCTTAAAAATATTTATAAAAATAAAAGCCAAAAAGAAAAAAAAATAGTAATACTTAAATTTCAAAGGTTTGGGAGGAATGCTGCTATTTGGGTTATATAATACTCTTTGAACTCTTGGGAGCAGAGATAAAATTTCCCTGCTTCCAGGAAGAGCATTTTTGTATTTTGGTCTGTGCTGAAAACTCGTAGCGTTTTTTTCAGAGCATTAAATCTGCTTTTTGAAGTTTACTCAGGGAACTTCACTAATTACCCTTAGGAAGGTTCCAAAGTTGGCCACTAAATGGCACTGCAAAGGACATGCCCCTGCAGTTAGTTTCTTGCATCCCAAAGGTGAGATGGGTTGTACCATGCAGTTCTCAGGCATGGTAAGTTGTTTTTATGTTTTGTTTGCTCATTCTTCTAATTTAACTTTTATTTTTTCTTGGAATATTTTTTGGGGGGCTGTTTTCACTCTTTGAAAGTTGGTTATTCGCTTTGGCCATGCTTCAATTTTTCCGCGAATCTTTTAGTAGCATTTTGTGTCCCTTAGTACAATATTTTGTAAATATGTGAACTTGTAACACCAAAGCAACACCTCACATGCAATCTCATCTTTTAACTGTATGTAAGTTTTTTTTTATTTCATTATTTTGTAGGAATAAGTGAACTTTCGTTTTTTATAAATTTGCACTAAACTTAATTTTTTGTTTTCTTGTGTGTCTTGGGTATATAATTTGCTTCTCTGTGACTTGCAACCTAGCACTTTGGTAATAAACTTTTATTTTTCTTAAGAATTTATTATTTTCTTTAAGAATTTTTTGCTGTAGATATTGGGCATTTACCTTGCCATTCTGAGACATGCAACTTGGTTATTTGGGTTCACTCTCGGGATTTGCAACTGTAAATTGCAACTTGTTGCTTGGTTCCTTTCTTTTTTTAAATTGTAATGTTGCTATTTTTGTTTTAATTTATTTTTGCTTATACTTTTTTGTTTGGTGTTTCCCGTTTTTCTTTTTATCTGGCATGATTAAGGTTTCACTTTTTCTGTGACAAGCTTAAAGATATCCTTTCAGACCTTTCATCGGTTGGGTTTTTCTTGATTTTTTTTTAATACTAATTTTTTACCTGTTTTTTTTTGGGGGGGGGCTCCCTTTATTTTTATTTTATGTGTGATTATCTTGTTATCTTGGCTGTTGTGCGGTCGGGCACCATGTTTTAGTTTGCTGGGTTTGGGTTGTTTTTTAGAAATCCCTTTTATAAAATTTGACAGTTTTACCCCTAAATTTAATCGGTCCTTATAGCAAACTAAAATAGCAGAAACCAACAATTCTCTGGTCTGAGTAGATTAATGAGTGATTTTCTTATTGCTTGCCCTTGACGAAGCCAACAGAGAGTCAGTCATTAATATGCTTCCCTGCATTCTTCTGTTCATTAAATTTCCATCGTTTAAAGCTCGCCTGTTTCGGATGGTTGGAAAGTGGCGATTGTTGTTCCACATTTCATTCCCCAAATTTTTTTTTTTTTTGTTCAAAATTTGCTCTTTAGTTTCACATTTTCATATGTATATATACATACATACATACACACACACACACACACACACACACACACACACACACACACACACATATATATAGTGGGATGTAAGGTCAGGTGATGCGTAACATAACAGCCTTTCCTTGACAAATGTCAACCCCGCCTACTTGTGGTGCATCCTGTTCCCACTAAAGGGGCTCTGACAACCGCCAATAGCGGTATGACTATACCATCGGGATTAGAGGAAATGCTATCCCACACTCACCAACCCGCTTGGCCAGCGTCGTGAGTTGTGGCCAAACCCCTCCAAAATGACTCCACAACTTAAATCTTGGCCCTCAGTCTCCACCAGCTGGAATGTACCTGGCCAAGGCAGCAGCCAGTGCGACATGAAGGCAGAGGGTGCTAAGAATCAACGGAGGACCGGACTAGGCTACCATCTGATGCCGACTTTGGCTACATATAATGGACACTCCCTATCTACTGATTCGAGGCTTCTTGAATTGGAAGAGGAACTACAAAGGATCAAGTGGGACATCGTCGGGCTAAGTGAGGTAAGGAGAAAAAGAGATCTCATTCAACTGAAAAGTGGATATCTCTTCTACTATTGTTGGACAGATACTGGAAGAACTAGTGGTGTTGGATTTATAATAAACAAGAAACTGAAGGATAAAGTTGTAGAAGTTGAAAGTTCCTATGACAGAGCTGCACGACTCATTATCCAACTTTCGAGAAGATACAAGGCTTAGATTATTCAAACTTATGCACCCACCACAAGTCATCCTGAAGAAGACATTGAAGAATTTTATGAGGAAATTCGTCATCTAAATAATAAAGGTAAGCAGCACTTGAAGATAATTTTGGCAGATTTCAATGCAAAAATAGGGCAACGGCAACAGAATAAAACATCAGTAGGTAAATTCGGTCACAGCAACAGAAACCATCGTGAAAATACTCTCGTTGAGCTTGCAGAGGCAGAGGGGTTTTTCATCTTGAACTCCTTTTTCAAGAAAAAGCCACAAAGGAAATGGACATGGAGGCATCCCAATGGATGGACAAGTGAAATTGATTTTATTATGTGTAACAAGAAATTTGTCATGGAAGACTGCAGTGTGCTAAACAAGTTCAACACAGGTAGTGACCACAGATTGGTGAGATGTAAGATGCACCTCAACACTAAACTCGAACGTGGCAAGCTCACAAGACAAACAAAATGTATTGACATAACCAACCTTAAAAAACATCATAATACCTTTGAATAAAGCTCATATTGAGAAATGGCTTCCTAGTTTAATTGAATTAATAATCTAAAGCAACTTATGGGAATTTACTAGGAAATTTTTTCATTTATAGCAAATTTTCGGAGAAAACTCTTCTCCTTCTTCAGGCTCTCTTGTTGTTGTCACTTTTTGCTTGTCACTATCATGGTTACGGTTTACCTTGACGGTTACGGTTAACCTTGACGGTTTAGGTTATTTTTCAACAAATCCTGCCAGATGTTAGGCAGGGAAAATCCTTTGCAGTCATTGATGATGGAATTTTGATTTTTCTCAATCTCTATTCCTTCTTTCAGTTTTCTTTTTGGAAATTGCTTTGGAAACTGATTACTTTAAGGGAATTCCAATCCATTCCCTTAAAGTAATCAGTTTCCAAAGCAATTTCCAAAAAGAAAACTGAAAGAAGGAATAGAGATTGAGAAAAATCAAAATTCCGTCATCAATGACTGCAAAGGATTTTCCCTGCCTAACATCTGGCAGGATTTGTTGAAAAATAACCTAAACCGTCGAGGTTAACCGTAACCGTCAAGGTAAACCGTAACCATGATAGTGACAAGCAAAAAGTGACAACAACAAGAGAGCCTGAAGAAGGAGAAGAGTTTTCTCCGAAAATTTGCTATAAATGAAAAAATTTCCTAGTAAATTCCCATAAGTTGCTTTAGATTATTAAATCATAATACCTTCAAGCCGGAATTGAAGAACAGATTCTCTGCTTTAGAAGGCCTAACATAGGAAGAAGTGGATATTTCTGAAGTTAACAGAAAAGTATCCAAAGCTCTTATGGAAACAGCAACAAAATTAGCTGGGTCTAACAGCAAATTGCATGTGAACAAATTATCAGGAAAAACCAAAATGTTGATGCAAACAAGAAGAGTGATGAGGACAACTAAAGAAGATGTGACTTCCAAAGTGGAATATATAGAGCTATGCAAGACAGTACGAAAAAGTATCACTGAAGACGTAAGGAAATTCAACTGTGAACTAGTAAGGAAAGCAATTGAAAACAATCAAAGCCTAAAGATAGCAAAGGGACATTTCAGTAAGGGAAGAAAACAGATTATGGCACTGAGAAAAGAAGATGGTTCGGTAACAAGAAATAGACGCAAAATTTTGACAAGAGTAAAAGATTTCTACTTCAAATTACACTGGCGGAAAGTGAAAAAAGAACACCAAGAAGGAGACGTTTGATACCAACGAAAAATTTATACAGCATAATAACGGAATACAGAGGATAACGTGATCAAAACATTATGGCAAAATACAGCTGTATTTGCTGGTAAACTGAAATATAACATTTCCATGTAACATGGTTAGTACGAGGTTGAACCGCCATGAACTGCGTCACACTGTGCAATTCTGGCATGGAGTCTGTCGTACAGATGTTGGATGCAAGTTTGGGGTATTGAGTTCCAAGCATCCTCAACCTGGACGCGTAAATCATGGGGATGGTCGTGGAGACCGGATAGGTCGTTGTCCCATAAAATCCCACACGTGCTCAATGGGGGGACAAATCCGGTGAACGTGCAGGCCATGGAAGTTGTCTCACACCCTGAAGGGCATGTTGCATTGCACATGCCATGTGTGGGCGTCCGTTATCTTGCTGGAAAACACCACGATGGACCGACCTTACAAATGGCACAACAACGGGCTGAATGATGTTGTTGATGTAGGAGGTGCTGTTTAATGTACCCGGTACAAACACTAGTTGTGTACGGGAGTGATAGCTGATCGCTCCCCAGACCAGGAGAACAGGTGTAGGCCTTGTGTGTCGCTGGCGGATGCAAGAAGGGTGGAGACGCTCCCCTGTGTGTCTGCGAACACGCATACGGCCATCAGAGGCTCCCAAGCAGAATCGGCTTTCATCGCTGAACACGACAGATCTAAATTGCGTTCTCCAGTACAGACGTTGGCGACACGACCGCAGCCGTTCCTAATGGTGGGCTGGAGTCAGAGGTACAGATGCCAGAGGCACACGTGCACGTAGTCCTGCACCCAGTAAACGGTTGCGGATTGTTCGCCCAGTAACTTCAGGTGCAACAGCAGCTGGGATTTGTGTCACAGTGGATGTTCTGCTTGACAACGCCGTTCTTCTTATGCATCGATCAGTCCGCCTGCGACTCCCGGTTCCACGTCTTCTCGTGTGGGAAAGTTCCTCGGACCATCTACACCACCATCGTACCACCACCGATACTTCCCATCCAATTCACTCCGTAATTTGACAATACGACCACACGTCCTCGCAGAGTCCGACTAGACGACCGCCCGTCCTCGCGGAGTCCGATTAGACGACCTCGCTCAAAGTCCGATAACTGCTGAAATCGTACACGTCTTCCATGTCCAGGCATTGCAGCTTCTTCAGGGTCTTCGCACTTGTCCGTATGCCGACTGATTACATTCACTTCGCTGTACTCCTTAAATACCACCGACGATAATTGGCATATTATGCCGTGCTGTGGCGTAAGCGCTCACCGGTTGGTCCCGAGATTAACATTACACCTACGTAAACTCGACCCCATTAACATATGTAAATTTCATGATCATCCGCCCATTCCTTCTTGTTCTTTTTTCACTTTCCGCCAGTGTATATGAAAGGGATGATACATGTACTCCAGACATCATGAAAGGTACCAATACCAGAGTTCTTCCAGTCCTCCCAGCAGAAGTTGCACATGCAATCAAGAACATGAAGCGGGGAAAAGCTCCAGGAGAAGATGGAATTACTGTAGACATCATACAAGAAGTAAGTGGAGAAATTGAAACAGTACTCGTCCAAGTTTTCACTCGATGCCTTAATGAAGGGAAGATTCCTGAGGATTGGAACAACGCTACAATGATCTTGCTACATAAAAAAGGTGACATTGAGGATCTCAGGAACTGCAGACCTATCAGCCTCCTATCAGTGGTTCATAAAATCTTCACTAAAGTTCCTTCACACCGCTTGAAGGTAACACTGGACATGGCTCAACAGAGAGAACAAGCTGGATTCAGGAGTGGCTACAGCACTATAGATCATATCCATGTACTGCGAGAACTAATTGAAAGAGGGAGGGAATATAAACTTCCATTATGCATGGCTTTTATCGATTAAGAAAAAGCCTTTGATTCGGTGAAACCATCAGCAGTTACAATGGCTTTGAAATCCTGCGGTATTGAAGATGCATACATTAATATTATTAATAACATCTATGAAAATGCAAGTGCAAAGATTTGACTGTTTGAGAATACAGCACACATAAAAATTGGAAAGGGAGTGAGACAAGGTGACACTATATCTCCGAAGCTTTTTAATGCCACATTGGAAAATGTCTTTCAATCACTGAACTGGGAAAACAAAAGGATAAAGGTTAATGGAGATTATCTAACTCACCTACCTTCGTTTTGCTGATGACCTAGTCATTTTTGCAACTACCCCATCAGAGCTGCAGAGTATGATCCAGGAACTTGCTGACAAGAGTAAAAAAGTGGGATTAAAAATGAACTTTCAGAAGACAAAAGTGATGTACAATGCTTTTACAAGAAATGAAGATTTATCGATTGATGGAGAAATGCTGGAGATAACAGATGCGCACGTTTATCTTGGACAGCAGATATCAAGTGAGGGTCACATTGATGAAGAAATTAATTGGGAAATAAAACTTGCCTGGAGAGCGTTTGGAAGAAACAGCATAATTTTCAAGAGCAATGTGCCATTATGTCTTAAAAGAAAAGTGTTTGATCAATGCATCCTTTCCAGTGCTTACATATGGTGCAGAGAAATGGACCTTAACTAAAAGAGATATACAAAGGCTGCAGACAACTCAAAAAAGCATGGAGAGGTGCATGCTTGGTGTGACCAGGAGAGATGAGAAGAGGAACTCGTGGATCAGAAAAATGACAAGAGCAGAAGACATCATGATCAGAGTAAAATCTCTGAAATGGCAATGGGCTGGACATACTGCCAGAAGGACAGATCATCGATGGACAGTCGAACATTTAGATTCGATTTCAAGGGACAGGAAAAGACCCAGAAGAAGACCACATGGGAGATGGGTGGATGAAATTCGAAAGTATGCGGGAGTAACATGGAGGAGACTGGCACAAGACAGACCGTTGTGGAAGAAACTTGAGGAGACTTTGGCCAGCAGTGGATTCATAATGGTTGACGATGATGATGATATATCCCTATCCAGGCTGCGGTTGTGCTGGGAGTTAGGAATGGTCCCTCAGGATTGGAAGGATGCTTCTATTGTTCCCTTGTATAAGGGAAAAGGGGATCAGACTGAATGCAAGAACTATCGTGGTATTAGCCTACTGAGTGTGCCAGGGAAAGTGTTTGGTAAGGTCATTATTGAAAAAGTATGGGGTCTTACAGCATTGAAAGTGTGGGACGTTCAGAGTGGTTTTATGCCTGGTAAAGGCTGCACTAACCAGATTTTTCATTACACACGATGATTGAAAAGTACCTGGCTGTTGGTAAGGAAGTTGCTGCCTTCATAGATTTAGAGAAAGCTTACAACCAAGTAAATAGGACACTTTTTTGGAAGGTATTGAATGAATAAGGTGTTACTGGGAATCTACTTAATAGTGTAAAAGCCATGTATGCTGGTAGTAGAGCTTGTGTACGAGTGAATGGTGTTTTATCCAAATGGTTTTCTATTGGTGCAGGAGTCAGACAAGGTTGTGCAATGTCGCCATGGCTGTTTAATATATTTATGGATTGACCCAGAAGAAGACCACATGAGAGATGGGTGGATGAAATTCGAAAGTATGCGGGAGTAACATGGAGGAGACTGGCACAAGACAGACCGTTGTGGAAGAAATTTGGGGATACTTTGGCCAAAATAGATAATACTGGTTTATGTCTTGGTGATATCCGTGTGTACAGATTGCTGTATGGTGATGACACTGTCCTGTTGGCAGAGAACAAAAGTGATTTGCAGAGTATGTTGTCCCGGATGTACGAAGTTTGCATGAAATTCAAACTGAGTATAAATAAGGGAAAAACCAAAGTTATGGTGTTTGAGAGAGGAATGGGTAGCACTGAATGTAATGTAAGTATAAATGGCATTGTGATTGACCAGGTGAGTGAGTTTGTGTATTTAGGAAGCATGTTTGACAGAGAGAACAAGTTGGATGGTCAAATCAGTACGTGAGTGAATTCTTCTTTGAAAGTCATAGCTGCTCTGGGAGGTTTTCACAGGAATGATGGGTTCTCTATAGAGAGTCCCGCATGGCTGTGTACGAGTGTAATTGTTCCTACTCTGATGAAACCTGGGTACTACAGAAGAAACATAGAAGTAGTTTGTGTGCTGGAGAAATGTATTACTTAAGGGGAGTTCGTGGCAATACACATTCTGATTGTGTGAGGAATGAAGATGTGTTGCAGTTGTGTGATGTGAAGCAAAATGTTGTTAGCAAGGTGGAGACCAATATGCTTCGGTGGTTTGGCCATGTTGAAAGAATGAGTGATGAAATGCTTACTAAGAAAATATTTTCAGCCCAAGTGGCAGGAAGGAAAGGCAGAGGAAGGCCAAGGAAGACATGAGTGGATCAGATTCAGGAATGTCTGCATGAGAAAAAGATTATGAGTATGAAGTATAAAAGATCTTGTGTACAGTGTGTAATGGATATCAGTGAAGCCCGAGTTGTATGTCAAGATAGCTGTAAATGGAGAAGTTTGATATGGCAATAGTAAGTAAAAATATCTGGTAGTTTGTATTTCTTTTTTGAGCTAACCTCTGAATCTCAGAGAACAGCTAAGTGATGTAATATAAAAAAATAATAATCTAGGGTGCAGTATATGCACATGTATGCACACACACATATATGCACTGAGTGGCCACTTCATTATGACCACCCCCTCAGTACTTCGTTGGGCCACCTTTTGTCTTTAATACTGCATCGATTCTTCGTAGCATGTACTCCACAAGATGTTGATAGGTGGTTTGTGGAATCTGAGACCATGCTTGATGAATAACACTTTCCAGGAGTGTGAGATTGCAGGGTTGTGGATCCAGCTGTCTGATGGCTCGTTCAACTTCATCCCACAAATTCTCAATGAGGTTCAGATCTGGAGATTGTTGGGACCACCTAAGCAAAGTAAACTCACCGGAATGTTCCTGAACCCAATCCTGTACAATACGAGCACTATGGCAGGACGCATTATCTTCTTGAAAGTAGCCATCGCCATTGAGATAAACCATCCACACGACAGGATGCACTTGGTCCGCAACGATGTTTAGATATGATGTGCCAGTCAGACGTTGATCAACACGAATTAAAGGGCCCAAAGCATGCCAGGAAAACATTCCCAAACCATAACGTTGCCTCCACCAGCTTGAAGGGTTGTAGCAATGCATTTGGGGTCCATGCTTTCGTGGTGTTTCCGCCAAATTCTCACTCGTCCATCAGCATGGTGCAACTGAAAACGTGATTCATCAGACCACATAATTTGTTTCCAATTATCGACTGTCTAATCCTTGTGCTCCTGTGCGAACTGGAGACGTTTTCTCTTGTTAACTGCAGTTGGCAAAGGTGTTCGAACAGGCCTTTGGCTGCCATATCCCATCCGATGCAGTGTACGGCGAACAGTGCGTGCAGAGATCATTTGAGGGGATCCTTGATTAAGATGGTCTGTAATTTGCTGCACTGTTGTCTGTTACCAGTCTGGACACCCTCTGTTCCGCCCGAGCAGTCACTAGTCGACGACGACCACACGTTGCACGTAGAGACCCAGTTTTTGGGCTGACAGTTCAGTCTTTAGACACTTTAACACCAGCTGCTCTGGAACATTTCACGAATGCAGCGGTTTCGGTGATACTCGCTCCATGGCTCCGAGCTCCTACAATCACCCCACGTTGAAAGTCCGTAAAATCACATTTTTTACCCATCTTGACACCCAAAAATCACTTCTACTACTGTCGCAAGCACTGAGCTTTCCCTTTTTATAATAGCCTCGCCCTCTGGCAGCAACAGCGTGCAGCCATAGCTCATTTGCTTAAAACTGTCAGGTGGTCATAATAAAGTGGCCACTCAGTGTATATATTAAAGAGGGGTAACACTCCGTCCCCTCTTTTTTCTATCTATCGAAAAAGTGCCCCTAGCTGTTCTGCCAGTAACAAAAATCTGCTCATAATACTTTGAGTGCACTTAAAAGTTAAGTTGAAATACTCACCATTTTACTAAAAGATTTCATTAGATGATCTTCTTTAACTTTTACACCTGAAAAATGTCCTGACTCATTAGATGGATTGCACCTTATGTTGTCAGTACATAGAGAATTGCTTAAGATTTTTGCCAGAAAATGAAAAATTACTAAAAATAAAAAGAAATTTGTGAATTTTGCTTTTTGACCCCAAAGCAAAATTCCCGACTTTTTCTTGACTTTCATGACCTTTAAATTCTGAATTCGTGACTTTCATGATTTTCGTTACCAGTAGACACCATACATTGCATAACTAAACAGATGCACTGAGAAAAACATACAATTGGAAATTCCAAGCCAAACTCTAAGAATCTTAAGCTTATAACTTGCATTCTTGTGAGAACAGTGAAAAATACAGTGACTTACTATGAAAACTGTGCAGTTAATTTAGTAGTTACAGTTTTGTGTCTTAATGGACTTCAGAATAATTCCCCGTCATAAGTTCTTTGGCGGCCCACTCCGATGTATTAGTCTAGGGGCCCACTCCGATGACTTAGCCTAGGGTCCCACAGACACATCAAGTGTTGCTTCTGCGCATGCGCAGTCCCGTTGCTTCCGCCTGCCGTTTTTTTTTTTTTTTTTTTTATTGGAGGTTTAACGACCACCGTGAGCAACTCAATGGGCTATAAGCAGTCGCCCGTCCAGGGAAGGGAGAGAGCCAGTGCCATAAGACAAACACAACATCCATGCCTCACCAGAATTCGAACCCATACCCCTTTTGGATGAATGATCAGAGGCCATCGCTCAGACCACTGCGCCACCGGGCGGCCCTGCCAGGTTTGAAAGTGTCTTATCAGTACCACGTTATGTGCCGAACGCGGTGCGCATAAAAAGTCGGCATCAACCTTGGGCTAAGTAACGCATTTTATGACATAGTTTAATAATGTTCTACTTTTTAATGCAAATGTAATAAAACTAAACTCAGAAAATCTAAAAACTAACCTCTTAATGAAAAATTTTACAGATGTGCAATATCTGAACAAAATGCTTGAGAATTTTGTGTATATGTAACAGCACTTTTTGCTATTTGAAGTTCAGTTTGAGTAAAAGTCTTGTCATAACACTTGTTGATACTTAATTTTCCTATTAACAAAGATTCCACAGCCTTAATACTTAACGATGAGCAGAAATCTATTTGATTTTTACGTACTATACTGGAAACCCTTTCAGTTGCAGCATTATTATGTGGAACAGTAAGTATTGCCAACATATTCCTTTGCAAAATTTTGTACTTTTTAACTCCATCTGAATTTGTAAGTGTGGCAATTTTATGCCAAAAAGTGTCAATGCGGTCACATTGCATTATGTTTTCTGAAAATTTTTCTGCTTGGTAACTTGCAAATTCTACCTCACGCAAATATTTTACAGATTTGGAACTTATAGAGCACCTGTCTTTCACATTAATTACTTCCGCGTGAAGAAGAAATTCGTCTTCAATGGGGAACTTTTTCAGTACATAAGCACATGCAATAGAAAAGAACTTTCATACTGAAGAGAAGAATTGCACTTGCTCTTCCCGTGAGAAATTGTTTTCATTCAAATAAGTTCTTGTTGCCGACCCTATAACAAGATCATCATCTGCTTTTCGATATTTTTCTTTTTGATATTTTACAGTTAAAACAGAATCAGCTTTTGAAACAATAGATGGCTTTACAAACTTTACTATCAAATCAAAAAATAACAATTGAAGTTCACATTTTAAAACATGAATGTAAGGTTTTTCTTGCTGCAAAGTCAAATTCACTTTACCAAAGATGGGTAATGCATTTCTTAAAAACAAGGCATACAACTTAGTAGTATGATTTCCAAGCATTTTTCTCACTGCATGAAACTGAGTATTCTGATCTTGATAACTGCTTTCATCATTAAAAAAACATTTTCAGTGGTTTTGCAGAATGCATGTCCTTCAGATAACGTAGACTTTCTTAGGCATGGCCATTCTCGAGAATATTCTTCACGAAATTTTAGGCTGTTTTTGAGAAATTTACCTTTTTTCAAGTCACTGACTGCTTCATCACAGGAACGCTTCATTGTCTTTTCACTTTCGAAAGCTCCTTCCCAAAGAATTTTCACAGATAAATTGCTCAAAATGGTTGTCAAGACGGCTCTGTAACACACTGTTCAGGGGGAAATATGCAAGGCAAAAAGAACACGGTTCGTGGTTTATTCTGCTTTGAGCTCTCTTGAAGAAGAAAAAGAAAACACCCACAGCTCGCTCCAATGTCTGAGCAGTCATCTACTGGATGATGTCATACGAATCAACGGCTGCGGAATCAACGCGCCCATGTGGTACTTCACCTCATACGAGCTGCAGAGGAAAACGTGGGTGATATCCGTAAAGCAAGTGTGACTTAAAATAGGATGCAACTGCTGAAAGAAGATCCACCTTCCGTAGAACATGTGCTGTGCATTGATGCGAGTTCAACGTTGTAAAAGGGAACTCAGCGGCCTCATCTCAGAGAGGAATTTCCACAGTGGTTGCGGCGATTGGAAACGTGATGGGAATTTCTATATCAATTGCAGTGCTTATAGCAAAGATGTGCGACTGTAAAATTAAACTTCAAAATATTGTAAATGATCAAACACTATAAAAAAATTTTACAGTGAATCTGATTAAAAGAAATGCAATTTACGTACAAAAATCCCCGAATATCTAGAGGCAAAATTGAAAACTTGAAATTCCGTAGTTTTTAAGGCTTTTCCGTAACTCTGTAGTTTCACACCGTCATCTGTAGAAACTACGGAGAATCCGTAGCACCTGGCAGGTATGCATTTATGTAAAATGTGATGAAATAATGTTCAGCAATAGTTTAATAAAACATATTGTTAATTAACAATGAAATTAACTATTGTTGTGTTGCTTCATAGGACAGCAAGCAGAATGATCATATTTCAAAAATGGTTTTGACAATGATGCACAATTACCCATTTTTGTTACATCGAAATAACTTGTTTGGGATTAACTGTACTACTGTCGAGAAAGATGCATAACGTCAAAAATCAATTGGATATTTAGAAGCAATGATATGGCAGTAAGGCATCTGTATGTACACCATGTAGGGGTGAAGGACCAAAAGCAAGGATCATTGGAGAAAGACCAAAAGCAAGGATCATTGTTCTCACATTTCAGGCTTCCCACTGAAAATTGTTTCTTTTAATCAAAGTAATAGATGCAGCAATACAATGAACCACAGGAGTGGGGGCAGACTGGTGGGTGGACGTAATGATAACAAAAGCATGTCCTTTTTATCAAAAGGTATTCTAAAAATATTTCCTCTCTTTTGCATTATATTTTTCAACTTTGTGTATTCATTTCATATGCATGAACTGTAAATCATTTGCTCAAGCAGAGTTAAAAAAAAAAAAAGAATATTTACTTCTAATAATTAATGACTTTATGGCTTTCTCTAATTACTTTCAGTATTATAAATATTTAACGGGAATTATAGAGGATAAAATTATTAAGGTACTTCATCTCTCAAATTTTTGATCTATACACTAGATCATTGTTAGATAAGGTGACCACACTTTGGAACACTGATTCGAGGACAGAATAGTGTGGTGTCCCTGAATTGGCAAGTCATTTGGGGACACACGTATATTCAGACTACATATGCAATACATTTTCTCATAATACTTTATTCATTTGTGTAAGTGTAATATTTCATACAAAAATGTGTTTTAAAAGTACATGCCTTGGAACATGTTGTCAATTTGTACCATAAAGCAGAGCTGGAATTAAGAAAACATACTCAGTGAAAGTGAAATACTTTACCTGAAGTACACTTGCTAAATTAAGAGCAAGTTGCGTAATCCTTATATTTTTCAGAAGAATGAATTGCCTGTAGAATGTTCTCATTTTCTAAAGGTTTTTGGTGGAATTCTGCACACGTGCAGTCAAAAATTGTTTTTACAATAAGCATGGCAATCAATGTGGATATTTGCAAACAGTTTTTTTTTCAGAAGTCCATATTTTGTTCATGGAAGAAAAGGCTCTCTCTGTGGGAGCATTTGTACCTGGTAAACACAATACGACTTCAACTAACTTGAATAGATTCATAAAAGATACATCATTTTTCTTGAATGGGAAAATATTCCAGTCCAACATTTACTAAGCTGAATGTTATCATTATTCCAGCTAGAAATTTTTACTTCATTTGCAAAAGTTTTCATATATGTGTATTCATCATACATCAGAGTCTCATCAATTTTAATGTTCGGGATAGTTTTGAAGATGTACAGCAAACAGCTTTCGATATCTTTCCAGATTGGTAATTTCTTTAGTGTTAACCAAGAAAACATCTTTAAAGTCCTCAAATGGTACTATCCATTTTGTCAGATATTCTATGCTGGTCCTATAAAATGATAAAATTTCATCCATTATTTCAAGCCTCCCTTTCAGATCCATAAAATAGTCTGCTGACATCCATAGGAACAAACTTGTCAGCTAACCTAGCTTTGAACTTTCCAACTAGACCAGTTAAAACACTAGCAACTTCAAAAATAGTCATTTCCTGCCCCTCAACTTGTTTAACAGCCTTATGAAACAGAGAAGCTTGCTTGTGGATGAGCTGTAACCACAGTTCTGCAGAATAATTTAAAAAAAACAATTTTAAAAGCATGGGGCATTTACTCTATGACAGAAAGTATGCTTTCAGTGGAACAAACATTTCAACCAATCGTTCTACAGCAGGAAATAGAGCAAGCCATCTGGTTTTAGAATACCCCAGAACTTGTTGATATTCAGTTGATACGAAATTGCAAAAATCCTCCAAAGTTTCAAAACGAACCGTATATATGTGAAAATGTGAATAAAGTTTCACTAAAATAGCTTCAATATCTACAGGGTGTCCTGGAACTCCGTCTACAAACTTGGAGGGGAGGTAGAGAACAGCGTTAGGAACCAGAATTAAATAGGAAAGCATGGGCGGAAAAGTCACCCTCACGTGAGAAAGAGACACAAAGACACAGTAAGGCCACAATACAGAAAGCAGTGTAAAACGCTTTATTACACAGCAAAAGAGTACAATGTAGGACTTACAAGCATCACAGGAGGTGTTCGAAATTGTGCCCATTGGCCTAGATGCACGCATGACACCTACGCGACATAGACTGGCGAACACTGTCGAAGATACCTGGCGTTTCGCGGATCGTAGCAGCAGCGAGGAGATTCGTGCCACCAGGTCCATTTCAGAATTTACTGGTGTGTCGTACACAATGTTCTTCATGGCACCCCAGAGATAATAATCAAGGAGATAAATCAGGTGATCTGGGGGGCCATTCGACGGGCCGCCACACCCAATCCACTTGATTCCAAATGTCCAGTTCAAATGGTCACATACGCACCTTGCGTAATGAGACGCCGCCCCATCATGTTGCAACCACATTCTACGTCGAACATGTGCAGGGATGTCGTGCAGCATTTTTGGAAGAACCTCCTGAAGAAAGACAAGAGATACTTGCGAGCGTCCAGTCGAGGTGGTAAGATGTATGGGCCGACTAAACTGTCCGCCACGATACACGCCCACACATTAACAGTGAAGCGTTGTTGTGCGGCTCGTGGTCGGGTTCTGCGTGAGTTGTCTACGGCCCACATGTGCGCGTTGTGCGTATTGAACACCCCGTCACGTGAAAAGGTTGCTTCATCACTGAACATAACAGAACTGGGAAATTGCGGGTCGGCCACACTTTGGTGCAGAAACCACTGTGCAAACGCGACACGTCGTGGGCGATCATCCGGCTGCAGTAATTGAACTCTCTGAAGATGAAAGTGATGTAAGGCTTTGCCCTGCAGAACGCGCCAGACAGTTGATAGAGACGTTCCGACGGCAGCGGCAAGCGCCCGTACACTGGTCCTGGGATTTCGGTCCACAACATGCAACAGACGCTCTTCCAATATGGGTGTTCGTGCTGTTCGCGACCGCCCGGTATCCTGCGCCGTTGCTGTGAAGGATACACGTTCCGCAAGGTTCTGATGTACCCGAGCGAACATTTGATGATTTGGTTGGCGCCTCGTTGGATATCTTTCCCGATACAACCGACCAGCAGCGCGTCCATTTCCGTTGGTTAAGCAATAGACAAAGTGCATATCAGTCAACTCGGCGTGTGTGAAACGATTCATTTTGATCGCACGCAGTCCGTGTCTACAATGAGAAAGCCACACATGCCGACCTTGCGAGTTCGCGTACAGCGCCGCCTATCGTTTCCGCCCACCCTTTTCTATTTAATTCTGGTTCCTAACGCTGTTCTCTACCTCCCCTCCAAGTTTGTACACGAAGTTCCGGGACACCCTGTATAAGAAGACTATCAACTGCTGTTTGTATGGCATTGTTTACTATGTGTGCAGCACACCCAATTCCAACAATGTTGTGCTGTACTGCTGCTTGTAATCTGTGGAATACATTGCTGGCACCTTTTTGGAATACACCACCAAAATTTGTGTTTGTATTATCAGCGCAGAAGCCTACAAGCTTATCTACAAGATCATTTTCCTTGAGTGTAGTCAGCACATAATTTGTAATTATTTCAGAGGTTTCCCCTCTCATTTTTTAGCTCCAAAAGTTTTACACATATGCCTTTTTCAACATCAAAATATCTCACCAAGATAGGAAATACCTTTATGTGCCCATGGTTTGATGCGTCACAATAGATTGAGATGTAATTTGCTCTACGAAGTTCAGTTCTTAATACATCCTTTGAGAAAATACATTTTCAATTATCACCTCTGTTTTTGTCCTTGCACATGAAAATGCTGGATCATAAACTTTCTTCATAACTTTTGATGTGCAGTCCATTGAACGAAAGCTATGACTGTGCTTGATGTTACGAAACACAAAAACACCTTTAGCTGCTGCCAATTTTGAATTTTTATCACTTATACTACGGCTACGCATGAACGACGTTACTGACATATTACTTGCTGCACATCTTAAGGCCTT
Source organism: Macrothele yani (assembly GCA_039090855.1). Lineage (NCBI taxonomy): Eukaryota > Metazoa > Arthropoda > Arachnida > Araneae > Macrothelidae > Macrothele > Macrothele yani. Next base: position 158,699,947 of record CM077009.1, read on the forward strand.
TTTGTGTTTCTCTGATTTCACATGAGATGATATATGTAACTTTCCCCCCACTAGAATTTTTTTTTTTTTATTATTGAGGATTTAACGACCACTAGAAATTGAAAACTCTGTTGAGCAAATACTACAAAATACATTATGCTTCAAAGCACAAAATACATTATGCTTCAAAGCAGACGCTTTTATGAACGGAACTCTTTTTTTAAGGAATCATATAAACTACACTTACGTTTCAGCAAGGTGTAAAACTGGGTAATAATCCAAATTCTAACATTCATCAGAGTAATTTGGTCACTATCAATGATGTTCGACTTCGAAAGACGTGAAGAAAAAAAGAAGAGAAAAGATCTCTGTAAAATATTTCTGTTTCCCATGGATCTGTATATGCCCTGAAACCAAACAAATGTCCCCAACTTCGGAAAAGGTGTCTGCATTTCATTAGTAAAAAGGCCCCAGCCTGGCAGCTTTGGAATTCAATGAACATTCATTCTAAGAGTACATATATATATACGGTAAAGATGAAACACTAGAAACTTACCCTTAGGATCTTCTAATTTTTATGACCCGCAAAACCCAGAGCTTGCTTGCTTTGCCACAAAGGTATCACCCACGACCCCCCCCCACACACATTTGAAATATCTACTGTGCGTGCTTAAGGATATTTTTAAAGACATCTGCATCAGTGGTGGTCTATTACCCACCCAGTCATCCAGATGGCATTTGTATTCCCTCTATGGTACAAGGTTTCAATCACCAGATCGTCTCATGGCCTCTTTCACAGAAGAGAGACCATCTCCATCGCAAAGCAAAAAGTGGGGGTGAGGGTTGAGGGCTTCAGGAGGATGACATTTTATGGGTTAGTGTGGGCTGATGCCAGCTTTGGAGCAATTAATAAACATGGAGTACAAAACAGGCGCGTCACTCTTACTATAAGTCAACAAGCTGGTGCAACGAAATTACTTTTGAGAATATTTTTCACTAGAAACGCAGTGACAAATTCTAAATTTGAGGACATTTGAGGACAAAAATCAAAATTGGAGGACATTTTGTGTCCCCAAAGGCAGAAGACATTTTTGGGGACAGTAAACGAAAATCCGAGGACTGCCCTCAAGAATTGGGGACATCTGGTCAGCTTATCATTAGGAGTTCTTGAGTCTTACTACTTCCACAGGCCTGGCAACCAAGCCTGATGGATTTGCCATCCAGCATGGACGTTGATGTTGCCACCTTGTGTCTATTAATTTTTTTTAAATTTACAAGACACAAGGTGGCAACATCAACGACCATGCTGGATGGCAAATCCATCAGGATTGGTCGCCAAACCTGTGGAAGTAGTAAGACGCAAGATTTCCTAAAGATGATCTAGTGTATAGATCAAAAATTTGAGAGGTAAAGTACCTTAAAAATTTTATCCTCTATAATTCCCGTTAAATATTTATAATACTGAGAACATTTACAGCAAATTATTTTGATAAATTTTGCCAATAAACTAACACAAGGTTTCTCCAGAGCCCTTTCTCAATCGATTGGTACAGTTATACATCACAGAAGAAGCTGGCACAATTCTACTTTTTGTTTGAAAGACTATGGCACTATAATTCCCCCAGACGTTCAGAATCCTTCATGTCAGCTGGACTTCAGCCAACAAAGCGAGCACTTTATTTACTTCGTATCACTGAGGTCTTTACTTGTGTGATGTAGCTTATGCCTTGAAAGACAAAGTTTCCACGTGAACTGCTTGGAACACACATCACATTGATGAGGTTTTTCACCTGTATGAAGGAGCAAATGCTTGGTAAGACTGCCTTTGTCAGTAAATTGCTTGAAGCAGACGTCACACTTATGAGGCTTTTCACCTGTATGGAGGAGCATATGCTTGGAAAGGCTACATTTCTGTGTGAACTGCTTGGAACAAATATTGCACTGATGAGGTTTCTCACCTGTATGAAGAAGCATATGCTTGGAAAGATTACCTTTTTCAGTAAATTTCTTGAAGCATTTATCACATTGATAAGGTTTCTCACCTGTATGATGGAGCATATGATTAGAAAGATTACCTTTCAGAGTGAATTGCTTGGAACATACATCACACTGATGAAGTTTTTCACCTGTATGATGAAGCATATGCTTAGAAAGGTTTCCTTTCTGAGTGAATTGCTTGCAACATACATCACACTGATATGGTTTTTCACCTGTATGATTGAGCATATGCATTGATAAGTTACTTTTCTGAGTGAATTGCTTAGAACATACATTACACTGATAAGGTCTTTCACCCGTATGGATAAGCTTATGATTGGAAAGGCTACATTTCTCAGTAAATTTCTTGAAGCACACATCACACTGATGAGGTTTATTGCCAGTGTGCACAAGCATATGACTTGAAAGGTTACTTTTAGTTATAAATTTCTTGTAGCATACATCACACTCGTGGGGTTTCTCGCCTGTATGAAGAAGCATATGCTTAGAGAGAGAAGCTTTCCGCGAAAATTTCCTGCAACACACTTCACATTGATGTTTCTCCCCAGTATGTAGACGTACATGCTGTAAGAGGCTACTTTTGCAAGTGAATTTCTTAAGGCAAACATTACACTGATGAGTTTTCTCACCTGTATGTGTCTGGAGATGACCTTCAAGATAACTCCTCTTTTTTAATTTCTTGCCACACACATCACACTGGATGGAATCTTTACTTTTACGAGACTGTATATGCTGTGAAAAACTAGATTTTTTTGTGAACTTCTTGAAGCGTACTTCACACTCTTGAACATCTTCCTTTGTGTCAGTAAGTGTCTGGGACAACACATCAACTTCATTTTTCCTATTCAAGTTTTCATCTGAAGTATGTTTCACCACTGATTTCATGCTGGTCAACTTCTAAACTTTATTCATTTACTTTAAAGCCACTCAAAAAAATTTCTTTTTGGAAACAATTACTGTATTTTAATTGGAAACTAAATAATGTCATTTGGACTAAAATTGCTTTGTGTGCATTCACTAATGAAAAGTCAACATACCTTGTTGCATATCTAAGAGAACATCAAGAACACTTCATAAGATCTCAGCGGTTCAAGACAGCAGAAAAAGAACGCCTTTCTTGATTGCAAAACAACCTATCTGAAATTAAGTAGCAGTTTGTTAAGAGCTTTTAAAACACGGGGCAAATAAAGATTTGGCTAATTAAATGATTTTTGAAGTACAGAATGACATAATTTACACGTCATATAAGTAAAAAATATTTTAAAAAAAAGTGATTTATCACTAGCACTCACAAAATTCTGAAAGACTAATGTTCAGGAAAAGTAAATACGAAAACTTCTGCAACATATTGAAAATTTCTGAATGAACATCATATTCTTTAAAAGGCCATTAAAGAAAAACACTTTGTTGAATTTTAAAAGGCAAAAAGTTCCATCACCTTCAAACAGTTTTAAACTTATAACAAGGGGTGTTTATTACTAAACCAAGAATATTTACAGATGATCCTGCTACAGAAAAAACAGACCCATAAAACGGAAATGCCGTCCCGGTGGCACCGTGGTCTAGGCGATGGCTTCTGATCGTTCGTCTGAGATGGATCCGGGTTAGAATCCTGGTGAGGCATGGATGTTGTGCTCGTCTTACAACACTGACTCTCTCTCTCTCTCTCTCTCCTTCCCTGGAGCCAGCGACCCAAAATTAGGTACTGGCGACTGCTAATAACCCGTTGAGTTGCTCGCAGTTGTCGTTAAAACCCCAATATAAATATAATAATAAAACAGAAATGCAAAACATGTGAAAAAAGTCCATAATACTTTTTGACTTAAGGAAAATGATTTGTTACCTTAAAAGATAAATTTTCCTGGACATCCATATTTTACTACCTGGGCAAGTAAATAATTTCCGCACATGCCCAGCTTGGCATATAACTTTTCAGATATTTTTCAAGCCCTGCAATTGGCAGAAGTCGAATTCGTAAGAATTAGGGAAAGGACGAAAACAGCCAGCAATGCATCATCCCTCAAGATTATGTAAATATACAAATGTCCTGATTAATTTATTAAACCTTTTAGCTCTTTTAATCAATATTGGAACAGTTGAAATTTTAAATTTGAAAAACAAACAAACTTACATTTGATGAGAGCATTGCGAGCGATTATACTCTACTAAAGGTGGTATGTCTACTTCAATGATCGTTCGTTAAAAGTAAAAAAAAAAACTGTTCAAGAGTAGTCATCACACAGTTCCTGTGTTTTGAAAAAAAAACCACTCCAGTGCTCTGAGTTGACTTAAAATGCATTGTCTTTGTGTAGTTCCTTATGATAAAATCTAGTTGAAAATGATAAAATTTAATTGCCAGTACTTCATTTTTTTTTCAAAGATTGCTTTCAAAGAGCATAAATTAATGTGTTAAACAATGTACATTACATTTATTTTTCATTTGCTTATGTAATTATAAATATTCATTATCTCTTGATTCTTTTGATTTTTTAAAAGGACCCAAAATATCTCACAAAATACCCACTTTTTAAAAATCTGTGGGTCCCTAGGACCCAGCTTGACAACAATGCAATGGCAGCTCTGCTTTCTCTTTTTGGCCCAAAGTGAATCACATGCTCCCTGGTGTAGTTTGTGAAGTTCATTAAATTGTCCTGGGATTATTTGGTACAATTGATTGAGGATTTACTCGTATTGCATTGGTGCGACAAATGTCTGGCGCAAACTAACAGTTGAAACAGGCCCCCCACCACAGCGGAATGAAACTACCGACAGGTGTTGTGGGTATTACATCACAGAGTTACTATAAATAGCTAGCACGTGTCTGAAGAACAAGGTTCAGGCGTGGTTTGTTTGGATGTAACGTGGCTTGCAAAGGAAACATGCAGACGCCGGATTTCAGAGTCATCTTCCTGTATAAATTTAAACTGGGTGGAATTTCCACTCAAAACGTTAACAAAGCGTTTGGAAAGAATACAGCCAACGAACGAACCATTCGGTGACAGTTTGTGAAGTTTTGAAACGGAGATACAGACCTGCAAAACGAAGCACGTGGTCATTGACCTGTTGCTGTTTCTCAAGATGTTCTGTTACGTGTAGTTGCAACGGACCTCCAAGAAACATGTCGTGAGATAGCAGCAAAGGTAGGTATCCACCACAGGACAGTTGTCCGGCGTCTGACTGCGCTGGGTAAGGTCAAAAAGCTGGCCATGTGGCTGCCGCATGAGTTGACAACTCCCAACAAGACCAGGAGTTTGGAAGTCTTCATGTCACAGCTTTCCAGGAATAAACAGGAACCTCTACTGCACCGAATCGTCACCTGCGGCAAGAAGTGGGTCTTTTATGATAATCGGAAATGATCTGCGCTATGGTTAAGCAAGACACAGAATGCTGGATGGCATCCTAAGCCACCCCTACACACCAAGAAGATGATGCTTCTTGTCTGGTGGTCCACAGCCTTGAAAATTCATCGGAGTTTCTTGGCAAGAGGCCAAACCATCACTGCAGAACGTTATTGTGCTGAATTACACCAGAAATTGCTGCAGAAACAACCGGCTTTGGTCAACAGACATGGTGTTCTTCTGCTCCAGGACAACTCATGTCGAACAACGAACGATGCTAACACTAAGTGCCTTGGGCTATGAAACACTGTCTCATCCTGCCTATTCTCCGAACTTGTCTTCGGCAGACTATCATTTGTTTCATCGCCTGGATTGCTTCCTGTACGGGAAACATTTCAAGACAGACAACGAGGTTCCACGTGCATTTGATGACTTCTTCGGGTCCCAACCACAAGACTTTCTTCGTTCCAGGATCAAGGCCTTGCCGGACAGGTGGCAACTATGTGTCGATACCGAGGGGGATTATCTTGCCTAGGTAAGTTGTCTTACTTTTCCGTTCTCGCCGTCCACGTGTGCTGGTCCTTTGCCGGATATTTCATTCGCACCAACCCAATAGAACGTCATTTCAGGCGTCTTAATGCACTAATTATACTTCCATACTAGCATTGGAGGCTGCATTACACACAGCTTTGTTGGCCATACCTCCCAAGTGCTTCTGGAATGTTATTGAATCGATGCTATGTCGGATAGCTGCTGTACTGAGGGCGAAAGGATGACCTATGAAGTTTTGGGTGGGTGGCCTTAATTCAGTGACCACTCAGTGTATATGTATAAAATTTTGAGATCAATTTAACAATTTTAAATTATGTTGCTTAGGAATTCATGACATTTTTCAGGTATAAATGCTAAAGAAAGATTGTAATGAAAGCGTATAGCACAATGGTCCTACACGATTTCATTACATATCCTTTGACTGTGCCTTACTTTAGGTATAATCAAAGTATGACGAGTCAATTTTTTGTTACTAGCAGGGGAACACTTTGTTCGTAGAAAAAAAAAGAGGGGTGGAGTGTTTCCCTTCTGTAACGTGCGTGTGTGGATCTTCAAAGCATGTGTGATTTCATGTCCGGATCTTCCAAACATGTGTGATTTCATGTCCGGATCTTCCAAGCATGTGTGATTTCATGTCTGCAAACCTTCAGGTTGTTTCTTTTGACTTCTTCGTCATTTGCGATGTCTAAACGTTTGTGTACCTTACATGATTATTTTTCGAAGAAAATTAGGAGTGAGGAAATTCCCTCAGAATCGGTTGCAAATGAAGCAGCCGCTGTGCGAGAGGCCTCGGACCTAGAATCATCTGAAGTTAGAGACCAAAAATTGAAATAAAAATCCATTACTGGTAAGTAAAAATTGGAACAAGTACGAGAGATTTAACGCGGTACAAAACATTTGGGTGTGAGAAAGTACCTTCGATTTTCCTGCATCTGCTGTCGGAGGGGGAGGCGCTCAGATTCCAGATTAAGTGGCTGGAAAGATGGAAATGGTTATCCTACTCCCAATTGGAAGACGGAGCTTATTACAACTATTGTGTCCTTTTTTCCTTGAGTGGAGCAGGAACTGCATTCCAGCCACTAGGACAGCTATGCAAGAAACCGTTTAAAAATTGCAAACGTGCTGTGGAGAAATATAACTATCATCAAACCACGAATTACCATAAGCAATGTTTGAAGGCTGCTCAAGATCTGGAAGAAGATGTTTTGAAAAGAAATGAACCTATTGATCATAGGCTAAATGCTGCTGAAAAATCTGAAGTGGAAAGAAATCATAAGCTCATTTGCTCCTGTTATTGAAACAGTACTTTTGTGCGGCAAACAAGGGCTGGCTGGCACTGTGAGTTGGGAACTTTCAAATTAGATCAAGAACCTACTGAGAATAAAGGAAATTTCAGGTCAGTTCTCCGTTTCGGACTTAAAATGGCTGCGAAAGAGACTGGTACACGTGATTTTGTGATTATTCGTCAACACACCAGGAAAAATTCTCAATATATAAGTCCAACAATTCAGAATGACGTAATTGAAAGTTGCAATAAATTGCTCACAGAAAAAGTTGTCAACATGGTAAATGCGTCAAAATGCTTCTCAATTTTAGCGGATGAAACTGCTGATATTGGGGGAACTGAACAATTTTCTTTAAGCCTTCGCTACTTTAACGACGAAACAGCAAAATATACGAAAAAATTTTGCAGTTTGTGCCAGTGAGTAAAGAAAAGAATTAGCTCAAAGAATAATAACCACATTGTATAAATTTGGTGTGGAAACTAAGTACCTCCGGGGTCAGGGCTGGAACGGCTGCTGTATAATACTGAAATGACCCAGATGCACTTCAGCTCATTTTCAACTTTTTTTTTTTTTTTTTTTGTAACTCAAAGTCAGCTTCAGAAGTGAATTTTTCAGTGTTCTCTGCAAATTCTTGACCATGTACATCTCGTACATAACAAATTAGATCTCTTAGAATATTTAACTTCACAACTGTTTTCTAAACACTGTGTTTTGCCATCATCATCTGAGAAATGTACAAATTGTTTGCAGTGCCTAACATAGTTTAACCTATGGTTGAACAATTTTTTACAGTATACAGTAGCGAACAAAAGTATTTGGCGAAACACTTTTTCGACCATAATTTTTTTTCTGCTGGACCAAATCCGGTCATTTTGGGATATGATATGTGTTATTCACAACATGACCTATATGCAGATGGGTCGGAAACCTTAACACAGATCAGGTACTGAGCTTAATCGCAAAGATCATACAAATTGACCAACAAAGTAGGTGTTATCACATTAATTTAATGCAACGATAACAGATAACAAGTACGAGAAAACAATAACTAATACTTAGTGGGATAACCACAAGACTTAATAACAGCTGCACAACAAGCCGCCATCGAGTCCACTAGCTGCTCAACGGTGACCTGCGGAATTCGCGCCCATTCTGCAGACAGCTGGTCAAACTTCTGGGCCCTATTCCGGCACGTTTTCTTCACACATCGTCTTTCCAGCTCCTCCCACATGTGCTCGATGGGGTTGAGGTCTGGAGATTGGCTTGGCCAGTCTAGAAGTGTGACCTGTTGCTGCTGGAAGGCTGCCTTCGCTACTCTGGAGGTGTGCTTTGGGTCGTTGTCTTGCTGCATGATCCATCCGGGTGGCATGTTCTGGTTTGCCTATGGGAAGACATCGTTGATGAGCATGTTCGTGTAGCTCTGGCTGGTCATTATTCCATCTTAATCATGGGGCCCATTCCATTGCGAGAGAAGGCACCATGAACCATAAGCAATCCTCTTTCACGCTTGACAGTCGGCTGAATGAACTGGAGGTTGAATCTCTGGCCACACGGATGTTGTACGTATCGGATGCCATCACTTCCGAACAAGCTGAACTTGCTCTCGTCGGTGAAAAGCACCTTACTCCAGTCCGCAGTGGTCCGGCATCGACGACAGCGCGCGAACGCGACTCTGGCTCGTCGATTCTTGACTCCGATGAGTGGTTTCTTGGCGGGGCGTCTTCCATTCAATCCACCAGCAATGAGACGACGGGAGATGGTCATTCGGCTGATGTTCGGTTCGTCGCGGTCGCGGAATTTGGTGGCGATGTCCACAGCAGTCAAGGTGGGATCGGCACGAGATCGACGGAGGATGCGTCTATCCTGACGCAACGTAGTGGAACGAGGCCTACCATATCGTGGACTGTTCTCGACAGTCCCAGTCTTCTTATAACATTGCAGGATTGCTGAAATGGACTGGTGTCGGATCTTCAGGGCCCTCGCAATGTCGGTGACGCGCATTCCGGATTCCATCATGTTCACGGCCGCCTGGCGAGCTCCAACAGGGATCTCCGCCTTTTTACCCATTTCTGAAAACCTATGATTGACTTATTATCACACTACACATCACAAAACCCACAAAAAAATCACAAGAAAAACATTAATACATACAGTAAACAAATGGGTAATAATTGGAGACTCTTGAATATCGCCCATTTTGAACGACAAATTCGCTCTGAGCGAAATACAAAGTAAGCGGCACTGTAACCCACGAATCAACACATATCCCAAAATGACCCAATTTGGTCCGGCAGAGAAAAAATTATGGTCGAAAAAGTGTTTCGCCAAATACTTTTGTTTGCTACTGTATTGCATATTTACAGCAAAAATTGAATTAATTTTTTTTTTTTTAAATTTGTATTATATGGTGTAATCCTGTATTTCTTTCACGAAAACCAGATGCCTGCTTTGGAATGAGGTCTTGTGTGTCCATTTCCATAATGCCAGTATTTTTGCAGTGTGCACACAAACAGGGATGTCGCCAAGGGGATGCGAGCCCACCCTAAAATTTATCTTGCGCACCCTGCCACCCACCCAGTTCAAAATGTGCCGTTTTTCAGCATGTTTAACCTTAAAAAAAAATCTGGACTTTGCCAAGCAATAAGTCTTGTGTTTCATTTCCTGTAGCCCTATGTATTTCCCCGTAGAAAATGCGTTGTTTACTTCTCCGTTGAAAGGTGGTCAAAATAGCATCTGAAGGGTCATGAAAATTCGATTCTTCTCCAATCTTCCATTTCCTTATTTTAGCCTCCTTTTCATGTTTGTATGGTTAGGGGCTAACAAGGAGGGTGGACAGGAATTCACTGAGGGGGTCACTACTAATTGCTCTGTCTGTTTTCTTTTCAAAATAGGGGATTCCAACAAGGAAAGTGGAGTTGTGAGAACACAATTTGTCGGCGACTAAATCAGAGCCATGTCTCCTTGCTCTGGAGTGAGTTGCTCTAACCGACGGAATACAATGCGGCAGATTTGTCATCTTGCCACGTGAATCACCTCTGTAATATGTCACAGAGTCTAAAATTATATTGTCACCCCGATGGCACAGTGGTCTAAGCGATGGCTTCTGATCATTCGTCTGAAAGGGGTCTGGGTTCGAATCCCTGCGAGGCATGGATGTTCTGTTTGTCTTACAGCACTGGCTCTCTCCCTTCCCTGGAACCAGTGGCCCTAAATTAGGGACGGGCGACTGCTTATAGCTCATTGAGTTGCTCATGGTGGTCGCTAAACCTCCAATTAAAAAAAAAAAGTTACACTGGCGCTCTCAAGACTGGCCGGGACAGTGAAAGTGCCCAAAGACTGCTTTGTAGGAGAGGAGTGCAGAGCAAAGTCGCTGGGTTGAAGGAAGGAGTGAAAGTGGGAGGAGGTATTGTGCGTGCATGGCACAACACTAAAATTTGATTTGGATAAATGACATTTTCCTTTAAATTTTGTTCAGTTACAGTACTATTTTTGTATGCAAAAATTTGAAAAGCAATTTAAGACAATGCATTCAGAGAAAGCAAAAGTTGAAGCCGACATTCTACCAACACTTGTATCTCACACCAGTGGTGTAACTAGTCAGATCCGTGTATGTATGCATGCTCAGGTGGAGATTGCACGAATTTCTTTGTAGCCGGTAGTGAAAAATATTAAAGCCGCCCTGGTGTCGAAGTGGTCTAAGCACTGGCTTACGACTATTAATCTCGGAAGGGTCTGGCTGTGAATCTCGGTGAGGCATGAATGTTGAGTTTGTCTTACGACATGGTCTCTCTCCCTTTCCTTTCCTGGAACCAGTGACCTTAAATTAGGGACGCGAGACTGCTTATAGCTTTTTGAGTTGCTCACAGTGGTCATTAAACCTTCAATCAATTAAAAAAAATTAAAAACATTAAAAATTCATTCTTTTAATGTTTTGTAAAAAAAAAGGGTAAATGTGTACTTTAGCATCCTAAATTATTTAGTCAGAAAAAGTTCACTGTGTAGGGAAAGTGCGACATAAAATTTTGTAAGCATGCAAAATATAGGGAAAAGGTACAGAAATACACAGGCTTTGTACACATCTGAGGGGAAAAAATTCAAGGCTTTTCAAGGCCCTTGAAAGCATTTGTGCACAGTTGTGTGTGTGTGGGGGGGGGGGTGACGGCATTCCATTTTTTAATTTTTGTGAAAAAATTAAAGTAAAACAATCAACACCCTCGATCATAAGGCCCAGAAAAGAAATTTGTATAATAACTTGCCATGTATTGTTTCCTTTTCCAGTACTTTTATACTCAGGGCTTGTTAAACAAGGTGTGGAACATATTCAATTAAAAGAATGGGACATTTAGCAAAATATCTGCCCTTAAAAATGTTTCCAGCTTTTGTTTATATTTTACTATATTTTTAATAATTGGTTTCATAATATGGCAAATGACAATACAACTGTATTGACCAAAGGAAGAAAAAGTAGTTGCTAGGATGATTACCCCTTACAAATAAATCACAAGTTTAATAATTTATGACAATTAATAGTCATAGTGCATACAAATTTTGAAGATGACAATCCAATTTTTGGCGTAAATGTGACAAGGATGGTAAGTCAAATAAGATCCAAAAACTTGAAAATTTTCATCGTCCTGAAGCAGGACTCGAACCCACATCTCCTAGATAGCGCCTGGGTATGCTAACCACTACACCACCCAGAACGACCAAGTCTCAAGTTTCCAATTAATTTGCATATAACCATCACAGGATTCACTAGTCGAAGCAACCGGCATTCATGTATAGCGAATCTGGAGGTTAAGAATCCTATCCCGTGATTGCCTAGAGAAGCAGATTGTGGGTGGTGTAGTGGTTATCATACCCAGGCGGGAGACGCGGGTTCGAGTTCCGCTCCAGGACGATCAAATTTTCAAGTTTTCGGATATTATCTGACTTAACATCTTTGTCACATTTTCACCAAAAATCGGATTGTCATCTTCAAAAATGGCATTACATGGTGTAATCCTGTATTTATTTCATGAGTCATAGTACATACTTATTAATAGTCACAGTGCATACTTATGCTTGAATATGAATTCTGTTTTGGAGGATGACTCTGAATAACAATACGATACGTGGAGAACAAAAATTTACAAATGTAAACTTACCATTCAGTGAACTGTCGAAAACCCTCCCTGGTTTTCGACAGTTGAATGAAGAAATTGAAGAACTACTTCCTGTTTTTGAAAATTGAAATCTGATACTTCAATAAAAGAACAAGTAGGACCAAGACAGTCAAGACCTTTGACTGACACATTTTTCAAATCCAGATATTTTAAAATTCAGAGTTGTTTTCTAAAAGCCCAAAATTTCATGCCAACAAAAAGTGTGGGTTTGCAAAAGCAGCAAACAGTGTTCTTTACGATACCTTGTATTCTTTACGAATGAATTCCTCGGTATGAATTAATTGATAGGCTATATATTTTGCGTGTTTTTGCTTTATAATAGAAAATCATTTTTTTCTTTTGTGCCTGTTAAGTTCTAAAATAAAAAGCTACCACACATGGGTCATTTTATAATTAAGAATTCCATCCAAATCGGTTAATTTCCATGGAAGTTATTGTGCAAAAATTCTGACCAACAAATCTCGTACATGTACGCACTGCTCCATGAATGCTGATAATAACCATTTTCAATAGGATAGGTCCACTATGGGTGCTGAACAGCGTAGCAAAACTTCATCACAATCGTGCTTTGATTTTTCGTAACTCATCACGCAAAAGGGGGAAGAATGAATCTCGCTCCTATGTCCTGACCTTTGACTATTTTCAATAGGAATTTGACGAATTAGTGTGGACAACAACATATTAATTTTGTCGAATCAAGCCAAAACATTTTCATGTGTTATCGTGCAGACAGACAAAGCACAGTTGGAAAGCATAGAAAACTTACTGATCGACCAGCAAAATAAGTCATTGCTGAAGAAACACTGGGTCAAATGAACATTGGACTTTATTTTTTTAACTTCCTATTAAACCGCATTCTTTTGTTAGGTCAAATTTACTGCCAGAGAAGAGAAGTTACGAAACAACCATGCCCCAGATGCATTTTTAATTTCACAAAACTGGCAGCTTTTGTTTAATTTCGTCATGTTGGGTATCAACCTGGGCTTAAAAATTCAACAGATTTAAAATCTGTTTGAATTTTTTTCTACGATAGCTACGTTCTGAGATAGCATTTCGAACTGGGAGTAATAAAGACACATGCTTCATGCAGGACAACCCCACGCTTGCCTACTAAGAAGGGGAAGGAGGGAAACTTGCAAGAGAGAAACAAGCCCAGCTGGGGAGGTTCAGTTTACGTGCATCGCAAGCAAGCTTAAGCGTTTGAAACAACATAAAACAAACCTAAAATGTGGGAAAACTGCTGACAAATGTTCCCACATAAAAACATGTAACTAAAAAGTTTATCCCTAACTTACATCGGCACTTCATTTAAAATGGATTAAGTAAAATAAATAGTTTTAATGATGGGTGCAAAATCATGAGAAAACCAGTCTGGGAGAATCAACAAATCCGTAAAATTAACATTTTGCCCATAAAATAAGTCGCATTTCCGCAAATTTTACGGGTAAAAAATCGTAACACCTGGCAAGTATGTGCGACGCTCACCACTCTCTTCCCACAAAAACATATGACATGCTGAAAACATGTTATCATATTCTCGCTGTGCCGACAGGAGCAAGAGTGTGCATGCAACCGTTTCACGTGATTCAGTGCCGACCCACTGCGATGAGCAAAATCTGATAATAGACTCTCCGCAAAGCGACCTTTACTGTAAGAAACAGTTTTTCAGACACTCAACTTTTAAAGCTTTTTTTTTTTTTTTTGGTATAAAATTAAACAATTTAAAATTTGCCAATAGCAATTTTCAAGGGTTTTCCCAACCTTCATAAAAAACAGCAAAAATCCCCGAACATTCAAGGCCTTGAAACACAAATTCGTTTTCCAAAAACTATATTTTTGCACCTTTCCCCATTATTTTGCATGCTTAAAAATTGAACGTTGCACTTTTCCCACACAGCTACATTTTACCGACGAAATAATTTAGGACGCTGAAGTACTCATTTATTAAAAAAAGTTGCTATCAAGCTTGCCCCACTAAAAATAATGCTCGCCTACACGTCGCCGATCTTGATTTAGAAGTCTAGCAACGACCCTACTTCCGGGCATAACCTTTTTCATAAACCTTACAAAAAATATTTGGTAAATGTGTACATTAGCGTCCTAAATTATTTCGTCGGAAAAATGTTAGTACCTGGAAAAAGTGCGACATACAGATTTTAGAGTATGGAAATTAATGCAAATGGTGCAGAAATTTCACATTTGAAATGTCTTTTAAAGATTTTTATCATAATATTTACCTGTAAGTGCGATGCTGTGAAGACAAGCTGCAGTAGGGCATCCCGGCGGTGACGATGTCAAGCTTTGCTCGATTGAAAGGAAGATTCACTGCGGTGTGTAATACACGTGCGGACGACTACAAGTGCAATAGCGTATGATCTTGCCAAAAGAGTGAACAATGTTGTACTCATATGCTACAGACAGTGGTGTAACTAACACCTCCGCAGCTGCGTGGGGGCAGGTAATGAAGGGGTGCACTGCTGCTGCCAGTTATAGTTTTATGAAAAAATTCGAATATGCACAATAATGAATCCAAAGATTCATATTTTGCTTTAAGATATATTTAGCTTTGCCTAAATAAATGCCTAGTTTCACTTTTAAAACACTGAATGTCCTACAGATTGAAAGTGTTCAGCTCTTTGACTTCAGGTTGTAATACGATTGCTCTGCAATGGGTTGTAAATAATACGATCGCTCTCCAATCACCCTCTCTGCGCTGCTGAGGCCTAGTTTCACTTTTGAAACACTGAATGTCCTACAGATTGAAAGTGTTCGGCTCTTTGACTTCGGGTTGTAATACGATTGCTCTGCAGCAATGGGTTGTAAATAATACGATCGCTCTCCAATCCCCCACTCTCTGCACTGCTGAGGCCTAGTTTCACTTTTGAAACACTGAATGTCCTACAGATTGAAAGTGTTCGGCACTTTGACTTCGGGTTGTAATACGATTGCTCTGCAATGGGTTGTAAATAATACGATCGCTCTCCAATCACCCTCTCTCTGCGCTGCTGAGGCCTAGTTTCACTTTTGAAACACTGAATGTCCTACAGATTGAAAGTGTTCGGCTCTTTGACTTCGGGTTGTAATACGATTGCTCTGCAGCAATGGGTTGTAAATAATACGATCGCTCTCCAATCCCCCACTCTCTGCACTGCTGAGGCCTAGTTTCACTTTTGAAACACTGAATGTCCTACAGATTGAAAGTGTTCGGCTCTTTGACTTCGGGTTGTAATACGATTGCTCTGCAATGGGTTGTAAATAATACGATCGCTCTCCAATCCCTTACTCTCTGCACTGCTGAGGCCTAGTTTCACTTTTGAAACACTGAATGTCCTACAAATTGAAAGCGTTCGGCTCTTTGACTTCGGGTTGTAATACGATTGCTCTGCAATGGGTTGTAAATAATACGATCGCTCTCCAATCCCTTACTCTCTGCACTGCTGAGGCCTAGTTTCACTTTTGAAACACTGAATGTCCTACAGATTGAAAGTGTTCGGCTCTTTGACTTTGTGTTGTAATACGATTGCTCTGCAATGGGTTGTAAATGATATGATCGCTCTGCAATCGCTCTCTCTATGAGCTGCTGAGGAAAAGTGCGAAGCCACAGTGAGATTTCCTGTGGAGGACGTGGAAAAACAGTCAGTTACCTAGGATTACGTGCACGACAGGCGTCAACATTTATTCACCAGCCGCAGATCTGCTGTGTGTAAGAAGGTGATTTCTTCAAGTGATTTATTTTACTTTTGGACAAATCAATGACACGTGTTGTCAATTCTATTACTTAAAAAAGTAAAAACTACGTTACCGTAATTTTAGTCGTATTATCCACACTGGCGTATAATCCGCAGACTGTGACATTCATGGAAAAAAATTTTATATGTAATCCGCACATCATAGATGTTGAACCGGAAGTGGATTTTCGGACAGAAAAGTTGGTCACATAATGACCCAGGAGTCCGAAGAAGTAAGAGAGAGAAAAAAAAAACGTTTTTTTTTTTTTAAACGAAGAAATTCATTTTTAAAGGTTACTTTTTCATATTTTTATCTTCAGACAGGTAAAGGGCATGGCATCTGTAGATCACGCCGATGCAGCTCTAGAGTATTGCATTACACCTTGCCAATAACGAAATGCTGATTCCAAATAAGTCATAGAAATACCGAATGTACTCGCACATAAGTTGAAAGTTTTTGGAGGAAATCCTTCAGAGTTGGGGGATTTGCTTATACATGGGCCAATTAAAAACTTCGGAGAATTCTTCTGCGGAATTGCCGACGGATTTGTTTAAGTTTCAGACTGTAGCACAGCAGCTTTCTGCATGTTACTGTGAGATTGTTTTCTGACCTCAAAACTATTTCACAGTGACACAATCACATCCTCAACTGTGTCCACCACTTTAAATGCGGCAGTGCGACTGAAACGTTTGCTTTGCAAAGACATCGTGAATAGCAAGGAAGGAAAATAAGCGGCAATGATGTTGTTCAAAACGGCGAAAGATGAACTAAACACAAGGCAGTGCACATGCGATTCGAAAGGAGGAACGCATAGGTTCCTGCAGCAAGCGCAGTGCGTGTGTTTAATGGCTGGTTGACAAAGGCAGAGATGGCGCAACAGTCAGAGTTGTCGTTCTCAACAATTCAAAATGACCCTTGCTGTCTCTCCCCACAAGCTGCCCAATCTTTCATTAAGACATTCCTCCCTGCTACGTACAAACTCCTGAACTGAAGAAAAATTTTCCAAGGAAATTCCTTTTCCAATTATACCTTCTACCATACACAATCAGGCTGCAGATTTATTTTTTTTTAAATCGAAGGGCCATACAAACTTTTTTTTTTAATTGGCATGTTATTTGCATCAGCGTATAATCCTCTGAATCTATATTTTTAACTTTTTTAGCAGATTATAAGACGAAAATTATGGTACCACCATTACTTTTGCAGACACTCTTCCTGACTTCCTAACTCCTCTCTTCTCCTCCCCCAACCACCACACACACACACACTGCAAAAAATGTATCCTCCCTATTGTTTGAAATCCTGGGAAAAGTGCTGTACTTAGGGGTGTTGAATTAAATCTTGTGGGGTGGCACGTTGTGCTAGTTACGCCACTGGCTACAGAATATAGTTCGCTCATGTTTGCTCATTGTTTTCAAAAGCAGATGTTGAGAAATTTTTCATTTTTTGGCATATGATTCCCTGATTACAAATAGAAAGTACGAATATGCCCTTCTATGTTGTACAGAAAACTGGGGAAGTATAACTTTCAATTCTGCTTCGAACAGCTTTCATTTGTAGCTCTTGCTGTGCCAGTGCAGTTTTGTTTCTCCTGTTGATACCTTGTTCACAGGTCAGTTTCTATCTCACTGATACATATCTTTTGCAAATCAAGGAGGTTTTATCTGGTTTTTCCTGGCAACAACATACAGGATACAACAAAATAAAAGGTGGATAATGTGGACCTATTTTCTGTAGCGTATCACCACAAAATTTATCACTCTCCTGCCAACAATGAAACTGCTTTCTCTTGCACTTTTCTGCCAGTCATTTCAGTACAACAATGAACCTTCCTTTTAATGGAGCAAAGCTCCACATCATCTCCAGAGTGCTTAGTTAGGCCTACCACAGCTTCTCTTCACAGAATTGTACTTACAGGTAAATATTACGATGAAGACATTTCAAATATGAAATTTCTGCACCATTTGCCATTAATTCACATACTCTAAAATCTGTACAATGCAGTTTTTCCAGGTACTAAAATTTTTCCAATGACAAAATTTAGGATGCTAATCTACAAATTTACCAAATACTTCTTCCTACCAACAGATACAATCGAAATCGCTCTCTTTATGAATTAAACAACCTAGTACAGTATAGCATGTTTCCTAACACTATTTGATAGTTATTAAAATAAATCTTAAGGAACAACAAAATAATTAATGTTACAACTTTTAATGTACCTAAAAATATAGGTATTCAAAAACAGACAAAACAGAAACATTTAACTACGGGTTTATACGAAAATGAACTAATACTTTATGGAAACAAATAAATCAAACTAATATATATACTGAATACAGAGAAAAATCTTTACTCGCTGTTCCCACTGCTGCAGTCACGTTCAGAAACCCAAAGCAAATGGCTGCATCTCAACTTTTAAAAGCAAACAATAACAACATAAACTGGCATGAAAATGTACAAAGGAAGCGTGATTACGTTTTTATCCCTGACTTTGTTTTTGTTCACCGATAATTAGGTAGCTTGACTGTCACGTCAGGAAGGAAAATCAGTATTACAAAGTACTCATTTTGAGAGATACCAAATCAGCTACAATCTCCGAAACTGGAAAGAAGTCCCTAAAAATAAGGTGTACAAAACACTAAGATTTTGTTCTTAACTGAATGCCATGTAACATTTAATGATGCATGTTATTTATTTACCTAAAATTAATAATGTAAAAAGAAGCTAATGTAATACCACTGTTCTCACTCCCCTTGCTTTTGATGTCATTTGTTACTGACTTACCGTGCATAATCTTTAGTTTGCGTTTAAATTCTTCGTAAACGTCCACTGCTCCTTTCCAGGTCGTGCTAGTGCTTTTCACGTTTACGAAAGTTTCAAGTTCATCCTTTTCGTTTGTTTACATTCCGGATTTACCAACATGGCGGTATCCGTTTCAGCTGCTGCTCCTCCCATGTTCACAAAACCTGCGATGAAACTCTTGAAAGATCCTAAGGTGTTATCCGATTGGCTAAAAATCCGTGACGTGTTCATCTTTCTCACTGCTGTTCAGACCATCGAGTTTATATTACGTGGAGACGCCGCTCCTATCCACGCAGCAAAAAATGCCGGGTACTGGACACCCGGTAATAAATAAGGGAGTCTTCCTTCCCTTTTCTACCTTGCTTCCGTGGGACTTTCCTATCGGGCACTCTAGCCCAAATCTCCTAGCTTCCAATTCCTAAGGGTTGTTCAAGACCTCCGGTCAGACACCCCTTCCTAAAATCCTCTACAAATGATCTGAATCTGGACCTTTTGGCATTTTACTTCGTTTCGCTACTTACTTTTATCCCTGTAAGATTATTTTATCACGTCTGGTAAGGGAAAAATTCTTTGAGCGAAACCTCAATGCGCTGTCATCGGTGTTTGAATTTTAAAAGCGGTCTTTACTGCTTACCAGCGGTAAAAACTTGCAACAGAGCCGACGTTTTATCTGGCATCGCCCGCTTCTAAGGGGGTGATGGGGTCATGTATAATATTTTGCGATTGTGGGACACTACTTGGTAATCGCATATACGGTCCCCTATGTGACGTCTCCCATTAGACCAATGAGAAGCGTTACTAGAAAAAGTATCTCTTTCCACTGTGGTTTCTTGTACGCTGACGAGAAAGTGGTCGTTTGTTGACAACTTTACAGCCTTATTCAGTGTTTTAGCACATAAAATCTTCTTATTTTCAATTATTACTGTTAGGAATTCTGATTCAACAATTTCTCAGTGTTTATAACAGAACGATGTCTGTTATCGCATGGCTTCATTCATCAATATTCTTTTAACTATGCTTTATTTACCGGATTTGTCATCAGCATTTCGCACTTAGGCAGATATCCGAACACCTCCATTGGTGGATGAAAACAGCTTCATAAAAATTTATCATGAGTGCATAAACGGTGCGTGTGATTTTGAACATCGTTATTAATGAAATTCTCACGAGAAACAAGCATGATATCGGGTGGGAAAAAAATCCGTTTAAAATTTCTTTCAATTTGATTTCTGCTGTACAATTCATTTTTTGTTGTTGTTTGAACTTTGCTTTTACACACGAGTAGTCGTAATCTTGGATTGCTTTCAACTTACTTTTGTTCAATGAACGACCCTGATGACACTCTAATGTACAGTGATCAATGGAAATAAGTGGCATGCCATCAAATGGTATCCTGTTTTCAACATTGGAAATTGTTTCCCTTTCGAAAATAACATCCTTCTTCACACAATGATCATTGAAGATCCAAATTCCGAGTAAGCATAATTCAAATCTAGATAATGTCAAAAAAATGTTGAAATAGCTCTAGAATGAAAATTCCAACGAGTAGTGCTTGCACGAGGAAGTTTGAAATCCTTTTCCGTCAAAAGCACTGTCCGTTTGGAAGACTTACTGAAAAAACTATGGAAAGCTGTTAGGTCGCAAATAAATATCCGGGCTCCTTTTATTGTTTTAAACCCATGCAACCAAACCAAATTTAATTGGTGTGCGTAACAGTGAAAGAAAGAGCATTAGGGCACACCTGTTTGACAAAAGGTTAAACACCACCTTCGTCACGACCAGCTATTCCTAATGCACTAACATATGTTTGATTGACTAGTTTATTTCGCACATTCCATTTTTTAAAGACATTTAGGATAACTTCAGATAAACCGAGAGCTGTTTTGTCCCAGGAGACATCATAGAATCCAACGAACCTTTCCTCAACTCTGTCTCTTATGCAGTAGCGAAATATTATGCTCATCTGACTCGTGCATGTCACATCTAACGTTCCATCAGCTTGAACAGAAATGAATGAACTTTCATTTACTTACATTTCAATTCGTTCATTCACAACATATTTAATTACTTCAATTAAGTCATTCTGAATTTCAGACGAAGTTCCTTTAAAAACTGACGAAGACGATAAATGATCTCATATGAACTGCTCCTCTAGCGCCGTATAATCCAATTATTCTAAATAATTACTCTTATTACTTGAGTTTTCACGTTCTTCGTGACCACGGAAAGCTAATTCCTGCTTACTTAGAAAACTGCAGTTTGAATTAGATGACCCAAAACTTTCCTGTTCGAGGAAACTTGTTCATTGTGTTTTACTGCAGAGAGCCTAGCCGCTTCCGAAAGAGCATGTTCAATGCGTACGCTTCTACCCATAAAGGAAGGATCTATAGAGTGGAAGCAGACATAGGAGCCCATAGAAACTCCTCCCATAGAAAGTGACGCCCCCACGGACCTAAAACAGAAGCAAAATATAAGTTCCACTTTATAACAAAAACAAACCCGTGAGCAGTGATTACTAGGTTTCTCTGCTCTGCGGCTAAGAGCGGAATTTTTTTAAAAAAGAACCCCGTGACGTCGGCAATAGTTGCTACGGCAACCGAGTGCAGGCGACAGCAGCGCCACCGCACCATCTTGGAAGACATGCCTTTACTTCAGAAATAACAAAAAAATTACGAAGATGGAAAACAATTTTCACAAATGTTGGCCAATTATGGAAATACAGGCTACACAAATACTGAGTAAAAAAAAGAATATGCCAATAACGTAGATGTCGAAGCAGATGACAATTGAATACAAATTAGAATTGAAAGTGAAGCAGAGTGGATATGGAAGAAACAATCAAATGAACAACAGACACGTAAAAACCCAAAAGTTATGAATTCTGTAAGGAAAAGTATACGATCAGTAAATAATAAGCAAAATAATACCACTTATTAGAACTCTAGAGGAAATGAAAACCAAAAAGAATCTTCAACACTGCCGGATAGCAAGCCAAAGTCAACAGTCAAAGTAAAAAACATGACATTAACAGACAAAAATCACGTGGTTCGTGGGTGTTACCTGGGAAACCAGCTGTCAACGAACTGTAGTTCTGTTTTAGGTCACTGGTGCGCTGCAGTCGACTTCATGAGTTTCAGCTTTTTTTGATTGGAGGTTTAACGACCACCGTGAGCAACTAAATGGGCTATAAGCAGTCGCCCGTCCCTAATTTAGGGTCACTGGTCCCAGGGAAGGGAGAGAGACAGTGCCGTAAGACAAACACAGCACCCATGCCTGACCGGGATTCGAACCCGGACCCCTTACGGACGAATGATCATAGGCCAGCGCCTTAGACCACTGCGCCACCGGGGCGGCTAGTTTCAGCTTAATACAGCCAATGTCTTCTCTCTATATTCTTCCTTTATGGCTTCTACAAAGCAATTCAAAACTCTGCTTTGAAAGTGTTTTTTCGACATCTTGTTCTTTATACTTTTCTTTCTAGATTTTTAATATTAGAAATACCTTCAGAACTCTACTTTTTCTCACCTCCTCCAAACAGTAAACATAACAAACAGTATATTTTCTTGCTGCTGCAAGTAGCAGTTAACCATTTAAATTTTTCATACCAACTATATTGAAATGTTCGTTTTTGCTTCTTCTCATTTAGTACAATGTCGAGCTTTGGTGTTGGCCTTTTATTTTTAACTCACATTTCTTTTCATAAGAAAGTAAACATCGGATTTTCCAGAAGATACTTAACTAAATCAGAAGAATCATGAACTTCTTGTTCGCACATTGCTCGCTTAAAAAATTAAAATTAAACACACAACCCTTACAACACGCTCATAAGTTCCACTTTATAACAAAAACAAACCCGTGAGCAGTGATTACTGGCTCTCTCTGCTCTGCGGTTAAGAGCGGAGATTTTTTTTTTGGATTGAAGGTTTAAAAGACCACCGTTAGCAACTAAATGGGCTATAAAAGCAATCGCCCGTCCGTAACTTAGGGTCACTGGTTCCAGGGAAGGCAGAGAGCCAGGGCCGTAAGACAAACACAACATCTATGTCTCACCGGAATTCGAACCCAGACCCCTCTCGGATGAATGATCAGAGGCCATCGCTTAGACCACTGCGCCACCGGGCGGAGATTCCCGACCACAATGCATCGAGCAAGGAGTAACCAATCAGCAGCATCCGCTTTCGTTTGAAACTAGTCTTTTCGCCTCCACAGACCGCCACACAGCGCTAAAAATAACTTTCCCGCAGAAGCAGCTGTACTTTTTTTTTTTTTTTTTGATTGGAGGTTTAATGATCACCGTGAGCAACTCAATGGGCTATAAGCAGTCGCCCGTCATTAATTTAAGGTCACTGGTTCCAGGGAAGGGAGAGAGCCAGTGCCGTAAGATAAACACAACATCCATGCCTGACGGGATTCGAACCCGGACCACTTACGGACGAATGATCAGAAGCCAGCGCCTTAGACCACTGCGCCCAGCTGTACTTGTATGTTGATCTGTGAGACTCATGATTTCGAGTTTCACTTTTCATTCCAAGAAAATACGATTGAAAGGAAATATTGGACATACCGTAATTTTGCAGATCAATTGTTTAGCATTACATTAGATATTTCTTTCCATTGTATTTGTGAAAAACTAAATAAATATAATAAGTAATAACAAAATCAGTTTTGGCATTTTACTCTTTGGTATAATTAGTCTCAAAGTCCACCCCGACACCTCGCCCCCAAACCTAGATATTAATATTTAATTCCTAAGTAAAACCGCAATAATACTAACTTGACATGGTTTCTAAACCTTACGAATATGAACACGATGCAATAAAAGCTGTTAAAAAGGCCTAAGCGTTAATATTTAATGCCTAAATAAAAGCGCAATAATACCAACTTGACTTGGCCGCCCCGGTGGCGCAGTGGTATAAGCGATGGCCTCTGATCATTCGTCTGAAAGGAGTCCGGGTTCGAATCCCGGTGAGGCATGGATGTTGTGTTTGTCTTACGGCACTGGCTCTCTCCTTTCCCTAGAACCAGTGACCCTAAATTAGGGACGGGCGACTGCTTATAGCCCATTAAGTTGCTGACGGTGGCCGTTAAACCTCCAATCAAAAAAAAAAAAATACTTGACTTGGTGTCTAAACATGAATAAGAATAGGATGGAATAAAAAGTGTTAAAAAGGCTTAAGCTTGGGCCTAGGCATATTAATTTATTTTTAGTGCCAAAGAAAATGCGTGATATTACTAACCTTTCTGGGTGTCCGAACCTTATAAATATGATAACGTCGGAATAAATTTTTTTGAAAAGGCCACTGCCTAGGCCGTGTCTTTAGATGTAATCTACGGGAAAAGTAGACACGATGAAATCAAAAGTCTAATTCTTGTTAGACTCCCTAACGATTTTGTGGTTATCCTACATGAAAGTGTATTCTAAGAAATAAAAAATGCAATTTTTATAGGTTTCTCAAACGCTTTTGTGGCCACTTAGCCACATTTCAATTATTGTCAAAGTTTCGACAAAAGCTTACTCTACGATATTGTATCATTCGGTGATTTCGCTTTCCATGAATTCCCCTGAAACCCCAGTTTTCCAAGAATTTGTTTTTCGACGAATTCACTTGAAACCCCAGTTTTCGAAGAATTCACCTCTTCTGAAGCGCATGCTCCAAGATATTTGCTTTCACAGATATCGTATAGGGACTAGATTGGCTGTCTGCTCTGTTGAGCATGGGCTAGCGCTGTGAGAAGCATGGAGCCACATTGAGCGGGTCAAGATGGCGGCGGAGCATGGCATGTTACGCAAGATAGTTTTTTTTTTTTTTTTGGAGGTTTAACGACCACCGTGAGCAACTCAATGGGCTATAAGCAGTCGCCCGTCCCTAATTTAGGGTCACTGGTTCCAGGGAAGGAAGAGAGCCAGTGCCGTAAGACAAAACAACATCCATACCTGACCGGGATTCGAACCCGGACTCCTTACGGACGAATGATCAGAGGCCATCGCTTAGACCACTGCGCCACCGGGGCGGCAGAAAATTATTGGAAAACATTTTTAAGAAGGTAATGCGGCAACGATTTAAAATAATGTAAACGCAAATAATAATTTATTTAAAATCAATAAGTAGCTATTAAATCCAGCAAACTATTGATTTGAACCCGAAAAAAAAAAAAAAAAGCTTCCGCATGCTTTACATAGAAAAGCTGAAATAATGTGAATCTTTTTCCTTGTTGCTATTACCTCTGTCATTCTGATTTATTTATTATGTTTGCTCAAAAAGTTTTGAATTTCGCCAAAAAATTTGATATTTCGTCTTGTTATGCACTAAGGAAATTTCAGTTTTTAACATTTCACATTTATTTGGGCAATATAGCAACGAAATGGCGTATTAAATTTAAGCATTCATTAACAAGGAACGTCAAAATCATATCTCTCAGCAAATTAAAACCAGCGTGATATTTTTTATATCGCAGATACCGGAATGTCTTCTCTGAAATTTAAGACCTGACCGAATCTGAAATAATTCAATATTTTGCAAGACCCTTGGCATTCTAATTAGCACTAAGGAATATTACTGTTTGTTTTTTTTTACTTAAATTTTATAACTTCCGCCGCTAAATGGGTACTGATTGCTTTGAATCTCAATATAAATAGAAAATCACAGTACCAAACTCGTATTTCTTTGACTTAATGCAAAGTAGCCTTTTGCCACCCCGGTGGCGCAGTGGTCTAAGGCGCTGGCCTCTGATTATTCGTCCGTAAGGGGTCCGGGTTCGAATCCCGGTGAGGCATGGATGTTGTGTCTGTCTTACGGCACTGGCTCTCTCCCTTCCCTGTAACCAGTGACCCTAAATTAGGGACGGGCGACTGCTTATAGCCCATTGAGTGGCTTCACGGTGGTCGTTAAACCTCCAATTAAAAAAAAAATCAAAGTAGCCTTGCTTAAATGGATCGTGTGACCCGCTGAAAATGGCGCCTACTCTCTCACACCTCATGGGCTGGGAGTCCAATCTAGCTTCTTGTATATGATATCTGTGTTTGCGATCGCCAATTTGCGTCACGTGATTACGTAAGCCAATCACTGACTGTTGAGGACACTCCGAAGAGCCTCTTTGCAGGTTTTGTGAAAATGTCAGTCAGTGGCACCTAACAGCAAAACTGTCTAACGCCCATTGTCCAATCACCAAAGGCTATTATTTTCATGATTAATATCATAGCCCGTTCTTCATCCAGTTCAGCCTTGTTCAATCAGATCAGTTTTGGACTTTAGCCTGAGCGTGACTTGGGTAATTATTTTGAGGAGGAAAATTGCATCATTTAATAATATGTGATAAAGATTAAAGTATTGGACATGGCCCTCAATTCACGAAATCAGGCCTCCCAGGTAATATTCGTTATTCAAATTCGTTGTACACACAGCGTCCTATGATTTTTTTGCTCTGGAAAATCGGTGTAACGTTCTTAAAAGAAATTGAGCAATGTATTACTCAGTTTCTTTTCTATTTTTCCTGCTACTTATTTGAAACAATGAGATGTTTCAAAATATTCTTAATGTTTCTTTTGACTTCCAGCATGACACTGTTAAGTGTTTTTCTGTATGTACAAACAACACAAAACCATGAACATCAAAAATGAAATTATTGGGTTTGCTGTCTTTTGAATGAATGGAAATTTTAAATTTATCAGCATGGAGTCAGCACTGAAAAATTCTTTTGGAGAAGTCACTGAAGAATTTATTACAGAGGAAGTGAAAAAGGAATCAAATACTTTGATACACAGTGTGGCAGATACAAGTGAAGATGTTTGGGAATGCAAAATATGCTTCCAGAAATTCACAGCAGAATCTAGCTTTGCAAGACATATGCAACTTCACACAAGTGAAGAATCTTCTGAGCTTGATGTGTGTTTTGAGGCATTCACACAGAAAGGTAGTCCTTTAAGGCACGCAAAGGCCCATTTAGGGAAACAGCCGCACGATTCTGATATATGTTGCAAGCAGTTCAGTGAAGGAAACTTCTCAAGTTGTAAGCTCCTTAACTCAGGTGAGAAACCTTCCCAGTGCCTGAAACAGTTTGGAGAATCGCATCATTCAAAAATGAAGTTGCTCCATGCAGATGAAAAATATAGCCAGTATAATGTTTGCTGTAAACAAGATGCACAGAAAGTTCAGCTTTCAAAGCATATGCTCCCCCTCAAACACAGGAGAGCCCACACAAATGTTATGTATGCTTCAAACAATTTACTAAGAGAAGTTCTCTTTCAAAGCATATGCTCATTCACACAGGTGAACAGCCTCACCAATGTGATGTTTGCCACAAACAATTTACTGACAAAAGTAACCTTTCAAAGCATATGCTTATTCACACCGGTGAAAAACCTCACCAATGTGATGTATGCTCTAAACAATTTACCCACAAAAGTACTCTTCTAAATCATATACTTCTTCACACAGGTGAAAAGCCTCACCAATGCGATGTATGCTCTAAACAATTTACCCACAAAAATACTCTTCTGAATCACGCGCTTCTTCACACAGGTGAAAAGCCTCACCAATGTGATGTTTGCTCTAAACAATTTACTGACAAAAGTAACCTTGCAAAGCATATGCTCATTCACACAGGTAAAAAGTTTCACCAGTGCGATATATGCTCCAAACATTTTATTCGCAAAAGTACCCTTTCAAGGCATATGCTCCTTCACACAGGTGAAAAACCTCACCATTGTGATATATGTTTCAAACAATTTACTCAGAGAAGTTCTCTTTCAAAGCACAAGCTCCTTCACACAGGTGAAAAGCCTCACCATTGTGTTGTATGCTCCAAACAATTTACTGGTAAAAGTAATCTCTCAGAACATATGCTCATTCACACAGGTGAAAAGCCTCACCAATGCGATGTATGCTTGAAACAATTTGTACGCAAAAGTCAACTTTCAGAGCATATGGTCGTTCACACGGGTGAAAAGCCTCATCGATGTGATGTATGCTTCAAACAATTTTCACGCAAAAGTCATCTTTCACAGCATATGTTAATTCACACCGGTGAAAAGCCTCACCGGTGTGATGTTTGCTCCAAACAATTTACTGACAAAAGTAACCTTGCAAAGCATATGCTCCTTCACACAGGTAAAAAGCTTCACCATTGTGATGCCTGCTCAAAACAATTTACTGACAAAAGTAATCTTTCAAAGCATATGCTCATTCACACAGGTAAAAAGTCTCATCATTGTGATGTATGCTCCAAACAGTTTGCTTGGAAAAGTGATCTTTCAAAGCATATGCTTATTCACACAGGTGAAAAGCCTCACCAATGTGATGTATGCTCGAAACAATTTACACGCAGAGGTACTCTGCTAAATCATATGCTTCTTCACACAGGTGAAA
Source organism: Macrothele yani (assembly GCA_039090855.1). Taxonomy (NCBI): domain Eukaryota; kingdom Metazoa; phylum Arthropoda; class Arachnida; order Araneae; family Macrothelidae; genus Macrothele; species Macrothele yani. Next base: position 158,728,164 of record CM077009.1, read on the forward strand.
AACCTCAGCATTGTGTTGTATGCTCCAAACAATTCACTGGCAAAAGTAATCTTTCAAAGCATATGCTCATTCACACAGGTGAAAAGCCTTACCAATGTGATATATGCTTCAAACAATTTGCACACAAAAGTCATCTTTCAGAGCATATGGTCATTCACACAGGTGAAAAGCCTCATCGATGTGATGTATGCTTCAAACAATTTGCACGCAAAGGTCAGCTTTCACAGCATATGTTCACTCACACAGGTGAAAGGCCTCACCAATGTGATGTTTGCTCCAAACAATTTACCGACAAAAGTAACCTTTCAAAGCATATGCTCATTCACACAGGTAAAAAGCCTCACTCTTGTGATGTATGCTCAAAACAATTTGCCCGCAAAAGTAATCTTTCAAAGCATGTACTCATTCACACAGGTTAAAATCATCATTCTTGTGACGTATGCTCCAAACAATTTTCTGAGAAAATTGATCTTTCAAGGCATGTGCTTCTTCGCACAGGTGAAAAGCCTTAGCAATGTGATGTATGTTTCACACAAATTACTTTGAAGCGATGTGCTCCTTCAGGCTGATGAAAAACCTCATTATTATGCTCCAAGCAATTTACTGACAGAAAGAGTCCTTCAGTGTATCTGCTTAGTCATATATGTTCTGGAAAGCACCCACAATTGTGTTTTATGCTCTCGACTATTTAATCAGAAAAGTTATCTTTCAAGGCATATGCTCTTTGGTACATGCTTTAAAAGCCATACCAATAGGACTCATGCTTCAAACTGTTTGCTCACAGAAATAATCACCCAAGGCATGTTCTTCTCCACACAGGTAAAAAACCTTACCAATGTGTTGCATGCTGCAAAGAATTTGCTTGGAAAAGTGATCCTGCAAATCTTATGATCATTCACATATTATAAAAGCATCACTAATTTGATGTATACTCAGCTCGGTACCGACTGTTTTGTAGACCACATGAATGATTACAAAATAAATCGCCCTTTTTTTAAATATATTAAATATAAACATAGTAATGCTTGGCAAAGCCATCCTTTTTATAAGTACCAAGTTTATTTATGAAGAATATACCTGTATTAAGCATGCGTGTTGTTACACCAAAAGGAATGTGAAAACTGTACAGATGTTTTCCCTTGACGAATCCAAAAGTGTTGATCGCTGTACAGAAGGGACATCGTCTGTAAAGGGAATATTATTTGTGCAGAATTGAAATCAAGCGCTAGCAACAGTGATCGAACTTGAAAAGCTCCCTGATGGTGGCTAGTTTCGTCCATCTGCATCGGTTGCTTCACACGCAAGAAGAAATCAGCTTTGGTGAATTTTCTACAAAGATAGCTATGTTAAAAGAGGATTTCAACAGGCAGTTTGAATGTTTCAAAGACATGGAAAATATTTTCTAAATATATTCGAGTCTGCATTATCCTATAATGCTGGAAAAGTGCTTGAAGAACTTCAGCTTGAATTAATAGACTTTCGGTGTGATTCTTTCCTAAAAGAAAAATTAAACAGCTGCAATCTAGCAGAGTTTTACCAGTTAGTTTCAAAGAACAAGTACGTAAGCATTCATAACCTAGCTGCAATCTAGCAGAGTTTTACCAGTTAGTTTCAAAGAACAAGTACGTAAGCATTCATAACCTAGCTGCAATCTAGCAGAGTTTTACCAGTTAGTTTCAAAGAACAAGTACATAAGCTTCATAACCTAGCTGCATGCGTTCTGTCTGTGTTCGGAACATCATTCACATGAGATGTGAACAGTTGTTTTCAAGAATTAACCAAATAAAATGTCTTGAAATGAATAGGTTAAGTGACAGTCACTTATGCTTACTTTTAAAAGTAGCATGTCCAAAGGACTATTCCAAATATCAAAAAGTTAGTGACAGAAGAACGAGCTCAAGTTTCTGGTCAGAACACGTAACATTTTCTGTTTTTTTTTTTTTTTTATTGGAGGTTGTTTAACGACCACCGTGAGCAACTCAATGGGCTATAAACAGTCGCCCGTCCCTAATTTAGGGTCACTGGTTCCAGGGAAGGGAGAGAGCCAGTGCCGTAAGACAAACACAACATCCATGCCTCACCGGGATTCGAACCCGGACCCCTTTCGGAAGAATGATCAGAGGCCATCGCTTAGACCACTGCGCCACCGGGGCGGCTAACATTTTCTGTACCGAGTACCACGGTCAGTTGGTAAAATGCAATTGTTTTAAGATTTAAGTGAAAATAAAGTTGCAAATGAATTTATGGCAGCTCTATTCATAGTGTACTGTGGAATTAACTTTTCTACTGGTCTTATAGAGGTTGTTATTCAAAAGAGTTGGTCAAATTTTCGAACTAAAGCCTAGTTCGTTATCAAGACTACATCACTGGAGTAGTTGCTGCCACTCAGTTGGAAGTTTCCAACCGCAATTATCGTTTATTGTGGTACTTCTTGCTATTTCGATCTCTTCAAGTTTCCTCTTTTCTAAGTTTGACTGGTGGGCTATTATTTTTACGGAGTCCCAATTTATGGAGTGTCCACTTGCTTGTATATGTGTGTCTAGCCCTGTTTTGTTATTAATGTTCCTAATAGCTGCTTGGTGTTCTTTCATTCAGACTAATACTTCTCCCTGTTTCTCCTATATAGCCGAGTCCGCAGTTACAGTCGATGCAATATATTACTCCTTGCAATTGGACGCCCACTTCTTTCTGCTTTAAAGCTGGCAGGAATTTTTTAATTTGTTATTTAGATCTGGAGCAAGCTTGATATTATATTTTGCTCCGATCCTCTTCAGTTTTTCGAAAAGTCCTTTGTGGTACGTAATTTTGCTGGTGAATTTGAAGTTGTTTATTTCCTGCTTCTTTTTTGGTACTTGCCTAAATAATTTCTCAACATATAGGGAGGGGTAATTGTTTTCTGCCAATATTTCTTTTAATTCTTCTCTGTGAAGATCTTTTTGTGCATCTGAAGAAGCCAGGACTTCAATTTTTTCCAAAAATTGTCTCGCCGTATTCGATTTAATATTGTCAGGGTGGAATGAGCAGAAGTCTAACATCTTCCCTGTGTTAGTGGGTTTTCTAAAAAGCTGAGTGAATATTTTCCCCTCTCTTGAGGTCAAGGTAAATCAAGGAAATTGATGCCATGGTCGTTTTCCAGTTCCAGGATGTTTTTTAAGGTATTTTCTAGCAAGTTAAATTCTGCCAGAATCTGAGAGGGTAGAGATTGGTCCACATTATCTACAATAAATAGAACATCATTCATGTATCTTACATAGAAAGCAAATATTGACTGTTGTACAAGGATTTTTGCCTCTAGTTTACTTACATAATAATTTGCTATTAGAGGTGCTAGTGGACCTCTAATAGCAATTATTCTTGGCATATATGAACGGCTCCTGTTTTCTTTCAATTATTCTTGAAAGAAAACAGGAGCAGTTCATATATGCCAAGTAGTAACACAGTTAATGATAAGTACCACAATTAATGATAATTGCAGTTGGACACTTCCAACTGAGTGGTAGCAACTACTTCAGTGACGTAGTCCTGAGGACGAACTAGGCTTTAGTTCAAAAATTTGACCACCCACTTTTTTGAATAATAACCTCTATAAGACCAGTAAAAAAGTTATCCCACAGTGAAAATAAATGTTAGGAAAAGTGATTGTTCTCGGTGATTAACGAAGCATTTGCTTTTATTTTACCGATAATTAGAAATATTATTCAACTATAGTGCCGAGCCATTGTAGTTTTGTAAAGTTGATATTTATTCATAAGAAATTTATTAATTTTCATGCGGCCCCCTAAATTCCTTCAAACTGGAAAGTGGCCCTTCCATGGGTCTGAGTTTGAGACCACTGCTCTAAACCATTTGCTCAGAAAAGTAATTTTTCAAAGCAGATATTTCTTCAGGGAGATGTATAACTACAGAATGTGCTTGAAGAACACCAGACCTAATTTCAATTTGTGGAAACATATTGAAGCAATAATCAATAAGTAACTTTCAAATACCTTGCAGGAAACTCTGGTTACAGAGGTTGTATTTTTCATTATCAGAAATACCTACTGCAGGTGAGATAATGTCCAGTGTTGTGCTGTTATTCATCAAATCATTCAATTAAGAAACAAATTAAAAGTAATGTTTTCTTTAATTGATTTGTGACAATGGCAGTACTGAAAAAGTGGCTTGAATGTTTTTGAAAATGATTGCACTGAATTTGAAAGAAAAATCACTATTAAATTTGGTAAATGTGTACTTTAGCGTCCTAAATTATTTAGTGGGAAAAATTTAACTGTGTGAGAAAAGTGCGATGTACAATTTTTTTAAGCATGCAAAATAATGGGGAAAGGTGAAAAAATATAGTATTTTTAGATAAAAGGAAAGATATTTTCCGAAGTATTTACCTAGGAGTGCGATGGTTTGGAAGAGTACGTGTGGTAGGCCTAAGACAACAGAGCAGCGACGACATAAAAGTGGAGTCCGGTGAATGGAAGCTTCGTTGAGAAGGGTAAGTAACGAGCGGAAGGATACAGAAGGAAGTGGTTGAGCAGTACGTATTTATCGAAGCATCTTGTAGGAATACACAGAAGGAAAAGGAGCTTGGTTTTAAGCAGCATTGTAAGTTTTTTTTTTTTAAATGGTAATTTTGAGAAAGCGGTAGTACAAAGTCATTAGTCTCCACACTTTATATGTTGTATTTCACCAGGGCTTAAAATTTCATTATCCGCCACAATGCAAGAAGCTGTAGGCCTCCCTACAGCTTCTAGTACGATATCTGAATTGAAGGAAATTGTTTATTTTTAAAAATATCCGTTTCATGAGGAAAAAATGTGAGCTACGATGTACGGAACAACAGCATAACTACAAATGAAGTGCTTGAAGAAATCGCCTAGCCCTGCACATCTTCCAAACCATAACCAAAACTTTCAGTTTAACCGGAACCAAAACATCTTCCTTAAAACTTCTGTCGTACATAAATTCATTAAAATTCCTTAATTTCTTTCCATTCAGAGACATTCTGAAACTAATAATAACAACATTCCGCACATATCTTTCTAAAAAATTAATAAAACCAGTTTGAACTACTTCTACTTGCGCACGATTACACGACACATCACACTCTTCCAAAAAATACACCCCACTCCTGTTGTATTTTTCCGCGCATTCGCTACCAACTCGTACTCCATTCCAAAGCACGGAACCTTCATGTGGTGGCTGTTGGCATCGCTTCAGCTTCCCGCACCAACTGCTGCAAACCATCGTACTCACGGATTAATACTTTGGAACAATTATCTTCTTTTATCTATAAATATTATTTTTTTGCACCTTTCCCCATTATTTTTTATGCTTAAAAAATTATACACCACACTTTTTCCACACTGTCCGACGAAATAATTTAGGATGTTAAAGTAGACATTTACCAAATTTCATTCTTTTCTTTGAATTTAATATTTATCCGATTGTTTGTGGTGAGTATATTGTGTAGTGTTTGGAAAATGGTTTTATTTTGCATAAACCCTCTGGCAGTGCTATGCTACAGTTGGGCCCTGCTTATTGTAGTTGTTTATAGTGTAGCATAACTACAAAAATAAAACAGTAGTATCATTTGTAATTCATTACAAAAATCTAGTAGTTCTAATGAAATTTCACATTACATGTTTCGCTACATTTTCACTATGAGGCACAAATTTTACCTTCACAGCAGAGAATTGTTTGTCAAATGCAGCATGACCTCTGACATAATTAAAGTTGTGAATGACTATTGCAAAAAGCTAGGTCGAAGGTCACAAGGTTGTGTGTAGGGCATCTTTAAATAGAAAATGCCTTCTGTCTAAAAGTGCTAGGTGGCTATCGGAAATTTATGTTTAAAAAAAAATAGTAAAAGTTTCATGTATCCTTTAATTATTATTACAATTAATCACGAAATAATTCTAACAGCAGAATTTGTCTTTTAAACAAGTGAGATACACTGCTTCTCAGCAGCAAAATGCTTTTCATAGTTCATCAGCGACACAGGGCCTAACAGATTAAAAAAATTCTCAGAACGTTTTTTATTTACAATAAACTTTTATTTATTTTAAGGAACCATTTTGTAGCATCAGAAATTTATACTTCCCCAGTTTTCTGTATAACATATAAATGCATATTCATACTTTTTATTTGTAATGTGTGAAAGAACGAAACATTTCTCAACATCTGCTTTAAAAACAATGACAAAACTTGACTGAACTATATTCTGTAGTGTATGAGCACATGATGCTTCGCTCTCCTGGTAATAACACATGTGGCTGCAGTTGTAATCATCCGCGTGCGAATTACATGCCGCAGCGAATCTTCCTTTCAATGGACTAAAGCTTTACATCACGGTAGCAATGCGTTAGGCCTACCGCAGCTTCTTTTCACAGCATCGCACTTACAGGTAAATATTACAATAAAAATCTTTAAAAGACATTTAAATTATGAAATTTCTACATCATTTGCCATTAATTTCCATAATCTAAAATCTGTACATCGCACTTTTTCTAGGTACTAACATTTTTCCAACAAAATAATTTAGGGCGCTAATCTACACATTTACCGACTTTTCACCTGAGTGCATAAGGATATGCTGTGAAAGATTACTTTTTCAAGCAAATTCCTTGGAACATGCATCAAATTGGTAACAAATCTCATCAATAACCCCTTTACTTTTCCGAGTTTCTATTAGAATTTTTTCCTCTGTTAGCACAACAAAATATACTGTTCAGTGCCATTCTGCCAATCAAAATAAGAAATTAAGCTGGTCATGATTGCAGGGGAACTTGTGAAAATAAATTTGAATGTCCTTACCATTCTTTTTTTATTATTATTTGTTTTACAGAATGGCACTGAACAGCGCGACATTTTGTTGTGCTAACAGCGGAAAAAATTCTAATAGAAATTGATAGAAACTAACGTTTAACGCACATGCAAGCTTCTTAGAACTGCCTAAATACAGCACCATCTAGGGGCAAATTTATTCGCAAGGGCAATCGGGGAAACTACATGAAATGGGCATGTCATATCCTATGTACGAAGATCTTGGTGTAGAGACATAAATGTGGAACAGTTAGAGGACAATGAAAAGGGCAGGAACAGACACACAGAGTCATAAAACTAAAGACCCACTAAATAATGAGAGGGGCTGTTGACACTGTTGTAAGGTCATTCTCACAAAAGCTGTTTAACCATTGTCTTTGAATGTTAGTTTTATAAATTACCTCTTTTTCTTTGATTATTTCCCAATTTCTTTGATTGACGATTCACCAGCTAAGAATGAATTCTGAAACAGAACTTCTCAAGGCAACCTGCAATGATTATTTCAAATTAAAAAGCAAAACAGCTTGGGGAAACCGTGATATACTGCATTCTGTTGGGACCAGAAGAAAAATACTCCTGGCTTCGAAATCATCATACAAATCAATTCATCAATATGGCAGATTCCTTCCCTTTTTACATCATGGCTTTGGACAGATGTAATAGAATATTCATCTTTGCCTCCCCACCTAGGTTTTATTTCGTTTGTACAAAGTCTTTTCAAGAACAACAAAGTGCATTTCCATCAACGCAGTTAATATTCTTGTAATTTTTAACTTTCCATGACATTCAATTTTTCCACTAAATGGTGTAAATAAACATTTTAATTTATTACGATGTCTTCACTTTTAAATTTTAAGTTCAAACATATTTTTTTGTATTAGTTTCTAAGATTTTTCAGGTATAGTGCGTTCACTATAACTTGACAGTTGGGAAGGATTCACTTTACCAGTTTCAGGGGAGCTTCGCATCGTAAGCAGCGTGCTTACAACTAATCGCCTCCAACCCTCTTGGAGCAGGGCAATAAACAATGAAAACGGGGTGGATGGGGGGAGTGTTGGAAGTCCCTCCTAATGCTGATTCCTTCAATGGTCTTTGTGGGAGGGAAATGAATAAGGCATTCTTGAACATCACCAAACGACACTTTCCGACTTCTGTTACTGATTTCTCAAGCTAGCTTTGTAGCAAGCAAGAGATCTTTACTCACGTTTTTTTTTTTTCTTTTGCTGTTTATTTAATCTTTTTTTTTTTTTTTTTTTTTTTTTTGTGATACTGTTAATATTATTGCTCACAACTATGGCACTCAGCACACTGAAAGCTGGAAAAGTACTGAAAAGCCAAGCTAGGGAAATTATTGGGAATGTAATAATGTTCATGGACGAAGAAAAACGAAATGGAGTTCCAAAAGTGGATGTGAAAAAATCCAATGAACGCGTTTCGGAGGCTACAGGAGTTTCACTGAGAACTCTTTACAGAATTCGGAAACAGACTGCTACAAGCGAGGTTTTGTCAACTCCTGGTAAAAGACGAAACAAGAAAGCGCCGAAGCGCGAAATAGAGGATTTTGGCAAATGCGTTGTGGACAAATTGTGATGGCGCGGCGCCTCGGGACGATGCGATCTCAGAAACGGCGCGGCTTGTGTTTTGTTCCCGTGCCACTGTAGTGAGTATGTATCAAAAGTGGTGCACAGATGACCAAACGACGAACCGTCGTCCAGTCGTGTGTCATCCGCAGCTCACTGATGCCAGAGAGGGGAGCGGAGACTGTCGCGCATTTTTCACAGGAACCGCAGGGCCACAGTACAACAAATCATCCGCAGCTAGAACAGTGGTCATCAGAGCAATGTCTCATAGCACACAGTTCACCACAGCCTTCTGTGCATGGGCCTGCGTAACCGAGACACAGCTGGGTTCCCATGCTCACTGCACGTCAGTCATTTCCAACTACGCATAAAATGGGCCCAAGATCGTCGAGATTGGACAGTGGATGATTGGAAGAAAGTGGCCTCGTCTTACGAATCAAGATTCCTGGTGCATCACGTATGACGGTCGAGCACGGATTCGTCAATTACCAACGGAGGCTATAGCCCCTGAATGCACTGTTGGGCGGAAGCAGGCCGGCGGCGGCGGTGTTATGCTGTGGGCGATGTTTTATTGGGACACTTGAGGCCCCATTACGCCAACAGCACAATACCTGACAGCTGTCATGGTATCTGAACATCGTTTCGGACCAAGTTCACCCATTCATAGCAACTGTGTTCCCAGCAGGCGACGGCGATTACCAGCAGGATAATGCGCCATGCTACACTGCCAAAATCTTCAAGGAGTGGCTTGAGGAATATGCTGGTGACTTTCTGTTAATGCCCTGGCTTGCAAATTCACCTAACATGAACGCAATCGGACATTTGTGGTTCGACTTGAAAAAGCGGGTTTGCGCTAAATCACTACCATCCCGAAATGTACAGGAACTGGAAGACCCACTGTTGACAGTATGATAAGAGATATCCCAGGATACCTATCGCCAGCTCATCGAATAGATACCTCGCCGCTGTTTTGCGGTCTAAACGGGGTCATACAACTTATTAGGCAGGTGGTCATAATGTAATATGGCTCGTCGGTATATACATCATCACCATCATAATCAACCATTATCAATCCACTGCTGGATAAAGGGCTCCCCAAGTTTCTTCCACAACGGTCTATCTTCTGCCACTCTCCTCCATGTCACTCCCAAATGCTTTCGAATTTCATCCACCCATCTCCCATGTGGTCTTCTTCTGGGCTTTTTTCTGTCTCTTGTAATTCATTCTACAATTTCGGTTACCCATCGGTGGTCCGTTGTTCCAGCACATGTCCAGCCCGTTGCCATTTCAGGGATTTTACTTTGATCATGATGTATTCCTATCTTGTAACTTTCCTTTTCGACGAGATCCTGCAGAGCATAATCCAGAAAAAAAATGTTCTAAAAAGGCCTGTGGCCTTTTTAGAACATTTCTCTCATTAGGTATAACACCTAATGAAAAGGTGTTAAACACCTTTTCATTCTAGAAGACCTTTCATTAGTGTCATAAAATGTTTACAAATGCTAAATATCTAGGTTGTAACTTAAAATTTTCTAAAAAGGCCCATGACATAGTGTTTTTTCTTTTTTATTTATTGTATTGGGGTTTAACGACCACCATGAGCAACTCAGTGGGCTAAAAGTAGTCGCCCATCCCTAATTTAGGGCTACTGGTTTCACGGAAGGGAGAGAACCAGCGCTGTAAGACCAGCACAACATCCATGCCTCACTGGATTCAAACTCGGACCCATCTCAGAGGTATGATCAGAAGCCATCGCTTAAATTACTGCGATAGCTTATTTATTTCGTACACGTCTTTAATTGGGTGAAATTTTTATACATCAAAAATTCGTTTGAATCATGATATTTGGATCATATTTTATTTTGCTTACTACTTTGACGTAATTTCAACAATGAACCCGGTGGGGGAAGGGTCAAAGCAGAATTGGACTACTGTTCATTTTTCAACCATGCATTTTTACATTTTCTTGCTAACACTGATTCGTTTATGAAACGGGTGTAGGAGAACTGTCCATAAAACATTTGAGGGGCCTTATGAAAAATGCATTTTTGACCGCTTCGTGGACACGACCCCCAGAGGTTGGTTATCTGAATCATATGAAGTTTCCGTAATTTCGTCTTTTCTTAATTGCGGTTATTAATGTAATTCTTTATACAAATGTTTATGATCTTCAACTCAACAAAAGATTTCAGGATTTACAACAAACTACAATTAATTATCTGGGGGCATGTCCTGCCTCAGGAAACCTGTCGAGGAAGGGGGGGACCACAAAAGTATAAAATATAAAGAATTTCTGGTCCGATCGGGAGATTTTTAGCATTTACAACCTACATCTCAAACTCTCTGAAGACATGTGCTGACTCACGAAACCTGTCCGGGAGGGGAGGGGTGGTGGTGATGGTGTGTGTGTGTGTGGGGGGGGGTCCTAAAATATAAAACAAAAACAAAGTATTTCTAGTTGTAAATGCTGAAAATCTCGCTTAGACAAGAAATAAGAAATTCCTTGCCGCCCCGGTGGTGCAGTGGTCTAAGGCGCTGGCCTCTGATCATTCGTCCGTAAGGGGTCCGGGTTCGAATTCTGTCGGGCGTGGATGTTGTGTTTGTCCTACGGCACTGGCTCTCTCCCTTCCCTGGAACCAGTGACCCTAAATAAGGGACGGGCGACTGCTTATAGCCCATTGAGTTGCTCACGGTGATCGTTAAACCTCCAATCAAAAAAAAAAAAAAAAAAAAAAAAAAAAAAAAAAAATTCCTTACATTTTACACTTTGGGATCTACCCCCCCCCCCCCCGGCCCGACACAGGTTTTCTGCGTTATCACATGTTCGTAAAGAGTTTGTTCAGATTAGCTTCTAAACGCTCAAAATCTCCCAATCTGATCAGAAATTCTTTGCATTTTACACGGGTTTTTGCCCCCCCCCCAAACAGGTTTCCTGGGTAAGCACATGCCCTCAGATAATTTGTTGAATTCTAGCTTGTGAATGCGGAATATCTCCCGATCGGACCAGAAATTCTTTATATTTCATATTTTGGGTTTTAAGCACCACCACCCCACCCCCGGTAAGTTTCCTGGGTTTGCACATACACGCAGAGAATTTGTTTAGCAGTAGTTTATATACCTTGAAAAATATCGCAAATAAGAAAATACGAAATTACGGAAATTTTATGTGTCAGATAACCAATCTCCGGAAACGTAACCGCGGAGCAATCCAGAACGCAATTTTTATACGGCCCCTTAAAATTTTTGTGGCCAGTTCTCCGCTTTGTCTTTTTCCCGAAAATCATGGAAATGTTTAAATTTCTTACTGAAAATGAAATATTTAAAAAAAAATTTGGACAGTAGTTGCTTAAGTAGTGGGGAATATAGCGACACGAAATTTGTTTATGCAGAGCAATTTTATGGCACTGAAATTCCAATGTATCCAGTTCTCCGGTGTGGCCAGTTCTCCGTACCCGTTATGATATGAGATAGACACTTCAATGTGGAGGGGATATTTATATGGCTTCCTTATCAATATCATGCTTTTTGGGAAATTTTTCTCCTTGGTATTTCTATTCGGTCACCCGTAGTGAGATCCTAGATGTGCACTAATACTGAGGCCCAAAAATAATGACCCAGCCCTGGACCCACTGTCTGCTTAAAGAAATGTGCTCAGCGATAGTGTATATATACGATATATAACTACGGAAGACTTTTCGTTTAAATTGTATCACAGAGAACAAATAATAATAATAATAATAATAATTCCCCGTGTTATCTGTAAATGCAATGACAGTATTCCACATTTGCTACCGAATATTAACAGCATGCATTTTCTTATTAAAACCTAGCCGTGATTGTTTCCTTATTTGACCGCATTTGGTTGAAACTTTTAATGTCAACCCCCGGGTCCATCATGGAAATCCGAAACCATCTCACAAAACCGTAGAGGATACCCAGCATGCAAAGTCTGCGGTATCCTTCATGCAAAGTCTATTTAACGAGAAGCTTCGAAGCGCCACAGGGAGTCCCTCCCCCTCCACCTCCAGTCGTCATTGTTCAAAGGCTCTTTGGTCTGCTGGAAGCGATTAGTTCCTAAAAGGCACGCTGCTTACTCCCCTCAAACTGGTAAAATGAATCCTTCTCATCCACTGCCAAGTTAGAGTGAACGCACTATACTTTATATTTTTTGGCTTTTTTATTTAAATATTATGTATCCAAAAAAATTTTCTTTGTTAATTTGTCATTTTCAGTGGTATAAACTAACTTGAAACCTGCCTAAAATGAATGTTTCCCCTAATTTGAATTCAGTGAAACAATCAATTTCCTTTATTTCACAAAAATTCAGATGAAGAGAAATCAGATGTTGGACATTTTTTTTATATCCCTTTAAGTCTTTGATTAACTGGTATGAGAATTCACTAGCCCCAACTTACTTTGATTTAATCCCCAGCAAATTAGGATAAAATAAAGCTCAAATTTAGGAAAACTTTATCATATAAATCATGACATGCAAGCCAAAAAAAAAAAAAAATCCAAAATAAACTCTATGGACAATCCTGATAGAGCCCACACACATCTAAGTTGAACGGCTGTATTTTTTTTTTTTTTCACTCCTGTTTCTCAACACCAGAAAACAGGCAAAGCTTGCAGGGCCAGAGCAAGCTTTTCTTATCTGGAAGGGCAATACCTGAAATTATGCCCCTTCGAGTTCAAAATTTTCTCATCTCTACGAGGTTTTTGCTTTCTCATACCACTATTATAGCCCAGGAATTGAATCTGTTTTAGAAGCCTACAATGCAGAAAGGAAAGCAAAAAATGTCTGCAAGGATGCCTAAACGTTAATTTTCCCGGAAAATTTATTGTTCTGCACTGCAACAAAGTGAAGTTGTAAAACATGAGTCAGTTTGAGATTTTGATAATTGTGCAAATTAGTATTTAGTTGCAATAATCAAACTAGCTCCCTGATAAGAAATGCAGAAAAAATGAACTATTTTATTTCATTCAGAACTTAAACGTCATTCTTTAAATGCTTTTGGATTTTTAAAAATAATGGTCAGAGTATAAGGAATAATATGAAATCCACATATTTTTATATCATTTAGTTAATTGATCCCTCCTTCAAAGGATGTTTTGGCTGGTAGACATTTCCTGCAGCAATTATGTTGTACTAGGCACCTCACCAGGTGATTGTTTAGGTGAATATATGGGGGTGAAGGGAACATGTCAAGTTTGGAAACAGCAGTAATTTTGCCACATTTAACTTGATTTGTAAAACAGGGGGTCCACATGCACTCACGAACACTGATATTTGCATTTGCGCACCCAGATAAAAATATGCTACAAACCGCAAAACTTTGCAAATAGCTAGAGTGTGTGCTGGTATGCAAATGATTCAGGTTTGGTGCTATTGCACATGACCGCACAACTTGTGGTGGTGCTGCAAGCACAAAGCAGGCAGCCTTATAAACCAGTGTGTAGTCGATGTCCCATGAAAGCGAAAAGCACTGGCCAATGCAAGCAAGAGTACAGACCGGGTAGACGCCAGAGATGTTGATTTACGCAACTTACGGACCTTGAGAGAGGCCAGATCATCATGCTGAAAACTGCCGGGTGGTCGGCGTGCCGTATAGGCCGCCACGTGGATTGTTTTTTACCACACCATCGGACTGTGTTGGGAGCAGTGGACACGTGACGGCACTACCACACGGCAGGCGGCTCCGGATGAGCCAGGAGGACCGCCGGTAGAGAAGATCAACGGATCATGTGCCATGCATGAATGGAAACCCCCTCCACTAAGCAGGTAGATGTAGTGGCTCCTGTGTGCCCACGAACCATTTCCAGACGCCTCGCGGAAACGAATCTGTGATCCCAGCACCCCTTACATGTGCTGCCATTAACACCAGAACATCGCCGGCTCCGTGTGAAGTGGTGCCAGGCCAGAGTGACATGGAATGCCACAGACTGGCAACACGCGGAGTTTAACGACTAGTGCCACTTCGTTTTGAGGACAGATGATCGTGTCCGGGTGTGGAGGTCCCCGGGTCAACGGCACAATCCCAACCTCGCTATTGAGCGCCACACCTCTCCCACTGCAGGCATTCATGGTCTGGGGAGCCATAGCCTATGATAGCCGATCAGCTGTAGTAGTGGTACGTAGATCATTGACAGGCCAGCAATATGTGGATGAGATCCTATGTCCCCATGTGCTCCTATTCCTGGCCGGAATTCCAGGTGCGTTATACCAGCAGCATAATGCCCGCCTGCACACAGCTCGGGTTGCCCAGGACTGCCTACGTCATGTTCGGGCACTTCCATGGCCTGCTCGCTCCCCGGACATGTCCCCTATTGAGCATTTGTGGGGACCAGTTGAAATGCCAGCTGCCGTTGTGCCGCACTATCCGGGATTTGGAGCACACCGCCCAGCACATGTGGGCCAGTCTCCTGCAGGACAACATCAGGCGTCTGTTCGGCTTCATGCTGGACCGTATTTGCAGCATGTATTGCCGCACGAGGTGGTGCGACGTGCTATTCAAGATGACCGGACTGCATGCCACAGATTCCTCTGTAATTGTCCTGCAGCTGTTTTTGCTATCATGTGTATCATTCATCTGTGTCATTACGTCCATATACTTTCAGTTCAATCCGATGCTTCCTTCTTGGTGGGCAAATTTCATTGTCCGCGAGTGTATAGGATTTTTGTTTGAAACCCAATTTGTGAAATGAGCACTTTCATAACAAATTGAGCGAGTTGATGAAAATATGGCGGGAACAGTTTCATTGATATAATTAATCCCCATAAAATTAAAGCGAGAAAAACGGCAATGGTTCTTGTAAAGTAAAAAAACCTTTCACCTCATCAATTTGAAATGAAGCTATCGGGGAAAATTTTTTTTTAAAGAAATTGGAACAGTCAGCTTCATATCATACAGTCTTGGAGACGAAGCATGTAAAAATATGGTTTTAGTAAAAAAAAATATAAGAACTATCTGGAAGTAAAGAAATAAAATAAAATGCGATCGCTAACTTCTGAAATGCCGCATGGACGCAGAAATGGAACGGAATGTTGAAAACTTTTAACAAATATGGATTTTGTAAAAAAAAGAAAAAAAAATAGTCAGCATTAATCTAACTGAAATGAAGTTACCTGAAAACTAAAAAAGGCAAAATTGTGATCAGTTTCCAGAATGCCTCATAAATGCAACGGTGGAAAATGAAAGGCGGACGACAAAAATGTGTAAAAGCCAAGGAGGTTAGAATAAGATATCTGGAGATGCCCTTGTTGATGGAGTGGTACCATTTTGTGTGAAGGCTATAACCGCGAGCGACGGCCGTCAAAGTGTGGGAAAGTTGACGATTTTCAAGGCTATTGCAATGCATTTTGTGTTGGCCGAATAGCCTTCTTTCGTGGCAAATGTTTCCAATTTCGCATGGTAACTTGCTGCCAATGTGTGAGAAAATGATGAATTTATAAAATTCTTAATTATTTTGAGACTCCTTCCCATTTTTATTTTAAATTGAAGTACATGAACATTAGTGCGAATTCTAAACAAAACATAATGTTAAAATTGAAAACTTCACTCCGTTTTGATATTAACACTGTTTCTGCAACCCAAAACCACACTATTCCAAAATACACACAATTGAAATTACATAGGTGCCATGTAAACAACATCAAATTCCCACACTTTGCAGCTTCACGGTTAAGAGACACAGGGCATCTCCAGAAGTATTATTCTAACATACTTGGTAAAAACATGGTTTAAAAAAAAACTTATTCTAAAATAACTTTTATGTTTAGTTCCTTTTCCTATGTAAATTTGAGTTTGCTCTCCTTTATACTTCCAAACTTAACGTTATATCTTCTCTCTCACAAGAATGAGGTTGGCAACACATTTGAGGTCAGAAAGAAAGTGACGTATGAATGTGATAAGAGCGAAGGATAAAAAGGACGATACAACAGTTGCTCATGGGTATGTGTCTGTGTGTAGACGTTCAACTGCTAAGATAAATCTGAAGTTTACCTGCTGTGTTATAGTGTATGTTGGATCTTTAGTAGGTCTGACTATGAAACAGACCGTCGGAAAAACAAGAATAACGTTGAAAAAAATGGGACTACTGAAAGAGTGCTGGACCAATAAAATGTTATCGTAAGTCCGACTTCTGTATATGTTTCGTCTGGCCGTAAAAGCTTAAGTTGGAACTATGGCATCATGGTTTTAGACATAGCATAACACCAATCACACGCACGAAAAATATGCTACGTTATAAAACATCTTGGACCTTTCTGTTATCTGCCCGCCACTATTTGACTTCCAAATAAGAACGCTTTCAAGTAGTTACCGATATAGAATGACACTTTTTGACTTCTGAATAAGAACGCTTTCATGCAGTTCCCGATTTTTAGTGTATCGTTCCGCTTTGTTTACATGAAACCTGATCACACCCAACATGAGAGAAAGCAGTTCACGATAAATGTTACGAGGATTTTTTTTTTTTATTGGTATATAAAATGGCACTATAAATAGCAAAAACATACTTATTCACTTTTTAATAAAATTTTAACTGTTTAAGAAATATATAAAAGAAAAAAATTATACAGTAAAAAAACAAAACAAATCGTTTTGCTTTGTTTACATGAAACCTGATCACACCCAACATGTGAGAAAGTAATTCACGATAAATGTTATGGGAATTTTTTTTTTATTGGTATTTGAAATAAGTAGGTTTTTGCAATTTATAATGTCATTTTACATACCAATAAAAAAAAATTCCCATAACATTTATCGTGAATTACTTTCTCTCGTGTTGGGTTGATCAGGTTTCGTGTAAACAAAGCGGAATGGTACACTCAAAATCGGAAACACTGTTTGAAAGCGTTCTTATTCGTAAGTCAAATAGTGTCATTTTATGTAACAACGAAGAAAAGCAAACAGTGGCTGGCAGATAACAGGAAAGGTCCAACATCTTATCTATCTAACTGAAGTGAAACTATCTGGAAGCAAAGAGAGAGAAAAAAAAAGCTACAATGTCAATTTACGGAAAGCCACGTTGTGATAGCATTATTAAAAGATGGAAACCCACCACGGCACACCGTATAATTGTGTGATAAAAATTCATGTAATATGTTAGTGATGTCACCCATTTTATTTTCAAAAAATCTTTTTTGTTTCTTACGTGTTGTAATTCCCTACATTTTTATGTCTACCACTGCCTTGAAAAAGCCTCCCAGTGGAGTGCAAAAGCTTGGTGAATCTTTGTGCTTATTACACCACAAAAATAAATGGATTTAACATGCTATATGAGTTTTTTGTTTCGGTTTTCATTGTAGGTTTAACTACCACCGTGAGCAACTCAATGGGCTATAAGCGGTGGCCCATCCCTAAATTAGGGTCACTGGTTCCAGGGAAGGGAAAGAGCCAGTGCAGTAAGACAATCACAACATTGATTGATTGATTGGAGGTTTAACGACCACAGTGAGCAACTCAATTGGCTATATAAGCAGTGGCCCATCCCTAATTTAGGGTGACTGGTTCCAGGGAAGAGAGAGCCAGTGTTGTAAGACAAACACAAAATCCATTGATTGATTGCAGGTTTAATGACCACCATGAGCAACTCAATGGGCTATAAGCGGTGGCCCACCCCTAATTTAGGGTCATTGGTTCCAGGGAAGGGAAAGAGCCAGTGCCGTAAGACAATTACAATATCGATTGATTGATTGGAGGTTTAACGACCACCGTGAGCAACTCAATGGGCTATAAGCAGTGGCTCATTCCTAATTTAGGGTCAGTGGTTCCAGGGAAGGAAGAGAGTCAGTGTTGTAAGACAAATACAACATCCATGCCTCACCGGGATTCGAACCCTGACCCTTTTCGGACGGATGGTTACAAGCCATCGCGTAGACCACTGCGCCACCGGGGCAGCTATGCATCTGAGTATTCACATTATATCTTTCTTTTTTAGTTAGTTTTTTTTTTTTTTGTTTTTATTGGAGGTTTAACGACCACCGTGAACAACTCAATGGGCTATAAGCAGTCGCCCATCCCTAATATAGGGTCACTGGTTCCAGGGAAGGGAGAGAAACACAACAATCATGCCTCACCGGGATTCGAATCCGGACTCCTTTTGAATGAATTATCAGAGGCCATCGCTTAGACCACTGCGTCACCCTCATTTAAGCTGTGCCCAGGGCAGCCTGCCACTCCCTAGTTTTGAAAGTAGGATTCGTGAAGTATTTGGTATAAAGAAAAATGCTGAGGAAATTACATCTATGATATTACATTGAACTTTTAAATATACACAGCTGAGGCACATTATTGTGACCAACTCCTACTTTTGACATCAACAACACATAGCCAATGAGCTAGGCTTGGAGGGTATATGAGGTGTGCTGTAGGTATTCTGAAAATATATCACTTGTTGCTGTCGTGGATAAAAGGAGCGATTTATCAGATGTACAACAAGGGACGATTATCGGCTTTCGGGCTAAGGGTGGCAGTATTTCTGTAGTTCCAAGATTTAAGGAGTTTGGGGACAGAGATTGTGAACACATTATCACCAGTGACTTAAATATTATTCAAAACCAAAGATTTCATGATCTACTTGATAAGGGCGAACTTTAGAATTTCAGGTGCTTATAATCCAGAAAACATATTAGAAGGCAATTCATACAGACTTGGTCAGGTTCGCAATAAGATCTTCTATGAGATTTAACACCCCCTTCCAAGCGTTTTTGGAATGGGTAAGTATTGTGTTCAATAAAATTAAAATCCAGTTCAATTCCGCGCAGACTGTACATGAACGAATGGCATATAGTGGAATTAACAAAGATTTGAACAGTTTTGCTATTGTGCCAGTTGACAAGGCCAATGGTAATATAGCTTTAATTTGTAAAAAAAAATTATCACTTGTTAATGAAAGAACTTAAGAATAGTAATACCTTTGAAGAGGTGGTAATTGATTGCAATGCTATTAATAAAAAGAACGTAGCATTGTAGAAAAGACTAAATATGAAGCATTATAACTTAAGATTTCCTTTTCTGTATAGAATGCCCAAGTTCCATAAATCTCCCATCGGTTTCAGATATATTACTTCGGCTATGTACTGCTATTCAAAACCTGTAGGTGTCCTTTTCGAAGACAAGCTTAGAGGTGTTTTGGAAAACATCGAAAGTTTGTGGATCATAACCGACAACTGACCAGTTGTGGAATTATTTTGGATAACAACTGCTGAGGATCGCATTCGGGTGAACACATATGACTTTCAGAATTTTCGACACCTGGAACATATGGGAAAGGTCCAGAATTGGGGTGTTGGGTGCCTCACACTCTCGCCAAGGAGAACAGGAATCAGTGTGTTGCCATATGTGGTTCCTTGCTCGCCCGTTATCGCAAAAGTTATCGGCAACACAAACCCTTTCTGTCACGTATTGTTACTGGCGATGAAAAGTGGTGCCTGTATGTGAATTTTGGGCATCGGAGGGAATGGTTAAGACACCCGCACCATGTCCAAAACATGGCCTTCATCCTGCGAAGATCATGTGGTGTGTCTGGTAGGACATAGGAGGCATTATTCACTGGGAAATGCTGCCAAGGAATCGGACCATCAACGCTGCACTCTATCATGAGCAACTCCACCAGGTGGAGGGTGCAATTCAGCAGAAACGCCGACATCAAAGCCACGGTGTCCTTCTCGCACATAACACACAGTAATAAATAGCAGCTTACCCTTTAAAGGTTGGCTTCTGTTGAACATTTTCTTGCAAGTCAGGTTTTTGGGGTTTCCTGTAGGTTCCAGCTGGGTATGGTCTTCTCTTTCATCATTTTGTACTTCACATGTGCAAATGAGCATATTAAGGCACACAAAGTATGTAGTTTGTAACAGTTCGTAGTTCACCATGACTTTAAAAAATGTTTTACCCTCCTTTGAATTTTTATACTAAAACATAAAACGAAACTTAGGTAACTCAGGAATTGTATTCACATACATGTGCTTCACAAAACAATAGCATACAACCAAATTCACACATACATCAAAAACCAACTACAACAAACTAATTGTAACTCAACTCTAAAAACCTATGTACACTATATACAACAAGCTGACTGTTATTGCTATTTATGTCATCTTATCTCATATCTACCTTCACTTCTACCCAATGCTCATAGCACGTGTTGGCTAACCTTTTTACCATAACCTTGCCTTCACTACAAAAATCGCCTCAAGTACTTTCTTCAGCCACCTAGTGGCCATCTTCAGGAATCATCAGCGATGTTAATCCATGTGCTGCCACAGAAAGAGTCTGCAACTGGTTTGATCTCAATGTCATCACCAAACCCAGTACCAGATGAAAGATTTTCCAGATTATCCATCTATTGCATAATCTGGAAAATCTTTCATTTTCTTCTTCTACTGCTTTTATTTTTGTGTTCTATTTTAATTATTTCTTTCCATTTTTTATTCAGGATATTAGGATCATTAACATTACAAATTTTCTCTATTTTTCTCTATCAATACTGACTCCGCAATACGCAGGTGTCTTTCATTTTTACAAAATTTCATAATTTTAATCTCATCAAATTTTGGGAATTTGCGATTATCCTGGCAGTACTGAATTAATGCTGTTTTTGCTTTTTTTTTTTTTTTTTTGCCACTTCTCTCATATATGCCAGCTTTTTCCAATTTACTGCAATTACCCTTGTTATTAATAATCATATTTTTAACTGTAAGTACCTTATTTCTCATTTGGATGCCATATTTGTGATAGTTAATTAATTTCCATAGATTTGCCAGAGAAATTATCACAGTAAAAAAAAAAGGAAGAAAATTATCTCCCGCTCTCAGAGCCCGAGCTCCAGTAAGTATTATTGCATTAAAAGAAAGAGGAAGAAATTTCTCTCCCTCTCTCCGAGCCCGAGCCCAGTAATTATTACGCAGCCTGAGCCTGCCCAAGCCCTGTTTAAGCCCAGACTCGGGATTGGCCCATCTCAGAACTGTCAGCAATGCAGTGGTGTCAAAACAACATGCTATCAGATTCTGTGTGGAGGTGGGAGCATTTGGAAATGGAAGTGTGCAGCTCCTCAGGTCGAGTCACTGCATTAGACCAGCACTCGTACATGAAAATAGAAACTCTGAGGGGGAACTCCGACACAAATCCACACTACCTTGCAAGAAGTTTGTGGGGAAGGAACTCTTGATCGAAACACAATTTCTCGCTAGGCATCGCACTTTCAGGAGGGCCGAAGCAGCATTGAAGATGATCACCACTTAGGATGACCTCAAATGGCTACAGACAAAACATCTGTCACCATTGTTGCAATGCTTCTGAAAGAATCGTCGTTTGGAAGTCAAGGATATTGCTCATCAGGCAAATTTGTCCACCATGTCTGTTCACCGCAAAATGTCTGTAAAGAAAAACTGCCCTGTGCTGGGTGCCCCATCAACTCACCCCATAGCAGAAGGCAGCCAAAGTGAGCACTGCACAGAATCACCTCCACAGGTTTGAAAGGGAGGACTACACCTTCCTGAACAGAATTGTCACAACTGACGAGACATGGACTCTTGATTTTGAGTCGGAACTGAAGTCACAATCAGTGGAATGGAGATATCCAAGTTCCCCATGCCCCTCAAAATGGTGTTGGCAACAATCCAAAGCGAGGCAAATGATGATTTTTGCATATGATGCCCAGGGTGTCTGGTCTCTGATCGAATGCCGACAGGGCAAAATGTCAATGCACAATATTATCATGACCAGAGTTTGCTGAAAAAATAATGTGAAGGAGTATTTTTACTCCTTTGGAAAAATTTAAGGAGTAATTTTTAAAAGTGAGGAGTATTTTAGAAAAATTAACGAGTGAAATAAAAAAAAAAAACTTGGTTGTAAATGAATTTTTGGCACCTCTATTCATAGTGTATTGTGGAATAACTTTTTAACGGGTCTTATAGAGGTTATTATTCATGAAAGTTGGCTGTCAAATTTTCGAACTAAAGCCTAGTTCGTCATCAGGACTACGTCACTGGAGTAGTTGCTGCCACTCAGTTGGAAGAGTCCAACTGCAATTATCGTTAATTGTGGTACTTCTTGTTATTTTGATTCCTTCTTCTAGTTTCCTCTTTACTAAGTTTGACCGGTGGGCGATTATTTTTACTGAGTCCCAATTTATGGAGTGTCCACTTGCTTGAATATGCCTGTCTAGCTCTGTTTTGTTACTAATGTTCCTAATAGCTGCTTGGTGTTCTTTCATTCGGACCTTAATACTTCTCCCTGTTTCTCCTATATAGCTGAGTTCACAGTTACAGTCTATGCAATAAATTACTCCTTGCAATTGGATGTCCAATTCTTTCGGCTTTAAAGCTGGCAGGAATTTCTTTATTTTGTTATTAAGATCTGGAACAAGCCTGATATTATATTTTGCTCCGATCCTTTTCAGTTTCTTGAAAAGTCCCTTGTGGTACATCATTTTGCTGGTGAATTTGAAGTTGTTTTTTTCCTGCTTCTTTTTTGGCACTTGTCTAAATATTTTCTTAACATATGGGGAGGGGTAATTGTTTTCTGCCAATATTTCCTTTAATTCTTCTTTGTGAAGAATCTTTTTGAGTAGCTGAAGAGACCAGGATTTCAATTTTTTCCAAAAATTGTCTCTCCGTATTCGATTTAATATCATCAGGGTGGAATGAGCAGAAGTCTAACATCTTCTCTGTGTTGGTGGGTTTTCTAAAAAGCTGAGTGAATATTTTCCCCTCTCTTGAGGTCAAGGTTAAATCTAGGAAATTGATGCTATGGTCTTTTTCCTGTTCCAGGGTTTACTGCAAGGTATTTTCTAGTAAGTTAAATTCTGCCAGAATCTGAGAGGGTAGAGATTGGTCCACAGTATCTACTATAATTAGGACATCATCCATGTATCTTACATAGAGAGCAAATAAGGAGGGTTGTATAAAGGATTTTTGCCTCTAGTTTACTTATATAATAATTTGCTAGCGGAGAACCCATTGCAAGTCCTGAAGTTTGCCTGTAATATTTCTTTCCAAACTGGAAGAAATTATTCTTGAAGAAAAATAGGAGCAGTTCATATATGCCAAGTAGTATTTAAAAAAACTTTTTTTTTCATATTAACAAATATTTCACTACTACTGAATGTATTCGGACGTTTTGCTTCTTTTTTTAGTTAAAAAATATATATATATAATACATAAATAACATAAACATAGAAGCGCATGGAAAGTAATCCCTGAAAATTCTTTGTACCATTTTGGTAAAAAACAAGAATGAATTTCCAACTTTGACGTCGATGTAACACAGGAAACATCGTCTTTATCAATGCATTCTTCATTTTCTGATGAAGTGTCCATGTTCATTGGCTGCTTTCGTATTTCCACCGCTAGTTTTTTTTTTGCAGCTTTCATTGTTTCCTTCCTCTGCCTTTTGTTCTTTTCTACACCATTGGACTGAGTCTAGCCGAAAAAAATGGACGTTTAAGTATGCTATTTCGACACATCGTTCGATACTACAGTGTCTGATAAAGCTGTTTCAATTTCTACAAATCACAACTCCACAACCACACCCAAGGCGTTCCGGAATTGCGATTGCGAAAGCGTACTTCACTCATCTGATCAAGCACGAGCTGTAGCAGCAATGACAGTAGATTTGCGATGCGATTGCGCTCTCGAGGAGCCGAAGACATCAAGGTAAGAAACGACGTCTCCCTGACATCACGCCCCGACTGGCTGGCGGGACACGCCGCCATAGCTCCGGTCGCGCCGAGCAAACCACGGCCAGGTATGGATCGTGTACAACGTGAGATCTGACCTGAGGTAATGAAGGATACCACTGACCATGTTTGAAATACAAAATTCAAATAAAAAGTTGAAAATAAACATTTTTCAGCTTAAAATTATCGATTCATATTTTTACGCGTTAGCAAAATTTCAATGAGTAAACACACTTTTCGATGCGTCCTAGACGCGTAATTATGCATTTTGGCGAACTGTGATCACGACTTTCCGAGGACAAAGTTGAAACTCGCCCCAACTTGTTGGAAGCGAGAGCGATCTTGCAGCATGACAACGTATCGTGTCATGGTACAGCATCGGAACGAGAAATTTTGTTGAAATATGGCTGGGAGACTTTATCCCACCCACCATACAGCCCTGATCTCCGTCCATCCGACTCTGATCTTTTTCCAAAGTCAAAAAATCGGCTCTTTGGCATCCACTGCGAATCGCTGGATGAACTGTCGTTGGATGTGACCCAAGTTATACAACAACTGAACAAAGATGGTGTACTACAGGGCATTCAAGACCTACCTCACCACTGGCAAAGCTGTCATTAGCAGCAGAGGAGTACATTGAATGGCAATATGGTAAGTTTTCTTCGTTACTTTACACTTTTCTGAAAAATGGACAGTGTGCAGAACTTTTGTTAGGACCCCTGTATTACCAATGAAATTCAATATATTGGATAGTTTGAACTAGTATGACTAAATTACATACAGTGGATTATAAGCATCTAAGCCAAATTACTATGCTGCACTCCTACTACTTCAAACTATCCATACTACTTCAGATTGTCCAAGCCTAACAAAAAAACAAAAAAAAGGACAATAACAAAGGTTATGTAAACATACCCAGAGTTGTACAAAAATAAAATGTATCTGTATACACAACCATTGAAACAGAAAACTTGCTGCAAACCCACCAATCACACACATAACAACAGTAGAATAAGATACTTTAAAGAAAAATTAATAAAAACAATAAATAATTATTAGAACATTACAGATTTCAGTGAGGACAAAATAAGTACGTTACAACTGAATGTGCAACAATGTGTGCGAAATAGACCTTTAGGGCAAAATATTGAACTATGAACCTCATAAAAACTAATTCAGGAAAGTTTTTATATCTAGAAAAACGGTTCCATTAACGAACCTTAAAAATTATAAATAACATTTTCAACAACTTAATTCAAAAACACTAGACTTACAAAATACATAAAGAAATTATTTGCTGCCCCGGTAGCGCAGTGGTCTAAGCGCTGGCTTATGATCATTCATCCGTGAAGGGGTCCAGGTTCGAATCCCGGTGAGACATAGAAGTTGTTCTAGTCTTACGGCACTGGCTGTCTTTCTTCCCTGGAAGCAGTGACCCTAAATTAGGGACAGGCAACTACTTAAAAGCCCATTGAGTTGCTCACGGTGGTCGTTAAACCTTCAATCAAGAAAAAAAAATTATTGAATAACTGGCAACTGCAAGAAGAACCTGGCAATAAAATTTAAATTCTTTGTTTAAAGGAAACTTTCGATACAGTTCCTATACATTGATAACAGGCCTTGATAAAATCTGAGGCCAGAAAGGTCTGTAAAAACAAAAGAACAAGATGTGAAAAACAAGTGAAAGTTCTTCAGATTAAAATAGAATTAAATATATTAATCAGAGTAAAGCCTTGAGTAAGTGTTTTAATTGCATTAAATAACATTTTATTTTTTTTAATCTACAAGCAAAAACTATCTGCAAAATCAGCTAATAATTTGGAAACTATCCACGTACGTCTACATTCTGTCACTCTGAACATACCCTACCAGTAACAATAAAAATAACACATGTGCAAATTGCCTAAAACATGCTTCTATCACAACAGCAATTTCAATTTAAAAAAAACTTTGGGTAACTTTTTCGAATGTGCACAGTCACACACTTGTTTAATTACAAATTCTATGTAAACCATAGCATCGATTTGGGCAATTTACCTCATTTAGCTATTTAAATAAACATTTCGGATAGCAGAAATAATTGTTTTTTTTTTTTTTTTAAAGGGTAAAAATAAGTTGAGGAAAGCAAAATCAAGTTTGTTCACATTCAACGATCACGGGTTAAAGTTATTATCCATACCTGCACCTCATCACAGGTGGGAGTGTTTATTATTGTTATGTAACTTCTGAAAGCTGACAAACCCATCTTACATTTCAGTACACTGGGACTTAGTCCATCACTTATTACTGCATAAGTCACTATGTTAGGATTAGTGAGTCACGATAATACACTTTGAAGAAAATACTGACACTTCAGGGGTTTTGCTCTACAAATATGCAAAAATTTTATGACTTCCTACCAGTTATATTACAGGTGTGCTCCCCCTCCTCTTCTCATTAGGAGGAAGCTATGCAGAGTAACTGTTGCCTTGGTCAGAAGATATAAGTAAATAAACTAGATAGAATATAAGAGCAATGTTTATTCACAATTAAACATTCATTTTAACATCTACTATAGTTTCGTTGAGCATTTGGCTTGGCTTCATCGGGACAAGTGGAACGTAAACATTCAAACCATTGTGACATCAGAGTTCTGACAGTCACAGATTTTGGCGAGTTGTTTCCATGTGCTTGAAAGAAATGGAGCAGATATCATGTTGTTGATAAGCAGTGAACAGTTGCAGCATATGTGGAAAAGCTTCTAATATATTAAGCTTGATAGTCGAATCAAGAAGCATAGTGATTTTAAACAAAAATTTATGGTTATTTTCATGACAATGTTGGGCTATAGACAACACCTTCAGTTTACAGTTTCGTATGCAAGTTTTGTGTTCTTTCACACGGGAACTTAAAGCATTATGGGCCTGTCCTATATATGAAAGTCCATGAATAATATATATATATGAAGAACTGTGAACTGAAGAAGTCTTCTATAGCCCACCATTGTAATGAACATAACCATAAATTTTTGTTTGAAAACACTATGCTTATTGATAAACCTGATTCAACTATCAAGCTTAAATATATTAGCTTTCCATAACTCAGATTAATATACTTAATTCAATTTTAACTTGGATAATTTTCAGTTATTTTTAACATCTTCTGAATTCTTTTGTTTTTACAGACTTTTCTGGCTTCTAGATTTTATCAAGGCTTGGTATCAATCTATAGGAACTGTATCAAAAGTTTCGTTTGCATAGAATTTAAATTTTAGTGCCATGTTCCTCTTGCAGTTACCCGTAATTAAATTAAAATCTTCTCCTTGTGTATTTTGTAAGCCTACTATTTTTGAATTAAGTTGTTGAAAATGCTATTTATAAATTCTGAAGGTTCATAATGGAACTGTTTCTGGATACAAAAACTTCAATTAGTCTATTGTTTTTTAGAGGTTCATAGTCCAATATTTTAATTTGCCATAAAGGTCCATTTCACATACATTGCCGCACATTAAATTATAGTGCACTTGTTTTGTCCTCACTGAAATCTGTAATGTTCTAATAATTATTTATTAATTTTTCTATAAATTATCTTATTCTATTGTTATTGTGATTCATGCTTTATGGGTTTGCAGCAAGTTTTCTGTTTCAATGGTTGTGTACGTAGATACATTTTATTTTCTACAACTCTGTTCCACGTATACTTCAACTCTTTAGAGCTTGACAATGACATGACATCTACATGTTTTTCAAGCACGTGGAAACAACGCGCCAAAATCTGTTAACGTCAGAACTCTAATGATGTCACAATGATTTGAATATTTATGTTTTATTTGTTCTGATGAAGCCAAGCCAAATGCTCAGCAAAACTATAACAGATGTTAAAATAACTATTTAATTGTGAATAAATGTTGCTACTATATTCTAGCTCAGCATCACAAGTTTTGTAGACATAAAATATGTATATTAAATAAACTAGATCTTGGCTTTCCTACAAGCATGCTTTTATGAAGTTATATTAGAACAAAAACATAAAAATGTAATTTCCTCGGTCAGAAATATTTGAGTAGCAATGTAAAATGCCAAAATGGACATTCCGGATAATATAGAATGGGTTAAATTCTGAATTTCAATGCTTTCCAATAGTTTCTTGTGCGATAATCTTATGCACACCCACCATTAAGGGGCAAAGAAACTAACTCCACCACAGAAGAAAGACAATAAAAACATGAAAAAAAAGATTTGGATTTTTTTTTCGGAATACAAGATATTTAAAGCATAATTAAATAAAAAACATAAAAAGTTTCTTCAACTATTCCATATTTTTTTCATAAACAAGAATCTGAATTATCAGATCATCTGTACCAGGGCTTTAAAAGAGAGAAGGGCTGGTTCATTGCTTTGAGAAAGCGAATGCCGACACAGTCCTCGGGGAAGAGGTTGGGGGACCATTTGTGACGTCACCGTGCTGCATGGAGCTCTCCCTCCCATGCTGCGGGGCTGTTGTTGCGAGCAGTTTTCTAGCGTGTTATGTTTCATCGTACTAGATTGTTTTATCGTTTGCAATATATGAGTATTTATTTGTGTATATACTGTAATACATAGAGAGAGAGAGAGAGAGATACAAACAAATAGATCGTGCGAATGTTTAAGAGTGTATGTATCTATTGTATGCGTGTACATAAATAGTTTACCTAGTCAATCCGATTGGATTAAATTACTGTCTTCAGCTGGACTTACCATAATACATGTAGTTTACCTATTCAATCTGATTGGATTAAATTACTGTCTTCAGGTGGACTTACCGTAATAGTTTACCTATTCAATCCGATTGGATTAAATTACTGTCTTCAGGTAGATTTACCTTACCGTCCTGCTCATGGATGAATACGGTACAAAAATTTGAAAAACATTTTTATTCATTTCACGGCATCACTTTTCGAAAAGGAAAAGGTGTAATCCGCGAACTTGTCAGCGAACTGGAAAACCATTACCCTTAAGTAAACAAAGATGCAATTCGCTTATTTTGTAGATTGTGAACGTTTATCAGAATTCGCTTTTTAAACAGAAATGCAGTACTAGTATCACAATGAAAGGCCCAGCAGGAAACACAGAAATGGATACGTTCAAATACTGGATAGAAAACCTATACCTGATTTCTAGCGAACAAAGGATGCTTCCCAAATCAAGCTGTAAATGTAACTAAAAGTTTTTCATTTTTGGTTCAGAAGGAATTTACATGTAAAATATTTACGATATTTGTAAAATGGCACAATGTGTCCCGATCTGCATAATTAACCCTCAAGTAAACAAAGATATTCATACATATCACTAAGCTGTTCTCTGAGATTCAGAGGTTAGCTCCAAAAAGAAATACAAACTACCAGATATTTTTACTTACTGTTCAAAATATTGTAAACAAAATTTCTGGGGTATTGTGTTTAATTACGAGAATTTCAAATAATTTAACAATTAAAACATTAAAAATGTTGTACTACAGTCCGATTTATCCATGTTTGACTTATTGGTTATTAGTATGGGGGCAAACTACTAAACTAATTTATATAAATTACAATCATTACAAAATAGGATGGTGACAATTTTAAATAATTTTAGGGGAATTAACTTGAATATGTGGCTACAGATAAATTCGTATGGATTTTTAGATATTGAGAAATTATGGAAATTTAGATTATTAGGATTCATGTATAAAAGAGAATAGGTATCAACATTTAATTCAACTGAACACTGTAGGTCACAACTATTAAACAAGAGATAGAAATGCATTTTTGTTACCAATGCCTAACACTTTAATCCAAAAATTATTGATTACCAGGGATTGATGTTATGGAATAATCTACCTTGTCAACTAACACATATTAATAATTATAATTATTTTCAAAAGCAACTAAAAAAATATTTGCTAACAAATTAAAGTATAACATTCTATGGTAAAATTTATTAATCAGACCAGATATGAGTAAATTTTATATGTGAGGACGTTTGACTTGACTACGTACTTTAGGGGAAGTGTGATTCACTCAGGCTATATATACTGTATATAGCCTTTTACTCAATTTCCTGTTCTGTGGTTACCCTGTACATAAGTATTCAGTTTATATATGTTGTTTTTCTTAATACTATATGTTACAAAATTAATTTTGAAATGTAACATAGTCAAATGTAACCCCATAACGAAATAAATAAAATGAAATGCAAGCTGATTTTTGTTAGTTCAAAGCTTCTAAAATATAAACTTACTTAATTCAAAAATTGTGGTCTTAAAAAAAGAAATATTAGAGAATACAATTAGAAACGTTTTTGGAGAAATAAGATATATCTTCTACAATGTGATTACAGAATTGTAGAAAACATAAAACTTAAATTCTATATCAGCGCTTTAGAATGGCATAAATTTTCCCTATATATATATATATGTATTTAATAGGTGACACACAGAAAACAAGGCACAAGAGGAAAACAAGTATTATCACTTGCACAACCGCATTTTGATTTTTGTTCCCGGCAAAACAGTGTTCGGAAAAAAATCCCAATGCTGTGTTTTATAAATAATCAACTGTTAATTAGTCGCTGAGCCTTTTGCATAATACACAATGATGTGTTTATATGCCAAATACTGTAATGTTAAAAACATATGTTTAAAGTTTAAATAATGTTTTGTTTTTATAACTACAGTGATGATAATTTAGTTCATTTTCATTCCCTTTACTGTAGTGCTTTACAATTATGTAGTTTTTCCTTGATTTTTAAACTGATTATTTCGGATTTCCCGTGGAGCAGTGGCTTCTGAGAACCCCACTACCAACCCGCTGCTGCAGCATGACTAGGTCATCATCTCCAACTCGCGTCTTCAGGGCAGCCGGATCTAAGGACCAGCCCTTCTCTTCTATAGCCCTGATCTGTACAGTCGAACCTGCTTAATGGAATAGCCTATTTGTCATAAGAAACTATTCTAATAAGCAGGATACTCCATTATCTGGGATCTCTCCAAATAAATTCACATACGTATGCATTCACATATGAACTCAATTACGTATAACTGCGTAAATACGCAGTGAAGAAAAAATGTTTAAAGAACAGATAAAATCTAAGTTAAATGTTGCTTTATATCAACTTAAGTTTTATAGAATACAGTACTGTACACATAATTGTATACAATTTGATAAAACACATATATTTTTCACTTTTTTTATTTATTGGAGGTTTAACGACCACTGTGAGCAACTCAATGGGCTATAAGCAGTCGCCCATCCCTAATTTAGAGTCACTGCTTCCAGGGAAGGGAGAGTGCCGTAAGACAAACACAACATCTATGCCTCACTGGGATTTAAACCTGGACCCCTTTCGGACGAATGATCAGAGGCCATTGCTTAGACTACTGCACCACCGGGGTGGCTGGGCGATCCGCTTAACGTTGTGTCAATCAGGAACCGCAGACGTATCGCTGATGGTTCAAATTGAAAGGGAGGTGGAAGGGCTGCCTTTCTTAACATCAGCAATATGCTCCATCAATCGCCGGTTTATGATGCGGTAAGTCCTGTGGAAGTGTTGATGACGATTTCAAGAATTCTTTTAAATGTTTTGTGTGTTAGGTATATTTCTGCCAATCCTTCTCACCAACACAGTCATACAACGATAGTCAAAAAATACTACCATATAAGAGGCAATATTTTTTTACTATATCTTTGAGTACTTTCGCTCCAATTTTTTATCTGTACTTTTAGTGCAGTATATTTCTGGCCACAGTTACTGTTTGAGGAAAAATGGGTAATGAAATAAAAATGTAGTTTTTTTCCAGGAAAAAACCCCCAACGCAGAGCTTGCAGCGTGGCTACATACATCCGGGATAATCCGGATATTCCAGAGCAGTTGGCGAGTGTGTTTGAGATATGCTGAGGCAGCCATTTTGTGGATCTGCCGAAATGAATATCTACATCTTCATTTTTTTGTTTTTTACAATCCACTTAAAAACAGAGTTATAACGCCCTTTCTACACTTAATAATGGTAAACTTAGAACTCTTTCAGAGTTCTAAGATGCAAAAGCTTGCTCTGTCTTGTTTTCTGCCCATAAAATGATCACCACAGCACGAGCGAAAGATCGTTTCAACGACGTGGCAGTGCTGGGAGTAAGCTCGCTGTAGTGTGTTTACATCCCTGTACTTGCAGGTAAATTGTATGGTAAAAATCTTTAAAATGCCTTGTAAAGCTGAAATTATTTTGCCTTTTCACATCAAATTACATTCTTCAAAATCAATGCTCCTTCCTTTGACAACACGACGTGGCAGTGCTGGGAGTAAGCTCGCTGTAGTGTGTTTACATCCCTGTACTTGCAGGTAAATTGTATGGTAAAAATCTTTAAAATGCCTTGTAAAGCTGAAATTATTTTGCCTTTTCACATCAAATTACATTCTTCAAAATATGTATGACCTTTTTTTAATTATTTTTTTTTGAAATTTTTAGTTAAATAATATAGGATGCTAAACTACACATTTACTAAAAAGTTCCTTCAATTATTATTCCACATTTTCTTCATATAAGATATCAGTAAATGTGTAGTTCAGTGTCTTAAATTATTTCACCAGAAATGTTATACTTCCAAAAGTGAGATGTTCAGATTTTAAAGTATGCAATTTCGCGACATATGGTAAAAAAATTTCATTTTTATAGTGCATTTTAAAGCTTTTTACCGTAACATTTACGTGCAAATACAACGCTGTGAACAGCAGCTGCGGCAGGCTTAACACAACGGTGCAGCGATGAGCACAAGCTTTGTTCCGCTGAAATGATAGTCTCGTTCAGGCGACCATTTTGCTGGTGGAAGAATAAAAGAGGAACAGGGAAAGTTCTTGCCAGGAAAGCGATTCAATTTGTAGTGCGACCTGACAGAAAATAGCTCTTCATTTCTGTTGCAGTTTTTCAAAACACATGGTGACAATTGCTTCGTTCTTGTACATATGATTCCCTGGTATGAAATAGAAAGTATGCAGATGCCTTCTTTCCTTCTACAAAAGCGCTAAAGCAGAGGCAGCATTCTCTCCAATGGAAATTACATGGCATCGAAAAATAAAAGTGTTGCTCCTTCCTTTGACAACATTGTTCGCAATTCATTCAAATTGGATTACAAAAAAAAAAATAGCCCTCAAAGAAGCTCGTATGTTGCACATCAAAGCGAATACGCGAAAAAAACCCAAGAAATTCTCAGATTGTGATGTGAAAAACATACAGAAATGATCTATTTTCTGCAGCATAGCACTGCAAACTGGAACGCTTTTCTCGCAAGAACGTTCCCCGTCCTTCTTGTACTCTTCCACTATTAAAATGGACACGGGAACAAGACCATTGCTTCAGAGGAGCAAAGCTTCATGTCGTCGCCGCAGCTTCTGTTTACAGTGTCGTACTTGCACCTAAATATTACAGTAAAAATCTTTAAAATGCACCATAATGATGAAATTTTTTCACCATTTGCCATGAAATTGCATACTTTAAAATCTGCAAGTCTCTTTTTCGAAATCCTTCAACATTTCCGGCGAAATAATTTAGGACACTAAACTACACATTTTACCATAATATCGGTAAATGTGTTGATTATTGCCCTAAATTATTTCCTCGGAAAAATGTTAGTACCTGGAAAAAGTGCGACGTACAGATTTTACATTATGGAAATTAATGGCAAATGATGCAAAAATTTCATGTTTTAAATGTCTTTGGAAGGTTTTTATCGTAATATGTCCGGTAAGTGTGATGCTGTGAAGACGCTGCAGTAGGCCTAAAGCATCGCTACCGCCATGAAGTCAAGCTTTGCTACGTTGAAAGGAAGATTTGCTGTGGCATGTAATTCACACACGGATGGCTACAAGTGCTGCCGCGTACATTCTTGCCAGGAGAGCGAACCATGTTGTACTCGTACGCTACAGAATACAGTTTGTTCGTGTTTTGTAATTATTTCAAAAGCAGATGCTCAGAAATGTTTCGTTCTTTCACACATGATTCCAAATAGAAAGTACGAATATTCCCTTCTATGTTGCACAGGAAACTGGGAAAGTACAATTTCTGATTCTGCTTTGAACGGCTCCCATTTGTAGGTGATTTGCTGTGCCACTGTACTTTTGGTTTTCCTGTTAATACTTTCTTCACAGGTCAGTTTCTATCTCACTGATATGTATCTTTTGCAAATCAATGAGGGTTTTTTCTTTCCAACAACGTACAGGATACAACAAAATAAAGGGTGGATAATCTGGACCTATTTTCTGTAGCGTATCACTACAACATTTGGTGAACTTTAGCATCCTAAATTATTTAGTCAGAAAAAGTTAACTGTGTGGGGAAAGTGCGATGTACAATTTTGTAAGCATGCAAAATAATGGGGAAAGGTGCAGAAATACAGTAACTTAAAAGAATGTTAAAGAATTTTACCGAAATATTTACTTGTGATGATATGCAGCAGTTGGTGCGGAAGGCGATGCTAACGGCGATGGCGTGAAGCTTCCGTGCTTCGGAAGGGAGCAGGATTTCATAGTGAATGCGTGGAATACAATAGGAGTGGGATGTATTCTTCAGAAGAGTGTGATGCGTGCTGTAATCCTGTGCAAGTCGAAGTAGTTCAAAACTGTTTTGTTAATTTTTGAGAAAGAAATGTGTGGAATGTCATTATTAGTTTCAGAATGTCTCCGAATGGAAAGAAATGAAGGAATGTAAATGTTTTGATGTACGACAGAAACGTTGAGTAAGAACTTTTGGTACCGGTTGAACCCCAAGCTTTAGCTATGGTTTCGAAGATATACAGGGGTAGGTGATTTCTTCAAGCACTTCATTTGTAGTTGTGCTGTTATTGCGTACATTGTAGCCAATATTTTTTCGTTCAGAAACTGATATTTTTGAAAATAAAGAGTTTCGTAAATTCAGAAATCGTAGTACGGCAGGGAGGCCAAAAGCTTCTTGTCGTATTGTGCCGGATAATGAAATTTTAAGCCCTGACGAAATCCGAAATGAAGTATGGGGACTTGCAACTTTGGAAAGAGCCGACAACGCTGTTGAAAAAGCTACTAACACCATTTACAATGCTGTGTAAAGCCGACCTCTTTCCTTCAGCACATTCCTACAAGACGCTTCTATGACTACATACTGCTCAACCTCTTCTTTCTGTATTCTTCTGACAGTTACTTACCCTTCTGAATGAAGCTTTCATTCACCGTACTTCACCTTCACCCCGTCGTCCTAGACCTAACGCACCTACTCTCCCAAACCCTCGTACTCCCAGATAAATATCTTCGGAAAATTTCTTTCCATTTATCAAAAAATACTATATTTTTGCACGCTTAAAAAATGCACGTCACGCTTTTCCCACACAGTTACATTTTTTCGATGAAATAATTTAGGACGCTAAAGTACACATTTATCGCCCTCCTGCCAACAACGTAACCACTTTCTCTTGTACTCTTCTCCCTGGTCATTTCGGAACAGCAACGAACCTTCCTTTTAACAGAGAAAAGCTTGACATAATCACAGTAGCGATGCGTTAGACCTACCCCAGCGTGCCTGCCCATTTGCCATTATTTTCCCTACACTAAAATCTGTATGTCGCACTTTTCCCAGGCACTAACATTTTTCCGACGAAATAATTTAGGACGCTAATCTACACATTTACCAAAATATCTGTATTATATCAACTATATTATTACAGGGATCATAGCATACTTCTGGAAAATTTTAGGTTGGAATTTTAGGAATTTTAGAATTTTTAGAAAAATTTTAGGAAAATTTTAGGATTGTATTTCAATAAAAACTAGATGTATATTTGTATACATCTAGTAAAACAACTTTGTATACATTGTAAAGAGTTTGCTTCACACCCTTCAACCATATATACTGATAGACTGCGCATGACATCAAAATTTCTGGCTCCAACATAAAATCACATGACAACAGTCAAAAGATGGGTTACACCTGCTGTGCTTATGGTTGCTCTGAGCGATATAGTAAAGAAAGTTCTATGATTTTTCATGGGTAAGAAACGAATTAAATACCTAAGTCAATAAAGTTCAATTACTTAACCAGAAACTTGCAGCTATTGATATAAAAATACAGTAACTTAAGAAAAAAATGGAATGCATGTTCCAAATTCTTCGCAAATGTTCATCACATTATAAATCACAAAATGTAAACAACCCGTTCATGCATGTATATAGCTCATAAGTAAACTTACCTGAAGAGTTTTCATTATATATGAGGCGCATTCACATAATACACCGAAAACACTGAAGTTCTGCAATGTAAATTAGTAATCATAACAGCATTTTTACACGAAATTTGGAGTCTGATGATGACGTGCCCTAATGTTTGAGCCATGGCGGCTTTGATGCAGCTATTGCCAATGCGCAGTCCATTAGTATATATGGTCGAAGTTCACACCCAAATTTTTTGCATAACGTCTAATGTCTAAAGTTTAAGTATGATTTACTTCTAATGTTCAGTTCTTATCTTTTCACGTGTTATTATCATATTCAAGTATATTTACCACATTCAAGTTTCACTTTGAACATTAATATGCTGTTTAACCAGAAGCAATTCACGATTTTCACAGAAAGTTTTCAGGTTTCACATTAAATTATAATATCCTAAAAAGGTAATTGAAAACCAAGAACTATGTACAATTGTTCACTGAATTACTTTTTCATATTATTGTTTTAACCTTTTCCTGATACGCCTATCTTTTTCTGCTTCCACCACAACTAATTTACTTTGTTTTCTTTATTTCAGCTGAACCTTGTATGATCAAGTTAGAGGCAACTGCTATTTCAACAGTATTTTGTTTTTCTACAGCTTTTCGCATTCTTTCTGTTCCCTCTTGAATTACTGCTAGGGAGGCTTCTTTATCTTTTTTAAGCCTATTTATTTCTGCATCATTTTCTTTTATTTTGTCATCAAACTCA
This sequence comes from Macrothele yani, assembly GCA_039090855.1. NCBI lineage: Eukaryota > Metazoa > Arthropoda > Arachnida > Araneae > Macrothelidae > Macrothele > Macrothele yani. The sequence goes on from CM077009.1 coordinate 158,765,170, forward strand.
GCTTTTCTTTTTTTCTCTAGCTGCTTTTCCTTATTTTCCTCTCTTTCTGCTTCCTTTCTTTTACCTTTTTTGATTGTTCTTCCTTCAGCTTATCAACATACTCTTTATAAAATTTATGTGAATCACGAACACTATTTAACAAATTTATTGTTATGGGAATTTCTTGTTATGGGAACTTTTTTTCCTTTATGATGCGCTTTTACTTGTGAAAAGCCACTATTAGAAATATTGAAAATTTCTGAACACAATATACACTTAGCAGAAAATATTGTTTCAGTTGCAGAACACCATTCTTTCAACTTCACTCCGTCCAATTCTTTGGCGAGCCACGCATCTTGAAATTTCGTTTTGGATTTAGGCATCTTAAACACTTGTATTACTAACCAGAAAATGAAAGGGAAGTACAAAAACACGTTCCAATATTGCAAAACCAGACAACTTCCCGAAATTTGGCTGCGAGGATGTCAGAAGATATGAAAAAAAAAAAAAAAAAGCAGGTCACCACTAGAGAACTGAACCTGCACAGAGAACACCATAAAAGACGTAAAACCAGAAACTATCATACGCATCTCACGCAAGTTCAGTCAAAGCTGAAGTCGGAGCCGAGATATATTGCGCATCGAAGGTCGCTGTCGCCGACGCATGATCGAAGGTCAATGATCACGTGCTCTACTGCCTGCCAAGATAACTCAGCTACCATCCCATCGTCATTACCGGAGGTTACGGAAAAAGACCACATGTTTCCTCTTGCTTCCACCCACCTGCGGTTTACAATAACAAAACATCAGCAGAAAGAGGAGGTTCCACAAGGCATGTACAAAAATAAAGTACGATCTTCTGCGTACACGGAGTTCGTCTGCAAAGCGCAAACCAGGGGTGAAAATGACCCCTCCCCTTTTCCCTTAGATCTCTTGTTACTCGAAAACTGTTCGAAGGCAAAAAATGGAACGCCCCGCCCCGAAGCAAGTGCATCTCGATGGCGTCATTTTTCCCTCCTTCAGCAGCACAGCATATAGGCTGTGTTTCTACAATAACAGGTCTTTTTACCTTACCGTAATGGTAAATTTATTGGCGTTAATAACGGTTGTTTTTAATAAAATAAGCTTACGAAAATTTTAGGATGAATAGCAAATTTTAGGTCTAATTTTAGGAATTTAAGGAGGGTCACAAAATATTAGGAATTTTAGGAATTTTAGGACGAATGCGATCCCTGTTATTATACTCTACATGAAATGTATGCATAGCTAGTTTCTATGCCCAGTAGTGGTAAGTGCATGGAGGTTTATATAAACAAAGCAGCGTGATACACGAGATTATTTGAAAGCATTATGATTTGGAATCCCACCCTTTAGGATTTGGAAAAGGGAGTCCATTCATAAAAATTACCAAACTGTTTTACCATACCACTGTATTAACTCAGCAAAATTCAGATATCTCTGAGAATATATAGTTACATTACAATGCTGCCATTCTTATAATATTTGCCCTTACAACTGGTAATACAGAAAAACTGGTATTACAGAAAATATCTTTTTATTTTCATTTTAATAAGCACTGTGAGCAACTCAATGGACTGTTATAAGCAGTCAGCCATAGTTAATTTACAGATTTTGGTTCCAGAAAAGGGAGAGAGCCAGTGCTGTAAGACAAACACAACATCCATGCCTCACCAGGATTTCAACCCAGACCCTCGGACGAATGGTCAGAAGCCAGTGCTTAGATCACTGCACCACCAGAACAGCAAAGAACATACTTCCCTGGAGACTTTCAAGATCCAGATTCCTCCCTATACAATAAATTAAGCAATTGGTTATGCTGAATAAAACTGCCCATTCCAAAATTCTTTCAGCACATATCACACTGTTGCCATTATTCACCTATATGAATGAGCACATGCCTCGAAAGGTGCCCTTTTTGTGTGAATTGCTTGAAACATACATCACACCTATAAGGTTTTTCACCTGTATGAATGACCATGTGCTTGGAAAGATTACCTTTCCCAGTGTATTTCTTGAAACATACATCACACTGATATGGATTTTCATTAGAATGAAGGAGCATATGCTTGGAAAGGTTACTTTTCTCCCTGAATTGCTTGGAACATACATCACATTGATAAGGTTTGTCACCTGTATGAAGGAGCATATGCCTGGAGAGGCTACATTTAACAGTAAATTTCTTGAAGCATACATCACATTGATGAGGCTTTTCACCTGAATGAATAAGCATATGCTTGAAGAGGCTACCTTTCTCAGTAAATTTCTTGAAGCATACATCACATTGATGAAGGTTTTCACCTGAATGAAGACGCATATGCTTCAAAAGACTACGCTTTTCAGTAAATTTCTTGAAGCAAACATCACATTGATGTGGTTTTTCCCCTGTGTGAGACAGCATATGCTTGGAAAGGCTACTTTTCTCAGGATATTGCTTGAAGCATACATCACATTGATAAGGTTTCTCACCTGTATGAAGAAGCACATGCCTTGAGAGACCAGATTTCCATGTGAATTTCCTACAACATATTTCACATTGGTGAGGTTTTTTATCTGTGTGAAGGAGCATATGTCTTGACAAATTAACCTTCCGAGAGAATTTTCTGAAACATACATCACATTGGTGAGGTTTTTCACCTGTGTGAAGAAGCATATGCATTGGAAGGTCAGTTTTCCTTGCAAATTTCTTGAAACATATTGCACACTGGTATGGTTTCTCACCTGTGTGGATCTGCAGATGCCGCGGGAGATCACATTTTCGTTTTAATTTAATGCCACATATATCACACTGGATGGAATTTTTACTTATGTGCGATTGCACAGGTTTTTCAAAACTATCAATTTTTGTGAACTTCTCGAAGGATACTTCACACTCATGACGATCTTCCTTTGTATCTTTAACTACCTGAGACAATCCATCATTTTTCTCTGTCTTTATGCTAAAGTCTTGAGTGGCTTCTTCACCTGAAGAATGTTTCATCACGGACTCCATGTTGATGAATTTCCAGGTTTTATTCTTTCGCTTCACAGGCACTCCAATAATTTTTGTCTTTGGTATACTTAACTGCATACAATCATGAGCTGAAAAATACAATCTGGACTCTAATACAGTATGAAAGACTACAGAAAGAAAGAACATTTCATGATTTCAAAAGAGACTTTCTGAAATTCCTTAACTGCACACAGAGTTTTTAGAATATAAAGTAAGTTTTGCTGACTCAATGATTTTCTGAAGTACTAAACGGTATGACGGACAGTTCATATAGCTGACATATTTTCGAAATTAACTTGAGAAAAAACTGAAAGAATGTTAATATATTCAAAATGAACATCTTTAGAGCTTTTACAAAGGCTATTTAAAAAAAAAAACACTGGCGAGTTTTGAAAAACAAAGTTCACTGCTTCAGCTGGAAGAAGCTTTGAACTTCAGAAGGTTGTTTTTCACAGCAACAATATTTTAAATTACCATTAGAATGTTTGCGAAATGGCGGGCATGCTTAGCGTAATAAAGACCTCCTTGTTCCTTTTAAATTCTTCCGGGACAGCAGCATAATATGCGAATTATATGCATTGTTAGGGCTCACACTAGATAATCCCATTGCAAAATACTATTGGCATCTCACACGTATCCCAGACTCCGCATCGTCAAACACAGAAACATTTGCCCCCCTCCCCCATTCCTGTTAAAAAAGGGGGGAACATCTGACGGTGTGCGGTTATACGAAAACTATTAATTAGCTGGGAAAATTCCAGTCACGTGACTCAGCGAATCGTGCAGCGATGGACATCTGAGCACATCACTGCGTGCTGTGTCCTCGTGTTATTCTTCAGCAAGATGCATCAAAGTTGTCCTATTTCACCTAACAGGCTACTGGGCAAATAATATCTGTAGTTCTTTGCTTACATGCAATCCCCCCTCTGTTTCCAGTCTTTTATGACACCTTTGGAAGCCAATCGGAAGCTTTCGTTTTCGCGTGCCGTCACTAAAAGTGGGAACTTATGACGTCACGACCATGCACTTGCTAGATGGTTCCTGATTTAACAAGGCTTACCCAAAGACATCAGGCCACCCCGGAGGCGCAGTGGTCTTAGAGATGGCCTCTGATCATTCGTTTGGAAGGGGTTCGATTCCCGGTGAGGCATGAATGTTGTGTGTGTCTTCTTACGGCACTGGCTCTGTCCCTTCCCTGGAACCAGTGGCCCCAAATTAGGGATGGACGACTGCTTATAGCCCATTGAGTTGCTCTCGGTGGTCCTTAAACCTCAAAAAAAAAAAAAAAGAAAAAGACATCAGAGCAGAATATAGAACCTTTGCACGTGACGTCACAAAACTGTCTGCTGGACTTCCGGGTGGTTAGAAAGTGCCCGAGCTGGTCTCTCTCCATGCTTTTCAATGGCTGCTACTGCTGTAAACAGAGTTAAAAAAAACAAATTGTTCTTTCCGACAAAGTTTGTCATCTTAATGTAGTGGAAAAGCAACGTTACGAATAAAAACTTAGAAATAATGGCATAGAAGATCCATATGACATACCAGAAAGATATTTTTATCGTCTGGAAGTTTGTGTTGCTACGGACCTCCCTGATCTGAACTATCATGATATTTATAACTATTTAATAGGAAGTTTTTCGTGTTATACCGGAAAAGTTCTAAAAGTTTATAAAAGCCTTGATGCATATAAATATACTACCAATGGGTGGATTAGAAATGTATTAATTCTGAAGACTGAAAAAGAAAAATTTCTTACCCAGAGAAACATAAGTTGTTACATTTCTGACTGGTTCCAGTGTGTATTGTAATTAAAAAAAAAAGAAAATACCGACTTCTTATTTCCCTAAAAACGGGCTATTTTTTAACACACAAAATAAAAAAAAGTGAGATAGATCCGGGAAAACGGACGATACAATAATTTATGACAGCACCCTCTTATTCTATGTGGACGTGTATCCTTAAATTTTGGTTCGAAAAACAAAGGCATCTGTTTCAGTATTTAGTAATCAGTAACAGTACAAAATCATGAACGTTCACGAAAGCTTAGCAATTTCCGATTCGACAGCAAAGTTAATCCGTCAAGCATTCAGAGCATTTCAAACAGAATAACAAGGATTTCCGTAAAAGCTTGAAAATAATACATAAGAGTGAGTAAGAAAATGTACCGATAAAAATGTGATTGTTAACATAGTAAAATATGCATATTTATGATACTTTAAATGAAGTGTTTACTGTAGATCCTGTCGGCCTGGGTGATCATGCCTTCCGATTTACGGCAATTTTCCACATAATCAGGCGTTTTTGTGCCGTTGGAAAGTGATAAAAGGAAATTCCGCTACTTACTCGTACTTTGAGAAGCACCCATAAGCCACACAACTTTTAACCATTTCTAAAACTTCAAACAATCGAGGGACAGAGGGTCCAGAAATCGCTTCCCCATGTTAATCCCATGGGAATCTTAGCAGCCGAACTTTCTCTTAACCACCCGGAAGTAACCCTGACGTTAAAAAATGCCGTTGATGCAAAGGCCCTATACTGGCAAAAAGCATTCCCCTTCCGGTCTGCATCGAAAGCCGCCATTGTAAGGAACAGAAACGTGGTCTGGTCAACGATGTGCTAGGGTGGACTGAGAATTTGTCTTGCCCATCCTGTTCAAAATGTGTCATTTTTCAATATATTTAACTTAAAACTATAAACTTGACTCGTTAAGCAATAATGAGTCTTGTGTGTTACTTCATGTATCCTACGTATTTTCCTCTAAGAAATACGTTGTTTATTTCTCCATGGAAAGGTTATTAAAATGGCATCCGAAGGGCCATAAAAATTCAATTGCTCTTCACACTTCGAATTCTTTAGTTTAATTCTATTTTTCACATTTTTATGGCGAGAGGCGGATGAGGATGACGGATAGGAATTCACTAAGTGAGTAATTACCAATTGCTTTGCTGTTTGTTTTCTTTACAAAATTGGGGATTCCAACGCTAGTCCTCTTAAGACTGCCACGGGACAGTGAGAGTGCAGGAAGTGACTCACGACTGCTTCGCACAGGAGAAGTGCGAGGCCAAGTCACTGGCGTGAAAGAAGGGAATTAAGGCGAGGGAGGACTGTGTTTGCGTCACACGACGTTAAAATATGATTTAGATAAACAAAAACCACATTTTCCTTTAAATTAATTGTCCAAGTACCATTTTTTTATTGAAAGTTTAACGAACACCGTGAGCTACTCAATGGGCTATAAGCAGCCGCCCGCCCCTAATTTAGGGTCGCCGCCCCAGTGGTTTAAGCACTGGCTTATGACTATTCGTCCGAGAAGGGTCCGGGCTCGAATCCCTGTGAGGCATGGATGTTGTGTTTGTCTTACGGCACTGGCTCTATCCCTTCCCTGGAACCAGTGACCCTAAATTAGGGACGGGCGACTGCTTATAGCCCATTGAGTTGCTCACGGTGGTCGTTAAAATTCCAATAAAAAATCAAAAAAAAACTTGTTGAAACGGACCATAATTAAGCAGTCATCCAACATTTGTTTGTCTACTGACGTCATCATGTACAGGTCGCGCCATCTATTAACAGGTCAGAACATTATTTAAAGAAAAATTATAGATTTTTAATAGAATTATGGTTGTGTTTTAGCAAGTATTAAATATCCCATGCTATAATTTAAAGCTAGTTTTATCGATGTGCAAATTTTCATCCTTGGGAATACATTAATTGCAAAGAAAATATGTAAAGAAATTTTACCATTAGAAACATAAGGCAGAGATTTTAGGTGAAGATAGAAATCAAACAACATTGGTGAGAAATATGCCGAAACATCGACAAAGTCATCACGGTAATCGTTGTGTGTGATTTCATTTCTGTTTTAATTAGATTTAACTAAAATACAGTAGTATAAGATAGAGAATAAATCTCATCTTTTATAGCTTTCACTTTCTTACAATTTTTTTTTTTTGATTGGAGGTTTAACGACCACCGTGAGCAACTCAATGGGCTATAAGCAGTCGCCCGTCCCTAATTTAGGGTCACTGGTTCCAGGGAAGGGAGAGAGCCAGTGCCGTAAGACAAACACAACATCCATGCCTGACCGGGATTCGAACCCGGACCCCTTACGGACGAATGATCAGAGGCCAGCGCCTTAGACCACTGCGCCACCGGGGCGGCTTCTTACAATTCCATAACTAATTGATGCTGAATTGGTCGCATTTGGTAGATTCCATTTTCAGTTCTTCATGTATGTACTTTTGTTCAGTACAGTTTTTACTAAACTGTTTCTTCCAGTGAAATGATTGGGCTTGGAATATTCCTTCTCATAGAGGTAACATAAGGGTATCCCATGATCATGCCAGCTCAGCTTATAGTGATTTTTTTACTTCTGGTATTTTTTCTTGTATGGAATATCAATGAAATTTCATTAGAAAATCAAAATGCCCTTATAAGTGAAGTTTAAAATTCATCAGATGTTGTGTTCTGCATGATAAAATTTTATTGCTATTTTTTATATTTATTTCACATGAAAATCATCATTCAGATTCATCGCATGTTTTCCCACTCATCTTTCATAGCTTTCACTTTCTCGCGCTGAAATTGAGGAAAATATGTCGTTTTGTCCTCAATTTCGTTCTCAAAAATCTGGTCACCTTATTCTAGGTATGAGATGCGAAATTTTCCTGTTCAGTAGTTTTCTTTTTTTATTTCTTTACTCTGCGCATATGGCCTGCCACGATGAAGTCTGGTATTTGCGTGCTTACTATTTCTGTTTCTCTTTAATGCTCTGATATGAGAGCTTGCTAATTACAATTTGTTCTAGAAAGTTCTAGGGTCGTACGCGGACATTCTTCCTATGCAATTCCTGCAATACATTATGAATGGAATCAAATACTCTTGCTTTCCAATAGGCATTGTTCAATGCAAACTCTCCTCATTCATAGATGGTGCTGCATGTTCAATCGGTCCACGACATTTCAGAACCGCCAGCATTACATTTGCCGGTCGAAAATTAATGTAAGTACATTGCCGTCTATGCACGATAAAATTTGTTTAAAAATATTTAATGTAAAAACACCTTAGTCATAAAAGTATTCACGTAAAAGGCACACTAGAATCTTTCAGATCCGCAACGGATCCATCCTCAGGTATAAGTCTGATGGTTAGAACAGCAGGATATATACACAGTGGGGTGAAATACATAAATGACGTAGAGTGTAATGAAGGCATGCGCACTACAGAAACAAAAGTTCAAACAGGTGAGTGTATTATTATTCAAAGTTTATAAAAATGTTTTTAGAGGCTGCAATCTGTAGCAAAAATTTCAAGGGATTATGAATGATACTTGAATAATCGTCGTTACAGCATTGGTGGCGATGAGCGAAAATCTGTAGACTCTCAGTAAGAAGGGTTAGATGCTTAAATTTGGGAGTGGTGAGAATTTTGGTTTTTTCCCACAATGGTTGGAAAGGTTCGTTAAGTAGTAAACGTGATATTGCTGTATTGGAAGGACAAGTTTTTATATTATATTTGTGTTCTTTAAGGCGAGTACTCAGATTACGAGTTGTTGAATCGATGTAGATTAAGTCCTTCGTTCCAGGTTCGAAGCTTTGAAAGGTATTGCATAGATTCCATGTTGGTCTGATAGCTGTACGGGATCTCGGTCTTTTTTGATGAAAGAGTAGATATTGCGTGTTTTAATTCCAAAATTAAGATCAAAAGGTTTACAAATATTTTTCAGAGTGTTTATAACAATCGGGATATAAGGTACAGATCCCACATAGCGAATGTCACGTTTATTAATGTTAATTAAGGAGCAAGTGGTACGTTCTTGAATTTCTTGCAGGATCCTATTGACAGTATGTGGTGTATATCCAAAGGCTGAAGTGAGGTCCCTGATTTTATCAATTTCTGCATTATATAGCTCAAGGGTTGAAGAATGTGTTTTTGCACGGTTTAACATAAAACGAAGTGAGGAATATTTTTGAGATATGGGGTGAGAAGATGTTTCAGGGATCATAGAGAATGAAGCAGTAGGTTTTCGATATACTGAGGTGATAATATTGTGGTTATTAGCTTCACGTCTAATCAAAATATCTAGGAAAGGTCATGTTAAATCAGATTCATGTTCAATGGTAAATTTATAGAGGGGAATTTAGACAACATGGTATCAGTGAAACTATTCCGAACAATGATAGATGAAGGCCAAAATAGTAAGATATCGTCAACGTATCGAATGTATAATAATGGTTTGGTGTAGAAATTTGAAAGAACATCGTTTTCAAGGTGCTGCATTAGTATTTCTGCAAGAATTGGGGAGAGTGGGGATCCCATGGGGGCTCCGTCAGTTTGACGGTAAATGGTCTCATTAAAACGGAAGAATGATCTATTATAGACAAGACGGAGTGCACATAGAATAGCTTGTATTTCAGACTGTGGTTATAAAACTACCTGCATTTTATAGACTATGAGGTTATGAACGGTTGGAACGGGAATATTTGGGTATAAGGAAATGACATCCATAGATAGCATAATAAATGGGGTGGTGATGGGGGAGATGGAACGAATTCGAGTTAAAGCTTGGTGGGAACTAGTAATTGAATAATTGGAGGTGGTGATAAATTGAGAAAGAAAAGAAGCTAAAGCCTGTTCAAGAGGTCTGGTAGGTGAGGCATAGCCTGATACCAGGGGTCGGAGGGGATAGCCATCTTTGTGCAATTTTAGTTTGCCAAAGAGTTCTGGGACTCTGGGTCCTGGTGGTGGGGGGGGTGTAAGCATTTAACAATGTTGGCGGGGAGTGATTCTAGAGATCTTAGCTTCCGAATTGCGGCAATGGAGGCCGGGGTCGGATCTTTGTTGCAGATGACGTGAGGAATATTGTTGATAGCTGATTCCATTTTGTTCATTACACTCTACGTCATTTATGTATCTCACCCCACTGTGTATATATCCTGCTGTTCTAACCATCAGACTTACACCTGAGGATGGATCCGTTGCGAATCTGAAAGATTCTAGTGTGCCTTTTATGTGAATACTTTTATGACTAAGGTGTTTTTACATTAAAGATTTTTAAACAAATTTTATCGTGCATAGACGGCAATGTACTTACATTAATTTTCAACCTCCAGCACGAAGTGTTTTTACGGACTCAACATTTGCCAGTCTATACTTTTCTAATGTAAGTTGAGACGTTCTCATTTTCTGGGGACAGATCTAAATTTCATCTCGTCGTTCTCAATTCCGCAAAATCTGAGGACATCAAATGTTTTCAATTTCTTATTATGTCCTCAATTTTTGACCCCCCCCTCCACCAAAAAATTTAAAGTGTCAACTAAAAATATTCAAACTTTCGAAATGCTCAGAGAAGTCGGAAAATCACAAGCGTCAGCATCGAACAAAGTTATCTCGATAATCGCGGTGTCATTTCGTTTTTGTTTTAACTGAAATATTTACGAGATGAGAATAAATCTCATCTTTTTTCAGCATCCGCTTTTTTGTTGTGATTTGTTTGGGAGTTTAACGACTAAACAAATAACAACTATAGCAGTCGCTTGTCCCTAAGTTAGAGCAAATGGTTCCAGAGAAGGAAAAGAGCTACTGCCGTAAGACAAACATAACAACCATGCCTCACCTGGATTATCACCCGAACCCACCTCGGACGAATTGCCGAATCTTGTGCTATCGGGGCGGTTATCCATTTTCTTGCAATTAAATAAGTAATTGATGCTAGTAGTTGGTTGCATTTGCCCGATTCCACTGAGAGTTCTACAAATCTTGTTCCGCACATTTTTCCGTTCAACTTTTTCTTTAAGTGAAATTATCTGACTTCGAATATTCCTTCTCATAGAGATAACATACAGGCATCCCATGACTTCTGTCTACTCAGTGAATAGTAATTTTCTGGCTTCAGATATTTGTTCTTGTACTGAATTACAATGAAATTTCAGTACAAAATCAAAATGTTGCTGCCGGCCGGTGGCGCAATGGTCTAAGCGATGGCTTCTGATCACTCGTCCGCAGAGCCCATTTAGGCGGGGGGGGGCTGCAGCCCCTGGCCCCGCACTTTCAAGGGGCCCCCAATTTCTGCTGAGTGTTTCAATTTTTTCCGACATAATGCGTTTATTTCCAAAGAGGACGAGAAGAAACGTTTTCACATACTGAGAATGCGTAGTCCTCCCTTACCTAACCCCAATAACTTTTATTTGTCACAGAGGCAATTTAAAACACAGAACAGATATCTATGCAACACCCTTTTCGAACACAAACTTCCAAATGGAGAAGTTCAAGAACGTAAATGGTTGATGTTTTCAGAAAGCACAGGTTCTGTGTAGTGTTATGTATGTAAATTATTTAGTGACAATAATTTTTTTTTGATTGGAGGTTTAACGACCACCGTGAGCAACTCAATGGGCTATAAGCAGTCGCCCGTCCCTAATTTAGGGTCACTGGTTCCAGGGAAGGGAGAGAGCCAGTGCCGTAAGACAAACACAACATCCATGCCTGACCGGGATTCGAACCCGGACCCCTTACGGACGAATGATCAGAGGCCAGCGCCTTAGACCACTGCGCCACCGGGGCGGCAGTGACAATAATGAATCACCTTTTGTTGGTTCTGGGTTTAGTAACTGGAAACGCGCTGAGGAAAAAGCATCAGAACATGAAAATAGTTCCTCTCATCGTAAACATATGATGTGCTGGTTATCACGAACAAATGTTAACTTAACTTTAAAGAAAAAAATTGCAGAGCAATTAGCTTCTGAAAAACAATATAGGACAACTGTCTTAGAAAGAGTAGTTGCAGTTATAAAGTTTTTGGCCCAAAGAGGTCTGGCGTTTGAGGGTGAAAATAATTTTCTTGGATCTCCAAATAATGGGAATTTCCTAGGGATCCTTTCCTCAAGGAGCATTTAAACAATCACGGAAATAAAGGGAAAGGTAATGTGGCCTACATTTCTCAAACGGTATGCAATGAACTGATAGAAGTAATGGGGCCGCCCCGGTGGCGCAGTGGTCTAAGCGATGGCCTCTGATCATTCGTCCGAAAGGGGTCCGGGTTCGAATCCCGGTGAGGCATGGATGTTGTGTTTGTCTTACGGCACTGGATCTCTCCCTTTCCTGGAACCAGTGGCCCTAAATTAGAGACGGGTGACTGCTTATAGCCCATTGAGTTGCTCACGTTGGTCGTTAAACCTCCAATCAAAAAAAAAGAAAAAGTAATGGGAAAGGAAGTTCTTCATAAAATAATTAGTGAAATAAAATGCACCAAATACTTTGTACTGATATTAGATTCAACTCCCGATGCCTCACATGTTGATCAGCTCTCCGTTGTTAAACGGTATTGTTTTGAAGGACATGTTTATGAACGATTCTTGACATTTATACCCATTCAAACCCATGTGGGTAAAGTGCTATGTGACTGTATAACAAAGTATCTTGTTGATAAGGGCGTTGACATGACACTCTGCAGAGGGCAGAGTTACGACAATGCCAAGAACATGTCAGGTGAATATGAAGGCTTGCAAGCTCACATTAAGAGAATCAGCGATGTCGCACTGTTTTCACCATGCAGCGGTCATTCTTTAAATCTTTGTGGTATTTATGCTGTGCAGTGTTGCTTAGAAGCTGTAAAGTTCTTCGGCTTTTTACAAAAGTTGTATTCATTTTTCGTTGCGTCAACGCACAGGTGGGATATTCTCTGCAGGAATTTAAAAGATTCTGAGAGCAGCCGATTACTAGTCTTAAAATCCTTATGTGATACAAGGTGGGCACGCCATGCTGAAGCATGTAAAGCACTTAACGTTAATTAATAACGTATTATCGACAGCCTTGAGGAAATAGCCGACAATGAAAATGAACATGCAGAAAGCAGAATCCCTCAAGAAGAAAATGGTTAAGTTTGAGACAGGATTTATGGCTGTACTTTGGAACAAAATACTGGCTAGATTCGCCCATGTTAGTGCATACCTCCAAGTACCAGGGCTTGATTTATTTACTGCTGTTAATTTATTGAAATCGTTGAATGCATTTGTGTCCACATTAAGAGAGAAATTCACAGACATAAAACAAGAAATGCAAAGTTTGTCAGTTAAAATTATGGAATTCGCATTTGAAAAGAGAGTCAAAACGAAGAAATTCCTTGATGGTAGTGATGATTTCATTTTAACTGGTGAAAGAAAATTTGAAGTTGAAACTTTAAATGTGATTATCGATAGACTGCATGTAGAACTGAAAAAACGAATTGCTGCATATGACAATATTTGTTCAATATTTCCCAGCAAAAACAGTCTTGCTGGGCCAGCACTGCCAACAATGGCCCAGCACTATGTTGCCGCTGCCGAGCCGTCAATAAAATGTCCGGGCGGCCAACAGAAGGGCCAGCAGTTTAGGCCAACAGTTGGCACCCCATCAGTTGTCATATGCCACAACTGGGCCATCAGTGGTCCATCACAGGCAGTAGCTGCCACAAGTGGCCATGCAAGCACGTGCTAGAAATGATGGCTAGCCTAATGTGGTCCGCTAGTGTGCCGTTAGTGGCAGCCAGCAACCACGTGACGTAACTGGTGGCTTGCAGAATCTTGTCCGCCAATTTCCCAGTTGTAGCCATAATAATAATAAAAAGCAAGGATAACCGCAGTTTCCCAAAGCTACAATTTTTTCAGCCTTTACTAAGCTTGTGAAATACCGCACGGCGCTGGGGAAATTTTCTCAACAGGTCGGAAAATCGCTCTCTTGCATCTGAGTAGATTTGAACCTGGGCCGTTCGCGTGGTAGCTGAGCTCACTACCGACCGGACTATTTTTCCACACTAGAGCACATGCTTGAACTGTCTGTTTCGTACATAATGTGTAACCGAATGCTTCCCTCTATCATTTTACAATATTGCAAGGTATTTTTCATAAAAGTCAGTTTAATATTATTCATAAATTTATTTTTTCAACGTAACGATAGTTTTTAGTTTTTTTTTTACCTTAAGGGAACTTTTCTTTTTTTTTTGATTGGAGGTTTAACGACCACCGTGAGCAACTCAATGGGCTATAAGCAGTCGCCCGTCCCTAATTTAGGGTCACTGGTTCCAGGGAAGGGAGAGAGCCAGTGCCGTAAGACAAACACAACATCCATGCCTCACCGGGATTCGAACCCGGACCCCTTCGGACGAATGATCAGAGGCCAACGCCTTAGACCACTGCGCCACCGGGGCGGCCTTAAGGGAACTTCACTCATTTTCAAGGCGTGTACATACTTAGAGTCGCTTTCCAAAGCTTGTACTGTCCTTGCCGTCTTGAAAAGAGATTGTTGAATTAATATATATTTACCCGAGTTCATGTCACATACTCTTACATTTTTAACGTTGTGTCTTTCCTTTCCGTTATCGGAAGCTACATTTGTTTTAAAGAGTAAAAAATATTTTATTTTACTTCTCGTTATTTTTAGAAGCGAATTCCTCCCAGTCTTGTGTATTCAATCCCATGAATGAGTACACCACATAGCGTCGCTTTTTTTCTTTCAAATGATTAATAAATTTTGTACGCGCATAATTTTTTTTTCCAACAAACGTTGTTTTAATGGTTTTCCAGGATATTTGTTTCAAGCGGTTTCAAATTTTTCCTTCTTATTCATCCACTCCATTCCCATGAATAACACATCCACTCCATTCCATGAATTGTTATTCATGGGAATGGAATGGGTGTATTTCATGGCTGTAATCTAGTATTTCACGGCTTAATATGATATCTTCGTCGACGTAAAATTTCATTAGGAAAATAATTCGCCTCTCCACATATGGATTTTTTCTTAACATCCACTAAAATAACACGATGGCGATTGCGTCGTCTTCAACTAACTGGTACCATGAGAGACACATCAAGTGTTGCTTCTGCGCATGCGCAGTCCCGTTGCTTCCACCTGCTGTTTTTTTTTTTTTGATTGGAGGTTTAACGACCACCGTGAGCAACTCAATGGGCTATAAGCAGTCGCCCGTCCCTAATTTAGGGTCACTGGCTCCAGGGAAGGGAGAGAGCCAGTGCCGTAAGACAAACACAACAACCATGCCTCACCGGGATTCGAACTCGGACCCCTTTCGGACGAATGATCAGAGGCCATCACCTTAGACCACTGCGCCACCGGGGCGGCAACCCACCTGCTGTTGGGGGGTTGCATTGGTTGCCAGCAACGGGCCACTAGTGGCACTTGCTTGAAGGCCCACAATTCATTGCGATGCTGTAGGGCCATCAATGGCTCGCCAACTCATAGCGCTGCCACCAACGGACCACTACCGGGCCGTGAGCAGCAGATTTCAGCCAGCAGTGACCCATCACTGCCAGCAGGTGGCCAGCAGTTTCCCAGCACTTGTGTTTTTGCTGGGTTGGTTTTGTATCAAAACTAGGTAAGGAAGTGTTAGAAGAAAACAGTGTACAAATGCTACTTGATAAATATCCTGCTGACATAGAAGATAGCATAAAAAGTGAAGCAGTGCACTTTTCTCATTTTATCAAGGAATGCAATCTACAAGAAAAAAGACCTTTTGAGATTTACAAATACATGCATGATCAGAAATGATTTGATATCTTTCCAAATATTTTTATTGCCACGAGGATATATTTGACTTTGCCTGTGTCAAACTGTGAAGCTGAAAGGTCATTTTCAAAGTTAGCTCTTGTGAAAAACGTTCGAAGAACAGCACTGAGAGAAGATAAACTTAATTATCTTGCTATACTGTCGTGCGAAAATGACATAACTTCGGCACTGAATTTCACTGACACAATCGCAAAATTTGCTGCAATGAAGACAAGAAAAAAGTGTTTCTAAGGCAAGACTTTTTAGTAGTCAAGAAATATTGCTATGATTTCCTTAAAAAGTCATTCTCAGTACAATATGACTTGTAAAAATGTTTTTTACCCTTGTCATTTGTATAGCTGCAATTAAAATGTTTCAATTTTCCACAAATACCACAAATACTGAATTTTTGTTCCCATTAATAATTACTTCTTCCTTAGTGATACTCGGTGTTTTTTTAGGCACATCAGCATTAGAATTTATTCATAAAAAATAGCGTTTGTAACCGGGGCAATCATTTTGAATTACCCTATATTATGTGTATTTTTTTCAGTGTCTTTGTTCAACATACAATTAACTTTGTAATATGTTTTGCCTCGGGTAGAATGAAAAGCAAATTTATTATTCAGTAAAAAATAGCTGCAATATTGTGATAATGAGTGATGGCTCATGCCACCTGTGTTTAGACCATTGCACCACCAGGATGGCCAAATTAGTTGAAGAAACATGATTAATCAATTTACTGTGTTCACAGGCTGTACTCTAACGTCCCAAAAACTTGGGCTCCACTGAAAAGTATAAAATAACATGTTTTATCTTGATGAATGATCCCATTTCCCACCCCCAGCACACACAAACTGTGTTGACCAAAAGCAAGTCTATATTGGGCTCATCAACACCAAACAGAATGATACAAAGATGGGTTCTTTGTAATATAAAATTATACTGTATCAATGAATAAATGAAACAACATATTGAAAGAGTAAATAGGCAAATTTATTTATTTCAATTCCATTCTTACCTCTTATGCCAGTCATGGAGTTTTGGGTACTGGAAATCAAAATGTGTGGGAATGTTAGCATAGGCTTGGACAGTGGGCTATACACGTATTCTACACAAAATAGAGCAATCGTGCCAGTCATCAGTAAGGCAATTCTAGTGTAGTGGTTGTTAGATTAGTGAAGGAGTACTTGGCCACAGTATCATGATTTCCCAGTGGAATCGTGATTACATTAGAAACAAAAAATAACTTAGCAAAAACATTGCTCCATTTAGAATTTACAGAAAGAAATTCAAGTATCCAAACACGTCCGTGCTATTCGTGCCAACTAAATACACCAAAATAACTGATTGCTGTCTAGACACGGTACCAAACAATGAAGATAATTGCAGATTAAAAGATGAACTTTTATTTACCACTTAAAATCATATACCCATGCGAGATCTTTCAGACCCACTATGGGTCCATCATCAGGTACCGCAGAGGGGTGGTTCCGGGATTATAAAGTCGGGAAAAACAACCCACAATGCATTGGCATGGAGGCGCCGCTCAAGCCCACGCATGCGCACTTGTTAAATATGCAAACATTTTCTTTTTTTATTGGAGGTTTAACGACCACCGTGAGCAACTCAATGGGCTATAAGCAGTCGCCCGTCCCTAATTTAGGGTCACTGGTTCCAGGGAAGGGAGAGAGCCAGTGCCGTAAGACAAACACAACATCCATGCCTCACCGGGATTCGAACCCGGACCCCGTTCGGACGAATGATCAGAGGCCATCGCTTAGACCATGCAAATATTACAAAGATACAAGAAACACGATTACGGATCACGATGCTATGTACAATGGTGTAAAATAAAATGTCTCCATGATGAGGATAATGTCGACGGCATGTCGCCATTGCAACATTGGTTAGCAATATATATATATATTTTTTTTTTGATTGGAGGTTTAACGACCACCGTGAGCAACTCAATGGGCTATAAGCAGTCGCCCGTCCCTAATTTAGGGTCACTGGTTCCAGGGAAGGGAGAGATCCAGTGCCGTAATACAAACACAACATCCATACCTCACCGGGATTCGAACCCGTACCCCGTTCGGACGAATGATCAGAGGCCAAGCAATATATATGCTTTCAGTGAATAATAAAGTCAGTCTTAGTTTCAAGTGTTGCTAAGATCTTGGTGGTGTTCCAGTCCGGGATGTGTTGGCCTTGTTTAACTAGTCGGGATAAGGCAGTGGTACCCGATCCAGTCCGGACATTGTACATGTGTTCAGAAATACGGGTAGCAACAGTTCGAATCGTGGATCCTATATAATTGGTGTCTTGTATATGACTCAGTAGCTTTTAATGGAATAGAATAGACACTGTGCCTTAGGAACGTATTTACCTTATTATTATAACGTATTAAACTTATTATTATAACGTATTAAACTTATTATTATAACGTATTAACCTTATTATTATAAAGTTAATACGTTCCAAAGACACGGTGTCTATTCTATCCCATTAAAACTACCGAGTCTGACATACAGGACACCAATTACATAGGATCCACGATTTGAACTGTTGCTACCCGTATTTCTGAACACATGTACAATGTCCGGACTGGATCAGGTACAACTGCCTTATCCCGACTGGTTAAACAAGGCCAACACATCCCGGACTGGAACAACACCAAGATCTTAGCAACACCTGCAACTAAGGCTAGCTTATTATTCACTGAAAGCATGTATATAACTGTATTTGCTAACCAATGTTGTAATGACGACATGCCGTCGACATTACCCTCATCATGGAGACATTTTATTTTACACCATTGTACATAGCATCGTAATCGTGTTTATTGTATCTTTGTAATATTTGCACGTTTGTATATTTAACAAGTACGCATGCGTGGGCTTGAGTGGCGCCTCTATGCCAATGCATTGTGGGTTGTTTTTCCAGACTTTATAATCCTGGAACCGCCCCTCTGCGGTACCTGACGATGGACCCATAGTGGGTCTGAAGGATCTCGCATATATATATATATATGATTTTAAGTGGTAAATAAAAGTTCATCTTTTAATCTGCAATTATATCCATTGTTTGGTGTACCGTGTCTAGACAGCAATCAGTTATTTTGTTGAAATCCACGTAACACAGGAAAAAAAATGCAAAAATTAAATCAAGCTACCAGTAGGTGCTTTTTATGGATATGAATAGTGCAATTAAAAAGGTGCCATAAAAATGAGTAAATACCAGAAAGTCTAAAATTGGGATTAAGATCTCGTTATTAGGTTTCCTGTGCTAGATGTTATACATAGATTTTAATCTCCAAAGCCCTCAGCTATATTGAAAAAAATATATAAGAGTTTATAACATAAAATATTGGATGGACTAAAATAACTTTTCTGAAGCATTTTTTCACACTAAGGGCAAACCCATTACATGAAGAATGAAATGCTTTTTAAGCTCATAGCCACTGACTTAATAGTGGCTCTTACACCACCTGATTTTTTATACCAAAATCTGCTTTTTTGAATTTACTTTCTGTTAAATTTCTTTCATCAGATTTCAGTAATGTTGTAGTGATGCCAAGTCCATTCGCTTTTGTATCCTTGAGATTTTCTACTATGGTTAATCAGAACTTATTCTTGAATCCCATTGCACATCTTTCTTTGCCCCATATACAGTATACAGTGATGTATTAATGTATTCACAGGCATATTTTCGAGGGTGCTTACCCCCCCCTCCGAAAATCCATGAACGCCTTCCCCACCCGTAGTTTTTTGGGCGATCTCCCTTTATATTTAGTCCAATTGTTTTCGTTTATAGCTAAATATTTAGAGAAATTAATTTAAAAAAAAACTAAATGAGGGAAAATATTATAAAAATAAAAAATCACCCACATAGATTTCAATCTTAAATTTCTGTCATCCTTAAAAAAACATTAAACTGTCTTCGCTGAAGTGGCAATTTTTCAAGCACTGACAACTTGGACTGCTTCCGCAATAAAAACCTAGTTTCACAAAGTAGAGATGTTTGCACTGCAATATATCATATTTTGGAAGCTGTCATTCAGCTTTATTTCAGTCTTCTGGATGTCGACTTTCCATGTACATGGTTAAGTGCTTCAGTGTAGCTAACGTGACATTAGTGCTTCCAATACAAGAAAATATTTGCTACGTAATTTCGAACAATAACAAATATTATAAATTGTTCCCATAAAAAGTTGTTTTGTTTCCTGGCTGAGGGTGGTTTACACTCTGTGGAAAAAAAAAAAAAAAAAAGATCTACCTCAAACTGGCATCCAAACAGTTTGTTAGTTTCTTTTAATTTTCTTACTGCTATGTGCTAACATCTAAAGCGGCTGAAACCAAAAGGCAGTGGAATGGTTTACACCATACATTCTCAGGTAACACTGTAATGATTCCTTAATAATCAGAAACAGGCTTGTAGTAAGGCGAGGACATTTTTACCAATCTTAATGTTTTTGGGGGATTCATTCCAGCACAGCGTTATCTTACTAGCATCCTCAATATTTTACCCCCCCCCCCGGATGAAATCCGTGGTGTATTACTGAATTAAAGTAAAGGTATACCATTTTCAATCATCTGTATGTGTACATTACTTAGAATTTGCATTTGCGATATAAGAACGTTTTCATACCCTACTTAAAATTTATATATATATATATATATATATATATATACTGTACATTATAAATAACAAAATTGTGATTATATGTATATAATTAGTCAACAAGTTTCAGCCCCCTCAAAATTTGCAATTCCCCCCCCCCCGGAAAAAACACTCTGAATGCAACACTGACAGTATATGAACCCATTGAAGGGAAGTTATTTTATATACACCGATGAGCAACTACATTATGACCACCTACCTATAAGTTCTAGGATCCCCTTTAGCTCGAAAAAACAGTGGCCACTCGGCAAGGCATCTATTTCGACGAGGTGGCGATAGGTGTCATGGGGTATCTGGTACCATAATGTCAACAGCAACAGGTCCTCCAGTTATCATACAATTTTGGGTGGAGGTGATTTAGCGCGAACCCACTTTTCCAAGTCGAGCCACAAATGTTCGATTCAGTTGATGTCAGATGAATTTGGAGGACAAGGCATTAACAGAATGTCACCACCATGTTCCTCGATGAAGAATTATCCTGTTGGTAATGGCCATCACCAGCAGGGTACACAGCTGCCATGAATTAGTGAACTTGGTCCGCAACGATGTTCAGATACCTGACAGCTGTCAGGAACTGTGCTATTGGGATAATGGGGCGTAAAGTGTCCCAAGAAAACATCGCCCACAGCATAACACCGCCGCCTGTTTCCGCCCATCCAGGTGCCATAGCCACCGTTGGTCATCGGCGTATCCGCGCTCGGCCGTCTACGTGATGCACCAGGAATCTTGATTCGTCAGTACTGGCCACTTTGTTCCAGTCATCAACGGTCCAAACGCAATGAACTTGGGCCAATTTCACGCGTTGCCGGCGATTACATGCAGCGAGCATGGGGTCTTCCGCTACGCAGGCCCATGCGCAGAAGGCTTCAATGAACTGTGCTGTGACACATTGCCCTGATCGCCACTGTTGCTGCGGGTGATTTGTCGCACTGTGGCCCTGCGATCGCTGTGCAATGGCGCGACAGTGTCCGCTCCCTTCTAGCATCAATGAGCTGCGGACGACATACGGCTGAACGACGGTTCTGCCATCTGTGCACCACTTTTGATACGTACACACTACAGCGGCACGTCAGGAACCCACAAGCAGCACCGTTTCCGAGATCGTAGTTCCAAGACTCCGTGCCATCACAATTTGTCCCTTATCAAACTCCGATAAATCGGCAGTATTCCCGTTCTGACTCCGAATACTCTCCTGTCCTCGGGTAGCATATATACTGCTTGTGCCACCGTTCGGTCTCCACGCGCGCTCATTTCTCTAGGCTGAGTGTGGTGATAATGGAATAGCTCATCTTTGCATATTGTGAATGCTGTTTATGTATGCTTTCATTTTTTTTACTTCAAAACCTTTTTAAGATGATTACTGTTTTCTCATATGAATTGATTATAGATAGAGGAATCCTGCATAATAACAGACCCATTCTGGTTTGATAGCTTTGATACTTATTGAACTCTATTTCTATGTTTATGAGAATATATATACAGTGAAACATCTGAATGATGATCAATGCTGAGACCACAAAAAGTGACCATTGTTCAGAGGTTACGCCAATTTTTTTATTTTTTTTTTGATTGGAGGTTGAACGACCACCGTGAGCAACTCAATGGGCTATAAGCAGTCGCCCGTCCCTAATTTAGGGTCACTGGTTCCAGGGAAGGGAGAGAGCCAGTGCCGTAAGACAAACACAACATCCATGCCTCACCGGGATTCGAACCCTGACCCCTTTTGGACGAACGATTTTTTTTTTTTTATTGGAGGTTGAACGACCACCGTGAGCAACTCAATGGGCTATAAGCAGTCGCCCGTCCATAATTTTGGGTCACTGGTTCCAGGGAAGGGAGAGAGCCAGTGCCGTAAGACAAACACAACATCCATGCCTCAACGGGATTCGAACCCGGACCCCTTACGGACGAATGATCAGAGGCCATCACTTAGACCACTGCGCCACTGGGGCGGCTCAGGTTACGCCAATGACAACATTGTCAGAAAAAATAGCTTCATTTATGTAAAAGCAAATCACGTGTGTGAAACTGACACACTTACAAAAATCGTTGAACCTCTTTAAATTTATAAACACTGTTAAACTAACAAGACTGTTCCATTACACATTACTGTGATGCATATGCTGTAGTTAGTTGATGCATGAATTTATTTTATTCTTACATAATTCTTCAAATGTTTACCACCCTTTTATGGTGCCTTCTTATGAGCACCAGCCTTTTTATCAGCACATCATTATAAAGAACCACCAGTTTTATCACCACAAAAAATGTCCTGATTTTCATATTCAACAACAATGTTCCTCAGAGACCTTTCTCTCGCCTCTGCTGCTCAAACTGGAGCAACAGTAGGTTCTCCATGTATGCAAGAAACAATTCATTGCTCAATTCTAACTGTTCAAAATTGGTGACGCCTATCATTTGTGAGATATTTAAAGCACTGTCTTGAAAAAGCGGCCCAGATAAAGTAATGATCCTAGAATGGAAATTATCAAATCATTCTTAAAGCATTTCAATGTCTCCATTTCCAATATATTCCATCATCTATATTCTTTCTCTTCAATATATCATTTATTTATTTTTTTTTTTATTGGAGGTTTAACGACCACCGTGAGCAACTCAATGGGCTATAAGCAGTCGCCCGTCCCTAATTTAGGGTCACTGGTTCCAGGGAAGGGAGGGAGCCAGTGCCGTAAGACAAACACAACATCCATGCCTCAACGGGATTCAAACCCGGACCCCTTACGGACGAATGATCAGAGGTCAGCGCCTTAGACCACTGCGCCACCGGGGCTGCCATCATTTATTTGAATCCTTCAACAATGATAAATTTTTTCAAAGCAGTGAACACTTTCTGCTTTCCCCAGAGACCATTTAAGATGACAGGGGCTGGAGTGTATTTTGGTGCCCCTGCAGTGGTGTAGTTCTGAAAAAAGTAGAGGCCTGGAGTTGTGAATATCATACGTGTGTGTGTGTGGGGGGGGGGGGGACAGTGTGCGTGAAGAAGAAACAGAAAAAAATTTGGTTAAGATTATTTGTGTTAAAACATGTCAATTTCAAAGGGTGACGATTGAATAAATTAAATTAAAAAAAAAATTGATTCAGTGAGGTAAAAAGTAACTTAGTGCCACCAGGCCTTGAAAAAAGAAATGACCTGACCTGACCTTTACCTCAACACTTGTCACATCCAAGATTTCACTATGGATGGCAGAATAAAAAAAATGCCCAAGAGAAAACATTCCCAAAATATGAAGAAGCCATAAAAATATCCTCGCCACATTGAAGTGATAAATTTTGCAAAGCAGTGAATTCGTGGATGAATCGGTGTTGGCAAGAAAACGTAAAAATGCATGGTTGAAAAACGGATACCAGTACAGTTGTGCTTTAACCCCCCCCTCCCCCCTCCTCACACACACAAGTTCAGCTCACTGAGATTATATCATAGTGGACAAAAAGTATATGATCGAAATATCATGATTCGAACGAATTCTTAAGGTGTGAAAATTTCCCATAATTACAGATGCGTACAAAATAAACCTGTGATGTTTACAAAAAAAAAATGCGGATGAACTGGGAGCTACTGCACTTTTTGCGTCCTCCTAGTAAAGTGAAAAGAAATAGGAAAAAAATTTCACAAGGCAGTTTCTCATAGTTTTTGCTGTGCTATCTGCTAAAAAAAAGAAAAAAAAAAACCCTTTGAACTCTGTCAATTCTTTAAGTATCGTGCATAATTCTGGGGCCCCATGATGAAAATGCGGGGCCTGGACTGCAGTTCCCCTCTTAAATGGGTTCTGCCTTTCCCACATTCTGCGATACATTTCAGTTTTTCCACTAGTGATGAAAAACTTTCATTCTTCATTCATTGGAAGTGCTAAACCCGGTGCCACAAATTAAAACCACAAAAGAAAAGTGCATTCGTGGAATTGCAGATTTTTTAACCCATGCATGAACATGAATCAGGCTTGATGTGAAATAGGGAAAGACTAACACAACCATCGAAGAAGGATAAAAGATTTCTGTTGTAGGTCAAAGATTCATCCGGTAGAAATCAGTGTGGTTGAGCAAATCCTTGAAGTCGATGCAATCATCATAGAAAGATCTGGTCAATGACTGTTGTAGTAGGGAAACCACAATACAGGGTGATTCAGCTAAGCGGGTACAAACTTCTGAGAGGGGTAGGTTGCACAAAGACAAATAGGAATCACATAGCAATGTGGCGTCAGAAACGCCATCTTCATTTGTTAGTGTACAGAGAGAACGAGAAATGAAAGAGAAGCACGTAAGAGAACAAAATGCTTTTTATTACTCACAAGACATTTGCGAAATGCATTGAGGTTGCAGAAGGTGTTCAAAGTTGCAACCATGAGCTGTAACACACGCTTGACACTTGTAGTTACACCACAAGTGAATCATGTACATTTTGGAAAATTCCTGGCACGTCTCGGACTTCCGAAGCAACTACAGAGGTGCGTGCTACAAAATCCTCATCACTTTCAAAGGGGGTGTCATACACCAGTCATTTGATGAAGAAGTAATCAAGGCATGTTAAGTCCGGCGATCTTGTAGGTTGATGAACGGGACCACCACGCCTGATTCACTGATGTCCAAATGTCATATGTTTAAGTGATGGCGAACATCATTGCTGAAATGGGCGCAGGCCCCATCTTGCTGGAACCACATTGCACGGCGTAGTGACCGAAGGACCTGTTGTTCGTCCAATAGCTCTGGCAAGATGTCCTCCAGAAAAATCCGGTAACTCCTTCCGTCCAGACGAGGAGGCATGGGCCAATTATGTGGTCCACGACAATGGCGGACCAAACATTAACAGCAAAACGGTTTTGTGCTGCATGTGGTCAGACCGCATGGGGGTTCTCCACCGCCCATACCTCTGCGGGAGGTTTACAAATGACAGTATCCTGAAAGAACGTATGAGCAGTCTTGTGGCCGAACAACGCCATCTACCGCATGAAGACGTTGTTTCCGACCCTGCATTGCTATGCGATTCCAATTTGTCTTTGTGCAACCTACCCCTCCCGGAAGTTTGTACAGGCTTAGCTGAATCACCCTATATAGATTGCATGTCAGCCTGCTCCAGAAAACTGACCATAGTTCAAAATAGAAATTTTAGGGATTTAAAACAGGAAAAATAAGTACATAAATGTGTGTGAAAGTTTTTGTTGCTGAATTTTTAAAGTATGAATGTCTCAGCTGAAGTACGTGAACCTTTTTTGTTGGCATAACCCTGTCGCATATCGAAATTGGATAACCTCCAGTTAGGCTATACTACATTAAATTCCCCTTAGTTAACCATTGTACAGCGTGCTCGAGCATTATTGGACACATCACAAAATTATGTAAAAAAACAACAACCTATGAGCATTGTCTGTTTTTCTATGTCACGTATTACTAACACGGTTTCTATATTTTTGTTTTGCAGAATTGTTATTCCCAGAATCCGATAGATGGCGCTAGATGTGGCCTGATGAGGAATGTATGAAAAATGTGCAATCAGCAGTCATGTCATCCATACAGCAGAAGGCGATGTGTGTTATGGCTTGCGGAATTAAAGTCGGTCATTAAAGTTAAAAGACGGTACCGTTTAGAGTATGGTTGTAATCATCCGCCAACGAATTCAGTTAAGCGGTGGATGAAACAATTTAAAGAAACTGGCAATGGGGAACATCGTGGAGGAGTCGGTAGGCCTAGCGTCGGCGGTGAGATGGTTGACCAAGTTAATGAAAGTTTCCGACGAATCCCCAGGAAATCCGTTTATAAAGCAA
The DNA here is from genome assembly GCA_039090855.1 of Macrothele yani. Classification (NCBI taxonomy): domain Eukaryota; kingdom Metazoa; phylum Arthropoda; class Arachnida; order Araneae; family Macrothelidae; genus Macrothele; species Macrothele yani. Next base: position 158,791,149 of record CM077009.1, read on the forward strand.
GCAGAGAACTGTGCATTCCGAAATCGACAGTTCATGATATCTTGCACAAGAAATTAAAGTTTCATGCTTATAAAATTTAAATAGTGCAAAAGATGCATGTAAATTATCACACTCTGCAATATGATTTCGCTATGGATATGCTGAATCGAGTGGAAAACGACGAAAACTTTCTCAGTACTGTAATTTTTAGTGATGAATCCACATTTCATGTATCAGGTATTGTGAATCGTCACAACTGTATGATATGGGGCAGTGAACCGCGCTGCTATTGAACTGGAACGTAATTTCCCAAAAGTTAATTTGCGGTGCGCGTTATCAAAAAGAGAAGTGATTGGCTTTTTCTTCTTCTGTGAAAAAATCATAAATGGTGATATTTACTTGGATATGCTAGAAAATTTCGCTATACCCCAGATCAAAAGATATGACAGCGTTGTTTTCCAACAAGACGGCACGCCTCCGCATAGGTCAATGTGTATATGTAAGTGCCTAAATGAGCATTTCCCCAACAGATGGATTGGTCAGAGTGGTCCCATTCTGTGACCTCCTGGCTCTCCAGATCTAACCCCATTGGATTATTTCATGTGGGGTTATGTGAAGGATCGTGTCCATCAGATGTCTTGTACTGATTTACAGGAAATGAAGCAGCATATCACAGCTGCTATTAATTCCATAACTCCTCAGATGCTTGCCAATACATGGCATGAAATCGAGTATCGCTTGGACGTACTACGAGCAACCAAGGGATCTCACATCGAAATTTATTAACTTGTGTAGTTACATTGTAAGTTAGTACAGTCAGTTTTTTTCTATCTGTTTAATGTTTTGTTTTATATAATTTTGTAATGTGTCCAATAATTTTTGGACACCGTGTATTCTGCTCATACTCCAACCCAACCTGTCATTCTTTTAAGATCTTATCCAAAACTCTTTATTACCTCTCCCATCGAATACATGTAGAAGCATGTGACTTCATTCCCCACCTGGAGAAACTACATGAAATCAAAAGTTTGTGTACAAGACAGGGCCATAGCTACCGGGAGGGCAAATGCCCTCCCAGAATTGTCACTCCAGGTGCGTCAGTTTATGCTGTGGACGATGTAAAAAATAGAAGTTGTAACTGAAAAAAAGAAAATTAAACCCATCAGAATTTTCTTTTTATAGACTTTAGTTAGTCTCATACAGTATTCCATGCAGTTAGCTATGGTACAGAGTAACATACACTATGCGGTGTGAACATCTTATATTCATGAAGGGAATTTTCCAAAACACTGAATGGTGGCAGAGAAAACAATATGCTGATATGCCTAACCTCCAGGGGTAGAAAAATATTCTGAAATCTGGTGGCCCGCTAAATTTTTTGGTGGCCAGACATTGGACCAGCGGGGGTTATTATTATTGTAGGAGCGAACGTAAATGCCCCACCTGCTTTACATAATCCAAAGTCCTGCAAAGGCTTGTAATCAAAGCACGTTCACCGGAGCACGCACTCCACAGACAATAGGTCAAGGTTCCTGTTACTTAGATAACCAGTAATTTATAATAATTGGTCAAACAGGCGCTCTGCTGCCTCAGCTTTGTTATATTAAGATCTGCTAATCAAGGAAAGCATGCAACGACCTAATCAAGGGAGGGGAGGTGAATGAATAACGAAGAGACAGGCCTTTAAAGGAAGCCATCAAAGTTTTCCATACTTAATCCAATTTAATCATCATTCAAAGAAATGCTGTCCGAGCATACGCTGTATACAGGAGACTTCGTTCGTGGCGAGAAATCACTCACGCATTGTTTCCCACATGCGTTTTCGTCGTCGTGCAGCTCTCCTTGCTAACACTTTATTGTTCTTCCTAATAATACCTGCCGGAGTCTTCCGCTCTTAGGCACAGAATCTCCACGCGCTTGTGAAAGCATGCAACGGCCTGTGCCACAAGAATGCTAAATTTCCGTCCATCCACGAGGACATACTAAGTTTTTGTCGACATCAAGATGTGATAAGATCTATCAGGGTGTGGGACTCTTATCTACCAACAACCCACACCCTTTATCCTACAGAGACCCAGTGGACCTTTTAACACTGCATCAAGGGAGGCGATGCCGCTCGCCTTGTCCCTCCCGGAAGAGAGACTCCGCGAGTTGATTTCAACACAAACGAAGAAAGGAAACCAAAGAACGGAAAGGATCTCAACCCTACCACCCGAAGGCAAAGGTAGGTTCGCGAGAAAAGAATTGCATAAAAACAACCACCCGCACAGGCACAAAGGCCCGTCCTGGGGTTCCCACACCCATGGGATACGTCCATGGATCATGGGAGGTTTCCCAGTTCGGGGCAGAGGAGATAAGAAACAGCGAGAGACCAGGAAAAAAAACTGCACAAGAAAGCTTCATCAGCAAAAAAAAAAAAAAAAAAAACCCAACCGGATGTTCGTGAAACAGGCAAGGCACAAGGCTGATCAAGAAGGAAGCGGAAACAAACAAACGAAAGATGCTATCCGACAGCACGCAGAATCATGAGAACAACAAGGCAAAGACTCAACAAACAATGAAACCCTTAGACCTTGAAAGAAGAACGGATTAAAAATCAACACACTGGAACCGAAAATAAGCAGATAGAGAGCGGTCGGAAACCAAAGCCGGAAATTAGACAGATTATCTTAAACCGTGAACTCCTTAATACCACCACACCCAACATTCCAGGACAGCAACCAGGAGGACAGAAAACAAGGTCCTGCAGCCGGAAATAAGGTTCTGCAGCCTAAACCGCAAAGACCTGGAAAAACCCACACCCAAAAGTAGACAATGAAAGATAACAGAAAAACAGGTGGGTCCCACACGAAAAAAAAACTAGTGACAACTCAAAAAGGGGAAAAAAAGACGGCTAACTCATGACCAGGAAAATTTGGAATCATCCAAGCAAGAAAGCACCAAAAACACAAAACCAGGAAAAACCCACAAAGAACAAGTTTGTCTCATAGCCAGTCCAGAGAGGAATTGCCAATGAAAGAAAAATTTCTTCCTCGTCCCGGTAACAATTCTGGGCCACCCCAGCCATTTGCTTCTAAACTGGGAACACGTAAGTCGACGGGAATCAACCCACACCCTATCCCTAATTTCGCATTTAGTCTTCCAAATTATCGTGTTAATGTTAGCCGGGGGACCCCCATTGACATCTCTGTAAATTAGTCTATTCCTTTCTTTCCAAATTTTAAATTTGGTGACCGCAATAAGTAGGTTGTGAACCACTTTCCTCAATAGGGGAATGCAAAATGACCATATCCCTAGTAAACAAGGGCTTCCCAATCCATTTACAAATTCTCTCCCAAACTTTTTTTGCGATTCTACACGAGAAAAAAAGATGCTCCCTATCCTCGCACTGGTTACAAAAGGGGCACCTATCAGTTTTCGTGACCCCCATCTAGCCATCTTCTTCCTAAGAGGTAATACATCGTGAGCCAACCTCCACACAAAATCTTTTTCATTCATTCGACATTGAGTACGGAAAATTCCACCCCTTTTTTTAATCAAATTCAGGACTTGTGCGAAATTCTGTAACCTTTCCCTGAGGTTTCTACAACAAAGAGTCACACAATACACACTTTGCCAAGAGTGTTTGTTTCCCCCGCTATTGTTCTGTATAATGTGCTTTAATTTTCCGTCAATTTTGTACATTTTGTCCCCCAACTCGCTTTTAGGGCCCACATAATCGAATTCCACCCCATAATTACATAGTTCGATCACGGCAAAATAGGCAATTAAATTGCAACCCATGAAATTTCCAGTTAAGAGTTCCTTAACTTTAAAGAACTGCCCTGTACTTAACCATTTCCCAAGGTCTTTCACCCCGAAACCTCCTTCCTCGAGGGGTCTATAAAGTTTGATTCTACTCACTTCCTCCCCATTGTGCCCACTCCATACAAAATTAAACATAACTCTCGTATAGATCCTTATCCATTCTTTCCCCGGCTTCATAACCAGCCCCGCAAACGTAATTTTACTGGTGAAAAGTGCATTAACAAGTTTCCCTCTATTGACCCGAGAGAGAGGAATTGTCTTCCAAAATCACTCTCAGCCTCAATCTTCGTTTGTATTTCAGACCGAGTTTTCTCGTGCACCCCTTTCCCATCAAAGTACAGACCAAGTATTTTAATTGGGCCATTCGTAATGGCCAAATTTCTAAACACCGCCCTGTCCCACCGACCCCATAGCAAAACCTGGGACTTAACATTGTTGACTACAGTTCCTGTGCTCTGCAACACCCTTCCATCTTACTCATCCTGATGACGTCATTTTCATTTTTTAAAAACAAGATGACATCGTCGGCGTAGGCTTAAAACTTGACCCTATTCTTTCTCATCTCCGGCATTTTAAACCCCTCCATCTGGTTATCATTGCGAATTTTCCGCAGAAATGCTTCTAAGATTATAACGAACAACAAAGGAGAGAAAGGGCATCCTTGCCTAACACCTTTCTTAATCTGGAAGCTTCTAGAATTAGCCCCAGTAATATTAATAACCCCTCTCATGTCTTTATAAAGAACTTTCACGGCTTGACACATGAAATCCCCAAACCCCGTGCGCCTCCATTATTTTGACAACAGCCTGGGAGACCCGGTCGAAAGCTTTATTCTTTTTTTTTTTTTTTTTTTTTTTTTTTTTTTTTGATTGGAGGTTTAACGACCGCCGTGAGCAACTCAATGGGCTATAAGCAGTCGCCCGTCCCTAATTTAGGGTCACTGGTTCCAGGGAAGGGAGAGAGCCAGTGCCGTAAGACAAACACAACATCCATGCCTGACCGGGATTCGAACCCGGACCCCTTACGGACGAATGATCAGAGGCCAACGCCTTAGACCACTGCGCCACCGGGGCGGCAAAAGCTTTATTCTGATCCAAAGAAACCAGACTCATTTTAAACTCCTTTTTCCCCACATACTTTATAACGTCCCTGACAATATACAAATTCTGATAGAAATTTCTTCACCCACTAGAATCCCTGAAACCCTGGCAATACGCTTCCGAATTATCGAAGCCAAAATTTTGTAATCAATGGTGGATAGCGACACCGGCCTCCACCCAGCAATTTCTCTATTTACCGTGCCAAGCTTTTTATTTAAAAGGGGTAATCTTACATGTTTTCATGGATTCTGTCATTTCTCCCCTTTTTAAAACTCCAGAGAGCCAGGAGGCTTTTATTTAAAAGGGTAATCTTACATGTTTTCATGGATTCTGTCATTTCTCCCCTTTTAAAAACTCCAGAGAGACAGGAGGCTAGATAATCACTAAACTCTTTATAAAATTCAACAGTGAGCCCGTCCAAACCCGGAGCCTTCCCACTATTCAACTCCTTAATTGCAGCCCTAACCTCTCCCCACCTCAATTGGAATTTCCATTTCCTCTCTAAGATCCTCCAAAATGACCGGGGAATCACCAATCCAGTCCAAGATATCCAAATATTTAATCTGGTCTTTCCTGTAAATTCCTCAAAATGGTCAGCGACCTGACTAAGAATAGCTTCCCAATCACAACAAATCTTATCATTAATTTTTAATTCCCTCAGAACCTCCCTTTGCCTATTTGCTTCCCTTTTTGCATAGACTTGGTTGATATCCTCCTCCTCAGATATTTCGTTATGCAAAATATTCATCCGATTTCTTTTCCCACTTTCAATATAAAATTCGCTCAAGAAGTCTTTAATTTTCTTTTTGGGACGAGAGTTCTCAACGCTACCCTTTTCCCCTTTACAGAGTGCTCTCCAAACATTATTCAGGAAATTGTGATATCCCACCTACTTCATATTTTCAGTCCTGGACAGGTTTTTTCCCACCTCCGCCACTTTACCTTTTTTCTCTTCCCAAAATTCCGGGTCATCCCCATTTTCAACGTCCTCCCGTTCCATAAGAATATCAATGAAGGCTTTCCTAGCCGTTCCCTCTTTGAGAAGGGAATTATCCATTCTCCATAGCCTTTCCTTTTCTTGAAACTGCCCCCCAAGGACCATTCTGACACGGAGAATCCTGTGGTCAGAAACAAAAAAATTGTCACTGTTTGGGTTATCTAGTTCAATCCCTTAAATGTCACTCATATTCCTAGAAAAACAGTAATCGATGCGGGTAGCACAAATTCCCCGATACCAGGTATACCCAGGCTGATTGGGAATTTTTTTTCTCCAAACATCAACCATCCCAAAGTTACTCATAACGTTCCTGAAAACCTTAGAACACAGGGCTCCATGAGCCGTAGTCGTGGTTCTGTCTAAGTGTGGATCCATGACAGTATTAAAATCCCCCATCATAATGATGTTATCTCCCCCATTAATAAAATGGGTCAGCTAACTGAAAAATATCTTTCTTTCCGCCGCAACATTCGGAGCATAAGTACAAATAACCTTAACCCAATTATCCGGAAATTTAATTTTGACTGCCACAATCCTACCTTCTTCATCAATTTCAGGCCTCCCAACCTTATCATGTTTTTCCCAAAAATAATAGCCACTCTTTTGTACCCATGATTCCCGAGGGAAAACCTCACCCCTAAATTCGTGGCTTTCTTAAAAGCATAAACATCCTTAACATCCCGAAAATGGGTCTCCTGAACCAGGAGAAAATCAATTTTATTCTCCATATAACCTTTTACCCAATCCTGCTACGTGTGCCTTTTAAGTCCAAAAATATTGCAAGAAGCAAAATTTATAAACCTCTGTGTGTTCATAGTAACCTGTAAGAAATTACCCCCAAAATATCTGATAATTTCCGTCTCCCCCACGTGTTTCCTCGGGAAACAAAACTTTCCCAGTAAGCAAACTCCCAATGGGAGAAACAAAGATATTGAGCAAAAGACCATGGGGCAATGAAAAACCACTTCCTCCGAACAATGTAACAAAGGGACAAAAAAACTAGTTTCTCTTTCCTTTAGGTTCATTTTTATCTTTGAACACTGCCCCTCTGTTAGTAGGGGTAACATGTGACAGACCTTCTAACATCACTTCCCCCGCCTTCTTCAGGTCGATTTCGGCACGTATTTGAGCTGGGTTCTTTTTCCCGACTTTTGCTCTAATCTTTGGCTTCAGGAATTGCCTTCTCATTTCGGATATGGTGGCATAGTCAATGTCGGAATCTGGTTCTCCCGATGTCTCCACAGTTTTGAAAAACCTCGATTTTTCCTCGTTCTGTTCCCGAGATTTTCCCTCCATATCCGACTCCGCAGATTCTGATTCTTCCGGAAAATATTTTTTAACCGTCATTTCAACAGGTTCATAAGATTCTTCTTCGAAAGTCATTTTCGGTTCTTCCTCTTTAACATATTCTTCAGTTTCTTCTGTGCTCATACTGATCACCGATGCAACACGTAGTTGTGGCTCACTCGGTGCCCTCACTATTTCATTGATGATTTCAATTTCACCGTTTTCCTCTAGAGACAATCCATTCACTTCTTGTTCACTCTTTTCTTCGCAAAATTCCATTTGCAAAGTTTCTTGTTCACCAGTCCCACTGACATAATCAGTCACTTCGTTCTCTCGATCAATCCCATCTATCTGTAAGGACCTCATTGGTAGCAAATCTTCTTGGTCACTGTTTTCACTCTCAGACAGCTGGCGCTTCCTAGTCTTTTGTTCTGTAGTAGTGTCTTCTTCCATAACCTCTGGAACCTTATCCTCTGTAGTTTCTATTTCTTCCGAAGGCTCTTTCTCCTCCTCAGCATGCGTTCCTTCCATTATTTCCTTCTCGGAAGGTTCCTTCTCCTGGGTCACTCTCATGGCTTGCGAATAGCTTTTTCTGCCACAGTTTCCACGGTAATGTTCCGTGGAGCCACAATTTCCACAGGGTTCGTTCGTCACAGGTTTCAATAACGTGCTCTGTGCTCCTACAGTTTTGGCAGACGAAATCATTACATTGGTAGGCCATATGGCCTTCCTGTTCACATCTTCTACAAACTTTTTTTAGGCCTGAATAAACATTCATGCACTTAACCCTTTTTATTACCATAAAATTGGGCATTGGATTATGCATATGATTCTAGTCCCAGAGTAGGCCCCCTCATGTGAGGTTCTTTATCTCTTCGGAGCTCATATTTTGAGTTCAACACTTTTCCATATTGAGCAAACACTGCTTCAACAGCTTCATTTGGAATTCCAAAATGCAGGTATTTGACATACACAAAGCGTATATCTTTACCTGCCCTTCCAATTGTAACTTTCTTCCCTTTAACAGTTAACTCAACTCCAGCAAGCAAATTAACATACCCTTTTTTTCCTAACGACCAGGTCAATTTTCCTATTAGTGACCCTTTGAATCACTTTAAACATCCCCTTAGTGGGTGACCCAACATATTCCCAGATAGCCCGGGTTATTTCTACTTCTGACTGTCCCTGATGGCTAACAAATAAAGCATCATCCCTCTGACTATGGGTGTTCCTACTCCCAAACATTTCCCTTCCAAAAACTATCCAGACAGAAGGAATAGATAGGGAAAATAAGAAGCACTTACCATAACAAGAGATAATCCTGAAGAAAAAATATCCAAAAAAAGGCACAAACTTGAAAACACGCAGAACACATAAGCAGGATGACAATCAAGCAGTACGATAATCTCACTCAGTACGATAAATCTCACTCAGTACGATACTCGTAATCCTTTCCTGCAAAATACGGCCGTTACCAAAACACTCCCAAGCAAACAGTACTGGTCTACCGCCTTACCACTCAGCTGCGGAGGCATTTTAAAAAAAGTTTGTCGAAAAATGAAATTCACGGACGAAGCAGGACACGTGGCTTCCTACCGAGCAGCATACATGTGCTCCTTCACCAAACTCCGACCCTCAGCTCTCTGAATATCAAGCCTCGCGGGCCACTCTTCTACTCCCTTCTGGTCACGTGCTAACTTCTGTCCTATTGCCTGAGGCGCGATGAACTATCTAGCGAGAGGCAGACAACAAGCCTTCGCTGTTGCCTTCTTTTCCGACACGTTTGCTCCCTGACCCCCATCCTTTGCTGCGGAGTATGAAGGTCACCTAACGACCCCTATCGCGACCTTGACCTTTTCCATGAACTAATCTCCAACAGACAGCATAGCTCGTCAGCATTCTATACAGTATTGCGTTCGTACATTCCGAACCGACTTGGTTACAATAAACATGAAAATTTTCTCAGACGGTCGGGCACCATGTTGGAGTCTTACAATACATCCGAAACCCATTATCCTCAAGGGCTAATGGGTTTCGGATGTATGTAATCCGACAAATTTAACTTGCATAAATGTTTCTTTTCTGGAAATAAAGAAATAGAAGAGTTCTTTTCCTGGAAACGGGAAAACACGTGCTGCTTCTTTCTTTTGTCACTTGATTTCTAATTCCAGTCCTTGTATCGTAATCACATAAAATATGAAAACGATGTCGAATGTCTGAAATTACATTAATAATGTATTTCGCCCTTATAATTATAATATCAAAGTCACGTACACTTCTGTCAAAAAAAAAAAAACGCTTTCCCCTTTTACCTCAGTTTTTAAGCTTATCTTTCCCAGGGGAAAAAAAACTTTACTAACTTGTTCTTTCTTTTTTCTGAGGCCTGAAAATTCTTGAATAATGTGCCCTGGCGTATAATCCGCAGTGCGTGACATTCAGAAAAAAAAATGCCGTATAATCCCACATGAAAAAAATGATCATATTAACTTTTTGAATATATTTTTATCTCCGTACATAAATAAAGCTTAGTAGTAATAAAATTTTGTGCTCTATGGCATCCATACAGCACAAAAAATTTAATCACGCCGATGCAGTTCTAGAGTATTGCATTACTGATACAGAACAATTAATGGAAATACCTATATCATCATTGTCAACCATTATCAATCCACTGCTGGACGAAGGTCTCTCCAAGCTTCTTCCACAACGGTCTGTCTTGTGCCAATCCCTCCATGTTACTCTCGCATACTTTCGAATTTCATCCACTTATGTGGTCTTCTTCTGGGTCTTTTCCTGTCCCTTGGAATCCAATCTAAAATTTCGGCTGTCCATCGATGTCCAGTCCATTGCCCTTTCAGGAATTTAACTCTGATCATGATGTCTTCCACTCTTGTCATTTTTCGGATCCACGAGTTCCTCCTATTTCTCCTGGCTATACCAAGCATGCATCTCTCCATGCTCTTTGAGTTGTCTGCAGTCTTTGTGTCTCTTTTAGTTAAGGGCCACGTCTCTGCACCTTATGTAAGCACTGGAAGGATGCATTGATCAAACACTTTTCTTTTAAGACATAATGGCATATTGCTCTTGAAAATTATGCTGTTTCTTCCAAAAGCTCTCCAGGCAAGTTTTATACGCCAATTAATTTATTCATCAATGTGACCCTCACTTGATATCTGCTGTCCACGATAAACGTACCTATCTGCTATCTCCATCTTTTCTCCATCAATCCATAAATCTTCATTTCTTGTAAAAGCATTGTACATCACTTTTGTCTTCTGAAAGTTCATTTTTAATCCCACTTCTTTATTCTTGTGAGCAAGTTCCTGGATCATACCTATATCATCATTGTCAACCATTATCAATCCACTGCTGGACGAAGGTCTCCCCAAATTTCCTCCACAACGGTATTACTCACCTGTAAGTCGAAAGTTTTTGGAAGAAATCCTGGTTTCGAAGTACGTGAGTCGGCTTACACACAGGTCAGTTAACAAAAAAAAAAAAAAAAAAAAAAAAAAAAAAAAGAGGGCTGGACTTCCGTGAATCCTCCCACGGAGTTTGCCGATAGGTTTGTTTACATTTTAGACCGCTGCTTTTCGCGTAATACTGCGCGCTAGTTTTCTGACCTTTCGAAAACTATCGCGTAATGACACAATCATATCTTCAATTGTGCCCCTAGCTTGAAGTTTAAATTCGGCAGTGTAACTGAAACGTTGCCTTTCCAAGACATCATAAATAGCAATGAAGGAAAATATTAGCAGCAAAGACGTTCAAAACGGCGAAGGTTGAACTAATCACAAGCAGCACAGTGTATCATCATCATCATCATCATCATCATCATCATTGTCAACCATTATCAATCCACTTCTGGACGAAGGTCTCCCCAAGTTTCCTCCACAACGGTCTGTCTTGTGCCAGTCTCCTCCATGTCACTCCCGCATATTTACGAATTTCATCCACCCATCTCCCATGTGGTCTTCTTCTGGGTCTTTTCCTGTCCCTTGGAATCCAATCTAAAATTTCGGCTGTCCATCGATGGTCTCTCCTTCTGGCAGTATGTCCAGCCCATTGCCATTTCAGGGATTTAACTCTGATCATGATGTCTTCCACTCGTCATTTTTCGGATCCACGAGTTCCTCTTCTTATCTCTCCTGGTTATACCAAGCATGCACCTCTCCATGCTTCTTTGAGTTGTCTGCAGCCTTTGTATGTCTCTTTTAGTTAAGGTCCACGTCTCTGCACCATACGTAAGCACTGGAAGGATGCATTGATCAAACACTTTTCTTTTAAGACATAATGGCATATTGCTCTTGAAAATTATGCTGTTTCTTCCAAAAGCTCTCCAGGCAAGTTTTGTACGCCTATTAATTTCTTCATCAATGTGACCCTCACTTGATATCTGCTGTCCAAGATAAACATACGTATCTGTTATCTCCAGTTTTTCTCCATCAATCGATAAATCTTCATTTCTTGTAAAAGCATTGAACATCACTTTTGTCTTCTGAAAGTTCATTTTTAATCCCACTTCTTTACTCTTGTCAGCAAGTTCCTGGATCATACTCTGCAGCTCTGATGGGGTAGTTGCAAAATGACTACGTCATCAGCAAAACGAAGGTGGGTTAGATAATCTCCATTAATCTTTATCCCTTTGTTTTCCCAGTCCAGTGATTGAAAGACATTTTCCAATGTGGCATTAAAGAGCTTCGGAGATATGGTGTCACCTTGTCTCACTCCTTTCCAATTTTTATGTGTGTTGTATTTTCAAACAGCCGAATCTTTGCACTTGCATTTTCATAGATGTTATTAATAATATTAATGTATGCATCTTCAATACCGCAGGATTTCAGAGCCATTGCAACTGCTGATGGTTTCACCGAATCAAAGGCTTTTTCATAATCGATAAAAGCCATGCACAATGGAAGTTCATATTCCCTCGCTCTTTCAATTAGTTCTCTCAGTACGTGGATATGATCTATTGTGCTGTAGCCACTCCTGAATCCAGCTTGTTCTCTCGGTTGAGCCATGTCCAGTGTTACCTTCAAGCGGTGTGAAAGAACTTTAGTGAAGATTTTATAAACCACTGATAGGAGGCTGATAGGTCTGTAGTTCCTGAGATCCTCAATGTCACCTTTTTTATGTAGCAGGATCATTGTAGCATTGTTCCAATCCTCAGGAATCTTCCCTTCATTAAGGCATCGAGTGAAAATTTGGGCGAGTACTGTTTCAATTTCTCCACTTGCTTCTTGTATGATGTCTATAGTAATTCCATCTTCTCCTGGAGCTTTCCCCCGCTTCATGTTCTTGATTGCATGAGCAACTTTTGCTGGGAGGACTGGAAGAACTCTGGTACCTTTCATGATGTCTGGAGTACATGTATCATCCCTTTCATATAATTTGGAGAAATCTTTCACTCTTGTCAAAATTTCGCCTCTATTTCTTGTTACAGAACCATCTTCTTTTCTCAGTGCCATAATCTGTTTTCTTCCCTTACTGAGATGTCCCTTTGCTATCTTTAGGCTTTGGTTGTTTTCAATTGCTTTCCTCACTAGCTCACAGTTGAATTTCCTTACGTCTTCAGTGATACTTTTTCGTGCTGTCTTGCATAGCTCTATATATTCCACTTTGGAAGTCACATCTTCTTTAGTTGTCCTCATCTCTCTTCTTTTCTGCATCAACATTTTGGTTTTTCCTGATAATTTGTTTACATGCAACTTGTTCTTAGACCCAGCTAATTTTGTTGCTGTTTCCATAAGAGCTTTGGTTACTTTTCTGTTAACTTCCGAAATATCCACTTCTTCCGATGTTAGGCCTTCTAAAGCAGAGAATCTGTTCTTCAGTTCCAACTTGAAAGTATTATGGTGTTTTTTAAGGTTGGTTATGTCAATACATTTTGTTTGTCTTATGAGCTTGCCACGTTCCAGTTTAGTGTTGAGGTGCATCTTACATCTCACCAATCTATGGTCACTACCTGTGTTGAACTTGTTCAGCACACTGCAGTCTTCGATGACGAATTTTTTGTTACACATAATAAAATCAATTTCACTTGTCGTCCCAATTGGATGTCTCCATGTCCATTTCCTGTGTGGCTTTTTCTTGAAAAAGGAATTCAAGATGAAAAATCCTTCTGCCTCTGCAAACTCAACGAGAGTATTTCCACGCTGGTTTCTGTTGCCGTGACCGAATTTACCTACTGAAGTTTCATTCTGTTGCCGGTGCCCTATTTTTGCATTGAAATCTCCCATAATTATCTTCAAGTGCTGCTTACCTTTATTATTTAGATGACGAATTTCCTCATAAAATTCTTCAATTTCTTCTTCAGGATGACTTGTGGTGGGTGCATAAGTTTGAATAATCTGAGCCTGGTATCTTCTCGATAGTTGGATAACGAGTCGTGCAGCTCTGTCAGAGGAACTTTCAACTTCTACCACTTTATGCTTCAGTTTCTTGTTTATTATAAATCCAACACCACTAGTTCTGCCATTATCTGTCCCACGATAATAGAAGAGATGTCCACTTTTCAGTTCAATGAGATCTTCTCCTTTTCTCCTTACCTCACTTAGCCCGACGATGTCCCACTTGATCCTTTGTAGTTCCTCTTCCAATTCAAGAAGCCTTGAATCAGAAGATAGGGAGCGTCCGTTGTAGGTAGCCAAGGTCAGCATCAAATGGCAGCCTAGTCCGGTCCTCCGGGGATTCTTAGCACCCTCTGCCTTCATGTCGCACTGGCCGCTGCCTTGGCCAGGTACATTCCAGCTGCCGGAGACTGAGGGGCCAAGATTTAAGTTGTAGAGTCATTTTGGAGGTGTTTGGCCATAACTCACCACGCTGGCCAAGCGGGTTGGTGAGTGTGGGATAGCATTTCCTCTGATCCCGATGGTATAGTTATACCGCTATTTGCGGTCGTCAGAGCCCCTTTAGTGGGAACAGGATGCACCACGAGAAGGCGGGGTTGACATTTGTCAAGGAGAGGCTGTGATGTTACGCATCACCTGACCTTACATCCCACAGTGTATACGATATAAAAAAAAAAAAAAAAAACATGGGATAATCCGCAAAAACGTTTCTTTTTTTTTTGTGTGTGTGTGTGTTTAAATCAGCTTTTTATTTGAATCAGCGTATAATCTGCAGTACTCAAATTTATTACTTTTTTTCAGCAGATAATCCGCAGATTATACGACCAAAGTTACGGTGCGCATTTTGACCCCTGCTAACCTCCATGACCTTTCTGAACATGTTGTTGGGAAGAAGAGCTAATTAATCATTTGTGGTCTGCGCTGCAGAAAGATCTCCGAGCATTTAACCTTGAACAGAATTTTTCCAAGCCCTACCCATAAAGCTTCTTCATATAGTTACATTTTCATCCGATACTCATTTGTTCTGTGCTGGTTTGCTCTTCATTCTGCATGTCTGTGGAGGTAGTGTAGTCGGTGTTCATATAACGTTTACGCTTTCCTTGGTATTTACAACCTGTGGTTCTTGGGTATTATTTTTTCATTTTTACTAAAATCATGTTATAAACCTGAAGTGCGATTTCTGAACGATTATAATACTTTCCTATAATGGCACTGTGTGAGAAAGTAAGAACTGCGTATTATTTAAGCGGAAGTTGAAAGGGCGTAATTTTGATCTTGCAGGAAGTGTAATTTTGAACTCGAAGGGGCGTAAATTCAAGTCTTGCCCTCCCAGATAAGAAAAGCTTGCTATGGTCCTGGTACAAGGCAAGTGCTGAGCCTTTTCCAAGACTAAATCAGGTACCTATCAGCTGATATTAACAGGTTGCACTCGAAAGGGCGTAATTTTGAACTCGAAGGGGCATAATTTCAAGTCTCGCCCTCCCAGAGAAGAAATACTTGCTATGGTCCTGGTACAAGGCAAGTGCTGAGCCCTTTTCAAGACTGAATCAGGTACCTATTAGCTGATATTAACAGGTTGCATTGCATTGCTGAATTTTCTTTCTTTGCAAGCGAACTGACTTTTCGCAACACCTCAGCGGCCCTCTTTGGGTTAGGGTATTTTTAGTCATGGCGTTAGTGCACCATTCGGGCAAACTGCAAAGTTCTCTCTTGCACGTTTAATTACTTGACATATGCAATTTTCAGAAACCACACAACCATTTCCTTTGCACTTTTTTGGATTGCTGTATATGAGTAACGTTCTTTGGAAAGGGCAACTACACAGTCGAGTCACATTATTATGACCACCTCCTACTTTTGATGTCAACAGCACGTTCCCAATGAAAGAAGGCACATGTCGTGAGCTGGCTTGGAGAGTATATAAAGGTGTGCTGTAAGCATTCTGAAAACATATAACTCGTTGCTTGTCATGGATAAAAGGAGTGATTTATCAGATTGCGAAAAGGTATGATTATCAGCTTTCTGGCCAAGGGTGGCAGTATTTCTGAAACACTGCAGTTTATGAACTGTTCGCATGCTGCTGTGGTTAAAGTGTATCATGGTTGGAGAAAAAGCACCATTGTGAATAAGCGAAATTGAAACTGCAGAGCACAACGTGCCATTGATGTGCAAGGTGAACATCGGCTTCGAAGGTGCTGGAGGGCCGATCGACACGCTGCACTGGAGCAACTCACTGGCCGAAGGAATCAGGGGGGACTAACGCGTGTCGAAAATGACCGTTCGGCCAACCGTGCTGCATATGGGGCTTCGACGCAGACGGATGGTCACTGCACCTATGCTAATGAAGGTACATTGCCAGAAAAGGCACATTCGCAAGGCAGTATCGGAACTGGACCTCGGCCGACTGGCAAATGATTGCCTTTTCCGACGAGTCACGTTTTCTGCTTCATCGAACAGATGGGCATTGGCATATAAGGCGAGAACCATCGCAGAACAAACACTCTTCAACCATTGCCTGAAGAACACAAGCTGATGGGGACAGTGTTATGGTCTGTGGAATGTTTTTGTGGCATTTCCTGGGTCCACTCATATTTGTAGAAGTCACTATGGACCGAATTTGTTATGAATCCATCCTTGCAGACCATGTGTACCCATGCATACTGATGGTCTTCCCTGGGGCGGGTGGGATCTTCCAGCATGGCAATGCAACATGTCACACAGCTAGAAATGTTCAAGAGTGGTTGGAAGAGCACGATGAATACTTCAAAGTACTTCCCTGGTCTCCTAATTCCCCAGATTTGAACCCAATTGAGCATCTGTAGGAACACTTTGATCGTTTCGTTTGATGTACGATTCCTCCACCACGCACCCTTCAGCAGCTGTCAGATGAGTTGCAGTCAGCATGGCTCCACATACCTGTAAACACCTTCCAGCAACTTACTGAGCAACTCCCAGCCCGTCTAGCTGCTGCCCGCACTGCACACGGCTGTTACTCTGAATAATAGCTGGTGGTCACAATAATGTGACTCGACTGTGTACCTACCCCTCCTAGAATGGAGTCGCTCGTGGAGGCATCTTAACCCTACGAAAGCAAAGTTACAAATGCTCTTAAAGCATAAGGCTGATATTGCACGATAAACATGGTTATGTAATCGTGACTCAGCACACGATTTGCATATGACAAGCATTTTGCTTTTCACTATAAACATTAATCAACTTGTGTAAACAGACTAGATTTCGGGTTTTCTGTACATACACCATACTGAACATAACTTTGATGAAGTTACATGAACACAAAAACATGTAAAATATTTTCTCTGCTGCTGGAAATGCTTATTGGAGAAGCAAAAAAAGTAAAATGATGAAATGGACAAACTTGAGTTGTTGAAAATTCGAAAAAAAAAAAAAAAAAAAAACCATCTTCAATAGATTAGCAAAGTTTGTCATTATATCCTGGCAGAGTTATATAAAAATAAAATGTATCTGTGTACACAACCATTGAAAAAGAAAACTCGCTGCAAACCCTCGAAGCGCAAAAAACGATAACAATAGAATAAGGTAATTTATAGAAAAATTAATAAAACAATAAATATTAATTAAAACAAAAAGTAGGAACTGTACACCAAATTATACTCAAAACAGTATAACTATACTAAAAATCCGAAAATTATTGGCGTAGAATAAAGATAAAATTTTCCAAGCTTTCGCACGTCAACCAGATGGCTTTCTCAAGGAAGGTAGACAGCTAACAACTGCAAACTGGATAATAGAACGTTTCAACACTTTGAATATGGTGACTTGCCTAGACAATAAATTATTGAGCAAACGTGATATTTTGAAGAAATGGGGTCACGTTGGTTGGGCATGCGGTACAATGGTAGAGAACTCAGCATTATTTGAAGAATTGATTCCAAATACGTGGCAACTCCAGAGAAACGCTATCATTGCAAGCCTCGCAGCTGGTCAAGATTTCCAAGATTTTGCAAATGGCGGTAGATTTGGGTGTGGAGTATGAAGCTAATTTCTTTACACCACTCCATATAGGATCGGCGGACTTGAACTTGACTTCTCTTGATAGGGCAGTGGTTATTTTTCCATCTCTTGTATCCCTTTTATGTTCGCTGATTCTAATTCCAAAGGAACGTTTGGTCATTGCGATGTATCACCTGGAGCCGTCCGGATATTTTAGTGGGATGGCATAAACACCTGCCTCATTGAGAAGAGGGGGCTTGTCAATATTTCTCTTTAGTATCGTGTATAAAGACGCCAGAGACCTTATGCTGACACCGAAGTTCATCCTCCTGAGTGCGTTTTTGAGTTGATAGGAAACATTTATTATGTTGGGAATAGAGCCCAGGGAGCTAAGTTGCGGCATAGAAATATTATTAGCACTGTTGGTTCTGGCTTTCTTGATAAAGTTATGCATCTGGTTCAAAGTATATCCTGCCTCAGTGACCAATTTTACGATGTTTCTTAGTTTGGATTGTCTAGAATGGATGCCGCAACTTTGCTACCTGTGCTCTATTCCCTACATACCAAATGTTTCCTATCAACTTAAAAATGCGCTCAGGAGGATGAACTTCGGTGTCGGCATAAGGTCTCCGGCATCTTTATACACGATGCTTAAGAGAAATATTGACAAGTCCCCTCTTCTCAATGAGGCAGGTATTTATGCCATCCCACTACAATATCCGGACGGCTCCAGGTGATTACATCGGAATGACCAAACGTTCCTTTGGAATTAGAATCAGCGAACATAAAAGGAAGGGATACAAGAGACGGGAAAATAGCCACTGCCCTATCAAGAGAAGTCAAGTTCAAGTCCGCCGATCCTATTGGAGTGATATAAAGAAATTAACTTCATACTCCACACCCAAATCTACCGCCATCCGCAAAACCTTGGAAATCTTCACCAGCTGCGAGGCTTGCAATATAGCGTTTCTCTGGAGTTGCCACGTATTTGGAATCAATTCTTCAAATAATGCTGAGTTCTCTACCATTGTACCGCATGCCCAACCAACGTGACCCCATTTCTTCAAAATATCACGTTTGCTCAATAATTTATTGTCTAGTCAAGTCACCACATTCAAAGTGTTGAAACGTTCTATTATCCAGTTTGCTGTCTATCTTCCTTGAGAAAGCCATCTGGTTGATGTGCGAAAGCTTGGAAAATTTCATCTTTATTCTACGCCAATAATTTTCGGATTTTTAGTATAGTTATACTATTTTGAGAATAAATTAGAACATTAGATTCCAATGAGGGCAAAATAAGTACATTACAATTGAATGGGCAGCAAAGTGTGTGAAATGGACCTTTATGGCAAAATATTGGACTATGAACCTCATAAAAACAAGAGGCTAATTAAAGAGAGGTTTTATATCCAGAAAAACAGTTCCATCAATGAATTTTCAAAAATTATAAATAGCATTTTCAACAACTTAATTCAAAAATAGTAGACTTACAAAATACATAAGGAAAAGATTTTAATTTAATAAGTAGCAACTGCGAGAGGCACTTGCCAATAAAACTGAAATTCTTTCTGTGTAAAAAAATGTTTTGATGCAGTTCCTGTAGATTGAGAACAGGCCTTGATAAAATCTAGAGGCCAGAAATGTCTGTAAAGACAAAAGAACTCAGATGCAAAAAATAATTGAAATTTCTTCACGTTAAAATTAAATTAAATACAGTGCTGGAAAAAATGTTAAGGTCGTGTAAAGAAATGCAAAAATGCAGACAATAGATGACTAAGTTAATGGGGCGAACCGTTCAAATAGTGCTAAAAGAAGGTTCAAACCTTTCTAAAATAATAATGCGATAAAAATGTTTGCAGAAAAAAAAATAAAAAGAAGAAAACTGAATTAACTACATTTGCAGCTGGAAAAAAATTATAAGGTCAGGAACGTTTCCCAAAGAGTATGTAAATTAGGTTGTTTCATGCATGTGTAGGGACAGGCGCCTTGATAAGCAGGGCACGTGGCAACGTCAGTGTTGGCTTTGAGAAGAGTATTGCTATGGCGAAGGGCAAAAAGTTGTCGGATTTTGAACGCGGTAAAATACAAGAACTGCATGTGAGTGGGAAGAGTGGTTCGGAAATTGCAAAGGCTATAGGCCGATCCAAGACCATAGTGAACAATTATTGGCGAAATCCATCTTCTTGTAGACTAAAGAAATCTACAGGTAGGCCAAAATCAATTTGAAATTGCATGAAACATACAGTTTGTAAACTTTCATGTGCTAACAAAAAGTCGTCCAGTGAAATTGTTCGTGAACTGAATTTGTCCTGCAGTGTCCAAACTGTATGAAATGTTTTAGCCAGCAATTTGAACATCCAGTACATCAAGCTAAAGCCAAAACCCTACCTGAATACTAAACATATATGTGCTCGAGTAGAGTTTGCAAAAAGGCATATTACTTTCGGAGATAAGTGGAAAGATAAGGTCTTTTCCGATGAAAAGAAATTTAATTTGGACGGGCCTGGTGGTTTTGCTAAATATTGGCATGAGTTGCGGAAAGAAAAACCCTATTTCTCAAAGCGCAAATTCGGCGGAAGATCAGTCATGGTTTGGGGCATTTTCTGCCACTGGAAAAACCTCGCTTGTGATTATTGACACAAAAATTAATTCCGACAAGTACCAAGATATGCTGGCGGATAATTTACTATCTGTTGCTCCCCTTATGGCATCGGGAGATTGGAGTTTTCAGCAAGACAATGTCAGCATCCACAACTCTTGGTCTACTAAAGTGTGGCTTGAAGCCAATGATGCTCGTGTTTTGGACTGGCCTTTACAGAGCCCCGACCTCAACCCGATGGCAAACCTTTGGGATATAATGGTGCACTCTGTCTACAAGGACTTCAGACATTTCCAGACAAAAGCGGACCTTATTGCAGCCATGCAGACAGCACGGGCAAACATCAAAATTCCGACACTATGGAAACTTGCAAACTCTATGACTGATAGATTGATTGCAGTCATTGAAAAGAAAGGCAAACTATTAGACTATTAAGTGCTAAATTGCTCAAACATGTATGCCAACCTTATATTTTTTTCCAAAATGAAAATGGTCTAATAATTACAATTTTATATTTCATTGTTACTTATGCAACATTCGCATAAATATTTTGTCTGTACTCCGATTATACATTGCTTTGATACTGTGTTAAATTTTAGGACCTCTAGAATTGTAGTACTTATGTAATAAACTGTTTTGTGAGTGACTTCATGTTTTTTTCCAGGGCTGTACATTAATCTGAGTAAAGCCTTGAATAAGTGCCATAATTGATGTAAATAACATTTTTACATTTTTTAATCTACAAACTAAAAATATCTGCAAAATCTGCTAATAATTTGAAAACTATCCGCATACAGCGTATGCCTACATTCTGCATCCTGGTATTAACTCATAGTAATTCAGATCCAATAGCAAGACTTCAATTGGTTAAACTACATATTCATGAACATATTTCACTAGTAATTTTTTTATTTCCTCACGGTTTGAAAAATTAATTTGTGTACATATGCTGAAAAAAACGTATGTTCTGAAAACATCACAATGCATATACCAGGTCATTTGGAAAATAATGGCCAATTTGGAGGGTAAAAAGATGAAAGAGCCATACCTCATAGCTAGGGGTAGAAAATTTTTCTGAAATCTGGTGGCCAGCTAAATTTTTTAGTGGCCAGACACTAGACCCACACGGAGGTATATCAAAGTCATGTACACTTCTGTCCAAAAAAAAAAAAAAATGTTCTACTCTCAGCTGATCTCTCCCTGGCAAATAATAAAAAATAAAAAAAAAGTACTTTTTTTTTTGTGTGTCTGTGGCTCGCAAATTCTTGAATTACCATTATTTTCGTCGTTTATCCCCAGACCCTGGAATTCGCACAATTTGAATTTACCTTCGTCTAATCTGCCCCAGTGTATAATTCGCAGATTGCGACATTGAGAAAGAAAAAATGGCCGTATAATTCGCACATCACAAATGCTGTTCCAAAAGCGGAATTTCCGACAGAAATTCGGTCACATAAAGACTCCAGAGTCCGAAGAAATAAAAAAAAAAAAAAAAAAAAAAAAAACGATCTTATTAAATAAAGAAATTCCTTTTTAAAGGAAACTTTTTAAATATATTTTTATCTTCGGACACAAAAGAAGCTTAGTGGAGAGACATCCATAGAGTGCAAAATTTAATCGTGCCGATGCAGAAGCTCCAATTGCATTACACATTGCCCACGATGAAACGCTGATACAGAACAATTCACAGAAATACCGCATACACTCGCGTGCAAGTCGAAAGTTTTTGGAAGAACTCCTGCTTTTAAAGTAGGGAAGTCCGCTTACACACAGGATAAAAAATAGGACTCGACTTCCGTGAATTCTCCCGCGGATTTACCGACGGGTTTGTTTACATTTCAGACCGAGGCTTTTCGCGCGTCACTGAGAGCTAGTTTTCTGACCTTTTGAAAACTATCGCGTAATGACACAATCATATCCTCAACTGTGTCCTCACTTTAAGTTTAAATTCGGCAGTGTAACTGAAACGTTTCCTTTTCGAAGACATCATAAATAGCAATGAAGGAAAATATCAGCAGCAGACTTTGGTCAAAATGGCGAAGCACGAACTAAAATACAAGGCACATCGCACACGAGATCCAGAACATGGAACTTTGAAATGAGGCATGCATGTGAAGGTTCGTACAGTGAGCACTGTGCATTCATTTTTATTGGCCGATTGGCGAAGAGAGGGAACAAGCACAGTCAGTGTTTTGTCTTTTCCAACAATACAAAGACAAAATAACTCCCGCCATTCCTCCCAACAACTTTTGTTATCTTTCATTATGACACCCCTCCCCTTCCACTCCGCACAAACTCCTGAACTGGGGAGAATTTTTCCGGAGTTCTTTTTCAATTGTGCCCCCTCTCCTGCACAATTACCCTATGGATTTTATTTTATTTTTAATCGAACGGCCACAAAAACATTTTTGTTTTTTAAATCAGCGTTTCTCCGAGGATTATACAACGGAAATTACGGTACACGTTTATCAGTAATGTTTTCCGTGGTGGCCCGGACAAAGTTTTCGGTCGCCCTGGGCGACCAGATTTTTCGACCCCTGCTCATAGCATACAACCTTGTTTTATTCAAAATAGGTGCCTTCAGCAGCTACACACCTGTTTTATTCAAAATAGGTGCCTTCAGCAGCTACACGCCTGTTTTATTCAAAATAGGTGCCTTCAGCAGCTACACGCCTGTTTTATTCAAAATAGGTGCCTTCAGCAGCTACAGGCCTCCGTTTTCTCCAAAATAGGTGCAGCTACACACCTGTTTTATTCAAAATAGGTGCCTTCAGCAGCTACACGTCTCCGTTTTCTCCAAAATAGGTGCCTTCAGCAGCTACACGCCTCCGTTTTCTCCAAAATAGGTGCCTTCAGCAGCTACACACCTGTTTTATTCAAAATAGGTGCCTTCAGCAGCTACAGGCCTCCGTTTTCTCCAAAATAGGTGCAGCTACACACCTGTTTTATTCAAAATAGGTGCCTTCAGCAGCTACACGTCTCCGTTTTCTCCAAAATAGGTGCCTTCAGCAGCTACACGCCTCCGTTTTCTCCAAAATAGGTGCCTTCAGCAGCTACACACCTGTTTTATTCAAAATAGGTGCCTTCAGCAGCTACACGCCTCCGTTTTATCCAAAATAGGTGCCTTCAACAGCTATACAACTCTGCCAGTGAGTGACAAGTGCTTCAATACCAGTTCAGAACAAAACTGGCTCCCTGGATGCAAGAAAGTACAGAAATGCAATTTCGGTCACCTTTCAGTTTCTGAAGGTCCTGTCCTTCAGGCAACCGCTAAAATGCATAAACAGGTGGAAATCGGTAGGTGCCAAGTCAAGCGAGTAGACAATTTGGGAGGGTTTTGAACCTCAGTTTGTGTAGTTTGTGTTTCGTCATTTGTGACACGTGTGGTCTTGCACCATCATGGAGGAAAGATAGGATCAAATAATTGATTCATTTGATAGGAAGAATCCTGTTCACCGAAAGATGACTGTTTGGTACACAAGTTCCGGTGAATTCAGTCAATTTGTTCACAGTATACGACTGAGGTAATGCTTTGACTAGCATTCAAGAAACTGTAGTCTATGACACCTTAACAGTCTGCCACACTGTCAACAAAATCTTCAGATCGCATATGGTTGTTGTATAGCACCCATTTCTCGCCACAGGTTACAACGCGATCATCATCAACAGCCCTTGCAAATGTCAGTAGCCAGTAGCCAAATGGCAACCAGATATTTTGTAGTGGCTAGTAAATTTTAATATAGTAGCCAAATGGCGACCAGATATTTTGTAGTGGCTAGTAAATTTTTTAATATAGGAGCCAAATGGCGACCAGATATTTTGTAGTGGCTAGTAAATTTTTTAATATAGTAGCCAAATGGCGACCAGATATTTTGTAGTGGCTAGTAAATTTTTTAATATAGGAGCCAAATGGCGACCAGATATTTTGTAGTGGCTAGTAAATTTTTTAATATAGTAGCCAAATGGCGACCAGATATTTTGTAGTGGCTAGTAAATTTTTTAATATAGTAGCCAAATGGCGACCAGATATTTTGTAGTGGCTAGTAAATTTTTTAATATAGTAGCCAAATGGTGACCAGATATTTTGTAGTGGCTAGTAAATTTTTTAATATAGTAGCCAAATGGCGACCAGATATTTTGTAGTGGCTAGTAAATTTTTTAATATAGTAGCCAAATGGTGACCAGATATTTTGTAGTGGCTAGTAATTTTTTTAATATAGTAGCCAAATGGCGACCAGATATTTTCTAGTGGCTAGTAAATTTTTTAATATAGTAGCCAAATGGTGACCAGATATTTTGTAGTGGCTAGTAAATTTTTTAATATAGTAGCCAAATGGTGACCAGATATTTTGTAGTGGCTAGTAAATTTTTTAATATAGTAGCCAAATGGCGACCAGATATTTTGTAGTGGCTAGTAAATTTTTTAATATAGTAGCCAAATGGTGACCAGATATTTTGTAGTGGCTAGTAAATTTTTTAATATAGTAGCCAAATGGCGACCAGATATTTTGTAGTGGCTAGTAAATTTTTTAATATAGTAGCTAAATGGCGACCAGATATTTTGTAGTGGCTAGTAAATTTTTTAATATAGTAGCCAAATGGTGACCAGATATTTTGTAGTGGCTAGTAATTTTTTTAATATAGTAGCCAAATGGCGACCAGATATTTTCTAGTGGCTAGTAAATTTTTTAATATAGTAGCCAAATGGCGACCAGATATTTTACAGTGGCTAGTAAATTTTTTAATATAGTAGCCAAATGGCGACCAGATATTTTGTAGTGGCTAGTATTTTTTTAACATAGTAGCCAAATGGCAACCAGATATTTTGTAGTGGCTAGTATTTTTTTAATATAGTAGCCAAATGGCAACCAGATATTTTGTAGTGGCTAGTATTTTTTAATATAGTAGCCAAATGGCAACCAGATATTTTGTAGTGGCTAGTATTTTTTTAATATAGTAGCCAATGATGGTGAGTAGATTATTTTCCCCAAGTGAGCAACTATTTTGTCCAACTTTCCCCCCACTTGTGAATGAATATCAAGTTCAGTTTTCTCTCCCGTGTTCCTGCAGCTGCTTAAAAAATGAATGGAAGTGAAGGTGAGCTTCGAGAGAAACTTAGTCTGCTGACAGATCAGCCTGGAGCGACCAAAGAATCAAGGGTACTAAAGCAACCATTGCCATGGTATAATGTACCTTTGCCATGGTATACCTTGCACAAAGCATAATGCCATCTACAGGTCAAATAATTATCTCTGAATCTCTGTTTAGCCACATATATGCTGAACAAAAAGAAACAAATGTCATGGCAATGTTTTTAAGATGATGCAACTACATCTAATGCCATGTAGTACTGCTCCTTGTGAATGTGGCTTTTCAGCAATGAACCTCATAAAACAAGTAATCAGGCAAGTCTGAATAGTGACACTTAAAATGACTTATGATTAGATGCAATGGGCCTTTTTTGAAGATTTTGATCCACAAAATGCTATTCAATTGTGGTTAGCAGATACCTCTAATGGGAAGATAAGACAGTACATATCAGTGGTAAACTGTATCAACATTATTAGTGTCACTTTATGTATATATACACTGAAGTGCCAGAAAAACTGGTACAGACGAGCTTATGCAAAATACATAGCAACATCACCTATGCGTGTACTCGGTTGCGTCCGCCAGTGCGTATATAAAGCGATAGACATCCTTACCAGCTATCAGAGCTGTTTTCGGCAAGAGAATGGCAAGTAATAACCATTTAAGCCATTTTCAACGCAGTGTCATAGTTGGCGCTCCTGAGATAGGCCATAGTATTTCGGAGGTAGAAACGAAGTTCAGATTTCCACGCATGACCATTGCAAGGGTGTACCGTGACTACAAGAATTCCGGCAAAACCTCTAACCTACGATACCAGTGTGGCCGTAAAAAGACATTGGGTAAACGTGACCATCGTCGGCTGTCAAGAATCGTTTCACATGATAGGTGTGCAACACTCTTGCAGGTATCATCGGAATTCAATACTGGAGCTTCAACAAGCATCAGCGTCCGGACTATGCAATGTATCCTGCATGATATGGGCTTTGGGAGCCAACGCCCAACTTGAGTCCCCTTGATGGGTGCACGACACAGAGCTATGCACCTCGCTTGGGCACGACAACACTGCCACTGGACACTTGATAACTGGAAACGAGTAGCCTGGTCTGACGAGTCGCGTTTCCAACTGTATCGGGAAGATGGAAGGATTAGTGTGTTGTGCAAACCCCATGAAGCCATGGATCCTGCCTGTCAACAGGGAACTGTACCCGCTGGTGGGGGTCCGTAATGGTATGCGGTATGTTTAGCTGGACTTCACTGGGACCCCTGGAACATCTACAAACATCTGTGACCGGCCAACACTATGTGCGCATCCTTTCTGATGAAGTACACCCGTTCATGTCCTGCATTCATGCTGATGGGTTGGGCCTTTTCCAACAGGACAATTCACTCAACACGAGTGTCGGGACGCCACATTATGGTTAGAGGAGCATTCATCTGAGTTTGGGGTGTTGCCATTTCCACCCAAGTCTCGTGATCTGAACGTGATAGAACACATTTGGGATGCCATGCAACGCGCTATCGAACACAGGAATTCGAGACCTTGGAATACACCCGAATTGTGGAATGCACTGCAGGAAGTATGACGTGCATTGCCTACAGCATATTTCCAGAAGCTAGTGGAGTCCATGCCCCCGTCATATTTCTGCAGTCCTGCGCTCCCGTGGGAGGACGTACCAAGTGTTAGACTGGTGTACCAGTTTTTCTGGCACCTCAGTGTATATCCTAGCTTTGGTAAATGTGTACTTTAGCGTCCTAAATTATTTCGTCTGAAAAATTTAACTGTGTGAGAAAAGTGCCACGTATAATGTTTTAAGCATGCAAAATAATGGGGAAAGGTGAAAAAATATAGTACTTTTCCATGAAAGGAAAAATATTTTCCGAAGAACTTACATGGGAGTACGAAGGTTTGGAAGAGTACGTGCCGTAGGCCTAATATGTCAGAGCGGCGACTGCGTGAAGGTGGAGGCCGGTGAATGGAAGCGTCGTTGAGAACGGCAAGTTACATGCGGAAGAATACACAAGGAAGCGGTTCAGGAGTACGTACTCATCACAGCGGGTTGTAGGAATACGCTAAAGGAAAGAGGTCAGTTTTATACTGCATTGTAATATCTTTTTTTCAAGGGTAGTTTTGCGAATATCGTTAGTAGAAAATTGCCAAAAAGGCTTAAAATTTCATAATCCCCCACAATTCGACACGAAGCTCTGGGCCTCCCTGCCATAGTATGATTCCTGAGTATAACAAAATCGTTTATTTTCAACAATATCCGTTTAAAGAGGAAAAAAGGACGAACGATGGACGGAATAACAGCAGAACTACAAATGAGGTGCTTGAAGAAATCAACGACCCCTTAACATCTCCGAAACCATAACCAAAACTTAGGGTTCAACCGGAACCAAAACTTCTTACTCAAAACTTCGGCCACACATTATATCATTCACATTCCTTCATTTAATAACATTCTCAGACATTTTTACAATAAAAACAAAAACATTTAGCACATTTATTTATTAATAATTAATGAATCATTTCTGAACTACTTCTTTTCACACACGATTACACGACGCATCACACTCCTCCGAGACATACACCCCACTCCTGTTGCATTCTTCCACGCATTCAACAGCAACTCGTACTCCGTTCCAACGCACGGAACCTTCACGTGGTGGCCATTAGCATCGCTTCAGCCTCCCGCACCAACTGCTGCAAACCATCGTACTCGCAGGTTAATACTTCGGAAAAATTATTTTCTTTTATCTGAAAATATTATATTTTTGCATCTTTCCCCATTATTTTGTATGCTTAAAACATTGTACATCACACTTTTCTCACACAGTTAAATTTTTCCGATGAAATAATTTAGGACGCTAAAGTACACATTTACCCTAGCTTTTGTCCCTTTGATTTAAATATTATTAAAGAAATTTGACATCTAATTTCAATGGCCTCTCGAAAATGAATTATGTGCAAAGTGAGATAGTAAGAGTAATGATATTACAGCACTGAAAATAAATGGTCAAAAAAATCAATCATTTTGGAGCAAAAGCATGTGCAATATTTGCAGTCAATCTAATAATCCTATGCAGTAACTGCTCTGCATCTGTTTTTATGAAGTTAATGGAGGAGGGGTCTTCCATTAGAAAGAAAAAAATATATTCACCCATTTAATTTCATAGAAACTTTAGAGAAGTTATGGAATTATTTTTTTTGACTTTGTATGGCCAGTAGATTTTGTCATTTGGCTAGTAAAATTTTTATTTCACTAGCAACATTGGCTAGTAGAAATTTTAGCAGTTTTACAAGGGCTGATAATCAAGTAGGGCTCCTTTTAGTTGTGAAGCAGGTTTCTACACATCTCAAACCGTTGTTGTTTCCGACGCTCCATCAGCTTGTACGGGACCCATGTATTGAGTCTTGACCTTACCAGTTTGGTGGAGACGTTCGAAAAACTGGTAAGGTCAAGGAGCTTAATATGTTGGTCCATGCCTTCAGAGCATCATGATCAATAACAGAATATCGCCCTTGGCCCTCCTTATCTTTCTAGACTCGAGTCACCGGAACAAAACTTTTCAAACCACCAACGAACAGTATGTTCAGATGTTGCTTCGTCGCCCCAGGCCTCGGCCACGTTACGGTAGGTTTGTGCCACATTACAACCCAATTTGAACTCGTGAAGTAGAATCACCAGCAACTCACTCCTTCCTAAAATGTTGTACAGACCACTCAACCGATTATGGCATGCATGTGGCGTCTAAAGTCACCCTTCAACCCATACGAATGGCACTGCAAGCGGATTGGTCTGCAAGCATTGTGGGCCAGTTGAATGTGGCACCTCAGAAAATCAGCCATTGCTTTCCAAACAACCTGATATCACGCGGCTGCCATTTTCATCCAGGTGCAAGAGCATATTGAAAGATCACCTTTGTCAAATTTCCTGCAGTGCACGCCACACTGGGGAGGATTTCCGAGTGTGAAGGTGTCTATGTTTTGAAAGGATGCCTTCCCGCATGAATTGCTTCGAATATTACTACGTTCAAAAAGTTCCAAAACTTTTTATATTAAAAAAGAATGAGTACAGATAATACCTGTTTATGTGGCGTTTCCTTCAAAGTAGTTACCCTGTGCAACTACGTATTTTTGCCAGTGCTCATACAAAGATTTAAATGCAGATTGCAAGCCTTCTTTTGACACATCCTCCAGTGCCTCCGTCGCAGCTCGTTGCACTTCTTCAGAACTTGAGAAGTGTCGCCCCTTAAGCAAATTTTTTGTCCGGGGAAAAAGTCACACAGGGCAATATTGGGGGAATAAGCTCTAAGCTGGTTGTGGAAGAATGGGAGTGTGATGCTTGGGAAGGTAATTGGACACCAGGAGGGATCTGTGAGCCCGTGCATTATCGTGATGGAGTACCCACGAGTTGGTCTTCCAAAGATCGGGTCGCTTGCGTCTCAGATTCTCGGAGATGTTTCAGGATGTTGATGTACTCTTCTTTAGTGACTATACGACCACTATGAAGGAATTCCTTGTGTACGATCCCCTTGAAATCGAAGAAAACTCTTAACAAGACCTTTCCTTTGGAGAGGTCAGCCTCTAAAGAAAAGGTCTAAGATCGTCCTGACCTCTTATCATCCTCGATACTTTTCAAATTGTCGATGCCACTGAAACTCTAGTTCGACTTATTGCACTCTCATTGTGCGCTGACTTAATCATTTGAAAAGTCTCAGTGAAAGATTTTCCAAGCACAACACAAAATTTGACACTTGAACGCTGTTCAAAATTCGACATCCTTGTAATCGAGACGGAGAGCCTTGTCAAATGCCTGTAATAACGAATTACGCACATATGCTGTACGTGTTGGATCTGGATCGAACCAGTCTTGGCTGGTCAGTCACATGATGCTCTTCGCTTGCTCAGCGGGGAATGACGTAATTCACTGACATTTGGCAAATATTCAAAAATGTTCCGCAACTTTTTGAACATAGTAGAATACAGAGTTTGCCAAAATGCGTAATTAAGCATCTAGTATGCGTAAAAATACGCAGCAGGAATTTTTCTCGACACAATGGATCCAAATTCTTAATACATTAAGTGGTAGTGAAATATTTTAATATGAAAAAAAAACTGGGTTGAATTTCCGTAATCATTTTGTAAGTTTTTTTTTTTATTTTATCTGCTAATTTTTCTAAAATACTCCCCATGCTTAAAAATTACTCCCTAAATTTTTTCAAAGGAGTAAAAATACTCCTTGAATTTTTTTTTTCAGTAAACTCTGCTAGTATATACATCTCATTGATAAGGTTTGCTAGTGTGAAGACACATGGTTTGAAATGCCATTTTTCCATAGTAATTGGTATAACACACACCCCACTAATTAGGTTTTTTACCTGAATGAAGGAGCATATACGTACTTGGAAAAGACACCTTTCTGTCTGAATTGCTTTGAACACACATCACACTGGTTAAGGTTTTTCATCTATATGAATCAGCAGATGCTTGGAAAGGCTTCCTTTATGTGTGAATTGTTTGGAACATACATCACACTGATGAGGTTTTTCTCCTGTATGACATAACATATGTTTTGAAAGGTTACCTTTGTCAGCAAATTTCTTGCAGCACAGAACACACTGGTAAGGTTTTTCACCTGTGTGCCAGAGCATATGCCTTGAAAGACTACTTTTAGCTCTAAATATTTTGCAGCATACTTTACATTGGTGAGGTTTTTCACCTGTGTGAAGGAGCATATGATTTACAAGGTGACATCTATCAGAAAATTTCTTGAAACATACATCACATTGATGGGGTTTCTGTCCTGTATGAAGGAACATATGCTTGGAAAATACACTCTTATGTCTAAATTGCTTGGAACATAAGTCGCACTGATAAGGTTTTTCACCTGTATGAAGGAGCATATGACTAGAAAGGGGTTCTTTCTGAGTAAATTTCTTCAAACACACATCACACTGATGAGGTTTTTCACCTGTATGAAGCAGCATATGTTTGGAAAGGTTACTTTTCTGTGTGAATTGCTTGGAACACAAAACACACTGATGAGGTTTTTCACCTGTATGAAGGAGCATATGCTCAGAAAGGATACTTTTACGAGTGAACTGCTTGAAACACACACCACACTGATGAGGTTTTTCACCTGTATGAAGAAGCATATGCCTGGAGAGGCTACCCTTTTGTGTGAATTGCTTGGAACACACAACACACTGATGAGGTTTTTCACCTGTATGAAGGAGCATATGCTCAGAAAGGCTTGTTTTACAAGTGAATTGTTTGGAACACACATCACACGCATGAAGTTTTCCACCTGTATGAACAAGAATATGCTTGGAAAGGACATGTTTCCATGTAAACTGCTTGGAACACACACCACACTGATAAAGTTTTTTACCTATATGAAGAAGTTTATGTCTGGAAAGGTTATCTTTCTGAGTAAATTTCTTGAAGCACACATCACATTGATGATGTTTTTCACCAGTATGAACAGAAATATGCTTGAAAAGGCCACTTCTTCGGGTGAACTGCTTGAAACACACATCACACTGAGAAGATTTTCCTACATTTCCGTGTGAATTGTTTGGAACAAACATCATGCTGCTGAGGCACCTGTATGAAGCAGCTAATGATTTGAAAGGTTACCTTTGTCAATAAATTTCTTAAAACGCACAACACACTGATGAGGTTTTTCACCCATGTCCTCTAGTATATGCCCTGAAAGACTACTTTTCTAAATATTCCACAGCATACATCACATTGGTGAGGTTTTCTACTTGTGTGAAGAAGCATATGCTTTAAAAGCCGACCTCCCTTGGTAAATTTCTTGTAATATACATCACATTGATGAGGTTTCTCACCTGTAAGAAAACCCAGTCGCATAACAAGAGAAGTTTTTCAATGAATTCTTGAAGCATACATCACATTGATGAGGTTTCTCTCCTGTATGAAGAAATGCTTTGGAAGAGCAGTTTTCGGTATGAATTTTTTCGGAGCGCACTTCACACTGATAAGAGTTTCGCCTGTGTCAAGAAGCATATGATTGGAAAATGTTCCACACAAATTTCTTGAAACATGCTGCACATTGATGAGGTTTCTTCCCCTTTGTGTAGATGTACTCTATTATAGGGCTACCAGCGTGAGTGAATTTCTTACTGCATACATCACACTAGTGAGTTTTCATATCTGTAGATGCCATAGGATATCACTTTCCAGTTTTCATTTCTTGCTGCATACATCACACCAGATGGAATTTTCACTTTTGTAAGAATGCATATCTCTGGCAAAACCTGATTTTCTTTTTTGTGAGCTTGTGAAAGCATATTTACATTTTTGAACATCTTCCCTTTTATCAGTAAGGGTGTAGGACATTACATAAACTTTATTTTTCACTTTATTGATAGTCAAGAGTCTTAAGTGGTTTGTTTCATTCTCCTGTTGTAGATTTTATTCACTTGCTTCATAGCCCCAATAATTTTCCATGGTGACCTCTACTGCATACAAAAGTTAACTAAAAAAAAAAAAAGAATGAAAGACACATGGACTTAAATTGTGTCTACATATATAAAGTTAAAGTGCAATGATGATTGAATAATCTACAACATTTGAATTGGTGACAAATATTTCTCATATGAAACTAGAAACATTACATAAAAAGATAAACATTGCATAATCTATACATCACTACTGCTACTTTCTACATAAACATTTTGAAACTCATTTATTCATTATGCCATTTTCTGGCTGCATTCACGACAGTGACTCAAACAATAATAATAACTGTAACCTCGACAACAATGCACACACTCTTGATGTCAGTTTTTTATCAAGAGTTTCATGTGATAGGTGGGATCAGTGCTATCTCTTGACATAGAAAGATATCTATAAACAAAATACTGAAATTACATTAACACATCCCATTCAAATTTCACAAAATTCTGACTTCACATGAAGAAACGTTCTTATACACACAGTCACAATAATATTTGAATTTTCACGTTATGTAAAAGAATTTAAACTTACTTAAACCTTATGTAAGAAAAGATAGCTATATTTTTGTCACTGCTGACAAACCTCAAACTAAACTGGTTTTTTTTTTTTAGGTTTGCATTAATAAAAGCAGTTTGTCTTACAAGATGATTTGATCTGCTAGAAGTTGATGTAGTTGTTACCAATACATATGGCAGATTAGTTGCCATCAATTTTTTTCTTTTTCAAGCCTCTATTCTCGGCAAGTCATTCCGCAAAGATTTTAGATATGTTAACATTTTTTATGGAACTCAACATCACAGTTACATCAGAGTCAGTGAGAGAGTGGCCAGTTTCCTATGCTTAATAGTCCAGAAAATATGATTTGAAGATGATATATCAAATACCCATTTCCAAATCATTGGTCTTTGTTTTTTTCATATTTCCAAGGAGTGTCACAATAAGATTTGAAATTGCCTTCGAAACATACTAGGCAATAGTCCTTGGTTTCTTTCACATACCTTACAATTCACTTATATGTTTACATATGAATTTCTCTCAGATTCTTGGCGTATTTTACAAGGGGTGTTATAAGATATGCCACATCTAGTCTTGTCTTTTCTGCTAGATGCATTGGACATGCTAAAATAACTTGATATCTCTTGTTGTTTCATTTATTTGATCCTTCAAACCTATCAGGTTCCTGATAAAAATCAAATGGTGTGTTGGGAGCATTATGATTTTCAATACTGGATTTCTTGAGAACAAAGACAATTATCATGATATAATCAATACAGCAACCAGACATCGCTGAACTGACTGTAACTACTGTTTCTCATGTAATATCAGTCACATCAGAAAACTTGAAAATTTTGTCGCCCTGGAGCGAGAATCGAATCCGCATCTCCCGATTACCAGTTAGAGCAGGCTATCCGTTACACCATCCAGAACAGCAAAGTCCCAAGTATCTGAGTGTTAAGAGCTTCAGAATATTCTCCAACTCCATTCTTAAAAACAAAATGACTTATCTTCAGACAACCTTTTCTTTTCTCAAATGTTGGGTGCGTTATGATTTTCAATACTGCATTTCTTGAGAACAAGACATGTCTAGGTACCTCTGGTCATGTACAGAGTTATTATGGCCCATGAAATCCTGGAAATGTCTTAAATTTTTATTTCACTTTCCTGATCTGTAAAAGTCCTTAATTTTTTGCATTAAGTCCAGGAGTAATACTAGAATTATTTTCTCCAATGAACAGTTTTAATATAAAAATAAAAACAATTAAGGTAGAGTGGCCAGCGATTAAAAGAACCAGAATAAGTCTGAGAATCTTGCAAATGTTCAAGATTGCTGGAAATGACTGCCCTAGAAGTAATGAGAATGTTCCAGCATTCTTTGTTTCTGCATTTTCAATATTTCTGATCAAGTTTCTCATTTTTTTTTTTTTGTTCTTCCACCCTTACTATATTCTTACACTGGCGTGCAAAAATTAAGGACGAGGCGGCTTTTCAAATGTAACGTCGTGCAGAAAATCTCCCCATCGACTCAAATCATACCATAAGATCCCCAAGATGTAAGAATATGGAACAAGGGAGCAAAACCGTGGAATCCAAAGGATACAAAGGCACTTTATTAAAAAGTTAGCTTCGAGCACAACTGGACAGAAGACAGAAACATCCATGTGACAGGTGGCTGCCAAGAAAAATCCAGTCTTTAGTAGGGGATATGATCACCACTGACTGCATTGCAGGATTTACAACATCTATCGATGCTCAGGACGAGCTTGTCAAGAAGCTGTTGAGGCATCATAGCCCATTCCTCTTGTAGCGCCAATCGCAGCGGCGGAAACGTTGCTGGCGGCTGGTGACGTGCTGCCAAGCGTCTCCCGAGAAGGTCCCACACGTGTTCGATTGGATTTAGGTCCGGGGACCTTGCGGGTCAATCCATGCGTTGAATAGCTTCACTCTCCAACAGCTCTGCGACAGCCACTGTACGATGAGGTGTAGCGTTGTCGTCCATGAAGAGGAACTCAGGACTCACAGCACCACTAAACAGACGCACGTGAGGCAGGAGAACCTCGGTACAATAGCGGACACCAGTGACTGAACCTCCTTGGAAGATGTGGAGGTCAGTACGGCTACCCAAATGAGAACTCTGCCACCTCTAAACCGGTCCCTTTCGATGATATTGGAGGTGTGATTGCGTGTTCCCTGCTCTCTCTCTAGATGTGTATATGTCCAGAATCGCTCGTCAGACTAAATCGGCTCTCATCCGTAGAGAGAACTCGACCCCATTGCTGATGTGTCCAGTTCTTGTGTTCCTGGCACCACAGAAACCGCAGTCTCCGATAAGCAGGCGTTAATGGCACACACCATACTGGTCGTCGTGCAAATAGACCACCTTTGTGCAGCCTCTTGGCAACGGTAAAACGCGATAACGGACATCCAGTTGTCTGTTGCATGTGCCTTGAAATTTCTCCCGCTGTCTGCCGTCTGTCTCTTCTCGCCTGTTGGACAATATACCGGTCGTCCGCCGCTGTGGTTGCTCGTGGACGACCACTGGTAAACTCTCAGACAGCTGTTCCTGTCGTTTGAAATGCTCTCCAAGCTCGTGAAATGATGCTGTGAGCGATCCCGAACTCCTCGGCCACACTAGTCACACTTCGACCTTCTTCCAACTTCCCAATGACGCGACCTCGGGTAAAGTCATCCAGATGTCATCTACTGGATTGCCTGTTGGCCATATCACACGGTGGTAGCAACTCTATGTCATTCAAACTGATGTACACCGTGCAATAGCTTTCACCGAATTGCTGAGCGTACACCGCCCGTGTGCTTTATACCCTTCTGACACTCCCCTGTAAGTCATGTTGCATATATGCACATGCCCTACTGTACCAGACCCTGGTCTATCTCCTGAGTGGTCGTTCGGTCCGTTCTGCCTGCTCGTTCCGCTGTTATGCTAATTTCTCCTCTTCGTCCTTAATTTTTGCACACCATTGTAGTTTTTAATTACCTTTTAATTTTTAAGAACATTGGTAAAAGTGAAAAAGAGCTACTTCGTATTCTTTAAGGATTTTTCCTAATGTGTTGCATATCTCCGTGTTTTACATACTATTTTGTTAAAACCAACCAGTAGAGAACATGCATTTTTCCCCAGGCCGGGTCCACTTTTTGTTTAAAGTGGAATAAAATTTCAAAACCAGTACTTGATCTGTACATGGTAGGATCTGCGTCATTTCTGTGATTCGTAATATTGTTTCACGGTAAAGAGAGAGAAACGCAGTACCGATATATTTCACATTTAATTTTTCTCACAATGCTTGCTTTCTCATTTTCTCGACACTTCTTGCTTCATCAAAAGACAGACCAAGTACTATTTCTT
Organism: Macrothele yani; assembly: GCA_039090855.1. Lineage (NCBI taxonomy): Eukaryota > Metazoa > Arthropoda > Arachnida > Araneae > Macrothelidae > Macrothele > Macrothele yani. The sequence goes on from CM077009.1 coordinate 158,827,679, forward strand.
TTGCTTAAAGCAAAATCATTGAAATTTAAAAACACTACTACTAGCTCATTCTGCATAGAAAAAATGACTTTACAGGGAACAAAAGACTGCAACGAAAACTTGAAGTTCCAATTTCGAACCTGAAATTTTTTTTGAACAAAAGGAAAAATGCTCACCCCCTCTTTGTTTCTTCGTATAACAAGCAGTAATGAAAAACCATGTATTTTCAGCAAAATTAAAGTTTAAAAAGCGATAATGCTGATCCTCAGTCTGCTGTGAAAACAACTGTACAGGTAGGTCACTGGAATAGTGAAATTTCTGGCAAGGACAAGATAAGTAATGATTTTTCTATTTAAATTTTGCCTTTAAAAAAAAAAATGTGTTTTCCATTGATTTATGCATCAAGAAAGTTCTATAAGGAATAAGAAAAGATACATTTCACTAGGAAACTTTTCAAAAAAGACATGAAGTATATTTTGTGCTCTGTCAACCATTTTTTACGAAATCATATTCATGTTTTTTTATTTTATTTTATCCATTTGTGTTGTTTGGGGTTGAAGACAACCATGAGCAACTTCCAATCTGTGTAGGCACTTCTTATGTTTACTGTAAGGTCCCCACTGGAACATACACAGAATTTTGAGGTAAACTAGAAAAGAAAAAAATAATTGGTGCCACTTAGTGTTTACCACAAAATGTCTTAAATTTATCAGCAATTTGTTAGGCAAAAATTCTTTCTTTTATGAAATTACACTGTCATTTCGCTGCCTTGTCAATTCGCTTTTGTTTTTTGTGTTGTTGTTTTTCAGTGCGTAATACAATTTTTTTTTTTATTACCACTGAAAAACGCTGAAAACTACGGATTTTTGTAGTTGCTACTAATGAAAATTTCCAGTTAGGGTTGGAGTCTCTGATTACCAAGCAGTCTGTCTGTACAATCCTGGATTGTCTAGATTGACCCCAGTCATCAATGGTTTGTGGTCGGTCACTGCTAGTTCTCTAGGTGCTGGTAAATACATTGAGGGCATATTCGCAGTACATCCTCGATGCGGTTGCCCTTGGAAACCCTAGGCTTTTTACCACGGGTAATGAATTGTTTAAATTTTTTTTTTTATTAGAGGGTTAATGATTACTATGAGCAACTCAACGGACTATAAGCAGTCAGCTTTCCCTAATTTAGAGCCACTGGTTCCAGGGAAGGGAGAGAGCCAGTGCCGTAAGACAAACACAACACCTCAACGGGATTTGAACCCGGATCCATCACGGACAAATGATCAGAAGCCACGCTTAGACCGCTGCGCCACTGAGGCAGCAGGTAATGGAATGACCTATTTGTCTTGCGCTGACAATGCCTACATTATCAAAGTCGCTCAGGTCACCATGTTTACCACATTCAACGACTGCGATAAACAGTTGGGAAGCCCTGTGTCCCACCAATTTATCCCCTTCATTTGCATTGGTTCTGTTCCACTCTGCACAGGGGATTCCCATGTCAAACGTCCATCAGCCCTATCCAGTGTTCGAAATGAAAATTTTGAAGTGCCGGTATGATCATACACTGATGGCCACCCAAAATGCAACACCAAGAAGGACACGAGATAGCAAAGCCAGATTTACTGGTCACATAACAACAGATACAAAGACGAAATGATTGAGCTTACAGGCCCGTGTGACTTGCGGAACACGCAGGCATCAATAGTTCGTGTGGCCCCCATGGCTGGCAATAACGGCCGCTACACACCGCGGCATCGAACGATAGAGGCTTTGGATGTGGGCATGGAGTATGTTGGTCCAGGCTGCTTCCATACGTTGCCACAGTTCATCAGGCGTAGCCGCGGGTGGTGCTTGCCGGGCCACTCGGTTGCCGATCAGCGACCAGACGTGTTCGATGGGCGACATATCGGGAGAACAGCATTGACACCTGGTGGGCCGTGAAGAATTGTAGCGCGATGCATTGTCCTGTTGAAACGTGGCCACTGGCAGGTCCTACAGGTAAGGAAGGACTACAGGCTCCAAAATGTCGAAGATGTAGTGGTGGCTGTCGAGCGTATCTGCGATGCGTACCAGAGGAGTGCGGGTGTCATATCCAATTGCGCTCCAAACCATAACGCCAGGCAACGGACCGGTATGGCGATGCATAATACTGGCGTCATGCAGTCTATCGCCGCGGTGCCACCACACGCGGATACGACCCTCGTGGTGTTGCAGGCAGAAGCGGGATTCGTCGGAGAAGACAATGTCGTGCCATTCCGTAGTCCAGTTGCGGCATTCAATGGCCCACTGCCGCCGCACTCGCCGGTGGTTTAATGTCAACGTTAATCGGAGCAATGGGCACCGTGCTACAAGTCCCTGCTCCTGTAGACGGCGTCGAACGGTACGTGCTGACATAGGTTTTTGCGCAACACACCCTAATTCCTGCGCTAACGTTCGTGATGGGGCGGTGTGAGCCGTCAATGCCCACCGCACAACAGGCGGATGCGGCAATCGCTCACTTCGGTCCTTCCGTCCCTCCTGCAACCACCGAATCTATACTCGCCTCACTGTGGCTGGATGTCGTCCCACACGGGTGCCAATGTCTCGGTACGATAAACTGCTGTCGCGATAAGCCACTATTCGTCCTCTGTCGAACTCCGAAACGTGCTGGAATGACTGCCGTATTCTGCGACGAGGCATCAGGAAGCTTCCCACGCACAGGTCCGGCAGCACAACACACTTCCACTACTTACACCCCGCCTTCTGTGCACCCTTCTTATAGTGCTTCTCGGTGGCGTGCCGAGCGCATGTGATTTGCATATGCTCTGCAATGCTAATCGTTTGCATGTCCTCTTACGGGCAACGCATGCTGCGAATTTCAGGCCAATCGGATGCTTCCTTCTTGGTGTTGCATTTTGGGTGGCCAGCAGTGTATTTAGCTAAAAATCCTCTGGAAAAAAATACCTTTGCCAGAAAATCTCCAAAACTGGAAAAGTAAAAAAAAAAAAAAGAAAAGAAAAGAAAAAAAAATATAATCCTCGGAAGAAAAACTTCTTTGTTTGAAAGTATTATCATTTCCATGGAATACTACTGCACCATGTCAGAAACGATGGCGGTCAATTAGTTGATTGGTTTGTGGACCCCAGCAGACACTACTTATGTTACACTGAGGACTGGAGTTAGACTTGTTTATAACGAGGAGTCCCTACCCTGGAAGTAACAGATTAAAGAGACTACCGAACTTCAGCTAATCTTTGGCGATTCAGCTGGACTTGAACCCAGAACTTTAAGGTCCTGAGCTGAGGAGGACCAATAGGTGCTTTTGTAAAGTAGAAAGTCAAGCAATTGGAACCTCGGCAATCAGCATGAATATTCAGTTCTAAATTAATAACAACCTTACTGTCCTCCAAATGCGTACACCACTCTCCTAACCCTGTACAGTTCCCACACTACTATTTCTCAAGGGCACGAGGCACATAAGGTTTCTATGTTTAAGAATGCATGCTTGTAAGTCTGGAGCGAAAAAAAAAAAAAAAAAATCCCTTCTGCAGTTCCAGACACTAAAATTAGTTTCTGTATATAAATTCTGGGTAAAAAAAAGTACCAATGTGAAATACTAGGAAAAAAAAAGTGCTGGTAGGCTAGCCTATTTTGAGCACTGCCCCTATCTCTAACGTTTTGCCTACCGAGTGTATGTATTAATTTGCCAGAACCTGATTTGAAAAAAAAAAGAGAGAGAGACAGGGGGAGGAGTAAAAGTAAATGGCCACCTGGAGTAGAACACATTTTCACTTTTTTTCCCCCATTTGGAAAGTTCAAAAAGTGCCTTAACTTAAAAGGCTTGAGTAAGATACATTGAAGATGCTCTATGAAGAGAATATGTAAACTTCAAGCTTTCCCCTGCTCCCTTCATCTAAACTTCAAGCTTTCCCCCTGCTCCCTTCATCTACCAAATATGTAAACTTCAAGCTTTCTCCCTGCTCCCTTCATCTACCAAATATGTAAACTTCAAGCTTTCCCCCTGCTCCCTTTATCTACCAAATATGTAAACTTCAAGCTTTCTCCCTGCTCCCTTCATCTATCAAATATGTAAACTTACATATACTATGTAAACTTACATATACTCTAATATGTAAACTTACACATACTCTATTCTCTTCATAGAGTATATGTAAATTTACAAATACTCTATGAAGAGAATATGTAAACTTCAAGCTTTCTCCCTGCTCCCTTCATCTAAACTTCAAGCTTTCTCCCCTGCTCCTTTCATCTACCAAATATGTAAACTTCAAGCTTTCCCCCTGCTCCCTTCATCTACCAAATATGTAAACTTCAAGCTTTCCCCTTGCTCCCTTCATCTACCAAATATGTAAACTTCCAGCTTTCCCCCTGCTCCCTTCATCTACCAAATATGTAAACTTCAAGCTTTACCCCTGCTCCCTTCATCTACCAAATATGTAAACTTCAAGCTTTACCCCTGCTCCCTTCATCTACCAAATACTGGGAGCCCGGCTAGAATATTACGTTACAAACTGTAGCACCCATGGGTTTTCTAGAAAATCGGTGTCAATGCATCTAAGAGAACATCAGCAACATTCTACATGACCACAGTTGTTCACATAAAATAGCAAATGGAAAAAAAATGTGAACATATTCCACTTCTAGCCAGACCCTGAAATCATGCAATTCTGTTAAGAGCATTTAGAATTCAGCATGGGTAACCATAGCTTAGTTTTCAGGAGAGGGCAAACAGAAATTTTATTTTATTTATTTTTGATTGAAGGTTTAACAACCACTGTGAGCAACTCAGTGGGCTATAAGCAGTCGCCCGTTCCTAATTTAGGGTCACTGGTTCCAGGAAAGGGAGAGAACCAGTGCCGTAAGACAAACACAACATCCATGCCTCACTGGGATTCGGACCCTTCTCAGATGAATGGTCATAAGCCACCACTTAGCACTGCACCACCAGGGCGGGCTGCCCAGAGATTTTAACTACAAATATTATGCACAAATACCATATGCAAATTTCCACTGTGCCTTCTTATTATCTAGCCGTTTTTATCACACTCTCAACACATAAATTTAATTGGAAACGGGAAGACCCAAAAACAGACGAATAAATGAAACTTCACAGCATGTTAGGACATATTGATCACCTGTGTCACGTGCACCACAAAACCACAGAGATCACTCAGATGGTCATCAGGAATGCAAAAATACCCTCAAGGCAAATTTCTGGCAAAAATTTCAAGAGATCTTTGTTCAGCAGTGAATAGCAGCAGCAGAGGATGATATATTTTTCATTTTTACACTTTTTATACTGTTTGTAGGATTCTCCAACATCCATGGAAAATTTTATTTCTTTCTACAGTAAATTTACTCTTTTTCTATTAGAAATTCCCAACATTCTTCCTATTTTTACTGCGTACACTCACACCTGAATTGCTACAAAAAAATTAGCAATGAGAATTAGTCTTATCACAAAAATTGCTGTAGTACCTTCCAAGAACAGAAAAGGCAACATCTGATTGCCAGTTAATGGAAAATGCGCCCCCCCCCCCACCCATCCATTGAATTGAGAGCAAAAACTTTCCCCCATTTAATGATTTTGTGAGGCACAGGATGCCTGTAGTAACAAATTCTAGGGGTAAATACGACAAACACGAAACTTTTACATCTATATTAGTACCCAAATTTCTAAAGGAACATTTTTAGAACTTACTTTTCAAAAGCCCATTTAAACGCAGACACTGGTGAATTTCATAAAACGCAAAGTACATTTCTTCACCTCTAAGCACTTTTACACTTATAAAGTTGTTGTTTTTTTTATTATTAGAGGTTTAACGACCACCGTGAGCAACTCAATGGACTATAAGCAGTCGCCCGTCCCTAATTTAGGGTCACTGGTTCCAGGGAAGGGAGAGAGCCAGTGCCGTAAGACAAACACAACATCCATGCCTCACCGGGATTCGAACCCGGACCCCTTTCGGACGAATGATCAGAGGCCATCGCCTTAGACCACTGCGCCACCGGGACGGCATTAAGAATTTTTCTCACTGCACTAACACCAAAAATTTAATACTGAGTACACATAACGAATTGAATGCACTGGTAGAGTTCAAACAAACTAGATATCGAAAAGCATCAACTAGAAAACGGAACAATTTAATAAGCTTACACCATACGAACAACTAGGAATATTATTTGTTTGCGATGAACGCAAAATACAAAATACTCAGTGATGTGCGGTTACAGTTTCAATCTTCAGTACCATATTAATATGCTGGGAAACTCCACACATCTGACTCACAAGATGGCGCCGGGCATAAACAAATGTCTGTTCCTTCGGTTCCTTCATGATTCCCATAACGTTTCAGCGTGATTAGTGATATGTGCTCATATTTTGCAATTTCTTATTTTTTGTTCTGACAATTTGAAGCTTATTCAACGCTGTGAAGTCCTCTCACATCCAAGCAGCCCCGGTGGCGCAGTGGTCTAAGCGAAGGCCTCTGATCAGTCGTCCCAAAGGGGTCCGGGTTCGAATCCCAGTGAGGCATGCATGTTATGTTTGTCTTACGACACTGGCTCTCTCACTTCCCTGGAACCGGTGACCCTAAATAAGGGACGGGCGACTGCCTAAAGCCCATTGAGTTGCTCACGGTGGTCGTTAAACCTCCCAGCAAAAACACAAGTGCTGGGAAACTGCTGGCCACCAGCTGGCAGTGATGGGTCACTGCTGGCTGAAATCTGCCGCTCACGGCCCGGTAGTGGTCCGTTGGTGGCAGCGCTATCAGTTGGCGAGCCATTGATGGCCCTGCAGCATCGCCGTGAATTGTGGGCCTCCAAGCAAGTGCCACTAGTGACCCGTTGCTGGCAACCAATGCAACCCCCCAACAGCAGGTGGAAGCATCGGGACTGCGCATGCGCAGAAGCAACACTTGCTGTATCTCTCAAGGTACCAGTTACTTGAAGACGACGCTATCGCCATCATGTTATTTTAGTGGATGTTAAGAAAAAAATCCATATGTGGAGAGGCGAATTAATTTCCTAATGAAATTTTACGTCGACGAAGATATCAGATTAAGCCGTGAAATACTAGATACACCCACTCCATTCCCATGAATAACAATTCATGGAATGCAGTGGATGAATACCAAGAAAAAATTTGAAACCGCTTGAAACACATATCCTGGAAAACCATTAAAATAGCGTTTGTTGGGAAAAAAAAAGATTATACGCGTACAAAATTTATTAATTATTTGAAAGAAAAAAAAAGCAACGCTATGTGGTATACTCATCCATGGGTTGAATACACAGGACTGGGAGGAATTCGCTTCTAAAAATAACGAGAAGTAAAATAAAATATATTTTACTCTTTAAAACAAATGTAGCTTCGGACAACGGAAAGGAAAGGAACAACGTTAAAAATGTAACAGAGGACAGTACAAAACTTTGGAAAGCGACTCTTAAGTATGTACACGTCTTGAAAATGAGCGAAGTTCCCTTAAGGTAAAAAAAAAAAAAAAAAACTATCGTTACGTTGAAAAAATTAATTTTTCAATTATATGAAACTGACTTTTATGAAAAATACCTCGCAATATTATAAAATGGAAGAGGGAAGCATTCGATTACAAATTGCATACCAAACAGATAGCTTCCAGCACGTAACTGAGCGTTGTGAATTAGTCCGGTCGGTAGCGAGCGCGGCTTCCACGTAAACGGCCCAGGATCGAATCTAGTCAGATGCAAACGGTGATTTTCCGGTCTGTCGAGAAAATTTCCCCAGCAAAGTGCGTTAATTCACAAGCCTCATAAGGGTAAAAAAAAAAAATTGGAGCTTTAGGAAACTGTGGTTATCCTTGCTTTTTTTATTATTATTATTGCTATTACTGGGAAATTGGCGGACAAGATTCGGCAAGCCACCAGTTACGTCACGTGGTTTCTGGCTGCCACTAACGGCCCACTAGCGGACCACATTAGGCTAGCCATCATTTCTGGCAAGTACTTGCAGGGCAACTGAAGGGCCACTTGTGGCAGTTACTGCCTGTGATGGACCACTGATGGCCCTGTTGTGGCATATGACAACTGATGGGGTGCCAACTGTTGGCCGCCCGGACATTTCATTGACGGTTCGGCAGCGGCAACATAGTGCTGGGCCATTGCTGGCAGTGATGGCTGCCAGCAATGGCCCACTGCTGGCCCAGCAATACTGTTTTTGCTGGGCTCCTATCAATCAAAATCTCACATTCAGTCATTTTAATATGAACCTCATAGCGAAAAAATGCGTGGTCAAATTTATGCTTCTATGAAAGACAGAGGTAAATGTGTCAAATCCTAAAGGTCAAATTCATGCTTCTATGAAAGATAATGGTAAACTTTAGCGTCCTAAATCATTTGGCTACGTATTTCGAAAAAAACAAGAAAATTAAATATATATTTATATGTTAAAGTATGTAATTTGTTGGCAAATGGTGAAAAAAAATCCTCTTTAAAATGCATTTTTAAACATTTTTACCGTAAAACTTACCTCCAAGTACGACGACGTGAACACCATTGCGGCAGGCCTAACACAACGCTGCGACGACCACGTCAAGCTTGGCTCCGCTGTAACGGAGGTCTCGCTCCGGCAGCCAACTAACTGGCGTAAGACTACAAGAGGAACCAGGTACGTTCTTGCAAAGAAAGCGTTCAACCTGACAGAAAATAGTTAATTTCTCTCCCAGTTTTTCAAAACACATGGTGAGAATTGCTTTGTTCTTACGCATATAATTCCCTAATACAAAGTATGCAAATGCCTTGCTTTCTTCTAGAAAAGCATTAAAACAGATGTCGCGTTTCCGCCAACGGAAGTTACATGGCATCGGAAAAAGAAAGTTCTGTTTCTGGTATTGAAGACGTGGTTCGCAGTTCATTCAAATTGGATTACAAATAAATAAATAAAATCCTCGACGGAGTGTGAGTTCTTAAACCAAGAAATTGTCAGATTCTGGTGTGAAAAACTGAGACAGAAATGATGAGCTATTTTCTGTAGTGTAGCAGTACAAAATGGAACGTTTTCCTGGCAAGAACGTACCAGGTTCCTTTTGTACTCTTCCGACAGCGAAATGACCGCCGGAACGAGATCATAGTTTCAGCCAAATCAGTAGAGCCACGCTTGGTGTGGTCTGGTTGCTAGCCGCAGCGTTGTGTTAGGCCTGCCGCAGCTGGTGTTCACGTCGTCGTGCTTTGAGGTTTACTATAAAAATCTTTAAAATGCATTTTACAGATGCAATTTTTTTACCATTTGCCATCAAATTACATACTTTAACATATGTATATCTCATGTTTTCCAAAGACGTAGCTGAATTATTTAGTGACATTTTAGTCAATATACAGCATGTTTCCGTTTGTTTCTCCGAAATCTATAAAACGAACATTGATTTTTGAGTCTGGTGATTACAGTACGCTGCAAAACATAAAACCACATCTAAATTTCTTTTAGTTTCAAAATATCAATTTTACAGGACTATCGACAGCCTGCAACGTAAAAACTAACGTTAGCTAACACGTAAACAACGTGTGTTTATGCCCAGTCGCCATTCCGTGACGTCACGACTTTGACGACGTATGGCTGGGAGTTTATTGCATGCTAAGTGCAGTGATGAAAATATATACTGCTGGCCACCCAAAATGCAACACTAAGAAGGACACGGGATAGCAAAGCCAGATTTAGTGGACACATAACAACAGATACAAAGATGAAACGATTGAGCTTACAGGCCCGTGCGACTTGCGGAACACGCAGACATCAATAGTTCGTGTGGCCCCCATGGCTGGCATTAACAGCCGCTACACGCCGCGGCATCGAACGAAAGTGGTTTTGGGTTGGGGTATGTCGGTCCAGGCTGCTTCCACACGTTGCCACAGTTCATCAGGCGTAGCCGCGGGTGGTGCTTGCCGGGCCACTCGGTTGCCGATCAGCGACCAGACGTGTTCGACATATCGGGAGAACCGGAGGGCGATGGCAGCAGTGAAACCTGGTGGGCCGTAAAGAATTGTTGCACGATGCGTGCCACGTGCGGGCGCGCATTGTCCTGTTGAAACGTGGCCGCTGGCACGTAAGGGAGGACTACAGGCTCCAAAACGTCAGAGATGGTTGGTTGGTTGGTTGGTTGATTTATTGGCGCAAGGGCCAGGTTTGGCCAAAGAGCGCCAGACAAAGAACTATTAGCTACAGATTTTTAAAAGCGTGGAAAATGATTAAGAGCAGACAGGCTTGGCAAAAGTTGGAAAAGAGGATGATGAAAGCTGTGAAGACAAGTTAGTTAATTGGGTTCATATAAAAATTTATCAATTAACTATTATAATTATTATTATTATTTTTTCAACACAACTACACAAAGGACGAGTCACCAGGAGGGGGACGAACCGTAACTCTCCTCCCCCCACACCTCTGCAATGCTGGCAGAAGGCGGGGACGAACTGTCACTCTCCTCCCCCCATGTTCCTCTGCAATGTTGGTTGAGGCTGGGGACGAACTGTCACTCTCCTCCCCCTATGTTCCTCTATAATGTTGGTTGAGGGTGGGGACCTCGCTGAGGCCGAGACAGTTGCAATGTTGGTCAGGCGGACCGCGACAGTTGGATGGACACTGCACACCTTTGCGGATTGAGGGCCGGGTCTGCCACACGTGCAGACTTTCGGCTGGAAACTGGAAGAGACGGTCGGCTGCAAAAGAGAAGGCCCAGAATCAGGTATTCGAAAAATCTGGAGCTCGGGGACATGTGTTTTACATGTGTCGCTTGGTCAGCTGTAGATCGCTTGGCAAGGGCGGCGAGAGCTACAGGGCGCGGAACAAAGGGCTGCACGGGTTGTGGTGGAGACCGAACTACTGCGGCAAAAGTACGCTGTCGGGTGGTGGGTATACCCAACTTGGCCTTGGCAGCAGGGTACGAGAGGCCTTCCAGGGTCTTGAGGCGCTGGATCGCCATCTCGTCCTTCCATTTCATACAGGTGCGGGAGTAAGCTGCATGGGCCTCACCACAGTTAACACAGGAGGCCGCAGAAGTGCAACCTTCCCCGTCATGTTCACTGGAGCCACAATTTGCGCAACGAGCGGAACTCTTACAGAAACGTTGGGAATGCCCGTACCTCTGGCACCTGAAACAGCGCAGAGGACTGGGAATGTACGGGTGAACTCCACAGACAAAGTAGCCAGCCTTGATTTCGGTCGGAACTTTCGGGGAGTTAAAAGTCAAGATCACATTTTTAGACTTAATCAAAGAACCATCGCGCCGGAACATCATACGACGTGCAGCAATAACACCTTGATCTGCAAGTTCAGTCACCAATTCTTCTTCACTGCATAGCAAGAGATCAAACTCCGAAATAACACCCCGAGAGGTGTTAAGAAACGGGTGAGGTGTCACTTTGACAGGAATGCCTTGAAGACTAGTGAGGTGCAGAAAAGTGTTACTCTGAGAAACACTGCAAGTTTGGACAAGCAGGTCCCCAGAGCGAAGCTTCCTCACAGACTTCAAGGGGCCAACCGCAGCGTCCAAAGCTTTAGAAATGAAAAAGGGAGATCTGGTGGACAGTCTCTCATTCGGATCGATGGATTCTACAACTAAATGTGTAGCATGTGTATTCACAGCAATCGAGGGTAGACGACGCTTCGGAGCGACTGGTACAGCTGCCGAAGAAGAGGTTTTACATTCTTGGTCCAGGTCATGGTCTAAAGAACGTTTAAGGTTTTGAGACTTGGTAGGTTGAGAAGATGAAGGAGTGTCGTTGTCAACTATCATTGTCTCAGGTGACTTAAATTTGGAGCGTTTGTTTTTGGGTTTACCCATGGAAAAAAAGAAGGAAGATTCGTCTGCAGACTACTCCACCCACCACCGAGCCCTACAAGGGAGAACTGGAGGTCCGCAAGCCAAGAAAATGACACTGGACACAGTTCTGGTTGGTTGGTTGGTTATTAGATTTTAATGGCGAAGGGCCATGGTTGGCCAAAGAGCGTCAGACACAAGACAAAAAAAAAAACAAAAAAAAAACGGGGCATAAATCGCAAAATCTGGCTGACCAAGTAAAACCGAACTATGAGTACAAAGGAAGGGCCAAAAAAGACAATGAAACAAACAGTATGAAAAACATGGTACAATGGTGAGAAACAAGCCGATTAAGTAAAATTGAGGAATGAGAATGATAAAACACATTACGAAATCGAACACAACTACACAAAGGATGAGTCACTTTCCTCCCACACACACTCCAAGATAATGCTGGCCGAGGGCGAGGACGAACTGTCACTATCCTCCCCTCATGTTCCTCTGCAATGTTAGGTGAGGCTGGGGACGAACTGTCACTCTCCTCCCCGATGTTCCTCTATAATGTTGGGTGAGGGTGGGGACCTCGCTGAGTCCGAGACAGTTGCAATGTTGGTCAGGTGGACCGCGGCAGGTGGGTGGACACGGCACACCTTTGCAGATTGAGGGCCGGGTCTTCCGCACGTGCAGGCTGTCTGCTGGGAACCGGAAGAGCCGGTCGTCTTCAAAAGAGAAGGCGCAGACTCAGATGGTCGAATAAGCTGGAGCTCGGTGAAATCCACCTGTGTCGCTTGTTCAACTGTAGATCGCTTGGCAAGTGCGGCGAGAGCTACAGGGCGCGGAACAAAGGGCTGCACGGGTTGCGGCAGAGACTGAACCACTGCGGCAAAAGTACGCTGTCGGTTGTTGGGAATACCCAACTTGGCCTTGGCAGCAGGGTACGAGGCCCTCCAGGGTCTTGAGGCGCTGGATCGCCTTCTCGTCGTTCCACTTCGAACAGGACCTGGCATAAGCAGCGTGGGAGTCACCACAGTTTACACAGCAGGGCTCTGAAGTGCATCCAGTCCCTTCGTGGTCTCGGGATCCACAATTGGCGCACCTCGCAACACTGTTACAGGACCGCTGGGAATGTCCATACCTCTGGCACTTAAAACAGCGTAGAGGATTTGGTATATAAGGACGAACTGCACATAACAAGTAACCAGCCTTTATTTCAGTAGGTACCTTCGGGCTGTTAAAAGTCAAAATAACATTTCGTGATTTGATCAGCGCGCCACCGCGCCTGAAAGTCATGCGTCTGGCAGCTATGACACCCTGATCAGCAAGTTCACACACAAGTTCATCTTCATCGCAGACCAACAAGTCGGGCTCAGAAATGACTCCCTTGGAGCTGTTGAGATACGGATGTGCCGTCACTTGAACTGGAATATCCTGAAGTCTGGTCAACTGCAGAAGAGATTTGCTCTGAGAGAGAGTGCAAGTTTCCACAAGCAGGTCTCCAGAGCGTAGCTTCTTCACTGACTTCAAAGAGCCAGCAACACCCGCAAGTGCCTTCAAGATGAAAAAGGAGACTTTGAGGAAAGTTTCAACATCTGGTCAGTAGAAGAAATGACGAGAAAAGTAGCTTGAGGTATCGAATCTGCAAGTGTAATGCGACGTTTCTGAGCTGACGGCTCAACACCTGGATCTAAAGATACGTCGCGGTGATGTCGTTTTTCAACGAAAGTTCTCTTCAGTGTGTTATGTGTGGGAGGTGGTTGAGGCAAATTTGGCGCCTGATCAATCACCATATCCTGTTGTTTTTTAAATTTTGAGGAGGGTTTATGTTTCCCCATGGGAGTAAGAAAGAATTCATCTGCAACGTACTCCGCCCACAATCGAGCCCAACAGGGGAGAACTGGAGGTCCGCAAGCCAAACACATGACGCAAGACACAGTTCTAGAGCTTAGTTGCAAATATAGTCCGTTGGCTGTGATCACACGCACTCGGCGGACACTTCGGCCTCCGGGTACCGTCATGCCAACGCCTTTGGCATGATCCCACAGCCCCCGGGCTCACCCTGCCGTGCAATACGACAAAAAGCCGCTAAAGCCCTGCACACAACTTGGTACAAGACTTCTGACCAGAGGTGGGTTAGGCTCTAGCCTCCCGTTTACAGCGAAGCCAGGGTCGAAGAGGATTGTTGGTACACAGGAGGCACTTAACCGGTCTCCTGCGACCTCAGCCGCCAGACATCCCATTTCCGCCTCACGGGTCTCCGCACGCGGCAAACATGCAGGTAGGTCTAGCACCCAAACCAGCTAAAAGGAAAAAAAAGAAATCCAAAGACAAATCCTGGCAGGGAACCTAAACGGAATCTCAGCAACCTACGAACTGAGCGGTTAATATAAATCAGTTAGTGGTGGAGGGTAACAAAACCACAAGACCGGGGTGTTAGTACATAACGTGGTAGAGATTAGGTAGAGAACACAACACGGGCAACTAGCCAGTGGAGAAAATAAATAAAAACGAAAGAGCGAGACACAAGACCAGCTAGGGATCGTGGGGCCGCAACTCCCCAACAGCTGGATGAACAGCCGTCCCTGCAAACACCAACAGCACCGAAACAAAAAACAAGCGGTGGCATGACATCAGATGTTGACCAGTCACAAGGTCAGCTCGGGCCGTGGGGGCGCCGCTCCCCAAATAACTGGAAAACCAGTTATCCCCGTGCAGGGAGAAGATGGAGTGTCGTTGGCAACGATCATTGTCTCAGGTGACTTAAATGTGGAGCGTTTGTTTTTGGGTTTACCCATGGAAAAAAAGAAGGAAGATTCGTCTACAGACTACTCCACCCACCACCGAGCCCTACAAGGGAGAACTGGAGGTCCGCAAGCCAAGAAAATGACGCTAGACACAGTTCTGGAGCTTATACGTTGCAGATATAGTCCGTTGGCTGTGATCACACGCACTCGGCGGACACTTCGGCCTCCTGGTACCGTCATGCCAACGCCTTTGGCATGATCCCACAGCCCCGGGCTCACCCTGCCGTGCCATACGACAAAAAAGCCGCTAAAGCCCTGTACACAACTTGGTACAAGACTTCTGACTAGAGGTGGGTTAGTCTCTAGCTTCCCGTTTACAGCGAAGCCGGGGTCGAAGAGGAGTGTTGGTACACAGGAGGCACTTAACCGGTCTCCTGCGACCTCAGCCGCCAGACATCCCATTTCCGCCTCACGGGTCTCCGCACGCGGCAAACATGCAGGTAGGTCTAGCACCCAAACCAGCTAAAAGGAAAAAAAGAAATCCAAAGAAGACAAATCCTGGCAGGGAACCTAAACGGAATCTCAGCAACCTACGAACTGAGCGGTTAATATAAATCAGTTAGTGGTGGAGGGTAACAAAACCACAAGACCGGGGTGTTAGTACATCACGTGGTAGAGATTAGGTAGAGAACACAACACGGGCAACTAGCCAGTGGAGAAAATAAAGAAAAACGAAAAAGCGAGACACAAGACCAGCTCGGGAACGTGGGGCCGCGACTCCCCAACAGCTGGATGAACAGCCGTCCCTGCAAACACCAACAGCACCAAAATAAGAAAAAAACAAGCTGTGGCATGACATCAGATGTTGACCAGTCACAAGGTCAGCTCGGGCCGTGGGGGCGCCGCTCCCCAAATAACAGGAAAACCAGTTATCCCCGTGCGGGGACACAGTTCTGGAGCTTATACGTTGCAGATATAGTCCGTTGGCTGTGATCACACGCACTCGGCGGACACTTCGGCCTCCTGGTACCGTCATGCCAACGCCTTTGGCATGATCCCACAGCCCCCGGGCTTACCCTGCCGTGCTATACGACAAAAAAGCCGCTAAAGCCCTGTACACAACTTGGTACAAGACTTCTGACTAGAGGTGGGTTAGTCTCTAGCCTCCCGTTTACAGCGAAGCCGGGGTCGAAGAGGAGTGTTGGTACACAGGAGGCACTGAACCGGTCTCCTGCGACCTCAGCCGCCAGACATCCCATTTCCGCCTCACGGGTCTCCGCACGCGGCAAACATGCAGGTAGGTCTAGCACCCAAACCAGCTAAAAGGAAAAAAAGAAATCCAAAGAAGACAAATCCTGGAAGGGAACCTAAACGGAATCTCAGCAACCTACGAACTGAGCGGTTAATATAAAACAGTTAGTGGTGGAGGGTAACAAAACCACAAGACCGGGGTGTTAGTACATAACGTGGTAGCGATTAGGTAGAGAATACAACACGGGCAACTAGCCAGTGGAGAAAATAAATAAAAACGAAAAAGCGAGACACAAGACCAGCTAGGGATCGTGGGGCCGCAACTCCCCAACAGCTGGATGAACAGCCGTCCCTGCAAACACCAAAACAAAAAACAAGCGGTGGCATGACATCAGATGTTGACCAGTTACAAGGTCAGCTCGGGCCGTGGGGGCGCCGCTCCCCACGTCAGAGATGTAGCGGTGGATGTTGAGTGTACTGGCGATGCGTACCATAGGGGTGCGGGTGTCATATCCAATTGCGCCCCAAACCATAACGCCAGGCGACGGACCGGTATGACGATGCATAATGCAGGCGTCATACAGTCTCTCGCCGCGGTGCCGCCACACGCGGATCCGACCATCGTGGTTTGGATTGGATTGGAGGTTTAACGACCACCGTGAGCAACTCAATGGGCTATAAGCAGTCGCCCGTCCCTAATTTAGGGTCACTGGTTCCAGGGAAGGGAGAGAGCCAGTGCCGTAAGACAAACACAACATCCATGCCTCACCGGGATTCGAACCCGGACCCCTTTCGGACGAATGATCAGAGGCCAACGCCTTAGACCACTGCGCCACCGGGGCGGCCGGATCCGACCATCGTGGTGTTGCAGGCAGAAGTGGGATTCGTCGGAGAAGACAATGTCGTGCCATTCCGTACTCCAGGTGCGCCGTTCAACGGCCCAATGCCGCCGCACTCTCCGGTGGTGTAACGTCAATGGTAATCGGAGCAGTGGGCGCCGTGCGACAAGTCCCCGCTCCTGCAGATGACGTAGAACGGTACGTGCTGACACAGGTTGTTGCGCAACACACCCTAATTCCTGCGCGATCGTTCGTGATGTGGCGGTGCGAGCCGTCAATTCCCGCCGCACAACATGTCGGTCCTCTCGTTCGGTGGTGTGCCGCGGCTGCAGCAGTCACTCACGTCGGTCCGTCCGTCCAGCCTGCACCCACCGAATCCATACTAGCCTCACTGTGGCTGGATTTCGTCCCACACGGGCGCCGATGTCTCGGTACGATAAACCGCTGTCGCGATAAGTCACTATTCGTCCTCTGTCGAAATCCAAAACGTGCTGGAATGACTGCCGTATTCTGCGACGTGGCACCAGGAAGCTTCCCACGCACGGGTCCTGCAGCACAACACACTTTCATTACTAACACCCAGCCTTCTGAGCACCCTTGTTATAGTGCTTCTCGGTGGTGTGCCGGGCGCACATGATTTGCATAAGCCCTACAATGCTAATCGTTTGCAAGCCCTCTCGCGGGCGACGCATGCTCCGAATTTCAGGCCAATCCGATGCTTCCTTCTTGGTGTTGCATTTTGGGTGACCAGCAGTGTATAATTTTTCTGCGATATGTGTAATTACACTTAACAGTCAGCGATTTCTTCATTTCTTTACTTATCTGCAATTTCTTTCGTTTCATCGTTAACGACCACAATCAACATCACAAGGTGGTAAAAGCCGTAAAAGCAGTCGTCCATTCCTTCCTAAGTTAATGCCACTGCTTAATGGGATACCTAAACTGAAAAGCCGTCAGCTGCCGTGTGACATTTGAAGTTCAGCATCTAAGGAAAGAATCCATCAGATCCCGTAGGATCCTAAAGGCGTTCTGGTGTTTATGTCAGTTACATCCGTTTTTTAAAGCGTAGTATATAAGCACAAAACTTTGTTTATATTTTTCCTTTTATGAAGAAAAATATAAAAACACTACAGTATGTAAAAATTGCAACACCAAGAAGACACCATGCGATTCGAATGAAATTTATACCACTCATTACTAATATGACTGTGCATAAGTGATTTAATTTTCGGAAGAATACAATAATTTTCACCTGAAAAAATCAGTATCTTGTGAAGTATTCACGAGTTGCAATAAGGGCTTTTAGACGACGTGCCATTGAATCGAAAAGGCATTGGATATTATCCTAAGTAATTGCTTGCCATGCGGCATGTATGCGAGTCCACAGATCATTGGTACTGACCGCTGGAGAATTTTGATGGGTCAGTTGCCGAGTGACCATATCCCAGACATGTTCAATAGGCGATATGTCTGGTGATAGTGGAGACCAGGGAAGAAGCTGTATCTGCTGTGCTGCGAAGAGAGCTTGAACATTCCTGGCAACATGTGGTCAGGCATTGTCCTGCTGAAATATAGCGCCAGGAGTACTTTAAAGGAAAGGTATAACTTTTGCCTGTACAACTTCCCTGATGTAGCGGTCGCTGTTGACATTGCTTTCAAGTCGTAGCAGCCGAGATCGCGAATGGTACCCTGTGGCACCCCCACCAGCACACTTGGCGTTCGGCCCGTATGGCCCTTGACAATGCATGTTAAACGAATTCGCTCACCACAATATCGTGTAATGCGTATGCGGCCATCATAGTAGTCCAAGTTGAATCGGGACTCGTCCGAAAACACATGTTGCCAATCAGCACTCCATTGTCTGTATTGAAAACTCCATTCCAGTCTGAGGCGGTGGCGTCTTCACCATCAGCACGAAATACTCATTTAGGACTATCACAAATTTCACATCACAACAATTAATTTAATAAACAAAAAAAAACAATACGATTTTTATGCCGTGTCACCTCTCTACAAATCAAAACAAACAACCTCTCGTCCCACGCTCTTCACTCAGTCTCTCTGCTTCTCCGTCGACACCAAAGTCCTTTCAGCTCTCTGACGTCAGCAATGACGTCCCTATCCAAGACTGGGAATGGTACAGGGTCAACGGAATCCACTGAAAAGGGATGCATACAACCAGTCCTCTGTGCAGCAGACGGCGTAGAACTATACAGGAGATTCTTAGGTACGGACGCATTGGCGTAGTCAGCTGATAAAAAGTGGCGTCACGCCAGAAGCACAGGGAGAGGGGCTGATGCCACCTCCTCTTACTTCTAACCTCCTTGATTGGAACACTCGTTTGAGGACAAAATGGCGTGGTCCCCCCAAATCGGCAGTTCATTTGGAGACGTATACGTGCTCAAAATAAATATGCAAATCTTTTTGTCAATAAACTGATTTGCTTCAATAAGTGTTTTATTACATATTGAAACTTGTGTCTTAAAAGGATATATCTTGTAGAATGTTGGTAATATGTATTGACAAAATAGAACTATGATGGCGAAAACATATTACTAAAAGTGAAATGCCTTACCCTACGCCGAATTAAAATCGAGCTGCACACTAAAGTAATTGCATGGTGAATTTTTCATTTTGCCATAGCTTTTGAAGGGACTCAGAACAAGTACAGTCGAGATTTGACCTCGTCAGTCGTGCAATGTCTTAGTGCTGGCCACTGACCATTCGTACAAGTTGCTACTGGTTCGAGTCCCGAATGAGGCGTGGTTAATGTGTTTGTCTTACAGCATTTGCTCTCTCTCTCTTCCCTAGAACGAATGTCTCCAAATTAGAGACAGGTGACTGCTTCTAGTCCTTAGAGTTGCTCGCGGTGGTTTATGCTTTATCACGGAAACTGATTTGCGTAATTATCAGTGTTGTGCGTGCGTCTTCTTGGCACACCCCAGTTTTCCACTATTGTACTGTAATTTCTTTGCACCGTGCCTTTTGTGAACTGCTCTGTACATACCTTCCAATATTTTGTTATAAGCATTTTGCTCGCTATGTACCTGTTTTTTTCTTTCGAACCACAAGTTCGTGTGCCCAACTACTATTGTTTTCGTCGAATGCGCTGCTGCTCCTTTATTTGCACCGTGCTCTTCTGCCTTTCTATTTTTTCCGGTAACTGTATTGCATAATAATATACATAATATATGCATCAGGTGTTGACACCCGATAATGTCTTTTATCATTCGATTTTTGTTTTGTTTTATGGGACGGTTTCCCACTTGCATAATATAGAGACCATCTCATTGTTTTGACATTTTAATTTGCTGTCGAGCGACTCATTGTAACATATCATGTTTTAATAAAGAATTTGAACTGCGCACGGTGGTCATTAAACTCTGAAAGAAAAAAAATAAAATAAATAAGTCAAAATTTGTTTTCGCAAGAAGAGTGTTGGAAAATTAGAACAACGAAAACTACTTTCAAGAACATTTTCCCATTAGAAATCTAACGAGCTAGTTTGGAAGTGTAAATTCGAGAACATTTGAGGACAAACATCAAAATTTGAGGACAATGTGCGCCCCCAAAGGCATCAGAGGTTTTTGAGGACAGTAAACTAAGTTCGAGGACTGTCTTCAAGAATTCGGGACTTCTGATCAGCTTAGCGTACCCGGTGCATTACGTTAATGGAAATTAAAGAACTTTTCACAAATGAGAAACGATTTAAATGATTAAATAGATTTTATACATAGAGTCACAACTCCTATCCACGCAGTACTGGCCACCATAAGTACGAAGGAATGTATGTTTTAAGTATGAAGGAATATATGGATATTATATCACGTTCAAAATATAATAATCATCTATAGAACAATGTTTTTTGGTTTGAATATAAGACTTAACAATTTTTGAACACCCTCTCTTGTTCATTTCAATTTTTTTTATTCAATGTTCAAAAAATCCCACTTCGAAACACATGTTCGATATCCGAATAGTCACATTTGGGGCCTAAGGATTGTTTGCAATCGAAGTTTTCGAACATGGGATACTAAAAGTTTCAAAAATTGTGTGTTTTGAGACATCAGAATTTCTAAATTGGGCTTGGGAGCACTAAAAATGCAAATACAGTTCTTCGACAATTACCCCTGTAAAAATTGACTTGCTGTTCCTCCCTTGCGGAAAAAGAAGTATACTTATTGCCTCGCATTTTTTTAATTTGCTGAAAAAAAACAGTTGAAAACTATTTCCTCCTATGAGTTTCAATTTTTAATCATGTTTTTTTAATAAGATTAGCCAAAACATGGTGAAAAGCCTCCAAGGCTCTGTGTAAACAGCTATGTATGTGTGTTCCTACCCTATAGAAAGATTAAGTATTTGCATTGCTTCACATTTTTTTAATTTGCTGAAAAACACCAGTTGGAAACTATTTCCTCTTATTAATTTAAAATTTTAATCATGTTTTTTGAATACGGTTGCCCAAAACATGATGAAAAGCCTCCAAGGCTCTCTGCGTAAACATAGGCATCTTTTCTTAGCAAAACCCCCCAAAAAAAAAAAAAAAAAAAAAAACCCAGTTCCCACAGGTTTGTAGTCAAAGAAAACAATAAGGTAGAAAAAGGATTTTTGCATGCATGTATCCGTTAGAGGGAGTGATGTATTAATTGTTAATTTGCTTCATAAGGACATACAGTGTTTACTGAGGCATAGAAGTGTTTCGTTAGAAAATTAGATGAGATAAAGTGCTGTCTTACTCTTTCAAATTATACGTAGGAATAGCTTTTAAAATTAGTTTATTGAGTATGAATACAGCACAACAATTAATAATAGATATGAAGAGCTCTGCATGTCTGAGGAAAATCAGTGATAGTTTTGTAAACATATCTGTAGATCCCCTTTTTTGTTTTATGTGATATTCATTTTTCATGAGCACATGTGTTAAAAATATTTTTCAATAAAACAATTTGAGGAACAAAAGGCTGGTGATTAAGGGTAATATGAAAGAACGATAATGCGGTATATTTAAATTCGCATTGCTGCAACTTCACGTACTAGGTGTTTGTTGTATGTAGCGGCATATTTTCTATTTCATAGCTCATTTTAATCCAAATTGAGAACTTGCTAATTAAATTTTGATCTAGGAATTTGTTGATTCGCATTCGAATATTCCTTCTGCGCTATTTATATGATATATTATACGTTGAATCAGACACTGTATGTACCTTTCCAATAGCTATGAATTTCTCACAAACTCCTCGTGGTAACAGATGGCGCTGCTGTCTCAATTGCTGCTCGTTGCCTCCGAATTGCAGCATTAGGTTTGCCCATTTGCCAGTCTATTCTCTCCAAGGTCTTTGGCCTCTCGAGGCGTGTAGACAGATAAAATGACGGATTTAACAAACTTTATAAATTATACAAACTTACTGTTTTATCAACTGTATAATTTAGTTTGTTTTTGCTTGTGACGTCACTCCAAAAATTTGCTGTGACCTATGGCAGCAGAACCAAGGGTGTCTCCACTTAATATAAGCTCGATGTGACAAACGCTCTTTTTTTGCAACGTGACAGCCTATTTCCTGCTTTGGTAGTGAAAATATATATATATATATATATATATTCTATAAAGAAGATACCTAAGCAAAAAAATACATATATAATTTTGACTCACACCTAGTACAACATAGAAAAGGTTATGTATCTACCTGTGCGAGTAAAAGGAGAAAAGATAAAAAAATAAAATAAAACAACTGAATGTAGAAGGTGTCGAGAATACTGAGCCTTGGCTTTATCAAGGACCAGCAAAAACTCTGCATTTTCTCACTTCCACAAAGACCTAGTTGGAAATGGGTTTCTGCAAGGCCATAGATGCAAGTAACATTCCCACCTAAAATAGTTTAAAAAATATATATATAAGTCATGTCCTCCGTAGAGTAGCATGACCTAGCACTAGTTAACAATTTCGCTTGCATCCATTAACCTTCATGGCCCGACCCATGCTCTTCATCTGTTACTATTAAACAGAGAGAAGAAGATTAAAGAGAACTCAAGCTGTGAGAGTGACATAATAATTAGAAATGATTTTCAGCTATAACGAAATTCCAAGTTCGTTTGAGAGAGAATTTAAACCTGAAAAACAATGCAAAAGAAATCCAAATTTTACATTGCAATTAAAAAAGGAAATGTTAATTTATAACGAACAGATTTTTGAAAGAAAACTTGAGTCTAAAAAACCCCCTACTCTACAACTTATGACAGCACGAAAACGAGAATAAGTTAAAGATAATAATTAACTAAAGAAAACTTTGTGAAAGTTATATACCTTAAACAGTTAGTTGCAATATGTACAAAGTATTTCAGCAGTGCTTTAAGTGCATAATTAATTAGTTATTAAGAACTTAACTACTTTGAAAAAACAGCGCATAGACAGCGCATAGAAAAGGAACAAGCTTAGCCATCTTCTGTTCCTAGGTACCCCAAAAGACGCTCAAAGTTACAAAGAAAAGTAAGAGTTAAAACCCGCAAAAATGTTAACAGACAAACCAATGCTTAAAAGCTGAAAAGCTAAAAAACGACAGAGGAAAGGGTACATGAAGTACAAACATTGAACTTATAAAACCCAGAACCCAAAAACAAGGAAGAGAGCTTACCTCTTGTGTGACAAAAACTTTTCTCCTCACAAGAGAAGAACATGGCTGACCTCTTCCGCCACTCCCTAGACAGCTAGGGGGCAGTGAGGGTGGGGCTGATGGCCTCCTCATACAGCAAGAAACCAACGCGCGGAGATTTTAACCAGTGAAAAAATATATAAACTTAAGACTGTGGATCTGAATGATCAGAAAGAGCAGAATTAACTCTCCAGAATACATGAGAAATATTATAAAATACACGAGCAGTTTATTTAATAATCTTTGCATGTATTAAATCACCTTAGTGAGCTTCTATAGATTAATCAGAATCTTATTAATTTTAATGTTGGTTTTACTATTTTTAGTATAGCTATCCTAGTGATGAATAACTAGTTTTATTTTTTATTTGTTTTTATTTTCTTTTATAAACAGATTTTTAAGTTTTTTTTGTGATTTTGTTTATGTTATTTAATTTTTTGTTTTAATAGGACCGTCATATCCATAGCACTAAGGTTCCTTTAGGTAGTTAATAGGCATCCTCTAGCCAACTTCCTTACGGCTTTGATTGGTCAGAATCATATTATTAACTGTGTAGAAAATTAAAGCAGATCTGCCAACCTTACTCTATTATTCAGAATAATTTTTCTTAAAGTTCTTTTGATGAAAGAAGAAGGAATTTCGTTCTCTAGAAAACTTTCTACAAATTCTTGAAATTCTTAGGACCTGAGAAATTAGTACATTCTCAATTACTTTGGTTGAAATGTTATTATTCCAGTGTAGATATTTAATTACTTTGAAAGGAAAATTAACTCTTTTATCAAAGAGGCTAATAGATGGGTTACCTCTGTTGAGCTTAATGCTTAAGTCTAGGAACTCAAGTTCCTGATTACTGTGGTTGGTTTTACATAAGTTAAGAGAGCTAGGATAGATATTATCAAAATCACTCTCTATAACTTCTGAATTATTGATACACAGCAGATCATCAATATATCTAAAAGTGTAAAGGTAGTTATCTGAGCAGGTGGGGTGATTTTTAATGAATTTATATTCCTTAAAGAACAGGAATAGATTAGCGATATTCGTGGACGTTGAAGTTCCCATTGGAATACCGTTCACTTGCTTATAGAGAGTATTATTATATAAGATATGGTTATTTTTTATGCAGCAATTGAGATAAGAGTTCCAAGTTCCTACATCAACAAATTGGTTAAGTTTAAATTCTGCATACAGCTCTTTAAAGGTAGTGATTATATCTGATAGAGGCAGATTAGTATATAGGTTTTCAAAATCATAACTATTAATATCTAGGGGACAAACTTTGAGTATAGTAGAAATTACTTCTGCATTATTATTAATTATCCAAAAATCTCTGTACATCAAGTTAGAACAGTTTCTAATGTGTTTCAAAACCTTCTTTAAGACATCTTCAAAAGCAAGATCTATTTTCTTTTTATGACTCCTTACTCCACTAGCTATGAACCTGAACTTCACAGGATCCTTATGAAACTTAACTGTCGCAAAAAGAAATGGAAATTCAGGCTCATATCTTCTAGTTTGTGGAATTTTAAGTTTCTTGAAGAATGCCTTAAACCGATTTTCTAACTGCTTGGTAGAATAACTTACGGGCTCGTATGTTACTCTATTATTGAGTTCCATAGTTAACAATTCAAAATAGAACTTCTTACAGATAATTGCAAAATTATTGCTAGCTTTATCCGTAGTGGTAAAAATAAATTGGTCTTGTAGTTTGGAGAGTGACCTTTTAGCTTCTCCAGAGAAAAAGAGATTTCTGTCGAAACAAAAGTCCAGACCTGCCAACTCACCGGTGAAGCTATTGATTATATTATATTTCCATTCTGCGAAGGCCTCAATAGGCTGATTGTACGTTAAACTGGTTTTTACGATGTACTTATTTACATCTTGAGTGAAGCTCTCAAGAATCCTTTCTTTGGAAATTGTGAAGGAAGGTCTGAATTTAGAGCCATACTCTAATAAATTCCTAAGCTTTTCATTTTCAACAAAACTCAAGTTTCCGGTGATAATATGGTTGTAATTCTTATCATAGTGAACTGTTTTTTTATGTTCATCACAAGAACAAGTAGTAATTACAGGAATGTAGCTCGAAGAGTTAAGTTTGTAGTTTTTAACAATTGACCCTAAGGTCTTAACATATTTAAAACTTACAATAGACTGGTGCCTGTGGATGGGAAAAAAATTGCATTATTGTAGAACAGCTTCCTTACATTGAGATTATCGTAGGCTTTATTTAGGAACCTGATGGTAACAAAATTACTGGAAAATTCTTTAAGAGAAATTTTATCTTTAAGAATATGTTTAAGAATGTCCAGAACCAAAGCAAAAACATGCTTATCAACATGGTCAGCAGTTTCATTCCAGAATTTGAAAAAACATTTAAGGACAGAGTGCTTGAAGGACTTGAGAATTTTGTAAGTATTTTTAACAAAATTAGTGCCTGTTTTAAAGCTTTCCAGAGTTTTTAGCAAGTTTATCTGTTACTATTAAACAGAGAGAAGAAGATTAAAGAGAACTCAAGCTGTGAGAGTGACATAATAATTAGAAATGATTTTCAGCCATAACGAAATTCCAAGTTCGTTTGAGAGAGAATTTAAACCTGAAAAACAATGCAAAAGAAATCCAAATTTTACATTGCAATTAAAAAGGAAATGTTAATTTATAACGAACAGATTTTTGAAAGAAAACTTGAGTCTAAAACCCCCTACTCTACAACTCATGACAGCACGAAAACGAGAATAAGTTAAAGATAATAATTAACTAAAGAAAACTTTGTGAAAGTTATATACCTTAAACAGTTAGTTGCAATATGTACAAAGTATTTCAGCAGTGCTTTAAGTGCATAATTAATTAGTTATTAAGAACTTAACTACTTTGAAAAAACAGTGCATAGACAGCGCATAGAAAAGGAACAAGCTAAGCCATCTTCTGTTCCTAGGTACCCCAAAAGACGCTCAAAGTTACAAAGAAAAGAAAGAGTTAAAACCCGCAAAAATGTTAACAGACAAACCAATGCCTAAAAGCTGAAAAGCTAAAAAACGACAGAGAAAAGGTACATGAAGTACAAACTTTGAACTTATAAAACCTAGAATTTCAAGAATTTGCAGCAACAAGTCCAAATTGTTGCTGCAAATTCTTGAAATTCTTAGGACCTGAGAAATTAGTACATTCTCAATTACTTTGGTTGAAATGTTATTATTCCAGTGCAGATATTTAATTACTTTGAAAGGAAAATTAACTCTTTTATCATAGAGGCTAATAGATGGGTTACCTCTGTTGAGCTTAATGCTTAAGTCTAGGAACTCAAGTTCCTGATTACTGTGGTTGGTTTTACATAAGTTAAGAGAGCTAGGATAGATATTAGCCCCACCCTCACTGCCCCCAGCGTCTAGGGAGTGGCGGAAGAGGTCAGCCATGTTCTTCTCTTGTGAGGAGAAAAGTTTTTGTAACACAAGAGGTAAGCTCTCTTCCTTGTTTTTGGGTTCTAGGTTTTATAAGTTCAAAGTTTGTACTTCATGTACCTTTTCTCTGTCGTTTTTTAGCTTTTCAGCTTTTAGGCATTGGTTTGTCTGTTAACATTTTTGCGGGTTTTAACTCTTTCTTTTCTTTGTAACTTTGAGCGTCTTTTGGGGTACCTAGGAACAGAAGATGGCTTAGCTTGTTCCTTTTCTATGCGCTGTTTTTTTCAAAGTAGTTAAGTTCTTAATAACTAATTAATTATGCACTTAAAGCACTGCTGAAATACTTTGTACATATTGCAACTAACTGTTTAAGGTATATAACTTTCACAAAGTTTTCTTTAGTTAATTATTATCTTTAACTTATTCTCGTTTTCGTGCTGTCATGAGTTGTAGAGTAGGGGGTTTTAGACTCAAGTTTTCTTTCAAAAATCTGTTCGTTATAAATTAACATTTCCTTTTTTAATTGCAATGTAAAATTTGGATTTCTTTTGCATTGTTTTTCAGGTTTAAATTCTCTCTCAAACGAACTTGGAATTTCGTTATGGCTGAAAATCATTTCTAATTATTATGTCACTCTCACAGCTTGAGTTCTCTTTAATCTTCTTCTCTCTGTTTAATAGTAACAGATGAAGAGTATGGGTCGGGCCAGGAAGGTTAATGGATGCAAGCGAAATTGTTAACTAGTGCTAGGTCATGCAACTCTAAGGAGGACATGACTTATATTTATATTTTTTAAACTATTTTAGGTGGGAATGTTACTTGCATCTATGGCCTTGCAGAAACCCATTTCCAACTAGGTCTTTGTGGAAGTGAGAAAATGCAGAGTTTTTGCTGGTCCTTGATAAAGCCAAGGCTCAGTATTCTCGACACCTTCTACATTCAGTTGTTTTATTTTATTTTTTTATCTTTTTTCCTTTTGATCACACAGGTAGATACATAACCTTTTCTATGTTGTACTAGGTGTGAGTCAAAATTATATATGTATTTTTTTGCTTAGGTATCTTCTTTATAGAATGTGAATTCTGAATTTTCAAAACTGCTGCGTTGCGCGTTTTGATTTTCAGGTTATTTTGCACCCTTCGTTTTAAATTCTAAAATTTTTTACTTAGTCTTCAGTTTTGCTCTTTAGTATGTTTTATATAATATATATATATATATATATATATATATATATATATATATATCATCATCATCAACCATTATCAATCCACTGCTGGATGTAGGTCTCTCCAAGTTTCCTCCACAACGGTCTGTCTTGTGCCTGTCTCATCCATGTCACTCCCGCATACTTTCGAATTTCATCCACCCATCTCCCATGTGGTCTTCTTCTGGGTCTTTTCCTGTCCCTTGGAATCCAATCTAAAATTTCGGCTGTCCATGGATGGTCTCTCCTTCTGGCAGTATGTCCAGCCCATTGCCATTTCAGGGATTTAACTCTGATCATGATGTCTTCCACTCTTGTCATTTTTCGGATCCATGAGTTCCTCTTCTTATCTCTCCTGGTTACACCAAGCATGCACCTCTCCATGCTTTTTTGAGTTGTCTGCAGCCTTTGTATGTATATTTTAGATAATGTCCACGTCTCTGCACCATACGTAAGCACTGGAAGGATGCATTGATCAAACACTTTTCTTTTAAGACATAATGGCATATTGCTCTTGAAAATTATGCTGTTTCTTCCAAAAGCTCTCCAGGCAAGTTTTGTACGCCGATTAATTTCTTCATCAATGTGACCCTCATTTGATATCTGCTGTCCAAGATAAACGTACGTGTCTGTTATCTCCAGCTTTCCTCCATCAATTGATAAATCTTCATTTCTTGTAAAAGCATTGTACATCACTTTTGTCTTCTGAAATTTCATTTTTAATCCCACTTCTTTACTCTTGTCAGCAAGTTCTTGGATCATACTCTGCAGCTCTGATGGGGTAGTTGCAAAAATGACTACGTCATCAGCAAAACAAAGGTGGGTTAGATAATCTCCATTAATCTTTATCCCTTTGTTTTCCCAGTTCAGTGATTGAAAGACATTTTCCAATGTGGCATTAAAGAGCTTCGGAGATATGGTGTCACCTGGTCTCACTCCCTTTCCAATTTTTATGTGTGTTGTATTTTCAAACAGCCGAATCTTTGCACTTGCATTTTCATAGATGTTATTAATAATATTAATGAACGCATCTTCAATACCGCAGGATTTCAGAGCCATTGTAACTGCTGATGGTTTCACTGAATCAAAGGCTTTTTCATAATAGATAAAACCTATGCACAATGGAAGTTCATATTCCCTCGCTCTTTCAATTAGTTCTCTCAGTACGTGGATATGATCTATTGTGCTGTAGCCACTCCTGAATCCGGCTTGTTCTCTCGGTTGAGACATGTCCAGTGTTACCTTCAAGCGGTGTGAAAGAACTTTAGTGAAGATTTTATAAACCACTGATAGGAGGCTGATAGGTCTGTAGTTCCTGAGATCCTCAATGTCACCTTTTTTATGTAGCAGGATCATTGTAGCGTTGTTCCAATCCTCAGGAATCTTCCCTTCATTAAGGCATCGAGTGAAAATTTGGGCGAGTACTGTTTCGATTTCTCCACTTGCTTCTTGTATGATGTCTACAGTAATTCCATCTTCTCCTGGAGCTTTCCCCCGCTTCATGTTCTTGATTGCATGTGCAACTTCTGCTGTGAGGACTCGAAGAACTGTGGTACCTTCCATGATGTCTGGAGTACATGCATCATCCCTTTCATATAATTTGGAGTAGAAATCTTTCACTCTTGTCAAAATTTCGCCTCTATTTCTTGTTACAGACCATCTTCTTTTCTCTGTGCCATAATCTGTTTTCTTCCCTTACTGAGATGTCCCTTTGCTATCTTTAGGCTCTGGTTGTTTCAATTGCTTTCCTCACTAGTTCACAGTTGAATTTCCTTACGTCTTCAGTGATACTTTTTCGTACTGTCTTGCATAGCTCTATATATTCCACTTTGGAAGTCACATCTTCTTTAGTTGTCCTCATCACTCTTCTTTTTTGCATCAACATTTTGGTTTTTCCTGAAAATTTGTTCACATGCAATTTGTTCTTAGATCCAGCTAATTTTGTTGCTGTTTCCATAAGACCTTTGGTTACTTTTCTGTTAACTTCAGAAATATCCACTTCTTCCGATGTTAGGCCTTCTAAAGCAGAGAATCTGTTCTTCAGTTCCAATTTGAAGGTATTATGGTGTTTTTTAAGGTTGGTTATGTCAATACATCTTGTTTGTCTTATGAGCTTGCTACATTCGAGTTTAGTGTTGAGGTGCATCTTACATCTCACCGATCTATGGTCACTGCCTGTGTTGAACTTGTTTAGCACACTGCAGTCTTCTATGACGAATTTTTTGTTACCCATAATGAAATCAATTTCACTTGTCGTCCCATTTGGATGTCTCCATGTCCATTTCCTGTGTGGCTTTTTCTTGAAAAAGGAGTTTAAGATGAAAAACCCTTCTGCCTCTGCAAACTCTACGAGAGTATTTCCACGCTGGTTTCTGTTGCCGTGACCGAATTTACCTACTGAAGTTTCATTCTGTTGCCGTTGCCCTATTTTTGCATTGAAATCTCCCATAATTATCTTCAAGTGCTGCTTACCTTTATTATTTAGATGACGAATTTCCTCATAAAATTCTTCAATTTCTTCTTCAGGATGACTTGTGGTGGGTGCATAAGTTTGAATAATATGAGCCTGGTATCTTCTCGAGAGTTAAATAAAGAGTCGTGCAGCTCTGTCAGAGGAACTTTCAACTTTATCCTTCAGTTTCTTGTTTATTATAAATCCCACACCACTTTTTCTGCCAGTATCTATCCCACGATAGTAGAAGAGATGTCCACTTTTCAGTTCCAGGAGATCTTCTCCTTACCTCACTTAGCCCAACGATGTCCCACTTGATCCTTTGTAGTTCCTCTTCCAATTCAAGAAGCCTTGAATCAGAAGATATGGAGCGTCCATTATACGTAGCCAAGGTCAGCATCAGATGGCAGCCTAGTCCGGTCCTCCGGGGATTCTTAGCACCCTCTGCGTTCATGTCACACTGGCCGCTGCCTTGGCCAGGTACATTCCAGCTGCCGGAGACTGAGGGCCAAGATTTAAGTTGTGGAGTCATTTTGGAGGGGTTTGGCCATAACTCACCACGCTGGCCAAGCGGGTTGGTGAGTGTGGGATAGCATTTCCTTTAATCCCGATGGTATAGTTATACCGCTATTGGCGGTCGTCAGAGCCCCTTTAGTGGGAACATAATGCACCACGAGAAGGCGGGGTTGACATTTGTCAAGGAGAGGCTGTGATGTTACGCATCACCTGACCTTACATCCCATATATATATATATACAATGTGTGCACATATATATAGTTTGTATACGGTTGTGACGTACCTCGCTCTTAATCTCTTTGGGGCTTTGGGAAAAAGACACCATGTAACAGATGATGGTGTAAAAGTTAAAAAACTAAGAAAAATCCGAATCTTCGGAAAAGAAGATTCGGATTGGCGTTCTTCAGGGTTTGGTTCTTGGACCAATGCTGTTATCCATTTACCTGCACGACTTACCCAAACCCAAACAACGGCAGGTCATGATGTACGCAGATGATACAGCTGTTGTCATCAGGTCCCTGAACAAAAGCAGAGCAGTGAAGCTCCTGGAGGAGCTTCACTGCTCTGCTTTCTCTCTCAGCTGGAAGCCTACTACACTGGCGCATCAAGATCAATCGTGCGCGCTATTGTTTTTGAAATGACGGATCAATGATTGTGCGCTGCTGTTTTTTGGATCTCTCCAAGGAGTACCGAAACTCGTTATGTTTCAAGAGACAATCCCCTGGGCAACCTCTACTAAGTACCTGGGGCTCCAACTAGAATGTCGACTTTCGTGGGTGGACAACACCAGCTACCACACGAATAAAGCTAGACAATGCCTTGGGCAGCTAGCACCAGTACTCCACCGGAGAAGCTTCCTTACAACACGGCACAAAGTATTTCTGTATAAGACGGTCCTCAGGCCGGTGCTTACCTACACCTCCTCAATCTTTTTTTTTTTGGATTGAAGGTTCAATGACACCCGTGAGCAACTCAATGGGCTATAAGCAGTCACCTGTTACTAATTTAGGGTCACTGGTATTAGGGAAGGGAAAGAGCCAGTGCCGTAAGACAAACACAACATCCATGCCTCACCGGGATTCGAACCCGGACCCCTTTCGGACGAATGATCAGAGGCCATCGCCTTAGACCACTGCGCCAGGGAGGGGGCGGCTTTATCAGATATTGAAAGTATGATATTTGTTAAAGCTTTCATGTTTTCGAATTGATGCTTATATCAGAAAACTCGTAAATTCAGAGCAACATATAACAGAAAATTTTTCACGATTCCAATTTTGAGTAAATTTTTTTTATTATAATTTTTTTTATTATGATAAGAGTGATCATTCCAACTGATTTTTCCATATTTTTAGCAATTGTTATGATGTTCGGGCAGAAATCATCAAGACTCAGGTTCAATTCCCAATCTAGAAAACATGTGTATATGTTAGGTCTACGAAGACACCATGGCAGCTACTACTAGTAATGATCTATTACTATATAAGGTTGAAGATCACACCCAAGAATGTTAGAATCAGTGGCGGACCCAGGAAATACATTCAGTTGTTTTATTTTTTTCTCTTTTTACTCACACCGGTCAATACATAACCTTTTCTATGTTGTACTTGGTGCGAGTCAAAAAATTTGTTTGCTTCAGTCTCTTCTTAATAGAATGTGAATTCTGAATTTTCATAACCGCTGCGTTGCGCGTTTTGATCTTCAGGTTATTTTGTAACTTTCGTTTTAAATTCTAAAGTTTTTCTTATGTTTTCGGCTTTGCTCTTTAGTATATATATATATCCTATTAAGAAGAGACCTAAGCAAAAAAATATTTTTTTGACTCATATCAAGTACAACATAGAAAAGGTTATGTATCTACCGGTGTGAGTAAAAAGGGAAAAAAATAAAAATAAAATAAAACAACTGAATGTGGAAAGTGTCGAGAATACTGAGCCTTGGCTTTATCAAGGACCAGCAAAAACTCTGCATTTTCTCACTTCCACAAAGACCTAGTTGGAAATGGGTTTCTGCAAAGCC
Source organism: Macrothele yani (assembly GCA_039090855.1). Classification (NCBI taxonomy): domain Eukaryota; kingdom Metazoa; phylum Arthropoda; class Arachnida; order Araneae; family Macrothelidae; genus Macrothele; species Macrothele yani. The sequence continues at coordinate 158,860,500 of CM077009.1, forward strand.
ATAGATGCAAGTAATAAGCCCACCAAAAAATTTTTTTCAATTATATATATATGTCATGACCTCCGCACAGTTGTATGACCTAGCTCTAGTTTACAATTTAGCTTGCATCCATAACTTTTCTGGCCCGACCCATGCTCTTCATCTGTTATGATTAAACAGAAAGAAGAAGATTAAAGAAAACTCAAGTTGTGAGAGTGACATAATAATTAGAAATAATGTTCAGCAATAACGAAATGCCAAGTTCGCCTGAGAGAGAATTTAAACCTGAATAGCAATGCAAAAGTTTTCCAAATTCTTACATTGCAATTAAAAAAGGAAATATTAATCATTTAAAACTCAGATTCTTGAAAGAAAACTTGATTCTAAAACCCCCTACTCCACAACTTCTGACAACACAAAAACGAGAATAAATTAAAGACAATAATTAACTAAAAAATGCTTTGTGAAGGTTATATGACAAACAATTAGTTGCAATATGTACAAAGTATTTCAGAAGTGCTTTAAGTGCATAATTAAGTAGTTATTAAGAACTTAACTACTTTGAAAACACAGCGCAGAGTACAAGAACTATGAATGGCTAGCTGCTTGGCCTAAGTTTCCTAAAAAACGCGCAAAGTTACCAAGAAAAGAGAGTTAAAATCCGCAAAAAAGTTAACAGACTTGCCAGTGCCTAAATGCTAAAAAGCAAAAAAAAAAAAACAGAGAAAAAAGTACAAGAAGTACAAACATTGAACTTGGAAAACCTAAAACCCAAAGACAATGAAGAGAGCTTACCTCTTATGCAGCTGAACTTTCTCCACACAAGAGGAAACATGGCCGTCCTTTTCCCCAAACTTCCAACAAACTCCTCTGCCACTCCCTAGTCGCTGGGGGGCAGTGTGGGTGGGGCTGAAGGCCTCCACACACTGAAAAATCCAACTCGCGGAGGTTTTAACCAGAGAAAAAAATATATATACTTAAGACTGTGGACCTGTATGATCAGAAAGAGCAGAATTAACTCTCCAGAATACATGAGAAATATTATAAAATACACAGGTAGTGTATTTAATAATATTTGCATGTATTTAATCACCTTAGTGAGCTTCTATAGATTATTCAGAATCTTATTAATTTTAATGTTAGTTTTACTATTTTTAGTATAGCTATTCTAGTGAGTGAATAACTAGTTTTCTTTTTTATTTGTTTTTATTTTCTTTTATAAACAGATTTTTAAGCTTTTTTTTGTGATTTTGTCTATATTATTTATTTTTTGTTTTAATAGGACCTTCATATCCATAGCACTAAGGTTCCTTTTAGTAGTTAATAGGCATCCTCTAGCCAACTTCCTTACGGCTTTGATTGGTCAGAATCATATTATTAACTGTGTAGAAAATTAAAGCAGATCTGCCAACCTTACTCTATTATTCAGAATAATTTTTTCTTAAAGTTTTTTGATGAAAGAAGAAGGAATTTTGTTCTCTAGAAAACTATCTAATAGTATATTAATGTGGTAATTGAAGTCCAAATTGTTGCTGCAAATTCTTGAAATTCTTAGGACCTGAGAAATTAGTACATTCTCAATTACTTTGGTTGATATGTTATTATTCCAGTGTAGATATTTAATTACTTTGAAAGGAAAATTAACTCTTTTATCAAAGAGGCTAATAGATGGGCTACCTCTGTTAAGCTTAATGCTTAAGTCTAGGAACTCAAGTTCCTGATTACTGTGGTTGGTTTTACATAAGTTAAGAGAGCTAGGATAGATATTATCAAAATCACTCTCTATAACTTCTGAATTATTGATACACAGCAGATCATCAATATATCTAAATGTGTGAAGGTAGTTATCGGAGCAGGTGGAGTGATTTTGAATGAATTGATTTTGATAATATCTATCCTAGCTCTCTTAACTTATGTAAAACCAACCACAGTAATCAGGAACTTGAGTTCCTAGACTTAAGCATTAAGCTTAACAGAGGTAACCCATCTATTAGCCTCTTTGATAAAAGAGTTAATTTACCTTTCAAAGTAATTAAATATCTACACTGGAATAATAACATATCAACCAAAGTAATTGAGAATGTACTAATTTCTCAGGTCCTAAGAATTTCAAGAATTTGCAGCAACAATTTGGACTTCAATTACCACATTAATATACTATTAGATAGTTTTCTAGAGAACGAAATTCCTTCTTCTTTCATCAAAAAAACTTTAAGAAAAATTATTCTGAATAATAGAGTAAGGTTGGCAGATCTGCTTTAATTTTCTACACAGTTAATAATATGATTCTGACCAATCAAAGCCGTAAGGAAGTTGGCTAGAGGATGCCTATTAACTACTAAAAGGAACCTTAGTGCTATGGATATGAAGGTCCTATTAAAACAAAAAATTAAATAATATAGACAAAATCACAAAAAAGCTTAAAATTATGGCGTCAGTTTGCGTCAGTTTGCTCCTGGCGACCGCTTATTTCCCACTCTGCGTCCATTCCGGTACAAGAGCATTAGTCAGGTTGCTAATTGATGCCTGCCAGTTTGCCTGATTCACAGTCAGCATTCCAATTCATCCCAAAGGTCTTCCATGGTGTTGAGATGGGGCTGTGTGTAGGCCAGTCAAGTTCTTCCACACCCATCTTATTAAACCATTATTGCTCAGACCTCACTTTGTTGACAGGGACATTGGCCTGTTGATAAGGGAAAGAGCCTTCACTGAACTGTAACATTGGGAGCATGAAATTGTGGAGAATGTCATCACAGGCTGCAGTGGAAGTTTCCCAAGCACTAGAACTATGGGGCCCCAGTCCAAAGCATGAAACAGCCCCACAGCATGATGCCTTTACCACCAAACTTCACAGCTGGCACAACACAGTACAGCAAGTAGCATTCACTTAGCATCTTCCACAGCCATATCTGCCCACTGGATTGCCTGATGGTGAAATTTGATACATTGCTCCAGAGAACGTATTTCCACTGCTCCTGAATCCATAGTAGTAAGTTCCTGATCAGTCTGCGACAGATATCATGGTACTACAAACTAATCTGCAAGTTATCAAATGGCAAGTTAACTACTAGGTGCAAAAAACAATAAAAATTTACAAACTTAAGAAATTAAACAAGTTAGTAAAAATCATGCAATGCATTGATTATGATATGCTTTCCAACATACTAGAAATCATTACTCAAGTTATTACACAAGTTATGGGGATAATGGCTGTGGAATAAATCTCGCTCCTGTGCCCTGACCTTTGACCTCATTTCGATTATATTCAACAGAACCGGTTCAGTATACCTCTGGAACAACACGATAAAAAATGTTGTCGCAATAGAAGCATTTTTAGTCAACTTGTGAGGATAATGGCTGTGGAATAAATCTCGCTCCTGTGCACTGACCTTTGACCCCATTTCAATGTTAAACAGAATTGGTTCAGTATACCTCTGGAACATGACAACATTTTGTCACAATTCAAGCATTTTTATGTAAGTTATGATGCACAAGGGTGATGGAATGGATCCCGCTCCTATGTCCTGACCTTTGACCCCACTATGCCCATTTCAAAAGGGTTCATCCCCAGGTTGTCCCCTACCACATACTAAAATTTCATCAAAATTAACCAATTTTTATGCGAGTTATTGTACGGATAGACAGACAAAGCTGGAGTTCTTCCACTTAAAAATTTTCTGTTGTTAATGCTCATCTGTGATGTTTGGCAGGCCACATATATCTTTGTACATCATCAGGCCTGAAAGTGGTCATGGCAGAAAAAGGCTGAATTTTTCCCACATAGGAATATGCAAAAATAATAATTAACCTTTCAGCATTTATTAACAACCCTAAGCACCATATATGCATGTATAAAAGCCATAAAATTGCCTATTTCTTTAGAAACGAATAAGAATTTTATTTTAACCAATGTGCTTACACCAAACCAATAATGTCAATTCCATATTTATATTTATCTAATTTGTTTTATTGCAATTATTGCATTTCTGCATCAATCTCAGGAACTCCTCAGATGATTTCCAAAAAAGCAGAATTCCTCCTTTTGGCGGAACTCTTTCACTCCTGTATACCTGTATGGGCTATGGCTCTGACGTACATGCAGGGATTGCTCAGCCGACAACTTTTTCTTTTTTTTTTTTTTTTTTTTTTTCCATTCTTTGCAATTTGTGAAAAAAAAGTTGTTTTCACGATGGTAAAAAGTTTTAACAGAAATATTGGCAATTACATTTTTGTACCGTTATTATACTTTGGTGAATGAGTTGGTGAAAACTTTAAAAAAGCCAGAGCAATCCCTGTATATGGGAAAATCCACTACTGAAAAAGGGTATGTGGATACTATCGACCATATAAGGTGCAATTCACATGAATACACAAGGTAATGTGGAAATTGTATGAAAGATGTTTCTCCTTTAATAGCAATTTCAAAATAAAATAAATAAATAATAAATATAAAATCACTGGAGAATCTTCTAGATGTACACATGTACTTTTATGAAATCTAAGAAATCCACTACACTCAGTTTGGCACTTAACATTTTCAATAGTGGACATAACATTTCACAAGTTTTTGTGTTCACATAACTTCTTTAAAAAAAATGTGGCACATGTTCTGCAGGAATGCAAACATTCACTTAGCTTACATCTGACTACCATAGGTGTCACTTATTATGAGTATCCATATTATTATGAGAATCTGTAATATAAGTACCAAAAGTTCATGGAATTACCCTATGGTTATTTTTTCTCATTCTATCACATATTACTGTCTTTACATTGGGCCCAATAAGTCAAAATAATGTGTTTTGAAGATAATTCAGGCTGTTTGCACACATACATAACACAACTGTGCTTTCTCTCGAGTCGTAGATGGCCACGTTCACAACTGCTACAGAAAAGTCTCGAAATCAATCCTAGGCAGGTACAAATGCTTGAACCGCTAAATATCTCTCATGCATCAGATGGACATGTTTAGGCCATTAGACCCCAGACACTGGCCTTCTGGTTATAAATAAAGACGTCTTCCTCCCTTTTCTGAGTCGCTTCCACGTGACTTTCTTGTTGGGCACTCTAGCTCAAATCCCAAGCTTCCTACTTCCAAGGGTTGTTTAAGACCTGGGGTCAGACAAGCCCTTCTTAAAATGCTGTACATAAATCTCTCCCCCTTATCATTAGCAGTGTACACAGTTATACATGGTACTTATCACCTATGGTTGTCACATGTAAACACACTGAAGTTTGGCTTTTCTGTATGCCATACTTAACGTGACTTATGAAGTTAACATAAATACAAAAGCATGTAAAATATTCCCTCTGCTGTTGGAAATATTTATTGGAGAAATAAAACACACATGGCAAAATGAACGAACTGGGTTGCTTAGAATTTGCAAAAAATAATGTATCAGTCTTAATACTTTATCAAAGTTTTGTTATTACATCCCAGTATAACTCACATTAATCCATATATCTCCAAGATTCAATACCAAGACTTTAAGTGGTAAAACTGTGTATTTTTTTCCTTTTCTTTTTGGTTGGGGATTTAACTACTACCATGAGCAACTCAGTGGGCTATAAGTAGCCACTAGTCCCTAATTTAGGGCCACTGGTTACAGGGAAGGGAGAGAGTCAGTGCCGTAAGGCAAACACAACATCCATGCCTCACTGGGATTCAAACCCGGACTCATCACAGACGAATGCTCAGTAGTCATTGTTTAGACCACTGCACCACCGGGGTAGCTAAAACTGTAAATGAATGAACATATTTAATTAGGAATTTTTGGAAAATGTGTAGATTAACGTCCTAGACTAGTCCGTCGGAAAAATGTTAGTACTTGGAAAAAGTGCAATGTACAGATTTTTGAGTATGGAAAATAATGGCAAATGGTGCAGAAATTTCATATTTTAAATGTCTTTTAAAGATTTTATCGTAACATTTACCTGTAAGTGTGATGCTGTGAAGAGAAGCTGCAGTAGGCCTAACGCATCGCTACCACAATGATGTGAAGCTTTGCTCCGTTAAAAGGAAGTTTCATTACTGTACTGAAATGACGTGCAGAAGAGTACAAGAGAAAGTGGTTACATAGTTGGCAGGAAAGCAATAAATGTTCTAGTGATACGCTACAGAAAATAGTTCCAGAGTATCCACTCCTTATATTGTTGTATCCTGTATATTGTTGGCATAAAAAAACAGAAACAACCTTTTTGATTTGCAAAAGATACGTATCAGTGAGATAGAAACTGAACTGCAAACAAGGTATTAACTGGAGAACCAAAAGTGCGGTGACACAGCAAACAGCTACGAATGGAAGCCGTTCAAAGCAAAATCTAAAGTTATACTTCCCCAATTTTGTGTACAACACAGAAAGGCATGACTTAACAATCGGAAAGGACAAACACTTACCTAAAAGTTCTTGGCTTCACTCTTTTTATACACTTCGTGCACGTTAATGAGAACATTTTGTTACGCAGCTGGCCTTTTAAGGTTGAAACTTTCATCAAATCTGCTCACAGCTTGTTGTTAATACTATAATTCCTCAGGTCATGAAACATTCATGTTTTCATTCACAGGACACTAAAAAAAAATGCTGAATTCTGACTGCTGTTTGACATGCGCGATAGATTGTCAACACTAGATGCATACTCACTATTACATGAGAGTTGTAGACCTTCATTACGCCCTCCCCCTTTTTTCTTTATTGTATTTCTCTCCGTCCTTCACTCCTCCCTCAGCAACTCGCCCTTAAAATTCACAATTATAAAACACATACCCATATACCTAATAAATACTCACAATAAAAAACCACTATCTACATAATTACACTATTTACATTTTACGGCAGTCAATCTGTACGTTGCACTTTTCCCAGGTACTAAAATTTTTCCGACGAAATAATTTAGGATGCTAATCTCAAGGAGGTTATATTAACTGGAGACACCACTGGTTCTGCCACCATAGGTCACAGCTAATCTGTGGTGTGACGTCCCAAGCAGGCAAAAATGACCTAAATTATACCGTTGATGAAACAGTAAGTTTGTGTAACATTGATAAAGATTATCGAATTACTCATTTTATCTGTTTATACGCTTAGAAGCTTTTGTTCCATTGGTTTCCAAGCAGCTTCTCTTCTGCGGCTGCCTGCTCATGACGTCATTTGCAGCACGGACGGTGACTTATGGCAGCCAATGCTGCGTGGATAGGAGTGGTGTCTCCAGTAATATAACCTCCTTGGCTAATCTACACATTTACAGAATTTTTGTTTTCTCACAGTTTGATAAATTCCTATGTGTGCATATACAGTATGCTGAACAAATCATATGCTCTGTACATATCTCAAAGCACACATCATGCTGTTGCTATTATTTACCTAGGTTCAGAAACAAATTAATTTTTAGATTACCTTTGCATATTTCCTGCAGTGTGTACATTGGTGAGTATTTTCAGATGTGAAGAAGCATATGCTTTGAAAGGATATATTTCCATGAGAATTACTTCCAACATATATCTCATTGATAAGGTTTGCCTGTGTAAGGAAGCAAACCATTTGAGACGCCACATTTCCATGTCTATCGCTTGGAACACACATCACACTACTGAGAGTTTTCACCTGTATGAACGAGTATATGCTTAGAAAAGTTAGATTTATGTCTGAATTGCTTAGAACACACATCACATTGATAAGGTTTTTCACCTGTATGAAGAAGCATATGTCTGGAAAGGTCAATTTTCTGTGTGAATTGCTTGGAGCACAAAACACACAAATGAGTTTTTTCACCTGTATGAATAAGCATATGTCTAGAAAGGTAATCTTTCTGAGCAAATTTTTTGAAGCATACTTTGCATTCATGAGGTTTTTCAGCTGTATGAATGAGCATATGCTTCGAAAGGTTACTTTGCTGTGTGAATTGCTTGGAACACAAAACACACAAATAAAATTTTTCACCTGTATGAAGGGGCATATGCTCAGAAAGTGTACTTTTACTTCTGAAAAGCTTGAAACACACATCACACTGATAAGGCTTTTCACCTGTATGAAGGAGCATATGCTTGGAAAGACTACCTTTTTGTGTGAATTGCTTGGAACACACAATGCACTGATGAGGTTTTTCACCTGTATGAAGGAGCATATGCTGGAAAAGACTACTTTTTTGTGTGAATTGCTTCAAACACACATCACACAGATGAGGTTTTCCACCTGAATGAAGGAGCATGTGTCTAGACAGGTGACATTTCTGTGTAAATTTCTGGAAACACATATCACATTGATGAGGCTTTTTACCTGTATGAACAAGCATATGCTGGGAAAGGCCCTTTTTTTGTTTGAACTGCTTACAACACACATCACACTTATAAGATTTTTTACCAGTATGAAGGAGCAAATGCTTAGAAAAGAAACCTTTATGTCTAAATTGCTTAGAACACACATCACACTGATAAGGTTCTTTACTTGTGTGAATGAGCATATGCCTGGAAAGGCTACATTTTTGGGTGAATTGTTTGGAACATACATTACATTGATAAGGTTTTACACCTGTATGAAGCAGCATATGCTTTGAAAGGTTACCTTTCTCAGTAAATTTCTTGAAGCATACAACACACTGATGAGGTTTTTCATGTGTATGAAGCAGCATATGCTTTAGAAGGTCACATTTTTCAGTAAATTTCTTGTAGCATACATCGCATTGATAAGGTTTCTCCCCTATATGAAGAAGCATATGCCTTGAAGGAGCACTTTTCTGTTGAACATTTCTTGTATCAGCAACGGTCTCGGACAATATATCAGCTTCATTTTTCACCTTATTGGTAGTTAAGTCTTGAGTCGGATCTTCCCCTGAAGAATGTTCCATCATGGATTACACACTGGTAAACTTCTAGGTTTCATTCATTTACTTCACAGCTTTGATTCATGGTGACCTTTAGTGCATACAAAAGTGAACTGGAAAAAAAAAAAAAAAAAAGGACATCAGACTTATATTCTGCTATCTACATATCTCATGCTCAAGTACAAAAAATGCAACAATGACTGAAGAACCTGTTGGGTTGGTGCGAATGAAATGTCCGGAGCGAACGAGCAGTGGAAACAAGCCCCCACCACGGTGGAATGGAACCACTCATAGGTGTTACGGGTATTACTTCACACAGTTACTATCAATAGCTAGCACGTGCATGAAGAACAAGGTTCAGGCATGGTTTGTTTGATTGTAACGTGGCTGGCAAAAGAAACATGCAGATGACTAATTTGAGAGTCATCTTCCTGCATGAATTTAAACTGGGCCATTCTGAAAGAATCGCCACTCGAAACATTAACAAAGCGTTTGGGGAGAATACTGCCGATAAACGAACCATTCGGCGATGGTCGTGAAGTGTGGAAGCGGAGATACGGACCTACAAAACGGAGCATGCGGTCACCAACCTGTTGCTGTTTCTGACAATGTTCTGTTCCTTGTGGTTGAAGCGAACCCCCCGAAAAACGTGTTGTGAGATAGTGGCAGAGGTAAGACAGTTGTTCGGCATCTGGCTGCGCTGGGTAAGGACAAAAAGCTGGGCATGTGGCTGCTGCACGAGTTGACAGCTGCCAACAAGACTTGGCGTTTGGAAGTCTGCACGTCGCTGCTTGCCAGAAATAAACAGGAACCATATACCTCTACTGCATCAAATCGTCACCTGTGACGAGAAGTGGGTACCTTATGATAATCGGAAACGATCTGCAAAATGGTTAAGCAAGGAACAGCCTGCTGGACGGCATCCTAAGACACCCCTATACACCAAGAAGATGCTGCTCCTTGTTAGGTGGTCCATAGCTGGGATAATTCATCATATTTCTTGGCAAGAGGCCAAACCATCACTGCAGAATGTTATTGTGCTGAATTACACCAGATGCACCGGAAACTGCTACAACGAACGATGCTGACACTAAGTGCCTTGGGCTATGAAACACCGTCTCATCCTGCCTATTCCCTGGACTTGTCCGGACTTGTCTGTGACAAGTCCGAGGAATAGGCAATGAGACAGTGTTTCATAGTGCATCATCTGTTTTGTCGCCTAGATCACTTCCTGTCCGGAAAACAGTTCACGACAGACGAGGTTCAACATGGAGTTGATGACGTTGAACCTTGTGTCTGTCTGTCCAGCCACAAAACTTTTTTCTTTCCGGGATCATAGCCTGGCTGGACAGATGGCAACTATGTGTCGATGCCGAGGGGAATTATTTTGCCTAGGTAAGTTGTCCTACTTTTCCGTTCTCGCTGTCCACGTGTGCTGGTCCTTTGCAGGACATTTCATTCGCACCAACCCAATAGAACACTTGAATCAAAGACAAATGTTTCTCATATGAAACTATAAACACTATGCAAACATATAATCAAATAATTTATACATCACTTCCACAACTTTATACACAAAACATTTTAAAACAATTGTTCACGGTGCCATTTTCTGGCCACACCCACCACAGTTACTCAAAGAATAATAATGACCAACCTTGACAACAGTGCACTTACTCAGTCACTTGTGATATTGGCTATTATTAAGAATTTCTGGTGACACGAGATGTGATCAAAAGGTATCCAGGCTGGTTGCAGGAGTTCAGAATCACGGAACACAGCACGAAACAAGAAACTCATGGGAATGACTACTATGGCAACTACTATGCATGTGCCATGAGTAATATCTCCCCTGTTCATCCGGGCTTTTAAATCGCCCATGGAAATAAAACATCTCTACTTTCTGCACATATACATACCATGCCATCCATAGACCGATGAGCCAATCCATTATGACCACCCCAAGCCTAGAGAAATGAGCCTGCCTGCAGACTAAACAGTGATGCAAGTGAAGTTCACAGAGCAGTATATATACAAATCAAAGACCAGTACAGTGTTTGGAGTCAAAATGAGTACTGCTGCTGATTTATTGGAGTTTGATAAAGGACGAATTGTGATGACACGGCGCCTCGGAACTATGATCTCCGAAACAGTGCTTCTTGTGGATTGTTCACGTGCTACTGCATCGAGTACCAGTGTTGCCAACATTTAAAAGGTTGTCAGGAGCATTGTATTGCTCGCAGGGGTATTTATTTGTGAAGAATGCTCATGTAGTTTTACTCATCAAGCTTAAGTGCAAACACTTATGCGGCGAAATAACATTTAACAACACATGAGAGAGGAAACATCGTGCGGGGAAAAAAAATAAGATTACCAGAAAAATTCTTATTCTTCTCTCCATCCTACTTCCATTTTTGGATATCCCCCCACCCCCCATTTTAAAGTTGAAATACAAATATTTATTTTGGAATAAAATGATACCTAACAAAAATAGTGGGCAAAAGAAACATTGCAAGGGGAAATATGATTACGGGAGAAATTACCTTCCGTTTTCAAAAGATGGAATTCAGACCTTCATCAGAAAAAACGACCCCCCCCACACACACACACACAGACAGACCCCCACCAATCTACAAAACATCTGTGCTCATTTGTTGATCGATTTCGTGAATTACCAAAATGATAACGGTAATGGCGGAATTCCTCGAATCCAGGGGGAAATCTCATGCCTGAAAATTACAGAGAAATTTTCGGAAATCCTTGCCACAGTTTCAAGCTGAAATGCAAAGATTTATACAACAACATGATATTTAAAAACAATGCTGCACAGAGGCAACATCACGAGAAAAAAAAAATTACGATAACGGAGGAAATCTTCACTCCGTTGAACTTCCGCTTTCGGAAGGCATGGACGGCGAAATACCATTTCCAGGCGGAAAACTGACCTCGCTCCAATTTTCTCTTCAGTCCTGCATTGATCTTAAGAAGAACCCAAAAGACGAAAAAAAAAAAAAAAAAAAAAGGAGGCGTAATTCAGCGAATCCATGGAAAAATCTCATGTGTGAATTGATCAACTTCTAACAACCAGAGTTTTTAAAGCCTTGAGCAGAGTGCACAGATTTAGCTGTTGATAACGGAGCAACTCTGCTTAAAGCGGAGCACTTGGTATGTCTGGAGTACATATAAAAAGTGGTGCACAGATGGCGAAACAATGGACCGTCGTCCAGCCATGTGTCGTCTGCAGCTCACCGACGCACAGGGAAACAGAGACTGTCGCGCATTGTTCACAGCCACAGTGAGACAAATCACCTGCGGCTACAGCAATGGTGATCAGGGCAATGTGTCACAGCACACAGTTCATCGCAGCTTTCTCCGTGTGGGCCTGCATAGCCGAAGACCCAGCCAGGTCCCCATGCTCAATGCATGTCATCGCCAACAACGCATGAAATGGGCCCGAGGTCATCGAGATTGGACCGTGGACGATTGGAAGAAAGTGGCCAGGTCTGACGAATCAAGATTCCTGGTGCATCACGTAGATGGGTGAGCGCAGATACGCCAACTACCAAAAGAGGCGATGGAACCTGGATGCACTGTTGGGTGGGAAAAGCCGGCGGTGGTGGTGTTATGCTGTGGGTGATGTTTTCTTGGGACACTTTAGGTCCCATTATCCTAATAACACAATCCCTGACAGCTGTCAGGCATCTGAACATCGTTGCAGATCAAGTTCACCCATTCATGGCAACTATGTTCCCTGCTGGCCAGAGGAAAAAATAAGCGGCATCGCAGTTTGCGATACAAAAATAGAATTTGCGATGCAAACTCATATTTGAATCGCAAAATCACAATTCAAAGTTTAAAAATGAAATTTCCATTAAAATGTTCAATCCGTAAAGTGACTCGTTTATCGAAAATACGATTTTGCTTACGGGTGAAAATTTTTAAAAATTCAAGTATTCATAACTTTACAAATACTTTGCTTTCAGAAAAAAGCTTCCTCGCGTAGCTCTAGCTGTGCAGCGATGAGGTGGTTGGTTGGTTATTAGATTTTATTGGCGCAAGGGCCATGGTTGGCCAAAGAGCGCCAGACACAAGACAAACAGACAAAATTAAAAAACGGAGCATAAATCGCAAAAACTGGCTGACCAAGTAAAACCGAACCATGAGTACGAAGGAAGGGCCAAAAAAGACAAAGAAACAAACAGTATGAAAAACATGGTACAATGGTGAGAAACAAGCCGATTAAGTAAAACTGAGGTTGGTTGGTTGGTTGGTTGATTTTAGTGGCGCAAGGGGCAGGTGTAGCCAAAGAGCGCCAGACAAAGAACTATCAGCTACAGATTTTTAAAAGCGTGGAAAATGATTAAGAGCAGACAGGCTTGGTAAAAGTTGGAAAAAAGGATGATGAAAGCCGTGAAGACAAGTTAGTTAATTGGGTTTATATAAAAATTTATTAACTTACTATTGTAATTATTATAATTTGTTTTTCATTTAACACAACTACACAAAGGATAAGTCACAGGAGGGGGACGAACCGTCACTCTCCTCCCCCCACACTCCTCTGCAATGCTGGCCGAGGGCGGGGACGAACTGTCACTCTCCTCCCCCCATGTTCCTCTGAAATGTTGGTTGAGGCTGGGGACGAACTGTCACTCTCCTCCCCCCTATGTTCCTCTATAATGTTGGTTGAGGGTGGGGACCTCGCTGAGTCCGAGACAGTTGCAATGTTGGTCAGGCGGACCGCGACAGTTGGATGGACACTGCACACCTTTGCGGATTGAGGGCCGGGTCTTCCGCACGTGCAGGCTTTCTGCTGGGAACTGAAAGAGTCGGTCGTCTTCAAAAGAGAAGGCGCAGACTCAGCTATCTGTAGCTCGGGGAAATCCACCTGTGTCACTTGTTCAACTGTAGATCGCTTGGCAAGTGCGGCGAGAGCTACAGGGCGCGGAACAAAGGGCTGCACGGGTTGTGGCAGAGACTTAACTACTGAGGCAAAACCACGCTGTCGGATGGTGGGTATACCCAACTTGGCTTTGGCAGCAGGGTACGAGAGGCCTTCCAGGGTCTTGAGGCGCTGGATCGCCATCTCGTCCTGCCATTTCATACAGTTGCGGGAGTAAGCTGCATGGGCCTCACCGCAGTTAACACAGCAGGCCGCAGAGGTGCAACCATCCCCGTCATGATCACTGGAGCCACAATTTGCGCAACGAGCGGAACTCTTACAGAAACGTTGGGAATGCCCGTACCTCTGGCACCTGAAACAGCGCAGAGGACTGGGAATGTACGGGCGAACTCCACAGACCAAGTAGCCAGCCTTGATGTCGGTTGGAACTTTCGGGGAGTTAAAAGTCAAGATCACATTTTTAGACTTAATGAAAGAACCATCACGCCGGAACATCATACGACGTGCAGCAATAACACCTTGGTCTGCAAGTTCAGTCACTAATTCTTCTTCACTGCATGGCAAGAGATCAAACTCCAAAATAACACCCCGACAGGTGTTAAGAAACGGGTGAGGTGTCACTTTGACAGGAATGCCTTGAAGACTAGAAAGGTGCAGAAAAGTGTTACTCTGAGAAACACTGCAAGTTTGGACAAGCAGGTCCCCAGAGCGAAGCTTCCTCACAGACTTCAAGGGGCCAACCGCAGCGTCCAAAGCTTTAGAAATGAAAAATGGAGATCTGGTGGACAGTCTCTCATTCGGATCGATGGATTCTACAAGTAAGTGTGTAGCATGCGTAGTCACAGCAATCGAGGGAGACGACGCTTCGGAGTGACTGGTACAGCAGCCGAAGAAGAGGTTCCACATTCTTGGTCCAGGTCAAGGTCTAAAGACCGTTTAAGGGTATGAGACTTGGTAGGTTGAGAAGACGAAGGAGAGTCGTTGTCAACAAACATTTCCTCAGGTGACTTAAATTTGGAGTTTTTCTTTTTGTTTTTACCCATGGAAAAAAAGGAGGAAGATTCGTCTGCAAACTACTCCACCCACCACCGAGCCCTATCAGGGAGAACTGGAGGTCCGCAAGCCGAGAAAATGACGCTGGACACAGTTCTGGAGCTTATACGTTGCAGATATAGTCCGTTGGCTGTGATCACACGCACTCGGCGGACACTTCGGCCTCCTGGTATCGTCATGCCAACACCTTTGGCATGATCCCACAGCCCCCGGGCTCACCCTGCCGTGCCATACGACAAAAAAGCCGCTAAAGCCCTGTACACAACTTGGTACATGACTTCTGACTAGAGGTGGGTTAGTCTCTAGCCTCCCGTTTACAGCGAAGCCGGGGTCTAAGAGGAGTGTTGGTACACAGGAGGCACTTATCCGGTCTCCTGCGACCTCAGCCGCCAGACATGCAGAGCGTCCATGATTGGATCCTCCCTTCCACTTGTCAGCACCATGAGACATTTAAGGACAGATGCTCTAATTTCTGTTTACGATTTTGCTTACGGGTGAAAAAAAAAATTTAAAAAATTCAAGTATTCATAACTTTACGAATACTTTGCTTTCAGAAAAAGCTTCCTCGTGTAGCTCTAGCTGTGCAGTGATGATGTGGTCATCGTCCGACCACAGAGCATCTATGATTGGATCCTCACTTCCACTTGTCAGCACCATGAGACATTTAAGGGCAGATGCTCTAATTGCTGTTTTGGTTTCGGTTTGGCCGCCACTTCATTTTAAGGGGATGTGTATTTGAAATCATGGCTACCAAAGTGAAAATATCAACCATGAAAAGGTGGATGGAGGAATTAGATCCAAAAGGTAGTTGAGTAACACTATAGAATTTTGTGGCATTGAACTGAGCTTTATTTAACCTAAGCTTTGGCCAACAGACAAATCTACCCTTACAAATTTTGGTGATGATCAAATTACTGTATTAACTAAACATTTCATTGAGTTCTTGACTGCCAACAACATTGACAACAATAAAATTCTAGAGGACTGGAATCATTTCAAAACCTTTTGGTTAAGAAATATGCAACACCTGTCAAAGCAACAGTTATAGAAATGTTTGAAAGAAAAGAATGCGAATGAATTCCCAAATCTAAACCACATGATAAATATCATGAGATTATTGCCCGTATCCAATGCTAAGGTCGAAAGAGCCTTTTCTGCAATGAAAAGAATCAAGGCAGATTTCCATGATCGGATGAATTTTGATGCTTTGAACCATCTATTGTGGATAACGCAACAGATGGTTCATATCAACATGCAGTGGACGTATTTTTGAAAAGAAGCCCCAACATACAAGTGTGAAGTCTTACAGAAAAAGAAAGAAGAGACGCAGAAGCTGAAGCTACCACAAGTTCAGGAGTACTTTTACTGTCAAGTGACAGTAAGTATATAGCTGCTGCAATGTATGGCCAGGTAACATTTCACTATATATCCATAGAAAGAAAATTTTTACTTTTTACATATCTACTAAAACACTTTTAAATTTTACTTCTCACTACTGATTGAAGTATTTTCGATAGATATTGAAAAGTGCTAATAAAAGTTTCATTTGATAATATATTATTAGTCACTTAAATCAAAAGAAAAATAAGTCTCAAAAGTGATTCATATAATTACTCAATTGCTCCGCAATGCTAAATTTAAGGAGCAAAATTGCTCCCCAAAAAATTTCAGTCATTTTTCACCCTGCTGCTGGCGACGGCCATTACCAACAGGATAATGTGTCACTGCCAGAATCATCAAGGACTGGTTCGAAGAATATGCTGGTGACTTCCTGTTAATGCCTTGGCCTCCAAATTCACCAGACATGAACCGAATCGAACATTTTTGGTTCGACTCGGAAAAATGGGTTGGAACTAAATCGCCACCACTCCAAAATGTACAGGAATTGGAGAGCCTGCAGTTGACATTATGATACCAGATATCCCAGGATACCTATAGTCACCTCATCAAATCAATACCTCACTGAGTAGCAGCTATTTTTCAAGCTAAAGGGGGTCTTACAGCTTATTAGGTAGATGGTCATAATGCAATGGGTCATTAATTTATATGCTCAACTGAGGATTCCTTACAGAAAGAGCTTGATTTTCTTAAAAATCCAAACATTTACAAAACCGATTTCTCTCTGCTTGCTCAGGCCAATGGACCTCCCAGTACGAAAAAATTGGGTGGTTATCCCATTTGCTCCTCAGATTGGCTTTGGAATTTCAAAAATTCTCAGAAGTTTTAATTTAAGATTTTAAGTTATTTTCAAACCCATAAAAAAAAGTGAATTTTTACATATCAAAAGACTATATCAAAGACATAATTTCCTGGGGAATTTATCAGATACCTTGTGAATACAGACTTTCATATACAGGGTGCATAGGAAAGTCCCTTTAACCTGAAATAACTTGCAAATGGAGAAAGGTACAGTTATGCAAAATGTAGTAACGCAACTATGCCCGATCGAATGCAACCAATAGCAGCGCCCCTAGTGGCGAAATGCGGAAGTTAGCCATTGGAAATCGAAAACGAAAAGAGATAGAGCAAAATTTCCAACTACAGAGCATCAATTAATTAGCCCAAAATGACATTTGTTTCACACGAATAAGATAAATTGTCCCCTGAATACCCTAAAATGTCCGAAATCGATGCACGACCTTTTGTGTGAATGTTTGAAGGAACAGGCATAGGTATGAGCAAATACACAAAATTTATTGCATAAATGCGTACTTATGTCAATACAGTTTGATGACGTCAGACAAAACAAAAACAAAAAAAGGCAAACTGGCGCACAATGATAAAAAGTTAATGTCGAGTGTGTTAGTTTGCCATTGCCCACGGTACACATTTGTATTCGTGAAAGTAACTCTGCATGCACAGTCCTCAGCATGGAAGGTGTCACACTATTGCAAGCAACTGTAACACGACAATGTAGATCCAGCAGACTAGTAGGCGCTGTTGCATACACCTGTTTTTTTACGTAATCCCAAAGGAAGAAATCCAACGGAGTGAGGTATGTTCTTGGGTGCTGCACATCCCAGAACATTTTGCTTAGTACAAATTTTTGATCTGATTTCAAATGGTTTTTCTTAATGATATTATTCAGATGACTGCAAGTTGTAAAGGTCAGACATGTACCTAGATGTTAGCTCTCAAAGTCTTGTGATGATTATATATATTAAGATACACTGCCGGACAATTGCTAAGGACGGATGACAATAGCAACGATCGCAACCATAAAATGGAAGGCAGGAAAATGTGGAAATTAGCGTAAGTGCAGGATACAGTAAGACGTGTTGTGCGTATGCAAATTTTGCATTGCCGAACTTGT
Organism: Macrothele yani; assembly: GCA_039090855.1. Taxonomy (NCBI): domain Eukaryota; kingdom Metazoa; phylum Arthropoda; class Arachnida; order Araneae; family Macrothelidae; genus Macrothele; species Macrothele yani. The sequence goes on from CM077009.1 coordinate 158,878,562, forward strand.
TCGTGACGTCATAGCGCTGATAAGAGATATAAAGGATTTGACGCGTATTGACCGTTGTTGTTCAAACGTAAAGTTGAAAGGGAAAGAGTCAATTGACGAAATTGCAATTTTCAGTATGTCTTCCCGACATCACCTAGATGATTTTACGTGTGGCCGTATTATTGGCAAGATTGAAGAAGGGCGAAAAATAACAGATGTTGCCAGGGAGTTCGTCAGCCAGTGTTGTTTCAAGGCTTTGGAAATCATTTCAAACAAATGGAGAGTGTAGCAAACGTCACGGGGGAGGTCGTGTTCGCAGTACGACACCTGCAGAAGATCGGTACATAGTGCTATCAACAAAAAGACACCAGCGCAGCACAGCTAGTGAGGTAACAAATCAGTTTATGGCTGCTACTGGCAAGCGGATCTCCCAAAAAACTGTCGCCAGACGTTTGCATGAAGGAGGACTATACGCCCGCCATCCTGTTGTGTGCATCCCATTGTCCAGACGTCACCGTACCGCCCGTTTGCAATGGTGCCATCAACATCGCAATTGGACTGATAATGACTGGTCTGCTGTCCTCTTCTCAGATGAGAGTAGATACAGTCTATCGTCTGATTGTCGACGACAACTGATCTGGCGCGATAGTGGTACTGCATATTGTCCACCAAACATACAGGAAAGAGACCGATATCCGATATGTAGTGTCCTGGTATGGGCTGGCATTATGATCAATGGCCGAACGTCCCTCTATGTGCTTCCAACTGGGACTATGACCGGCCAACGATACATTAATGATGTTCTGCTACCTCATGTTCGCATGTTCCGTGGTGCTGTCGGTGATAGATTCATTTTCATGGACGAAAACGCAACATGTTATCGAACAGTCGCTGTCCAGGAGTGTCTTGAGTGCAAGGATATTCAACGCCTCGTATGGCCAGCACGTTCTCCAGATCTAAATCCTATTGAAAATGTGTGGGATGCTTTGGGGAGGAGTCTTGCTGGTCGCCAATGTCCTCCAATAAACAAGGACACCCTCATCCGTGCACTGACAGAGGAATGGGATAAATTACCCCAACAGCTGCTTGATAATGTTGTGCAAAGCATGACATGACGTGTGGAATCTTGCATTGCCCTCCATGGTGGCCATATCCCGTATTGACATCTTCCGCCGGAACGCCTGCGCACGGTAATTGCATTTTTTTCACGTTTACGTATTCTGCACAAAATGGCCTGTTTGTCCCTTGAACACGTTCCAAAACTTTCTGGATTTCAGAGCAGAATAAATTGTCTTTCTTGTAATGTCCTGGCATTCAGACATTATTTTATTTCACTTGGCATCCAACCACTCTTACTTTTTTATGCGCTATATAGCCGTTTATGATCCATCCTTAGCAATTGTCCAGCAATGTAATACAACATGGTTTGTCACAAAGATTTTTTTCAAGTCGACCATGGTTTCGCTGGGTATTGACCTAGCTTCATCAGAATGAATGGCCATTCATCCTGATGAAGCTAGACCATTCATCCAGATGAAGCTAAGTCATACCCAGCGAAACTAAGGTCGACTTGAAAAAATAAATACTGGAAATTCCTGAATGTCAGTCTGCGGATTATACGCCAAAAATTACAGTACCTGTGATTTGATCGCTGTTATAAAAAAATTACAGGTAGCACCTGCTACAGAAAACCTGAAGTAACAGTGATTGCATATACGTACGTCCCTTGTTCTCTCAATGTTACCCAGCATGCTCTTCATTATGTGTCACAGCACTGCGTTAACTATTAGTGAATTCTGCTCCTGTTACTTGCTATCTGCTGCTGTCTGTAACGAGCGAAATTTTCTCAGCGTTGCTTTCAGCTGAATTTGTGAATGAGCTGTGCTTCATTCTCGGGCGAGTGAGCTTCGTCATAGGTAACTGAAATGTCTCGTTAAGAAAAAAAGAAAGGAATGTTGTTTTGAATCAATCAGAACTGAAACTACCAATAGATTCACTATAAAAAACTACTGATCGATTAAACTAAAACTTTTTAGATTTCCAGTATACTGTTGTATTCAAATTTAAGTTTTTCTCGCCCCCCCCCCCCCGAGGGATGCGTTAGAAACTGAATTGAACTTTAAAAATTGTCTAAGAATTATACTGGAAACCTATAAAATAACTGTGTGCTGGATATCTAAATAAAAATCTAAAAAAAAAATTCTAAGTTGGGTTTTTTTTCAACATTCACACCACTGCTGTAAGGCTTAAATGAACTGCTGGAATATGATTTAGATTATTTTCTCAAGTTTTCATTGAGGTGTGGTCCACAATTCTAATGTTAATTATTTACTGCCAATTTAGGTTTGTGCCAATGTGATATAATCTGCAAGCTGTTAAATGAACCTTCATGGAAATCCCATCCGTAGGGAGGTAATGAGTTGCTCAAACTAGTCTCCCTTTACTTACAAAATGTGTTATTGAATATAATTATTTCTTTTTCCATAATTTTCTGCAAACGCCCCATCCTCATTACCTGCAAAAAATCATCCAGTATTAACCACTTTTGCATAATGTGATATTCTGACTTATTACATGGGGGTACACAGTTAAAAAACCCTGTTACTACGTAAGGACCGAAATTTCTGTCAGAAAACTTCATGTGTGCTGTGTCCGTATCTTCTTCTGAATCAGAAAACTAACAAATTCATAATTTTTTGGTCTGTCTCAGCCAATAGTATATATATGCAGCTGAGACACACACATATGTATGCTCAATTATATGTATGACAGAACACTTACACTCCCGTAGCAACTTTAACTGATTCTGCTATTACGTTCCTGAGACAGAAGTGGAAGAACAGTTTCTAAACTGTTATTCAAATCACAGTTAAAAAACCCTGTTACTTTTGAGAAGTGATCGCCAAGTAACAGTTAAGCTCATGTCTAGCCCTTTTCCAAGACACCTTCTTACAGAATCATTCACACTTGTTAAGTTCAAAATGCAATCAAATCAAAATGAAGGGAATATGTGGGCTTTCAGCACATATGCTTTGTTCATCAAGAGAATGGGGGTGGGGGGTATTTAGAGGGGCCTTGTACCATCCCCGAAAGTTTCATTTTTTTAAATTTTTGGATAAAATGCAACTTATATGAGAAAAAAAAAAGCCTTAATGTTTTAATTTTAACAAAATTGCATCAACTTACATTAACAAAAAAAAAATGCTTTAATTTGGTCTTCAATTTTTCCATTAATTTTAATTTTGTTCTGGTGGATTTCAAAAACTTCCATTTTTCGTCCCCCCCCCCAAAATTCTATACACGCTTTTGCTGGATGCCCTTTTTGAATTTTACGTTACGAACTCCATTACTTATCAGCTTTCTGGAACATCGGCGTCGTTCAATCTAATAAAACATCAAGAATATCAGCAGTTCACACATAAAAAATGAGACAGTGGAAAAGGCGACCACCTTCAAGGATTTCAAGGCAGACTCTGCAATTGCACAATTGTGTTAAGAGCGTTTACAAAAGATAAAACGTTTTCCCGATTTAATAATTTTGTGAAGCACAGAATGCAGAATGGTACAGTTAACTCATGAAAACCACGAAAACTCCTACATCAGGGTATTCAGATTTCTAATGGAACATGTTTACAACTTACTTTTGAAAAGCTCATTAAACACTTAGGTGAATTTCATAAAACGCAAACTTCACCTCTAAACAGTTTTATGCTAATTGACAATTTTTTTTTCGCTACACTAGCACTAAGAATGTGAAACTGAGTACACCTAATATACAAATTATACGCATTACTGGAGTTCAGGTAAAAAGGATATGCGAACGGAACAATTTAAAAGGCACATTAAAAGAACAGACGTAAAGTAGCTAAAAAAAAGATAGTGTATCGTACGTTAATAACTCACTGTTTTAATTTCAGTTCCCCCTTTCCTGACACCGCGAGATGGCGCTCCTGCGAGTTTCGATGCACTGATTCGAGGACAAAAGGGCGTGGTGCGGCGTCCCCAAATCAGCAGTTCATTTGGGGACACATCACATAGGTATTCAATATAAATATGCAAATCTTTCTGTCACAAAACTGCATTGCTTCAATAAGTGTCATGATTTGCATATGAAAATTTGCGTCTTCAAAGGATGTTGGTAACTTTTATGTTGGTAACTTTTATTGACAAAGTAGAACTATGATGACGAGAACATATATTTTTTTGATTGGAGGTTTAACGACCACCGTGAGCAACTCAATGGGCTATAGCAGTCACCCGTCTCTAATTTAGGGTCACTGGTTCCAGGGAAGGAGAGAGCCAGTGCCATAAGACAAACACAACATCCATGTATCACCAGAATTCGAACTCGAACCCCTTTCGGACGAATGATCATAGGCCATCGCTTAGACTACTACGCCACCTGGGCGGCCGAGAGCATATTAGCAAAAGTAAAATGCTTTACCTTAGGTATACACTGACGGAAAAAAAAAATCCCAACACCAAGAAGGGGTTCTGCTAGATAAACGACAGTTGGTAGGCGGTGAGAGTACATCTGTAAGATGACGTCTACGCAAATTTCGCGCTCGGCGCATACGTGTGGCGCTAGTAGCGCCCCTCGGAACATGCAAAGCAGGTTTGCTGTAAATACGCGCTGTAACGTTCGTGAGCGTTAAATATCGTTGAGATTCGACGTAGTGTGTTGATGTTAGTCAAGAACGCCTTTAAGAAGACGAAGAAGCCATTATCAACAGCTCACGGAGTTTGAACGAGGTCGTGTAATAGGGCTACGAGAAGGTGGATTTTCTTTCCGCAATATTGTCGAACGACTTGGCAGGAATGTAGCCACTGTGCATGATTGTTGGCAGCGGTGGTCAAGGGAAGGTACTGCCTCAAGAAGACCGGGTTCCGGCCGGCCACGTGGCACTACTGAGAGGGAAGACTGCCGTCTACGGCGTATGGACGTGGCGCATCGTACCGCGTCTGCGGCAGCAATTCGAGCTGCAGTTGCCTTCACAGTGACACAACGAACTGTTACAATTCGATTACTTCAAGGACAGCTCCGAGCCAGACGCCCTGTAGCGTGTGCATTCCACTTACTCCAAACCACTGCCGTTTGCGACATCAGTGGTGTCATGCTAGAGCTCATTTTTTTATTGGAGGTTTAACGACCACCGTGAGCAACTCAAATGGGCTATAAGCAGTCGCCCGTCCCTAATTTAGGGTCACTGGTTCCAGGGAAGGGAGAGAGCCAGTGCCGTAAGACAAACACAACATCCATGCCTGACCGGGATTCGAACCCGGACCCCTTACGGACGAATGATCAGAGGCCAACGCCTTAGACCACTGCGCCACCGGGGCGGTGCTAGAGCTCATTGGAGGACGGAGTGGAGATCTATTGTGTTTTCTGATGAAAGCTGGTTCTGCCGCCCCGGTGGCGCAGTGGTCTAAGGCGCTGGCCTCTGATCATTCGTCCGTAAGGGGTCCGGGTTCGAATCCCGGTCGGGCATGGATGTTGTGTTTGTCTTACGGCGCTGGCTCTCTCCCTTCCCTGGAACCAGTGACCCTAAATTAGGGACGGGCGACTGCTTATAGCCCATTGAGTTGCTCACGGTGGTCGTTAAACCTCCAACCAAAAAAAAAAAAAAAAAAAAAAAAAAAAAAAGCTGGTTCTGCCTGGGTGCCAGTGATGGTCGTGTGTTGGTTAGAAGGAGGCCCGGTGAGCGCCTGCAACCAAGCTGTCTGCGGCCGAGACACACTGGACCTACACCTGGAGTTATGGTCTGGGGAGCAATTTCCTATGACAGCAGGAGCACTCTCATGGTTATCCCACGCACCCTGACGGCACAGTTGTACGTCGGTCTGGTGATTCAACCTGTTGTGCTGCCATTCATAAACAACATTCCAGGGGGTGTTTTCCAACAGGATAACGCTCGCCCGCATACCGCTGTTGTAACCCATCATGCTCTACAGAGTGTCGACATGTTGCCGTGGCCTGCAAGATCACCAGATCTTTCACCAATCGAGCACAGTACGGGACATCATTGGACGACAACTCCAGCGTCACCCCCAACCAGCATTAACCGTCCCTGTATTGACCGACCAAGTGCCACAGGCATGGAACTCCATCCCTGCCGCCCCGGTGGCGCAGTGGTCTAAGGCGCTGGTCTCTGATCATTCGTCCGTAAGGGGTCCGGGTTCGAATCCTGGTCGGGCATGGATGTTGTGTTTGTCTTACGGCACTGGCTCTCTCCCTTCCCTGGAACCAGTGACCCTAAATTAGGGACGGGTGACTGCTTATGGCCCGTTGAGTTGCTCACGGTGGTCGTTAAACCTCCAATCAAAAAAAAAAAAAAAAAAAGAACTCCATCCCACAAACTGACATCCAGCACCTGTACGACACAATGCATGAACGTTTGCGTGCTTGTATTCAACATTCTGGCGGTTACACCGGTTATTAATGTACCAGCATTTCACATTTAAAATGGCTCTTCTCGCGCTTACATTAAGCTGTGATTTTGAAACCTTAATCGATTAAATATGTTACCTATACAAATGTATTGCCGCCATTTCATTCCTCTACAACTATTTTTTCGTGGTGTTGGGATTTTTTTCCGTCAGTGTATGTGCCGAATTAAAATCAACTGCACACCAAAAATTTTTCATTTTGCCAAAGTTCTTCTAAGAACTCAAAACAAGTACAGTCCAAACTTGACCGTGTCGCGTATATCACAAGTGAATGTACGGAATCGCGATTAAGGCCATTTCCGCCACGCGATTGGTTCAGAGCCACTGGAGATGGCGAGTAGGCGAGGCCTACGAGGAGAGACATGTAAACTTTGAGACAGTGAGACATGTAAACTTTGCTGCACACGCCATATGCCATTTTAATGTTCGGGTGTTTTCATTGAAACAATGGTTAACCCCAGTTGTTTTACCCGTACATTCGGAATGCGACAGGAGGTAAATAGAGAGTGTACTTTATTGGTAGGGGAACTTTTGAGTTTTTATATCAACATGACTTCATGGACTTGTGACTTATCTTTGATTAATCGCAGAAAGCCATGCTTCAATCTGTAGAGTTCTCACAGAGCCGATAGATGTGAGCGCGCGCGCACTGCTGTAGAACAGGATTAGTACTGATGTGTTTTGTATGGAGAACCATAAGCTGTTTAACGTTGTTTTTTTTTTTGTTTTTTTTTTCGGGGAGAAGGTGGGTTGAAACGTGGAAATGAAGGCATTTTTGATTAAGTTTAGATTGACAAAAATATGAGGAATTTCCTAAATATTAGAAATATATATATATGACAGATCACTATCAATTTTATCAGACATAATATGTAGCAAACAACATTCTGGAGTATTTATTCCGACGGAAGTGTCTTATTTCAACAGAACACTGTCTTGAGGTCGTACGCAGCGTTACATACAGAAAGTTTTTTCCGGGGTTAATCGCAAATTTTGAGGATGCTCAAACTTGTTATTTATTTATACATTAATACATTTTATATTATTTATATGTACATTAATACATATAACAAATTTTCTGAAATCTACACATGCAAGTGATTAAAAATGTAAAAAAGTTATACCTTTATTTTAATTCAGTAATGCACCGCAGATTTCACCATGCTGCGGTGGTGTGAAATATTAAGGATGCTAGTAAGATAACGGTGCTGTGCTGGAGAAAATTCTTCCCCCTCCGCCCCCTAAACATTAGGACTGGCAAAAATATTTTAGTCTTACAACAATCGTTTTTCTAATTATTAAGGAATCATGTTACCTGAAAACGTATGGTGCAAACCATTCCGCTGCCACTTGGTTTCAGCCCCTTTAGGTTAGCACATAGTAGTAAAAAACAACAACTAATTAATCCAAATTTTGCAGATGACAATCCGATTTTTGACGTAAATGTGACGAGGATGGTAAGTCAGATAATATCCGAAAACTTGAAATTTTTCATCGTCCTGGAGCGGGACTCGAACCCGCGTCTCCCAAAAAACGCCCGGGTATGCTAACCACTACACCACCCAGAACGACCAAGTGTCAAGTTTCCGATCGATTTGAATATAATCCGGTATTTCTTTCATGAACTAATTAATCGTTTGAAATTAATGGATTTTCTTTTTGTCACAGAGCGTAAACCACATACCGCCAAGAAAAAAAGTATGGGAATCATTTTTAATAATTTGCTATCGTTAAAAATCAGGTAGCGCAAATATTTTGTTGTATTGGAAGCCCTAACGTCATATGCCGATGGCAATTAAATTTTAGTTTTAGTGTATAAAACAAAGCAATTAATTTAATACTTAAAATAATCTTAATGCTACTGAGATATGAAGTCTATAGAAATGAGTTTTTTTTTATTATAATATTTTCCCCCGTTTTCTTAAATTTTTAAAATTAATTTCTCCAAATTTTCATCTATAAACAAAAAATTTGACTAAATATAAAGGGTGATCACTCAAAAACCTACGAGGGGGGGGGGGGGGCGTCTATGGATTTTCGGGGTCGGGGGGGGGCTAAGACCCCTCGAAGAGATACCTGAATACATCACTGGTCGTACTTCGTGCCATTAGGTAGTTCTTTGCTAATACAAAATCACTCTATTTGATTCGATTTTCTAGCTAGACCTCCTCACATTCATGAGGAAAAAAACTTGATCGTCAGAATATTTCGTTGTGGAGACATACTTTTCATTGTTAAAGGTCCTTTTAAGGGTAATAGAAAGGACCTTTAAAAGGATACTTTTTAGTATCCTTATATACGCATCTTTTCAGAACAGCACGAATCGTGCTGGGTATTTGACGTGCTGCCATCTATTGGCCGATTTGGATTATGGTATTCAACTAGTTAGTTATTAAAGTCGTAATCAATTTTAATATTAATATAGATTTCGACTTGTATTCATCTGAAAAACTGCAGATATTCCTTATCGTATTATTCATTATGATCATTTGTCCCATTTGTAAAGTAACCTCACGACAAAACTTTTCACGATATAATTCAATATGATCATTTCTCACATATATTAAGTAACCTCACAATGAATTTCTTAGCAAGCAGAACTTCCCCAGATAAAAAGACAGTGTTCCTGTCACATGACTCTCCTCATAGGTCCCGCTCACTCGCAATCTCCAAAGTAGCTCTGAACCAATCGTGTGGCGGAAGTGGCTCTAATCGCAATTTCGTACATTCACTTGTGAAATACGCGACCGTGCCAGTGGTGCAGTGTCTTAATGCTGGTCATTGACGATGATTCGCACAAGTTGGCACGGGTTCGAGTCCCGAAAGGGGCATGGGTGGTGTGTTTGTCTTACAGCACTTGCTCTCTCTCTTCCCTAGAACGAATGTCACTAAATTAGAGATCAGTGACTGCTTATAGTCCTCTGAGTTGTTCGCGGTAGTCGTTAAACTCGGAAAGAAGAAAAACAAAAATAGGCAAAATTTGTTTTCAGAAGAAGCATGTAGGAAAACTAGTACAACAAAAACTATTTTTAAGAACATTTTTCATTAGAATTCTAACGAGCTAATGAGGAAGCGTAAATTCGAAGACACTTGAGGACAAGCATAAAAATTTGAGGACAAGTTGCGTCCCTAAAGGCATCAGGTGTATTTAGGGACAGTAAACAAAATTCCAGGACTGTCCTCAAGAATTAAGGACTTCTGGTCAGCTTAATGCTATGGCGTGTTTGGTGGATAGCGTTTTAAAAGGCAATTTATTTGTCCGATCGGTCACGAAAAGTGGTAGTACTAAATTTAACGTTGAGAACGTGTTTCATACCTGGATGCAACAATGGTTACAGATCCTGTAAACAAAAGGTAACAATTTTCCGTCCCGAAAGACGAGGTAAAGGGAATCGAATGGATTTTGTTTTACTTCTCCTAAATGAAGTTGTCTGCCACTCAGTAATTACTTAGTTAAGTATGCCACTTCTTTTTAGTCTTTTTTATATCATCGCATTTTGTCTGAAATTATTGAAATTGGGTGGGGTTTATTTTCCTAAGTTCTGTAAACTTTATCATGAGAAGATTAGACGTAAGTATACTATCATGTGACGCCTAATTAAACATATTGTGTCCTGTAGAGATAAAGAAAATAGTTGCAACAGGATCAGAACAGAATTCAGTACGATGATTGGGCAAAAATCCCAATAACTGCAGGAAAAATTTGCGTAAAATAATGTGTTTATACTTACCAGCTTTGTGACACATAGATTCAATGCAAAATTCTGCATTTCCCGAATAAAGTTCATGAAGCTTCCCAAAAGAACACCAGTAGTAAGAAATGGGGGTTTTAAGGACAAAGGAAACGCACCCCGACGCACCACGGACCCCCACGGCTGTCGCGTTTCATGACAAAGGAGGACCCCCACGGACCCCCACGGCTCACACTGGCCCGCCCACTGCGGCCAACGTGCTGCCACTGCTGCCCACGTACGGACGGATGTGGTCAATCATGACGTCAGTCGCCGCCATTTTTTATCCACGTGTTCTTTCCGGCCATCATTTGTACGCCACGTGTTTTGAGATGAGTCATCGTTTTCTCCGAGAATACCATTTTGTGTGCCACGTGTTTTGAGATGAGTCATCGTTTTCTACGACCATGCCATTTTGTGTGCCACGTTTTTTGAGATGAGTCATCGTTTTCTCCGAGAATACCATTTTGTGTGCCACGCGATTTGGGATGAGTCATTGGGTGACATCGCCGTGCTAGCAAGCAATACTATGACATCACCGATACAGTCATGATAAGAATGGGGTAAGAGGAGAAGTTGACGTCATTTCAGATTCTGTTAAGCTCCAAGACTGATTCTTTTTCAATAACTTGATCATTTTACAACGAATTTATTCCTTATTTTTTTCCATAATTTTACAACGTAACGATTTTTTTTATTTTCTTTGAGCTTCACACATTTTCAACGGACGTACCAACATAAAGACGTTTTCCAAAGTTTTGTGATGCAGACATAATCTTAAAACACGATTGTTTATTAATGTATTTACGTGTTCATGGCATTTTCTGTTGCATGTTTTAATGTTGTACCTTTTACCACCATATAAAGCCGCAATGTTTTATACATAGTTAAAATATTTTTTTATTTTTTCGTATTTTCTTTTATGATTATTCAGTGAATGTACCTTTTAATGCATTATCTTAATCTACTTTTTTTTTCTAAATACTTGCGTACTCGTTAAACTTCTTGATGTACCAACATTATTTTATTTCCTAACTTTACAAACTAACAACTACTTTTATCGAGGCTTTATTGTTTCTGATTCAAACAACCAAACGTTTCTTCGTTATTATTTCTTTTTCCTACGCAAAGAACTGTTCTTACTTGCTTTTAATGTATGATTTAATCTGGTTTTCTATATATCTGTTTCATGTTTGTGCAAGAAATATACAAATTTATAGCAGACATACATACAATTTGTTCGTAACAGTATCTTTTTTTTTTCAGATTTAAACCAACATACGTTTCTTAACGACTTGATATCTGTTCTACAAGATGTGACGAAACTTCAGATTTTTAACTTTTTCCCTCTGAAACTGTTTTTTTTTCTTACTTGCTTTTAATGTATGATTTAATCTATTTTTCTATCTCACTTTTCTATGTGTGTACAAGAAATATACGGATCCATAGTAGTTAAAATTCGATTGAAGCAATATTTTCTTCATTCTTACTGTATTTTTCCATTTCTTTCATCTATAGTAGTTAAAATTCGATTGAAACAATATTTTCTCCATTCTTACTGTATTTTTACATTTCTTTCTAACAGACGTTTTTTTCCTTCTCAATTCCCGCTATCTAACTTAATCTATGTTTTTGAATATCATCCTATGTTCACGTATTCGTCCATTATGTTATTTCAAACTTTGCAAACGCCTCATACTTATATTCTGAATTTATTTTTTTCATTTCAACCAACGTTTCTTAACGACTTGAATTTCCGGATGTGACAAAACTTCAGATTTATTTTTTCTCCTCGTAAACTATTTTTTTCTTACTTGCTTTAAATGTGACTTAATTTATATTTTACATCGCTGTTTCGTGTATGTACAAGAAATATACAGATATATAGCAGTTAAAAATTCGATTGAAACAGTATTTTCTTTATTTTTACATTTCTTTCTGACAAACATTTTTTTTTTTTTTTTTTGCATTTTCCCCTATTTAACTTAATTTTGTGTTTTTGAATATTATTCTATGTTCACGATTCGGACTTTATTTTTTTCATTTCATTTCAACCAACGTTTCTTAACGACTTGATATCACAAGATGTAGCAAAACTTCAGATATTTTTTTTTTGTTTCTTCATGCAACGTAATATTTTTTCAAAATTCACTTTTAAGTATTCCTAAAAGCTTACATGTATGAGAAATATACAGATCTGTAGTGGTAAAAATTGGACGGCAACAGTATTTTCTTTATTCCAACTTTACTTTTCTATTTCTTTTGAACAGGCGTTTCTTCATTATTATTTCTTTTTCATATGTAAGCCACTTTTCTTTCTTTCTTTTAATGTATAACTTAATAAATTTTTCTATCTCACCTTTTCGTGGGTATACGAGAAATATACAGATCTATGACAGTTAAAATTCGATTGTATTAGTATTTTCTTTACTATGACTTTATTTTTTCATTTCATTTGAGTAAACGTTTCTTAACAACTTGATATCACAAGATGTACCAAGCACTTCAGAATTTTTGTTTCCCTCACTTTCCAACTCACTTTTAAGTATTCCAAAAAACCTGCATGTATGTGAAATATTCATATTTTTTCATTCTATCCTAATTTGCTATACTTTTCTTTAACTGACCCAACAGGAAAAGCATTCATTATCAAGACATTCATTCTAAAGCATTCTTTCTTACGATAGAATTTATATTATTTGCAATATATTTTCAGTATATTTTTTCTAAATCAACAGAAAAAACATTCATTCTGGAGACATAGCGACCAAGCCCGTACTTCCACTAAACATCATATTCTTAGCAAACATTTTTTCCCCTACATAGCAATTTCCTAACTCACCAGAAAAGCAGCTATTCTCAACATGTAGCTAAAATATCGAATTTCTCCAAACAAATGTAATCATTTTTTTAAGAAAGACTTAGTTCTTTTCTCTGTATAACGACTTAATCTATTTTGCAAAAAACTGTTCTACGTTTACGTATTTTGTTTAACTTTGCTTTACACTGTACTTCGATTTTTTTTCTTCGTAGTACTTTTTTCCTGTTTCATTCCAACAAACTAGTTTATTTTCGACTCGATCACTCTCACATTTCCATACAAACTTTCCTAATATCAGAAATGTAACAAAAACTTCAGATATATTTTTTAACTTTAGAATAAGTCTCACCGGCATTTATCATGACATAAACTAAAATTTCATACTTTCCCCAAAAATAATTTTCTTAATGAGTTGTTTTTACGCTTTTTTCATGTATATCTAAATATTTATTGCTAATTCACCTCGTCAAAGTCAGTATGAACACACCTAACCAAATTCTTCTTTTTTCCCACTTTATTTCGCTTTACGTCGAAATGCGTCAAAAATTTGAGTTTACTTCATTCACGCAATGATCACTTTTAACTTACCAGGCATTACATGTGAAACATCTGTGTTTGAGGTATTCACCTTCATACGTTAACTTTCGTTTCCCCTTACATTCATTTCTAAGTAGGTTATCTCCATCGCATCTGTTTTTCTGATACAAGTCACACACCATTTATTTAATTACTTCAAGAACATATTAATCTTGAACATAAAGAACAGGCAATCGTATTCTAAGTATGTTTTCTCTTGATTCTTATTAAGGAACAGACAGCAAGAAGTCTCACACACTAAAACAAACATCGCCAATTTGTTGCTTTCATTGAGAGGGCGATTTTTTTTATTTTAGTTTCTTATATAGTCGCAAAAATCCCATAGAATAACATGAGAAAATCATTTACCTTAAGGAGCGTTTTCAGACATGTTTGAAATCTTAAAAGAGCAAAATATTTCACTTGAAAAGTTAAGGGGTACGTTTTTAAAAAGTTCATAATTGAGGAGGATTGTACTTTTTACAACTTCATTTTAGATAAGATTGGTTTCGAGAAAGTTAAATTCCGTCTAGGTTAAAAAGGTTTCACTTCATTTTACTTAGGTGATGGTTCTGGGAAAACGTTGATCTGAAAAGCAGGAGAAAATCCCATAGAATAACATGGATAAATCATTTGCCTTAAAGGAGCGTTTTCAGACATGTTAGAAATCTTAAAAGAGCGAAATATTTTCACTTGAAAAGTGACAGGGTACGTTTTCTAAAAAGTTCATAATTGGCAAGGACTGTTTTTTTTTTTTTTTTTTTACAACTTCATTTTATATAAGGTTAGTTTCGAGAAATTTAAATCGAACAGAAGAAATATACATCAAGGAAAGAAAACTGAAATTATACATATGCAAAAAATTTGCTACGGCTGAAGGTCCCCCGAGCGAGTTATTCAACCAATGCTCGTATTACCCATTCAAAGATGGAGGTATCAGGATGACCAAATCCCTCGTTGTTGCCTTCTTGTAGCAAAAGAGGTGGTGAACTTCACCAAACATGGTTCCATAATATTGGAGAAACTAATTAAGGTTTACGGAGCAATTAAGCCCACGCCAGTGACCTTCTTCGTTCACATACACTCACATTAAAACAGAAAAAAATATAAATGAATGACAAAAAATAATGAAATAAAAGTAGTCCTGAAAAGGACTGATGTTTAGTCCTAAAAAGGACTTTTTTTTTTATTCCTCCAAAGAACTTTTTTCTCTCATCTGGACTCTAAATTGCTCCAACGTATTCCACATTCTTGAGCTTCCACAAGAATTTTCTTCACATTAATGTTCTCGAAGAAAAAGTGAGTAATGGTGGGATGTATCAGCGATTGAAGGCGCTCACCAAAGTATTTCCCCAAAGTTTTGGGTTCAACAAGAGCAAATGCTTCGTCAAAGCATAGAGTCCATTTGTCTTCTTCTGTTTCGTTAAAGCACCTATGCCCCAGCTGATTGTTTGGCATGAGATTAGGATGCAAATGACATTCTCTGCAGTAATACACTTTTGCAATGTTTTTTCCAACCGCATCGATCAGAACAAGTTTAAGAGCATTGGTGTCTTGATCAGATATCGTATGTTCGAGTCCGAATTTACTGCATACCAATCTCGCTGCGTCACAAAAAACTGTTCCAAACTGTAATTGTAGAATACCGTCCCACAGCTTTTCAGAAGCATCACGAAGCGTGTTGAATTGTTCCCAGGTTAGGGACACCGAAGCACAATTCAATTGCAAGGCAACATTGGAGCACGTGAACAGTTGTTGAAAGGTGTACACAGGCCCATCAGATGAAGGTGAACAGTTGATCAACAGTTCCTTATTGATCACTTTGACTTTGTTGAGAGCGTCATAACAATGCGAGCGGTCCACGAACTTCTTGAATGTTCTAGCAGACATTGTCACGCCATATTTGATAGGAAACAGTTTTTCTCTTTTGGTAGTGTAGTTGCGAATGTACACTCTCACAGTTCCAGAAAAATCAGTCACTTTAGCAAGTTTGTTTCCCCCGAGGGACACATGATGAAGAGGCATGCTTTCTAATGAAATACCGCGAAGAGGAGGTTCGGCAAACGGATCAGGACATCCACAGTTTAAAAGCTTCCATCGTGCTTCCATTAAGCGCGGATCATCACGCACTTTTTTCTTGGCATCAGAAACATCTGAAGACGAAGAAGTTCGCTTCATTTTTAACGCAGATCGATGAGGAGGTAGGTAACACAACGTGCACAGAATTCGAAGGCAGAGAACAGAATAAGGGAGCTGGTCTGTCCTCGGCCAAAACTGATAACAAATTGTTGTTGACGCATGCGCGTTGTTCACTGTGTGATGACGTGATTGTATAGCCACGTGATAAAGGAGCCTCTGTTATCATCTTTCTAAAGGTCAGATTTAATCGAACAACAGGTGCATTTTCGCAACGTGGAAGGTCGTGAAATCATGACTCATTCGTCTTGTTCACGCATGTGTGTTGTTCGCTTCTTGATGATGTGATTGCATAGTCACATGATAAGGGTGACCCTGTTATCATCTTTCTAAATGTGAGATTTAGACGAATATTGGGAGCATTCTTGCAACGTGGCAGTCCATGATACCATGACACATTCGTGGGGGTAGCATTTGTAAAAGGGATCCACATTCCAAATCTATGACGACAGGCTGAAAATCATCTCTTTTAAAAACAAAGTCCCTTGTTCGGCCTAGAGAAACTGGGGCAATGCATGATTTTTTTTTACAATTTCACATTCGTCATCTCTGTGAAAACCAATACAGGGATTTCCATTTTCATATTTATTAATCAAAACAAAATTGAATATTTCTCCACATACATTCTAAACAGCATCCTTGATTTCACGAAGTACTGGTATCCAAGGTTTAGCCAGCACACTCAATCCACTGAATGAGTAATGGAGATGATTATCACCGTAGGCCACATGCTGTCTAGGAATTTTATGTTTTTCCATAAATCTTAATTTTGCTGAGATCATCACCGATATATTCTACTTCATTTTCGAGGTGGTTAAGATAATATGTAGCTTCAGAATCAGAAAATAATTTCTCATAGGAAAAATGGAGGCCATCCTTATGAAACATATTAGAAGAATACATTTCTTCAGACGAAAGAAAATGTAGCAGTAATTGAAAAAAGCAGTATCTTCACACCGAGCAACGAAGCGAGAATGAAACAGACAGACTTGAGATAAGACGTTCGATTAACGAGTGCGTGAGTCATCGGTGATGCAAGCACGAGCACGTTACGGACAGGTGTAAATGATCAAGCATTTAGCACGTTCGTTTAAAACCAGTGTCAAATAATCAGGCAAAAAGTACAATTTCCGAAGGGGTGAAAATGAAATTGACTACATGTGAGAAACAAAATGGTGGTGATCGTGAATCATCGACCCCCCCCCCCCCCAAAAAAAAGAAAATGGCGGTGACAGCTAGTAGGATGGTAACATCCAACATGGCGACTCACCCACACACGTGGCGTACAAATCACATCTCAAAGAAGTAGATATTAACCGTGTTCCCTGCTCTCTCCAGATGTATACACATCAGGAGAGAGCAGGGAACGCGCAATCACACCTCCAACTTCATCGAAAGGGACCGGTTTGGAGGTGGCGGAGTTCTCGTTTGGGGCGGTATCATGCTTGGTAGCCGTACTGACCTCCATATCTTCCAAGGAGGTTCAGTCACTGGTGTCTGTTATTGTACCGAGGTTCTCCTGTCTAACGTGCGTCTGTTTAGAGGAGATGTGGGTCCTGAGCTCCTCTTCGTGGATGACAACGCTGCACCTCACCGTACAGTGGCTGTCGCAGAGCTGTTGGGGAGTGAAGATATTCAACGCATGGATTGGCCCGCCAGGTCCCCGGACCTAAATCCAATCAAACACGTGTGGGACCTTCTCGGGTGACGCTTGGCAGCACGTCACGAGCCGCCAGCAACGATTCCGCAGCTGCGATTGGCGCTACAAGAGGAATGGGCTGCAATTGGTGATGCCTCAACAGCTCCTTGACAACCTCGTCCTCAGCATGTACAGACGTTGTAAATCCTGCAACGCAGTCAGGGGTGATCATATCCTCTACTAAAGACTGGATTTTTCTTGGCAGCCGCTTGTCACATGGACTTTTCTGTCCAGTTGTGCTCGAAAGCTACCTTTTCAATAAAGTGCCTTTGTATCCTTTGGATTCCTTGTTTGGACGGTTTTGCTCACTTGTCCCATATTCTTACATCTTGGGGATCTTATGGTATGCTTTGAGTCGATGTGGAGCACTTCTGCACGACGTTACATTCGAAAAACCGTCTGGTCCTTAATTTTTGGCACGCCAGTGTATAATCTGTTCGCTTTGAATGTTCTGTTGATTAACCATGTATTTTGAAGAATACTTGTTTCTTCATTGATTTGCAGTAGAAGGGTGTTTACCTGCAACAAAAGGAATGAGGAGGATCTGCGTAGTGTAAGTCATCATCATTGTCAACCAGTATCAATCCACTGCTGGACGAAAGTCTCCCCAAGTTTCTTCCACAACAGTCTGTCTTGTGCCAGTCTCCATGTTACTCATGCATACTTTCGAATTTCATCCACACATCTCACATGTGGTCTTCTGCTGTATCTTTTCCTGTCCCTTGGAATCCAGTCTAAAATTTCGGCTGTCCATCGATGGTCTGTCTTTCTGGCAATATGTCCAGCCCATTGCCATTTCAGGGATTTTAACTCTGATCATGATATCTTCCACTCTTGCCATTTCTTTGATCCAGGAGTTCCTCTTCTTATCTCTCCTGGTTACACCAAGCATGAATTTCTCCATGCCTCTTTGAGTTGTCTGTAGCCTTTGTATGTCTCTTTTAGTCAAGGTCTACGTCTCTGCACCATTCGTAAGAATTGGAAGGATGCATTGATCAAACATTTTTCTTTTAAGGCATAATGGCATATTGCTCTTGAAAATTATACTGTTTCTTCCAAAAGCTCTCCAGGCAAGTTTTATACTCCGATTCATTTCTTCATCAATGTGACACTCACTTGATATCTGCTGTCCAAGATAAATGTAGGTATTAGGTTATCTCCAGCTTTACCCCATCAATCGATAAATTTTCCTTTTTTTTTGTAAAAGCATTGTACATCACTTTTGTCTTCTGAAAGTTCATTTTTAATCCCACTTCTTTACTCTTGTCAGCAAGTTCCTGGATCATACTCTGCAGCTCTGATGGGGTAGTAGAAAAAATGACTATGTCATCAGCAAAACGAAGGTGAGTTAGATAATCTCCATTAATCTTTATCCCTTTGTTTTCCCAGTTCAGTGATTGAAATACATTTTACAATGTAGCATTAAAGAGTTTGGGAGATATAGTGTCACCTTGTCTCACTCCCTTTCCAATTTTTATGGGTGCTGTATTCTCAAATAGCAGAATCTTTGCACTTGCATTTTTTTTTTGATTGGAGGTTTAACGACCACCGTGAGCAACTCAATGGGCTATAAGCAGTCGCCCGTCCCTAATTTAGGGTCCCTGGCTCCAGGGAAGGGAGAGAGCCAGCACCGTAAGACAAACACAACATCCATGTCTGACCGGGATCCGAACCCGGACCCTTTACGGACGAATGATCAGAGGCCAGCGCCTTAGACCACTGCGCCACCGGGGCGGCCACTTGCATTTTCATAGATGTTATTAATAATATTAATGTATGCATCTTAAATACCGCAGGACTTCGAAGCCTGCGATATTGAAGTATGGTAAGCTATATAAGCAAAATTTACATATGGCATTCTTTAACGCTGTTTCCCACATTGTATTTATACATGTTTTAGAGTGATTCTGGACTGAATTTTCTTCTTTTTTTTAATTAAGTATATTTTTTTAGCCTTGTTAGCTTCCAGTTATTGAACACACTGTTCTATTTTAAAATAAAAAATGTCGGCAGTTTTCTTTGTTTCACTAACGACCCTTCTATTCGCCGATTGTAGCATGCCACTGTATTTATAATTTCTTTACACAGTGAACCTTTAAAAGCACAAGCTCAGTGGTGTAGTCGGAAAATAAATAGCACCAGGGCACTTTACAAACTGCAACACAATGACATTTTCTCTTTGTGTCTTTTTAATCAGGTAGGTACATCAGTTTGGGAGAGTAGACCACAGCTGACGGCTCCAGTTAGTCATTAAACTTAAGGATTCTGGAACAAAACCCCGTGAGTTGGGGTATTTTCGCCATGCCACACAGAACTAGCTCGCACCTCTCCGAGATTCACAGAGGCCCTAGTTGCTGTTGTGTGTGCCATTGTTACCACGGCACACCCCAAGGAGGCAAATCTATCTCTCACTTAGATTGATTTCAGCGATCTTGACATACAACTCGTGGATGTGAGTGAAGCCCGAGTTGCATGTCACGATCGCTGTAAATGGAGAAGTTTGATACAGCAACAGTAAGTAAAAAATTTCTGGTAGTTTGTATTTCTTTGTGGAGCTAACCTCTGAATCTCAGAGAACAGCTTAGTGATATGTATACACTGAAGAGCACTTGAATTAGAGATACCTGTCTAGTAACGTGTAGCACCACCTTTCTCCCTGATGACGGCGGCGATTCGTCTCGGCATGGACTCGACAAGACACCGGAAGCGTTGGAAAGCCATACGGATTCACGACCCCTGAACAAGCTCCCACAGTTCACGAAGATTTGATGGAGGAGGATCAGAGCCTCGAACATCTCTCTCGATGGCATCCCAGATGTGCTCTATGGGATTGAGGTCAGGTGACCTAGTTGGTCAAGGAAGCGAGGTCACGTCGGTGGAGTGTTCATCCAATCATTCGGATACAATTCGGGAACGATGGCACGATACATTGTCTTGTTGCAGGATGAGGTCCCCAGTGGGATATTGAAGACGCACAAACGGAAGCAAATGGTCGTCCAGGATATCCCGGTAACCTTGACCTCTGAAGGACGATGTCACACGTACCAGGGGTCCCATTTCAGTCCACATAAACAGTCCCCAGACGAGAATTCCACCCCCACCAGCTTGAAGAGTACCCTGCTGGCAAAAAGGATCCATTGCTTCATGTGGTTTGCGCCGTACTCGTATCCTGCCATCTCCATGTACCAACGTGAATCTCGACTCATCAGTCCAGGCAACATTTTTCCACATGTCTAGGGTCCAGTGGCGATGTTCCTACACCCGTGCTAATCTTTGCATCCTGTGATGTGCGGTCAGCAGCGGTACCCTCGTGGGACGATGGCTTCTGTACCCCATAGCGAGGAGATGGTTCTGGATGGTGCGGCTGCTTACATGTTCTTGTGCACCAGAGTTAATTTGCAGAGAGATTTCTTGCACTGTGGCCCGTCATCCCGCTGTTGCAACGCGAGCTAGCCGACGATTACCCCACTCATCCACACGCTGTTGTCCACGGCAGTTGGCCCTTGCACGGATGGTTTTACCGGATTCGATGTACTCACGGTGCACCCGTGACACAGTGGCTCGTGAAAACCCCAGTGGCTGCACGACTTCCGAAATGGAGTGACCCATTCGTCGGGCCCCGACAATTTGCCCACGATCAAATGCGCTTAGATCCTTCGTCTTACCCATATTGCGTCCAACTCTTACTGATTCCCGTCGCATCACTCCTTATATTGTCGAATCACTGCATATGTCGTTTCCGTTTACTGGGCCGCCCACAGCGCCACATTTGTATAACGCCAGCTGTCTCTAATTCAATTGCTCTTCAGTGTATATCACAATGACATAAAATGCTAGTAGTAAATATGTTAATTTACACAATTTTGTGTCATAGTTGCTAACATGATGTTTATTATTATTATTACGTATAACTAGTTACACACAGTTAACGCATAACAATGACTAATAGATGCCTCAGATGCTTAAAAATCTCCAGAAATATGAAATTTAAGAAAAAATCATTGAATCACTCATACAAAAAAAAAAAAACACTCACCCTGTCAGAAAAGCTTCCAAACTTCCCTCTCCTCCTCGTTTTCGTCTTGTGATACTTTTTGTGACCTCAACAAGGTGCACGTGGCAGATGATCACATAGTGTAGACAACACTATGCGATTGGCACCAACACTGTGTTTGTGTTATTTTTCTTTATTATTTTGTGCTCTATGTTGACCTCGAAGGCGGTGCGGTAACATAGTGTCGTCTCAAGTGACTCCCAATAAAATAATTATCTTGATGTTATACAACAAAGGAATCATTGTGCTACTTTAGGTTTTTTTTTTTTTATAGGCACAACAAATTAATGTTACGTAAAGCAAATTTATAAGCTAAATATTTACTGTCATTTTGTGAGGTAGGGTGCACCCTGGTTACATAAAGAAATATCAGGGTGGAGCCTTTGTGCACTCTGGCATGACTACACCACTGCACAAGCAGGGAATTACAACAGTGAAGTAATTAAAATAGTATTTTTTTAAAACTCAGATTCCTGTTGGCACACATGCACCTGCCAAGGCTTATAGGTTAATATGACAAAAATTAACAAAGTGTATTTTCTTATGAGTTCTTCTGGACACATACATACACTGACGGAAAAAAAATCCCAACACCACGAAAAAATAGTTGTAGAGGAATGAAATGGCTGCAATACATTTGTATAGGTAACATATTTAATCGATTAAGGTTTCAAGACCACAGCTTAATGTAAGCGCGAGAAGAGCCATTTTAAATGTGAAATGCTGGTACATTAATAACCGGTGTAACCGCCAGAATGTTGAATGCAAGCACGCAAACGTTCATGCATTGTGTCGTAAAGGTGCTGGATGCCAGTTTGTGGAATGGAGTTCCATGCCTGTTGCACTTGGTCGGTCAATACAGGGAACGGTTAATGCTGGTTGGGGGTGAAGCTGGAGTTGTCGTCCAATGATGTCCCATACGTGCTCGATTGGTGAAAGATCTGGTGATCTAGCAGACCACGGCAACATGTCGACACTCTGTAGAGCATGTTGGGTTACAACAGCGGTATGCGGGCGAGCGTTATCCTGTTGAAAAACACCCCTGGAATGCTGTTCATGAATAGCAGCACAACAGGTTGAATCACCAGACCGACGTACAACTGTGCCGTCAGGGTGCGTGGGATAACCATGAGAGTGCTCCTGCTGTCATAGGAAATTGCTCCCCAGACCATAACTCCAGGTGTATAGGTCCAGTGTGTCTCGGCCGCAGACAGGTTGGTTGCAGGCGCTCACCTGGCCTCCTTCTAACCAACACACGGCCATCACTGGCACCCAGGCAGAACCGGCTTTCAACAGAAAACACAACAGATCTCCACTCCGTCCTCCAATGAGCTCTAGCTTGACACCACTGACGTCGCAAACGGCAGTGGTTTGGAGTAAGTAGAATGCACGCTACAGGGCGTCTGGCTCGGAGCTGTCCTTTAAGTAACCGATTTGTAACAGTTCGTTGTGTCACTGTGGTGGCAACTGCAGCTCGAATTGCTGCCGCAGACGCTGTACGATGCGCCACGGCCATACGACGTACACGGCGGTCTTCCCTCTCAGTGGTGCCACGTGGCCGGCCGGAACCCGGTCTTCTTCAGGCGGTACCTTCCCTTGACCACCGCTGCCAACAATCATGCACAGTGGCTACATTCCTGCCAAGTCGTTCTGCAATACTGCGGAAAGAAAATCCACCTTCTCGTAGCCCTATTACACGACCTCGTTCAAACTCCGTGAGCTGCTGATAATGGCTTCTTCGTCTTCTTAAAGGCATTCTTGACTAACATCAACACACTACGTCGAATCTCAACGATATCTAACGCTCACGAACGTTACAGCGCGTATTTACAGCAAACCTGCTTTGCATGTTCCGAGGGTGGTACTAGCGCCACACGTATGCGCCGAGCGCGAAATTTGCATAGACGTCATCTTACAGATGTACTCTCACCGCCTACCAACTGTCGTCTATCTAACACAACCCCTTCTTGGTGTTGGGATTTTTTTTTCCGTCAGTGTATTTTGGGACTGATTTGCTGAGTGTTACCCTGGAAAATTCAAAACACCTTGTATTATTTATATGAGTTCCTCTTCACAGAAATTCAGGCTGCTATTTTTGTCTTAGTGAATTAATGAAATACCATTTCCTAACAATTAAACCTAATAATAAATACACGATAGGAATAGCATTCTAAGAAACTTCCACATTTTTCATGTAGCTTCATGAAAACTCTGTTTAGTATTTAATACATATACAGTGGTATATGTATATAAATTAGGAATTTGGTAAACATTTTGCATGAGATGCACTACATACATACATACATACATATCACTAAGCTGTTCTCTAAGATTCAGAGGTTATCTCTAAAAAGAAATACAAACTACCAGATAGTTTTACTTACTGTTGTAGTATTAAACTTCTCCATTTGCAGCGATCTTGACATACAACTCAGGCTTCACTGATATCCATTACACGCCATACACAAGATCTTTTATACTTCATACTCATAGTTAATCTTTTTCTCATGCAGACACTCATCTTATCCATCCATGTCTTCCTTGGCCTTGCTCTGCCTTTCCTTCCTGCCACTTGGACTAAAAGATTTTCTTAGTAAGCATCATCACTCATTCTTTCAACATGGCCAAACCACCGAAGCATATTGGTCTCCACCTTGCTAACAACATTTTGCTTCACATTATACACTGCAACACATCTTTATTCCTCACACAATCAGAACGTGTCTTTCCACAAACCCCCTGTAAGTAACGCATTTCTCCAGCACAAAACGACTCCTATGTTTCTTCTACAGTACCCAGGTTTCACTGCCATACATCAGAGTAGGAACAATTACACTCTCATACATAGTCATGCGGGACTCTCTAGAGAACCCATCATTCCTGTGAAAACCTCCCAGAGCAGCTATGACTTTTAATGAAGAATTCACTCGCCTACTAATTTCACCATCCAATTTGTTCTCTCTGTCAAACATGCTTCCTAAATACACAAACTCACTTACCTGGTCAATCACAGTGCCCTTTAGACTTACATTACATTCAGTGCTACCCGTTCCTCTCTCAAAAATCATAACTTTGGTTTTTCCCTTATTTATACTCAGTTTGAATTTTATGCAAACTTCGTGCATCCGAGACAACATACTCTGCAACTCACTTTTGCTCTCTGCCAACAGGACAGTGTCATCAGCATACAGCAATCTGCACACACGGATATCACCAAGACATAAACCACTATAATCTATTTTGGCATCACGCATGCATGCGTCCATAAATATATTCAACAGCCATGGTGACATTACACAACCTTGTCTGACTCCTACACCAATAGAAAACTATTTTGATAAAACCCCATTCACTCGTACACAAGCTCCACTACCATCATACATGGCTTTTACACTATTAAGTAGATTCCCAGTAACACCATATTTAATACAGACATTTAACTTGGACCACAAAGAGCAAAGACCTTTGTTTGAACACCATATTTATTCAATGCCTTCCACAAAAGTGTCCTATTTACTCATTCATAAGCTTTCTTAAATCTATGAAGGCAGCAAAAACTTTCTTACTAACAGCCAGATATTTCTCAATCATCATGCATAATGCAAAAATTTGGTTAGTGCAGCCTTTACCAGGCATAAAACCAGTCGGAACATCCCACACTTTCTCTCATGTAAGACCCCGTACTTTTTCAATAATGTCCTTACCAAACACTTTCCTTGGCACACAAAGTAGGCTAATGCCCCGACAGTTTTTGTAATCAGTTTGATCTACTTTTACCTCAGTGATCACAAAAGTGATCATGCCAGGCACATATACTGGATTTCTGTTGGGAGGGGAAGGGGAGGCCAGAAAATTTGTATATGTGTGTGTGTGTGTGTAAATATATTGTTACTCTAATTCCACGAGCACAGAGAGAAAAAAGGGCAATTTCTTCACGCCTCGCAAGAATTGTTCAAAATTTTACAAAATGACTTCTTGCTTTCAGTAGTAACCAATCATTATGTATAAATTTTATGCACTGCTTATCTTCTTACAGGTAATTCAGTTAATATTAATAATTCTGTACAAGAACAGGGACTATCTCATACAAAAACAAAGATAAATGAAGTTAGAAAAAAAATATTTTGCACATCACCAACTCATCTCGAATATCGCGTGGCTACTGAAAATATACTTGGATGTTGAAAAAAACAAAAAACAGAACCAAGGTATGATTTAAAAAAATAACTGTTCCAGCGTGATTAGCATAACATAGTTAAAAATCTGGCCCATTAAACTATTTCTCATCTTCCACTCGAATTCATCATGCTTCTCTTTCTTCATATCCGAACCCAGCACCATCAGTTCATACCTCTACATCAAACCATATTTACATCCATTTAATTTGCAAAAGCTTCTGATTAAATGCATTGGTTTTGCAGTTATTCAAGAGTAATGGTTGTGCTTCTGCAAAAAACTATCTATCTGTAAGATGCATACTTAAACATTTTGGAGGGGAGGGTCAGGACTCTCAAATATCTTCCCCCTGGTTGGAGCCATAACAAAGACAGGGCAGATGGGGCGGATGCCCCAGGTGCAACTCAAGACAGGGAGCAGAAGTCACTGTTCGAATGCGCTTACAATTGGAACTGAAACTTTTACACAAGTTTTTGGCACAATTAAAATTAGAATTTCCTCACCAAAAATTTAAGGAGTTGGTAGTTGCTCACATTCAGTAATGAAGGCATGGTTGCATAGTCCATCGAACTGAAGAACCACGGCCCCCTTCTACAACAATGGGGCCCCCAGTACTTTGCAGTTCGATGGACTATATGTGCATTGCAAGATAAAGACGTTCACATTTTTGAAGATTCTCTGGAGGCTATTCAGTCTTTATTGTGGCTGCATGCCATGACTGGCAGCTACATTTGGTACGCTTGATGCGGTGCCAAAGGTCCAAACTTCGAAGCAATTGAAAAAAGTTGTAAAAAAACAGTCACATTTTGATTGTGCATTTTTTACGCCTAGTTTCCTTAGAACTAAGAAATGCATTTTTATGCCTGGTTTTCTTGGAAAGTCTTTGTAGTACTGTTTGAAATTATATCTGCTTTTTGCTGTCCTTCATTTAAAGCTATTTTTCTTGAAAATTTTTCTGTGTAGCTTGTGCTCGCTTAGATTTTCAATGCTGTTTTTTGTTCTTTTGGTGTGTGTGAGAGAGAGAGGGGGGTGAGAGAGGGGGGAGTGAGAGAGAGAGAGAGAGGAGAGAGTGAAAGAGAGAGGGGAATAGAGAGAGGGGGAGTGAAAGAGAGAGGGAGAGAGAGTGAAAGAGAGAAGGGGAATAGAGAGAGGGGGAGAGAGTGAAAGTGAGAGGGGGATAGAGATAGATAGAGTGAAAGAGAGAGAGAGGGAGAATAGAGATAGATAGAGTGAAAGAGAGAGAGAGGGAGAATAGAGAGAGGGGGAGAGTGAAAAGAGAGAGGGGAGGGTAAAAGAGAGAGAGGGAGAGAGTGAAAGAGAGGGAGAAGATAGATAGATAGATAGATAGATAGATAGATAGATAGATAGATAGATAGATAGATAGATAGATAGATAGATAGATAGATAGATAGATAGACAGAGTGAAAGAGAGAGAGAGGGAGAGTGAAAGAGAGAGAGGGGGAGAGTGAAAGAGAGAGAGGGGAGAGTGAAAGAGAGAGGAGGAGAGTGAAAGAGAGAGGGGGAGAGAGAAAGAGAGAGGGGGAATATAGATAGATATATACACAGATAGATAGAATTACAGACAGACAGATATATATATATATATACATACATCTATGAATGGATGTAAGGTCAGGTGATGCGTAACATCACAGCCTTTCCTTGACAAATGTCAACCCCACCTTCTCGTGGTGCATCCTGTACCCACTAAAGGGGCTCTGACGACCGCCAATAGCGGTATAACTATACCATCGGGATTAGAGGAAATTCTATCCCACACTCACCAACCCGCTTGGCCAGCGTGGTGAGTTATGGCCAAACCCCTCCAAAATGATTCCACAACTTAAATCTTGGCCCTCAGTCTCCGGCAGCTGGAATGTACCTGGCCAAGGCAGCGGCCAGTGCGACATGAAGGCAGAGGGTGCTAAGAATCCCCAGAGGACCGGACTAGGCTGCCATCTGATGCTGACCTTGGCTACGTATAATGGACGCTCCCTATCTTCTGATTCAAGGCTTCTTGAATTGGAAGAGGAACTACAAAGGATCAAGTGGGACATCGTGGGGCTAAGTGAGGTAAGGAGAAAAGGAGAAGATTTCATCGAACTGAAAAGTGGACATCTCTTCTACTATCGTGGGACAGATACTGGCAGAACTAGTAGTGTTGGATTTATAATAAACAAGAAACTGAAGGATAAAGTTGTAGAAGTTGAAAGTTCCTCTGACAGAGCTGCACGACTTGTTATCCAACTCTCGAAAAGATACCAGGCTCAGATTATTCAAACTTATGCACCCACCACAAGTCATCCTGAAGAAGAAATTGAAGAATTTTATGAGGAAATTTGTCATCTAAATAATAAAGGTAAGCAGCACTTGAAAATAATTATGGGAGATTTCAATGCAAAAATAGGGCAACGGCAACAGAATGAAACTTCAGTAGGTAAATTCGGTCACGGCAACAGAAACCAGCGTGGAAATACTCTCGTTGAGTTTGCAGAGGCAGAAGGGTTTTTCATCTTGAACTCCTTCTTCAAGAAAAAGCCACACAGGAAATGGACATGGAGACATCCAAATGGGACGACAAGTGAAATTGATTTTATTATGTGTAACAAAAAATTCGTCATAGAAGACTGCAGTGTGCTAAACAAGTTCAACACAGGTAGTGACCATAGATTGGTGAGATGTAAGATGCACCTCAACACTAAACTTGAACGTGGCAAGCTCATAAGACAAACAAAATCTATTGACATAACCAACCTTAAAAAAACACCATAATACCTTCAAGTTGGAACTGAAGAACAGGTTCTCTGCTTTAGAAGGCCTAACATCGGAAGAAGTGGACATCTCTGAAGTTAACAGAAAAGTAACCAAAGCTCTTATGGAAACAGCAACAAAATTAGCTGGGTCGAAGAACAAGTTGCATGTAAACAAATTATCCGGAAAAACGAAAATGTTGATGCAAAAAAGAAGAGAGATGAGGACAACTAAATAAGATGTGACTTCCAAAGTGGAATATATAGAGCTATGCAAGACAGTAAGAAAAAGTATCACTGAAGACGTAAGAAAATTCAACTGTGAACTAGTGAGGAAAGCAATTGAAAACAACCAAAGCCTAAAGATAGCAAAGGGACATCTCAGTAAGGGAAGAAAACAGATTATGGCACTGAGAAAAGAAGATGGTTCTGTAACAAGAAATAGAGGCAGAAATTTTGACAAGAGTGAAAGATTTCTACTCCAAATTATATGAAAGGGATGATACATGCACTCCAGACATCATGAAAGATACCAGTACCAGAGTTCCTCCAGTCTTTCCAGCAGAAGTTGCACATGCAATCAAGAACATGAAGCGGGGAAAAGCTCCAGGAGAAGATGGAATTACTGTAGACATCATACAAGAAGCAAGTGGAGAAATCGAAACAGTACTCGCCCAAATTTTCACTCGATGCCTTAATGAAGGAAAAATTCCTGAGGATTGGAACACCGCTACAATGATCCTGCTACATAAGAAAGGTGACATTGAGGATCTCGGAAACTACAGACCTATCAGCCTCCTATCAGTAGTTTATAAAATCTTCACTAAAATTCTTTCACACCGCTTGAAGGTAACACTGGACATGGCTCAACCGAGAGAACAAGCTGGATTCAGGAGTGGCTACAGCACAATAGATCATATCCACGTACTGAGAGAACTAATTGAAAGAGCGAGGGAATATGAACTTCCATTGTGCATGGCTTTTATCGATTATGAAAAAGCCTTTGATTCGGTGAAACCATCAGCAGTTACAATGGCTCTGAACACCTGCGGTATTGAAGATGCATACATTAATATTATTAATAACATCTATGAAAATGCAAGTGCAAAGATTCGGCTGTTTGAAAATACAACACACGTAAAAATTGGAAAGGGAGTGAGACAAGGTGACACCATATCTCCGAAGCTCTTTAATGCCACATTGGAGGATGTTTTTCAGTCGCTGAGCTGGGAAAACAAGGGGATAAAGATTAATGGAGATTATCTAACCCACCATCGTTTTGCTGATGACGTAGTCATTTTTGCAACTACCCCATCAGAGCTGCAGAGTATGATCCAGGAACTTGCTGACAAGAGTAAAGAAGTGGGATTAAAAATGAACTTTCAGAAGACAAAAGTGATGTTCAATGCTTTTACAAGAAATGAAGATTTATCGACTGATGGAGAAAAGCTGGAGATAACAGACATGTACGTTTATCTTGGACAGCAAATATCAAGTGAGGGTCACATTGATGAAGAAATTAATCGGCGTACAAAACTTGCCTGGAGAGCCTTTGGAAGAAACAGCATAATTTTCAAGAGCAATATGCCATTATGTCTGAAAAGGAAAGTGTTTGATCAGTGCATCCTTCCAGTGCTTACGTATGGTGCAGAGACGTGGACCTTAACTAAAAGAGACATACAAAGGCTGCAGACAACTCGAAGCAGCATGGAGAGGTGCATGCTTGGTGTAACCAGGAGAGAGAAGAAGAGGAACTCGTGGATCCGAAAAATGACAAGAGTGGAAGACATCATGATCAAAGTTAAATCCCTGAAATGGCAATGGGCTGGACATACTGCCAGAAGGACAGATCATCGATGGACAGCCGAAATTCTAGATTGGATTCCAAGGGACAGGAAAAGACCCAGAAGACCACATGGGAGATGGGTGGATGAAATTCGAAAGTATGCAGGGGTGACATGGAGGAGACTGGCACAAGACAGACCGTTGTGGAGGAAACTTGGGGAGACCTTCGTCCAGAAGTGGATTGATAATGGTTGACAATGATGATGATGACATCTATGAAAATGCAAGTGCAAAGATTCGGCTGTTTGAAAATACAACACACGTAAAAATTGGAAAGGGAGTGAGACAAGGTGACACCATATCTCCGAAGCTCTTTAATGCCACATTGGAAAATGTCTTTCAATCACTGAACTGGGAAAACAAAGGGATAAAGATTAATGGAGATTATCTAACCCACCTTCGTTTTGCTGATGACGTAGTAATTTTTGCAACTACCCCATCAGAGCTGCTGAGTATGGTCCAGGAACTTGCTGACAAGAGTAAAGAAGTGGGATTAAAAATGAACTTTCAGAAGACAAAAGTGATGTTCAATGCTTTTACAAGAAATGAAGATTTATCGATTGATGGAGAAAAGCTGGAGATAACAGACACGTATGTTTATCTTGGACAGCAGATATCAAGTGAGGGTCACATTGATGAAGAAATTAATCGGGGTACAAAACTTGCCTGGAGAGCTTTTGGAAGAAACAGCATAATTTTCAAGAGCAATATGCCATTATGTCTTAAAAGAAAAGTGTTTGATCAATGCATCCTTCCAGTGCTTGCGTATGGTGCAGAGACGTGGACCTTAACTAAAAGAGACATACAAAGGCTGCAGACAACTCGAAGCAGCATGGAGAGGTGCATGCTTGGTGTAACCAGGAGAGAGAAGAAGAGGAACTCATGGATCCGAAAAATGACAAGAGGGGAAGACATCATGATCAGAGTTAAATCCCTGAAATGGCAATGGGCTGGACATACTGCAAGAAGGACAGACCATCGATGAACAGCCGGAATTTTAGATTGGATTCCAAGGGACAGGAAAAGACCCAGAAGAAGACAACATGGGAGATGGGTGGATGAAATTCGAAAGTATGCGGGAGTGACATGGAGGAGACTGGCACAAGACAGACCGTTGTGGAAGAAACTTGGAGAGACCTTCGTCCAGCAGTGGATTGATAATGGTTGACAATGATGATGATGATGATGATGAGAGAGAGAGAGAGAGAGAGAGAGAGAGAGAGAGAGAGAGTGAGAGAGAGAGAGAGAGAGAGAGAGAGAGAGAGAGAGAGAGAGAGAGAGAGAGAGAGAGAGAGAGAGAGAGAGAGAGAGAGAGAGAGAGAGAGAGAGGCAGATTGGGGTGCAATATTTTGCGGTTTGCTCCAGGCACAGAAATGCCTAGTTACGCCCCTGCCTTGGTACATGTCTGGATCATGTTACATAAGTTCCTTGATAGAATTGATTTGGACTACTCTTCAACATCTGACTGGAGCAAATCTCCTGGCTGACATTGGAGCCATAGCCCTGAAATAAGCAAAGGATTCATATCAAAGGATCAGCTCACTTGTGACTGTTTGACCAGCCTACAACACCTCTCCACTGTTTTGAATCTTCTGAACGTAATTTTTCAGGTCTCTCGTAAAAACTTCATTTGAAAATACACTATCTACCAACAAGTAATTGGACACCTGTGATAGCAAGTTCACTCACCTTCAATAGTTGGTGGAGCTTCCACGAGCGGCGATTACAGCTGCGACCCTCCAGGGCATACTCTCAACCAGGCGTTGTACAACAGCTAGCGGTATTTTCTTCCACTCGCCTTGGAGAAGACAGGTCAGTTCCTTCACCGATTTCGGACGGTGGGGCACCCCTTAAGTCGACACTCCAACTCATCCCAGAGGTGCTCGATAGGGTTAAGGTCAGGGCTCTGAGCAGGCCAGTCCATTCGATTAACCCCATTGTTACCATACCAATCCATGGTGGACCTCGCAACATTACAGGTGGCATTGTCATCCTGAAAGTAACATGGGTCCACCCCGTAAAACTGCCACAACGTAGGAAGCGCATGGTCATCCAAAATGGTGCAGTAGATCTCGGTGTTGAGTCTACCAGGAATTGCGACCAAGGGTTCCGTGCCATACCAGGAGAAACATCCCCATAGCATAACTCCACCGCCGCCGAACTTCACAGTTGGCACAATACATTCCGGCAGGAGGCGTTCTTCAGGCAGACGCCAAACCCAGACCCTGCCATCCGAACGGTAGAAGGTGAACCTTGATTCGTCGCTCCAGAGAATCTGTTTCCACTGTTCAACGGTCCACTGTCGACGTTCTTTGCACCACGTTAGCCGAGCAGCGCTATTGGACTTGGTGATCAAAGGCCTGTGGGCGGTAGCACATCCATGATAACCGAGCAGATGGGCTTCTTTACGGATGGTATCCATCAAAAGAACATTCCCGGATGCCTGTTGAAACTCCTCGCGGATGTGGCCCATCGATTTAGTTCGGTTCTTCCAAATTTCGCTGGCCAGCATCCATCAGTTTCTAACTCCCAGTTTTTTGGGTCTGCCTGGTCAGGGCACATTCCGACAGTCACCTCTCATCTTCTACTTGCCAATCACGTAGGCCACTGTCGATTTTGGGTACTTCAACTCGCTGGATATGTCACGTATGGATCTGCTATTTCTGTGATACCCGACAATTACACCTTCCTCGAAATCAGAGAGCTTCGAACTGCGTGGCATCTTGCATGCGACTGGTTGCGTTGTTGTTTCCCACACGATATTGAACGGCGGCGGCCGTGACATGTATCAGGACCGCAGATATCGTCGATTGTAGGGGTGTCCAATTACTTGTTGGTAGATAGTGTAGTAAGACAGATTTCAGCAATGCAAAATATAAACTGATATTTTCATGAATTCTAATTAAATTCGATAAAATCTTATTCGCAATGGGAAGAAACTTAATAATAGATATGAGAGGGGACATATGATTAGAAATAATGTACAAGGCAGTATATAAATAGTACACACTTATTCATCATAAATACTGTTGAATATGCAAACCACTGAAAAACTTATTGTTTTAGAAGTGAATTCTGATGTTAATTAGAATGTTGGTTTAGTCAGAATGTATAATGTAAATATACACAGTCGAGTCACACTATTGTGACCACCTCCTACTTTTGACGTCAACAGTAGTAGCCAATGAAAGAAGGCACGTGTCATGAGCCGGCTCGGAGAGTATATAAGGTGTACTGTAGGCAATCTTAAAATATATCACTTGTTGCAGTCATGGATAAAAGGAGCGATTTATCAGATTTGTAAAAAGGGATGATTAGAGGCTTTCGGGCAAAGGGTGGCAGTATTTCTGAAACAGCGCGGTTTGTGAACTGTTTGCATGCTGTTGTGGTTAAAGTGTATCATGATTGGAGAAATGGCACTATTGTGAATAAATGATGTGGAAACTGCTGAGCACTACATGCCATTGATGTGGGAGGTGAACGTAGGTTTCAAAGGTGCATGAGGGCCGATCGACACACTACAGTGGAGCAACTCCCTGGCTGAATGAACCAGGGGGCTACTGGAAGTGTGTCCAAAATGACAGTTCAGCGAACCCTGCTGCGTATGGGACTCCGACGCAGATAGATGGTCACTGCACCTATGCTAACAAAGGTGCATCCGTGAAAAGATTTACATCGAATTGGACCTCCGCTGATTGGTAAAGGATTGCCTCCTTCAACGAGTCTCGTTTTCTGCTTCATCGAACGGATGGACGTTAGCATATAAGGTGAGAAACATCGGAAAACAAACACTCTTCAACTATTGCTGTAAAAACACAAGCTGGTGGGGGCAGCGTTATGGTCTGGGGAATGTTTTCATGGCATTCTATGGATGCACTCAAACCTGTGGAAAGCACTATGGACCAAATTTGTTATGAATCCATCCTTGCAGACTACATGCACCCGTACATGCCAATTGTCTTCCCTGGGGCGGATAGGATCTTCCAGCACGACAATGTGACGTGTCACACAGCTAGAAATGTCCGAGAGTGGTTGAAAGAGCACGATGAAAACTTCGAAGTACTTCTCTGACCCCCTAATTCACTAGACTTAAATCCAATTGAGCATCTGTGGGACCACCTCGATCATGTTGTTCGCTGTATAGATCCTTCACTGCGAACCCTACAGCAGCTGTCGGACGCACTGCAGTCAGCATGGCTCCACATACCTGCGAACACCTTCCAGCACTTAGTGAGTCACTCCCAGCCCGTCTAGCTGCTGTCCGTGCTGCACACAAGGGTTACTCTGGATATTAGCTGGTGGTCACAATAATGTGACTCGACCATGTATAATGTACTTGTATCAAGTAGCTAGAAAGCAAATGGTATAGTTTTGTCCTGTCTGTGGGTAAGAATTACAAAGATTTTTTGTTAAACATTCAAACAAGTGGGTGGAAGAACTTCCTCTTCTGGCAATTTTCAAAAAATTATTAGGAACTCTGAAAAAGATAATTTGCAGCTTGAAATAATTACTTGAAGTGATTTGTTTTGTGCAACACTCTCAGATCATCAAGCATGCTTACACCAACCTTCAGAAAAAAAAAAAAAAAAAAAAAAACCCAACAAATATTCTATCTATAAGTTTAATTTTACAAATAAATTTCTTTAAGCAGACATCACATTCATGAAGTTTTTTACCAGCATAGAGAGGTGAAGGAGCACGTGCATTCAAAGGCTACCTTTCCATGTGAATTGCTTAGAACATACATCAGATTGATGAGGTTTTGGAGTAAATGCATAGTTTAGCATCCTAAATTATTTGGCTGAAAATTCTGAAAAAAAGTTATATACATCAGCGTTTGAATTACCCAGTGGTCTGCTAGCCATTGGCTAGTAAAAATTCCATCAGGCCACCAAAAACTTTGTTATCCAAACTATGTTTTCAGTTTTTTGAAATTCAAATATTTTACTCAAAAACTGAATATCGGAATTGCAAACCATACTTCAGTTTTCTGAAAATTTTGGACCATAGGAAATTGAGGTCTGACTCAAAACATTTGGATTCAGACAGGCCACTTTTTTCCCCAAGTGGTGACCACAGAGTATGGATGGGTCTTTTCTATTGTTTCCCAACTTAAGGTTGAAGAACCATGTATGCTCTGACTTTGCTAAATTGTATTTCTGTCCATATGAGAGAACCTCCTACCTTTCACACTGAAGCAAGGTATTCCATGAAGGTGACTTTTGGTTTGTTGCCAACAATATTTCCTATAAGTGGCCATGATAATATTTCCTATAAGTGGCCATGACAATATTTCCTCTAAGTGTCCATGGGCAATGCCCGCCTAACCCAGAGAGCTGGGCAGGCATCAAAACCACTTGGGCAAATAATTTTATTTTCTCAGCTTCTCTTACGAATGCAGTAGAAGTTGGAACTTGGATTGGAACTTTTATTTTTTCTAATGCCCCCATTTTTATCACCTTGCCACAATTGATTTTAAATAAAAAAAAATTATTAAAACATCCGATTAATTAATTTTTTTTTTTTAAAGTGAGAAGCTCAAACTTACTTCTGGAATAAAGACACTGGAAAGTAGGAAAAGCATGTTTACACATAATACAGTTTCTTTGCATGTAAAAATACCAAGGAGAATAAGAAACGAAATAACAACTAAATGCAAAATAATCAGTTCAAATAGAACAAATGCAAAATCGTTCTGATCTGACATTCGTTTCAAGGAATAAATCGCCTCTCAAATTTCCCCCACCAAACCGAAGACGAATTTAGGACTCTACCATCTTACACAATCTACATCTACTCGGAAAATAGTGTTTACCATTTATGAGGCTGACGCTGATGTGCTGTTTTGAGAAATAGATTCAATATCTGCCTCTTCCTGGGCGTGGGAAAAAACACTAATCCACGTTCACTATCTGCTTACACGAGGCTACTTTGCAAGAAGTCTTTGGGAATGAAGAGGACAATGAGATGAACTTAGGAGGAGGCGAACGACATTTAACCCTTTAAGCAGCCGATGTACTGTGCTTCAACTAAACGGTGCTTAAGACTTTTGCTCCCTCCAAACAGAAATGTTCATATAGCGACCAAGCTTTACGAAAGCTGCAGGAAAATAATTTTATCTTTACCCCCTCTCATCACATCAGCAGCGAAAATAAACCTATTATAGGTGATAAGCCCTCCCTGCTAGTAAGACATGATAAGGAAGCACTAATCTTGCTGACACGAACATCATGCAACTGGGTAAAAAAAAAAAAAAGGTACTCAAATGTCTTCTCTCTCCCTCTTTAAATTTGGCCCCCTGCCATAGAATTTATCAGTTAATTTTTCAGATTGGTGTCAATCACGCGCCTCAATAACCGATCTTTATAACAAATCCAAGGGTGAACGCAACTTTTTTCGATGCTCTAGTCTTGAACGTAACTCATACAAGCATTTTTGGGACCACTAAACATACCCTGAATGAATTTGTTTCAGTCGCATTTGGCTCACTTCTTAGAGAGCAAACATATTCTTTTGTGTTGAGTTCAACCCATTTTGTTAACCACGAGTTAATTCATTCCAGCCAGTTAAAGGGTTAATAAAAGTGTTGTTTTGACTTTTGAGAGTTTGAATTTTATTTATTTATTACTTTTGCAGATAATTGATTTTCAGTTTATTAACATTAATTAGGGATTTGGGAATTCTAATCTAAAATGCTTACTGCGTGGAAGATATTTCAGCTGCACAGAGGAAATTAAGTTGTTGTGCAGCTGAGAGGGAACATTGGTTGCAAAGTGCTTCATTGGTTGCAAGTGCTGATAGTGCATAGTGCTCAATATTAGTGGCCTTATAATCAGGGTACCATCCTGGATACTATTACCATGTGCATACAAAATGTTTTAGTATTTGTGCCATTTCTGGACCTGTAAAAATGAGTGAACTACCAACTTTTGGTATACACTGGTCACATTTTTAATATCTTTTTATTTTTTCAGATTTCTACCACTGCGTAGCATGTTCTGTGTATTATTCAATTAGTACTGTAATTTTTGTCGTATTATCCGCACCGGCGTATAATCCACAGACCGCGAAGTTCACATACATTTTTTTTTTCCCTTCGTATAATCCGCAGACTATGACATTGAGGGGAAAAAATCGCTGTATAATCCGCACATCATAGATGTTGAACCGGAAGTGGAATTTCCGACAGAAAAGTCGGTCACGCAATGACCCCCGAAGAAGTAAGAAACAAAAAAAAAAAAAAAAAAAGATTTTATTAAATGAATAAATTAATTTTTAAAGGTTACTTTTTCATATTTTTATCTCTGGATAGATAAAGGGTGTGGCATCCATAGATCATGCTGATGCAGCTCCAGAGTATTGCATTTCACCTTGCCAATGATGAAAGGCTGATACAGAACAAGTCACAGAAATACCGTACGTACTCGCGTATAAGTCGAAAGTTTTTGGAAGAAATCCTGCTTTCAGAGTCGGGGGATCGGCTTACACGTGGGCCAATAAAACACCTCCTTGAATTCTTCTACGAAATTTATCAACGGATTCGTTTACATTTTAGACTGCGGCACAGAGGCTTTCCGAATGTTACTGAGCGATCGTTTTCCGACCTTCTCAAAACTATCGCACAGTGACACGATTATACCCTCAATTGTGTCCACCACTTTAAGTTTAAATTGAGCAATGTAACTGAAACGTTTCCTTTTCAAAGACATAATGAATAGAAATGACTGAAAATAGCAGCAACGATATTGGTCAAAACGGCGAAAGAGAAACTAAACACAAGGCAGCGCACACGAGATCCGAAAGGTGGAACGCATAGGTTCGGGCAACAAGTGCAGTGCGTACGTTCATTGGCTGGTTGACAAAACACATCCGAAAGGAGGAACGCATAGGTTCGTGCAGCAAGCGCAGTGCGTATGTTCATTGGCTGGTTGACAAAACAGATCCGAAAGAAGGAACGCATAGGTTCGTGCAGCAAGCGCAGTGCGTATGTTCATTGGCTGGTTGACAAAACACATCCGAAAGGAGGAACACATAGGTTCGTGCAGCAAGCGCAGTGCGTATGTTCATTGGCTGGTTGACAAAACAGATCCGAAAGAAGGAACGCATAGGTTCGTGCAGCAAGCGCAGTGCGTATGTTCATTGGCTGGTTGACAAAACAGATCCGAAAGATGGAACACATAGGTTCGTGCAGCAAGCGCAGTGCGTAGGTTCATTGGCTGGTTGACAAAACAGATCCGAAAGGTGGAACACATAGGTTCGTGCAGCAAGCGCAGTGCGTAGGTTCATTGGCTGGTTGACAAAACAGATCCGAAAGGTGGAACACATACGTTCGTGCAGCAAGCGCAGTGCGTAGGTTCATTGGCTGGTTGACAAAACGGATCCGAAAGGAGGAACGCATAGGTTCGTGCAGCAAGTGCAGTGCGTACGTTCATTGGCTGGTTGACGAAAACAGATCCAAAAGGAGGAACGCATAGGTTCGTGCAGCAAGTGCAGTGCGTACGTTCATTGGATGGTTGACAAAACAGATTTAAAAGGAGGAACGCATAGGTTCATGCAGCAAGCGCAGTGCGTACGTTCATTGGCTGGTTGACAGAACAGATCCGAAAGGAGGAACGCATAGGTTCATTGGCTGGTTGACAAAAACAGAGACGGCAGAACAGTCACAGTTGTCCTTCTCAAAGGTTCAAAATGACCCCCGCAGTCTCTCCCCACAACTTGCCCGATCTTTTGTTACGACAATCCTCTACCCTCCTCCCCACTACGTACAAACGACTGAACTGAGGAAAATTCTTCCGAGGGAGTTCCTTTTCCAATTATACTCCCTCCCCTGCACAATTACGCTGCAGATTTTTTTTTTAAATATAAGGGTTGTAAATTTTTTTTAAATTGGCGTATAATCCACAAAACCTATATTTTAAACTTTTTAGCAGATAATCTGCAGATTATACGATGAAAATTGCGGTACTATTTTCAATACACGCACACATTCTGTTCTAAATTTGCAGTATAGTACCCTAATGAAAATGGTACATTATTTTCTACATATACTGCAAATGTGTACCTTTTTTTTTTGCAGGGAGCAGTGGGCATTTTGGCAGACCAGTGATTTTGGAAATTCGAATGGTCCACTGGGCCTGAAGATTTATTTCTAACTAGCGAACTGGTTCGGCCTCGCACAGTAGCAATTTAGAATTTACGGCAAATCTAATGAGAGATGGTTATGACGTTCAACAGGCGACTGTCTTTCTCTTTGTAAAGCCATTCTTTGTCTGTCATTTGCCAATCAAGATTCTGTTTCTTGGAAAGTTTCATTATAATGGGATAAGCAAATTCTTTTAGGGTCCAATGTACTATGACCTATATTCGATTTTCATCTCGGCATAATGTTAATACAATATTTAAATTTTATTTAAAGAGGTACTCAAAAAGATACATATGTGTGGACGAAAACAACTATGCATTTAGTCTGTGTTAGCGCTGATAAACCAATTCTCTTTCAGCGTCCGATGTAACTACGCATTTAGCCTGTGGCCTTACATGCTGTCAGACCGCCTGCTGTGTGTCTTTTTACCAACGAGCAAATAAGTTTCGTAAACCGGTCGCAGCGCATCGTTGTTTAGTCAGTGGAAGCCACGAAATAATGCAAACCGCGTTTTTTTCTTTGACTTTTCACTAAAATCGTTACTGCTCAGCTCCCTTTTGTCATAGATTAATGTTTTATGCACCTAAACCTTCCTCAATAAATACTCTAGGGAATGGTGAAAACCATATCAAAATTTGTCCAGCGATTCTAGAGATTAGCCCGAACAAACAGACAGACGCCTACTGGGAAACAACTAGATGACAAAGGTATAAAAGAAATATGAAAATTATGCAACCTTATTTATAAAACAGGAGAATGGCCTAAAGATTCCACAGAGTCTATTTTTATACCAACTGAAAAGAAAAGTAATCCTACTAAGTGCAGTGACCATAGAACTATAAGCATACTCTCGCATGCTTCTAAAGTACTGCTTAGAATATTGAATCAACGACTGTATAGTACAGCGGACTATTTTTTGGAGGATGATCAGCATGGATTCAGGAAAGATAGAGGAACTAGGGATGCAATCGGATTGATAAGAACTATATGCAAAAGGAATATAGAAGTAAACAAAGAAGTTCATACATGTTTCATCGACCTAGAAAAAACATTTGACATGGGGAATCAGGAAAAGCTGATAGAAGTGCTAAGTAAAATAGGATTAGACTAGAAAGATCATAGGTTAATAGCTGAATTATACATGAACCAGACCATCATAATAAAGACAAAAGTAGGAAAAACTAAAAAATGTGTGATTGGCAGGGGTGTAAGACAAGGATGCTGTCTGTCACCATCGCTCTTCAATATTTTTGTAGAAGAAATAATAAAAGAAGCATTTGATGAAGAGAAAAGACGAATCACTATTGGAGGAAGAACAATACAAAGTATTAGATTTGCAGATGACCAAGCAATATTAGAATACTGAAGATGAACTGCAGCATCTAATGCAAAAGTTTGAAACTGAATGCATGCATAAAATATGGTATGAAAATTAACACAAATTAAACAAAAATTATGAGTCTCCAGGAGACCAGGAAATGTTGAGGTGATGATGAATGGGGATAATGTAGAGAAAGTGAGACTATACAAATACCTCGATAGCATAATCCAAGAAAATGGAAAATGTGACATAGAATTAAAAGAAAAAAATTAATAAAGGAAAATACACATTTTACAACAAGAAAAATTTGTTTAGTAATAAAATGAATAAAAATTTAAAGTGCTATATTTGGAGTACAACTTTATATGGGGCAGAAACGTGGACAATCGGGAAGAAAGAAGCTAAAATGTTAGAGGCACTTGAAATGTGGGTATGGAGAAGAATTGAAAAAAGAAAGTGGATTGAAAAAATTACCAATGAAGTGTTGCAAAGAGTTGAGAAAGAAAGGAATATTCTGAAGACCATAAGAAAGAGAAAATATAACTGGATAGGACATGTGTTAAGAGGAGACAGTTTATTGAAAAGAATTACAGAACGGAAAATTGAAGGAAAGCGACCAAGAGGAAGGAGAGAACTAATGATGCTTGACCATATCATGGGCACAGGAAGCTATCAAGTATTGAAGGAGGAAGCCAGGGACAGGGGAAACTGGAGGAAGAGGACTTGTTTAGTTACCACTGGACCTGTCAAAAGACAGAACATTAATGATGATGATGAAGAATTTGATATCAAATGATGAAAATTTCAGCTTTACAATGCATTTTATAGATTTTTACCAGATAATTTACCTGAAAATACGGCAAAGTAAGCACACGCTGTGGCGACCTACTGCCAAGCACGGCCAGTACATCTGTTGTCGAAGGCTCCGGCGAAGCAATAAACTTCGAGTTGTGCTACAGCAGCCATTTTGTGGATCTGCCGAAACAAAGATCTCTCTCCTCCTTTTTTACCCCGTTTTTGGATTTTTGTAATCCACTTAAAATCTGAGTTGTAACGGCTTTTCTGCAGTCAATAATGGTAAATTTAGAAAAAATTTTCCCCGAACAAAGCAGATCGTTGCAAGATGCATGCAGTGTCTTGTTGTTTTCTGCCCATAAAAGGCCCGCCATACAATGAACCCAAGATGGTTTTGATGACGCCGCAGTGCTGGGAGTAAGCTAGTGCCGGTTGTAGCATGTGTTTACATCCTCGTACATGCAGGTCAATTTTACGGCAAAAATCTTTAAAATGCCTGAAATTTTTTTACCATTTCACATCAAATTACCTACTTTAAAATATGTACATCCATTTTTTTTTTTTTTCAAAATTTTCAGCCAAATAATTTAGGATGCTAAAATTTATATTTACCCGGTTTTTGACCTGTATGAAGAAACATGTGTTTGGAAAAGGTACCTTTCTCAGAGAATTTCTTGGAGCATACATCACATTGATGAGCTTTTACACCAGTATGAATATGCATCGAAAGTTGACCTTTCTGTGTAAATTATTTAGAACATACATCACATTGATGTTTCTGACCTGAATGAATAAGCATACGAGTTAAAAGACCACATCTCTATGCGAATTGCTTGGAACATTCATCACATTCATAAGGTTTTACACCAGTATGGAAAGAAAATATGCTTTGAAAGACTATTTCTATGCGTGAATTGCTTGGAATATAACAGCACATTAATGAGGTTTTTCACCTTTATGAAGAAGTATATGATTGGAAAGGCTATGTTTTTGAGTGAATTGCTTGAAACATACATCACTGATGAGATTTTTCACCAGTATGCACAAGCATATGTATTCAAAGTTGGCATTTCCATGTGAACTGCTTGGAACACACATCACATTGATGAGGTTTTTCACCTGTATGAAGACATGTGATGATAAAGGGTGCTTCTCTCTGTGAATTGCTTGGAACATGCATCACATTGGTAAGATTTTTAATCTGTATGAATTAGCATATGCCGAGAAAGGCTACTTCTATATGTGAACTGTTTGGAACATACTTCACACTGATGAGATTTTTTACCTGTATGAAGAAACATGTGATGAAAAAGGCCACTTCTCTGTGTGAATTGCTTAGAACATACATCACATTTATGAGATTTTACACCTGTGTGAAGAAGCATATGCTCAGTAAGGCCTCTTCTCTGTGTGAATTGTTTGGAACATACATCACACTGATGAGATTTTTCACCAGTATGAATGAGCATGTGATTTAAAAGGTGACTTTTTCGTGCAAATTGTTTGGAACATGTATCACATTGATGAGATTTTTCCCTCGTATGAACGTGCATATGCATTGAAAGGTGAATTTTTGTTGAGAATTGCTTGGAACATTCATCACACTGATAAGGTTTTTCACCTGTATGAAGCAGCAGATGTCTGGTAAGGCTACCTTTTGCAGTGAATTTCTTCGAGCATACATCACATTGATGAGGTTTTTCACCAGTATGCACAAGCATGTGCTTTGTGAGGCTATATATCTGTGTGAATTGTTTGGAACATACATCACACTGACGAGGTTTTGCACCAATATGAACAAGCATGTGCTTTGTGAGATTACACATCTGCGTGAATTGCTTGAAACATACATCACACTGATAAGGTTTTTCACCAGTATGAATGAGCATGTGTTTTGTGAGATAACATCTCCGTGTGAATTGCTTGGAACATACATCACACTGATGAGGTTTTTCGCCTGTATGAATAACCATATGCTCAGAAAGGTAATGTCTGTGTGTGAATTGCTTGGAACATACATCACACTGATGAGGTGTTTTACCTGTATGAATTGAAATGACACTTTGCCTTTCAAATTCCTTGATACCTGTTGTACATTGGTGTGGTTTCACCAATAAGTGAATATGCACATGCTCTAAAAGGCTGCTTTTGTGAGTGAATTCCTTAAGGCATACATCACACTGGTGGGTTTTCTCACTTGTATTGATGTGGAGATGTTCTGGAAGATTGGTTTCTCGTTTTAATTTCTTGCCACACACATCACACTTGGTAGAATTTTCATTTCTGCGACTATATTGTTCTGTGAAATTGCAGAAGCATGTATCACACTCTTGAAGATCTTCTGTTGTATCAGTAAGGGACAATACATTATCTTCATTTTTCACTTTACTTACAATCAAGTTTTGAGTTGCTTCTCCAGAAGAATGTTTCATTCTGGATTCCATAGCGGTAAACTTCTAGACTTTATGAATTCGCTTCATGGTCACACTAATAATTTAACACAGCAAAAAGGGAGTACCTTCCATGATTTTTGAAACTGAGACCTTGTTCATCATGGTATTCAAAAATTAAAATTTCTTAACCTCAAGCTTAAAGCTCTTAGAATTCAGAGCAAAAAAGCATTGCTGATTTAATCATTCATTTTGTAAGTACAGAATGGCATAAAATATCAATGAAAAAAAGGAGGGGGGAGCAACTGATAACTGACACTCACTGTGAAAACAAATTTTGGAGAAAAATACCACAAGCAGGAAAACTTGCTGAAGATATTTCAAATTTTTATAGGAACATCATTACAATTTACTTCCAAAAAGACGTTTATATAAATTAGCGGGCAAGCGTTTTTACTTCGTGTTTCCAGTCGTGTATGTGGGTACTTTCATAATTAATATGTGCAGCAGAAAGTTTAATGCGGGCATCCACAGTTTTTACTGTAGGAAAAGACAAATTGTTTACGTGCGGGTAAAAGACACCGTTCCATGCGCGTCGACATTTGCAATCTTGCAAGGAACTTATTTACCTTGCACTGCATCATGGGAAAGCTTTTCCGTGGTTGCGGACCAACAATAGTTTGTTCACATGCGTTTTCCCTTTGGTTAACATGGAGTTACGTTGCAGGGGTTCAGGAAAATTGCGATTTTCGTAAATTTATTAAAAACATGTATAACTTTTGCTCATAGTATGGTTATGCTAATAAATTCTGCCATCTAAATTGTATAGAGGAAGGAATAACTTTCCGCAATTTTCCTCAGAAAACGGCGCCGCCCCGGT
This sequence comes from Macrothele yani, assembly GCA_039090855.1. NCBI lineage: Eukaryota > Metazoa > Arthropoda > Arachnida > Araneae > Macrothelidae > Macrothele > Macrothele yani. Next base: position 158,923,364 of record CM077009.1, read on the forward strand.
GACGCAGTAGTCTAAGCGATGGCTTCTGATCACTCGTCCGAAAGGGGTCCGGGTTCGAATCCCGTTGAGGTATGGATGTTGTGTTTGTCTTACGGCACTGGCTTTCTCCCTTTCCTGGAACCAGTGGCCCTAAATTAGGGACGGGAAACTGCTTATAGCCCATTGAGTTGCTCACGGTGGTCGTTAAACCTCCAATAAAATAAAACAAATAAATAAATAAATAAATAAATAAAACGGCCTAATATGCATTTTCGAATATGTTCTGCCCAATTTAACGAAAAAGATCTCGGAAATCATGACACTACGAATAAAATGCAGTTGAAACCTTGTAGTGTTCCTTTGAATTTCAGTTTCAAAAACAAAAAAAAAAAAAAAGGGGGGGGGGGGGTAGAAGGAGAAAACTGATATATTTGGATCAGTAAATTATGGGTTAAGTTCTACGTTCTTTCCCGAAGGAGCAAAACAAATATACAAGTAGATCTCGGTATGCGCGATGGATCATCATCATCATTGTCAACCATTATCAATCCACTGCTGGACGAAGGTCTCCCCAAGTTTTCTCCACAACGGTCTCTCTTGTGCCAGTCTCCTCCATGTCACTCCCGCATACTTTCGAATTTCATCCCCCATCTCCCATGTGGTCTTCTTCTGGGTCGTTTCCTGTCCCTTGGAATCCAATCTAAAATAACGGCTGTCCATCGATGGTCTGTCCTTCTGGCAGTATGCCCAGCCTATTGCCATTTCAGGGATTTAACTCTGATCATCATGTCTTCCACTCTTGTCATTTTTCGGATCCACGAGTTCCTTTTCTTATCTCTCCTGGTTACACCAAGCATGCACCTCTCCATGCTGCTTTGAGTTGTCTGCAGCCTTTGTATGTCTCTTTTAGTTAAGGTCCACGTCTCTGCACCATATGTAAGCACTGGAAGGATGCATTGATCAAACACTTTTCTTTTAAGACATAATGGCATATTGCTCTTGAAAATTATGCTGTTTCTTCCAAAAACTCTCCAGGCAAGTTTTGTACGCAGATTAATTTCTTCATCAATGTGACCCTCACTTGATATCTGCTGTCCAAGATAAACGTACGTGTCTGTTATCTCCAGCTTTTCTCCATCAATCGATAAATCTTCATTTCGTGTAAAAGCATTGAACATCACTTTTGTCTTCTGAAAGTTCATTTTTAATCCCACTTCTTTACTCTTGTCAGCAAGTTCTTGAATCATACTCTGCAGCTCTGATGGGGTAGTTGCAAAAATGACTATGTTATCAGCAAAACGAAGGTGGGTTAGACAATCTCCATTAATCTTTATCCTTTTGTTTTCCCAGTTCAGTGGTTGAAAGACATTTTCCAATGTGGCATTAAAGAGCTTCGGAGATATGGTGTCACCTTGTCTCACTCCTTTCCAATTTTTATGTGTGTTGTATTTTCAAACAGCCGAATCTTTGCACTTGCATTTTCATAGATGTTATTATTAATATTAATGTATGCATCTTCAATACCGCAGGATTTCAGAGCCATCGTAACTGCTGATGGTTTCACCGAATCAAAGGCTTTTTCATAATCGATAAAAGCCATGCACAATGGAAGTTCATATTCCCTCGCTCTTTCAATTAGTTCTCTCAGTACGTGGATATGATCTATTGTGCTGTAGCCACTCCTGAATCCGGCTTGTTCTCTCGGTTGAGACATGTCCAGTGTTACCTTCAAACGGTGTGCAAGAACTTTAGTGAAGATTTTATAGACCACTGATAGGAGGCTGATAGGTCTGTAGTTCCCGAGATCCTCAATGTCACCTTTTTTATGTAGCAGGATCATTGTAGCGTTGTTTCAATCCTCAGGAATCTTCCCTTCATTAAGGCATCGAGGGAAAATTTGGGCTAGTACTGTTTCGATTTCTCCACTTGCTTCTTGTATGATGTCTACAGTAATTCCATCTTCTTCCTGGAGCGTTTCCCCTCTTCTTTTTCTTGATTGCATGTGCAACTTCTGCTGGGAGGACTGGAAGAACTCTGGTACTGGTACCTTCCATGATGTCTCCAGTACATGCATCATCTTTTTCATATAACTTGGAGTAGAAATCCTTCACTCTTGTCAAAATTTCGCCTCTATTTCTTGTTACAGAACCATCTTCTTTTCTAAGTGCCATAATCTGTTTTCTTCTCTTACTGAGATGTCCCTTTGCTATCTTTAGGCTCTGGTTTTTTTGTGTTTTTTTTATTGGAGGTTTAACGACCACCGTGAGCAACTCAATGGGCTATAAGCAGTCGCCCGTCCCTAATTTAGGGTCACTGGTTCCAGGGAAGGGAAAGAGCCAGTGCCGTAAGACAAACAGAACATCCATGCCTCACCGGGATTCGAACCCGGATTCCGTTCGGACGAATGGTCAGAGGCCATTGCTTTGACCACTGCGCCACCGTGCGGCTTGGTTGTTTTCAATTGCTTTCCTCACTAGTTCACAGTTGAATTTCCTTACGTCTTCAGTGATACTTTTTCGTACTGTCTTGCATAGCTCTATGGATACGCTACGCGAAATCGCCGTGTATACCGAATTTGCGTAAAACGGGTGGTGCAGTGGTCTAAGCGATGGCTTCTGATCAAACGTCCGAAAGGGGTCAAGGTTCGAATCACTGTGAGGCATGGATGTTGTGTTTGTCTTACGGCACTGGCTCTCTCCCTTCCCTGGAAGCAGTGACCCTAAATTAGGGACAGGCGACTGCTATAGCCCATTGAGTTACTCACGGTGGTTGTTAAATCTCAAAAAAAAAAAGAACAGAGGCATTTTATTTGAACAATATAGGGTTAGGTTCTCACTTATTCACAAATTCAGTTTAAAATAATTGGGTTATATACTTTTTATATTACAAGGAAACAATATTATCTTTCTGAAACTTAATTTTAATGCAAAAAATCAAAATATAATACGTACAACGTACATACTACGTAAATATGTATGTAGATAGTGTAAAATGGTAATACTGAATATATGTGTAACGTAACAGTTCACTGTAATTTTAAAAAGGCCAATTACACATCTTCAATACAGTAGCAAGCTTCTGGCTCATCACATCAGAAGATGCTGATGATGTTGCAGTCAGTCCAGTTCTTCTGATGGATTTCTGGAGACAAATCAGTTGCAGTTGAAGTGTCAGGCTGCTTTGTTAAAAATGTTTAATTGTCGACTGTGAAGTTCTGTTCACCATCTGACTGTACAACTCTTTGTAACATTTCAGAACGTGCTTGACTTCTATCTTTACTTCAGCACTTTTTTCCATCGCCTCCAAGCATGATTTGGTCACTCTAGTTCCACTCAAGTGGTTGAAGATTGAGCACTTTTTCGAATTGATTCCGCATTGTCACTAATAATTCTCACAGCAGGGACGTGCCAACAAGAGGGGGCAGGAGGGGCGAGTGCCCTTCCTCCTCAGAAATCTAAGTGGAGGGGCAGACTGTATGTTTTGGCCCTCCAGTTTTAGCATCCAAAATACAAGTTCATTTAATTTAACAGAAAAAAAGCTTTCAAATTGTTTAAAAAACAAACGAAATGCTGGTGATTTTTATAGCGTTTTAGCAGTTTTTAATTAGCATTTTTTCCTTTATGATAAGGGAAAGAAAAAGAAAACAAAATAGTACTGGGAAAATAACCTCCCCTGTGCTCCTGATGTTTTCTGCTCTGTTCTACGACTGGTCAATGGGTGGGGGTGGGAAGAGTGAGGGAGAATGATCCTACACAAATACAACAACAAATAGTTGTGTGAATATGTGTAGGCCGCCCCGGTGGCGCAGTGGTCTAAGGCGCTGGCCACTGATCATTCGTCCGTAAGGGGTCCGGGTTCGAATCCCGGTCTGGCATGGATGTTGTGTTTGTCTTACGGCGCTGGCTCTCTCACTTCCCTGGAACCAGTGACCCTAAATTAGGGACGGGCGACTGCTTATAGCCCATTGAGTTGCTCACGGTGGTCGTTAAACCTCCAATCAAAAAAAAAAAAAAAAAAAAAAAAAAGAATATGTGTAGAGGGGGCAGGGAGTCAGGGACAGTCCACTGCATTTTACCTTTTTTATGCAAGTGATTTTGAAATCCGTTCTATGCGTATATTCCCAATGAGGTAGGGAGGTTCGTGTTTATCTAGTTCTTGAACAATTAGTGTTGTATTATCGCCTATCAAGCATCCCGCTTTTCTTAGCTCAATTCATCAATCGGCAAGACCAGACGGCAAGTGCGTTTCTGCCGAAAGCAATAGTCTGCAGTGTGGCATCACAGGAGACAGGGCTTAGTAACAAGGGCTGGCTAATCTTTGTGCTTCTGTTCGTTGCGTTGAAGTGGCCCTCGCCTGTGCCGCTCAGTGACGTCACGGGGATGCATGTCACTTGTCAGTGCGCAATGTAAAGCGCTCGGTGGATGCTGTTAAACCACGTGTGTTGCACTCGCCTTAGTTATCTGCTGTTTATTTGGTTGTATTTCTGACACCGAATTTTTTTTATTCAATTTCTTTAGTACATCGTTTTCGTACAATGGCTTCCTGCACTGTTGCTATGTTCTGAAATACCTGCGGGAATACGAAAGGGCGACACATAATTTTTCACTGTTTCCCTGGAAGCGACCCAGTAGTTACAAAAGACTGGGTTAACAGGCGTTGCAGAGCAGATCCTTCTAATTTGAAAAATGCCAGGATTTGCAGTGAGCACTTTTTAAATAGTAATACGAAGACGATATGATGAATCGCCTGCTTGGTTAACCAATGAAAAAAATTCTGAAATCGTCGGTTGTAAAAACAGTCAATTTATCGAGATCAAACGTTGAAAATGTTACTGCAAGAGGTGAAAGACATAGGAAGAGAAAAATACTTCATGATGCTTTTGATAGACTTAAAACTCTTAGTTCAAAAAAAGGTCTTTTGAAGAAATTGTGGCCCCAATTCAACCTGCATCAGATGAAGGCACAATTTTTTGCGTGAAATGTAATAGGTTAAAAAAAAAGTACATTTTTTAAATGACAAATTGTCAATATCGGAAAAAGAACTAAACTTTCTGAAAACAGGAAAAAAAAAAAAAAAAAAAAAAAAAAAAAAGGAAATATTACAGAGCTTTTCTAGCAAAGCCAGAAGATTGAATCGTTCGCGCCGGTTTTTATTGAAGCAAATCAGAGAACTGAAAATTAAGGTAAAAAACAAAATACGAAAAATCAAAAATTGAAAAAAAAAATTACAAATGCTTTAGAAACATACTTACAAAAACACAGGTTTTTGTACAGGGTAAAAGTCGAATTAAATGGACACCTGAATATCCGAAACGTTTCACAAAAATTACAGTCGCCGAGATTTTATTATTAACACAAAAGCATTATTTTCACGTTTGATGGAAGTAATACACATATACGTATATAAAAGAGGAAACAATCAATTATATATTCTGTTTCACTCCTTTTGTTTCCTTACATTATTTCACCATTTTGTTTCATATTCGGCAGCTCAGTACTTGTATTTATCACCAGAGTTCCCCGCACAGAGCAAAGAAAATGCGATCCCTAACACTCAGCAATGCATCCCAGTTACGTCACCAGCCGCAACTTCAGGGGACTACTAAAATCTGCCGTATGAGCCAGCCCTTGCACTTTCTGGGACTCTGGGTGGAGCCTTGAGCTATTTTTTCCCAGTGTAAAGACATTTCATCACTGCCGCGCCCGCTTCCTACCCCATCTGAGTTTCCTATCCTCTGGGCTGGGAATGGTGAAGGGAAGAATCTTCATTGTAGTTTGTGGGTGGCCAAGGGGAGGGGAAATGCCTTACTCCAATCTTCACTTCCATGTCCATCGTCGTATTCGTACTGTGACTGTGTAGCCGGTGTTCAGATACTTCACCAGTTTTACTTCCGTGCTTTACGCGTGCGTACAAAAGTGCAATTTTTTTAAAGTGTTTTCGAGATCGTTTTCGTGATCAGAGAAGAATTTTGATCTTTGAAGTCTGAATGGAGAAACTTGCAAGCAAAAGGAAACGCGTGATTCGGGTGCAGAATCAATAAATGTAAGTCCATTTTAAAAATCATTTTTAACAAATATTTGATATTTTGGGGGGAATGCGCCATTGGCTTGTTTCACATAAAAGTATTTTGAATTCAGTTTTACGATCATGGTGAATTGGTGATATTAATTGTGGGTTGTGTGAGGAATTCGCACTGGTATGGTGCAAATTCCAACAGGCGCTTGGCGGCGTAAGTGGTCAGAATAATGTGACTCGACCCTGCATATAAACAGAGGTGCCAACTATTACGGATTGTCCGTAATTATTACGGTTTCGACTGTCAGATTACGGAATTACAGACAGGTTGGAAGAATTACGGATTTTAGTGTGTTTTGGAGGATCTCAATTTTGTATCCTATTTTGTTAACCCTTTTAGTGCGACGCGGCCGATTCGTCGGCCTTCGATTTTGATCCGCGTATTTCCGGAATCAGACGGCAGATATCGGTGTCGATGATCATATCATTTATCAATCATATCGTTTTGAAATGGAATCTCCATGAATCATATCATCAAACAGCGATATTGTCGAAAGAATGGTAATATGACGAACGTGTAAGCTGACCAGAAGTCTCCAATTCTTGAGGACAGTCCTCGAATTTTGTTTACTGTCCCCAAAAACGTCAGGTGCTCTTGGGGACGCAAATTGTCCTCAAATTTTGATGTTTGCCCTCAATGTCCTCGAATTTACACTTCATCATTAGATTTCTAATGAAAAATATTCTTGAAAGTAGTTTTCGTTGTATTAATTTTTCGACATGCTTCTCGTGAAAACAAACTTTGACTTCTTTTTTTCTTCTTTCCTTCTTTCCGAGGTTTTTTTTTTTATTGGAGGTTTAACGACTACCGTGAGCAACTCAATGGGCTATAAGCAGTCGCCCGTCCCTAATTTAGGGTCACTGGTTCCAGGGAAGGGAGAGAACCAGTGCCGTAAGACAAACACAACATCCATGCCTGACCGGGATTCGAACCCGGACCCCTTACGGACGAATGATCAGAGGCCAGCGCCTTAGACCACTGCGCCACCGGGGCGGCCTTTCCGAGGTTAACGACTACCGAGAGCAACTCTAAGGACTATAAGCAGTCACCTGTCTCTAATTTGGAGACATTCGTTCTAGGGAAGAAAGAGAGAGAGAGAGTGCTGTAAGACAAACACACCATCCATGTCTCAATCGGGACTCGAACCCATACCCACTTGTACGAATGGTCAGTGGTCAGCACTAGGACACTGAACTGCTGGTGCGGTCAAATTTCGACTCTACTTGATCTAAGTTTCACCAAAAACTTTGGCAAAATGAAAAATTCGCATGCAATTAGTTTAGTGTGCAGCTTGATTTTAATTCGGCACATGTACAAGGTAAAGCATTTCACTTTTGCTAATATGTTCTTGCCATCATAATTCTACTTTGTCAATACAAATTACCAACATTCTACAAGATATATCCTTTTAAGACACAAATTTTCATATGTAATATCACACTTATTGAAGCAATGCAGTTCTGTGACAAAAAGATTTACATATTTATTTTGAGTACGTATACGTATGTCCCCAAATGAACTGCCGATTTGGGGACGCCACGCCCTTTTGTCCTCAAATCAGTGTTCCTATACCTGGTCACCTTACGTAAGTGTCGTATCGTGAAAGAGTTTGCGCTTTGCTATAGGCTTCCCGCGCACTTTCTCCGTGTGACGGGAGAAAGGCTACTTTAGCCCAAACTTTTCTTACTGCAGTTGAAGTAGGGCTGTTCACTTGGCATTGTTGGTGAATTATAAGGCGTCGTACTGTCGAAAATAACTTTTTCGAGCCCCGTTCGAAGTGCAATAACGCGCAACTCGTCGCAACGCGTGGTCTCGTGATGACGGTGTATATTTCTTGCGAACTTTTGCCACTTGGGAGAACGAAGTGCGGTGTTTTATTACTAGAAGCTCTTCACATTATTCACATCGTTTTTCCAAACAGGCACAATAGCAAAACTCCGTGAATTACGAATCACCCTCTTTTTACAAACTCGTGACAGCAGAGGATGACTTTCTTGATAGCTTGTTCCTCAGATTAGCAGATGTGCTTTTACCTACTGCGTGAAATTTTTTGTAAGGTTATTTGAAATGGCTTGTTGTAGTGAGAGTGAAAGTTTGCCAAGTGATAGTGATGATTTTGAATCATCTAAGGGTGATATTGGCTAAGCAACATCAAGTCAGAAAACTAGCCACCGTGCCACGCACACAATATCTTCTTCAGAAAGTGAAGATCTTGATAGTGAATCTTCAGATCCTGAAAGTTCTGAAAGTGAATGGGAGCTTGTAATAGAGAGAAGTGATGAACATCAGCATCCTTTTGATTATCATGAAATGCAGGGGCCCAAACATGCTCCTGCAACTGATGCGGCACCTATTGCATATTTTGACTTGTTTTTTTACCAATTTCAATCTTGGAATTATCGCTTCTGAAACAAATAAGTATGCAAAGAGGTTTATCCAGGAACGTCCAAATCTTACTCCCAAATCTCGAGCTAGGAAATGGAAAAATGTTACAAATGCTGAAATAAAGGTTTCCTTGCGTGCCTTCTAATATGGGAGTAATCAGTAGCCCATGCAGGACGAGATGATTGCCGAAGGCATATCCAGTCAAAAAAACATGAGGATTATGTAAAATTAAAGACTCAAAGCCTTTGGATAATGTTTTTGCAAAAAAGAGTGAAAATAGCGGGATAAATGCTGAATTGCTGTTTACTACATTCGTTGTGGAGCATAACCTACCTATAGCAAGCTGTGATCATGCTGGTCGCTTCTTTCATGCTATATTCCCAGACTCTGATATTGATGAAGTTGGATATCCTTGAGCAGATGTGGCATGGAATGAAATATCTGAGGTGAAGGATTCGTCTGGCCTTCCCAAGTATTCTGCATTGCCTAAACTAATGTTGGCAATATTGACTATCCCTCACAGCAATTCCTCTACAAAGAGAATATTTAGTATAGTGAGGAAAAATCTCACATACTTCCGCCCAACAATGAGCACCAATACATTAAGTGCTCTTCTTGTACAGAAAAGTAAAGCATTTTCCTCGGGTGAGCGGTGTTATAAAAAGAAGTTTTCTGAAAAAGAATATACCACTGTAAAACAAGCAACAAGGGAGTCTTTGTGTCAGCAATGACATGAGGTAAGTAGAATATTGATAATTTAATTTCATAATTTTTTTGTCAGGATAGTGTAAACATATAGGTTATTACGCATTTGACGCATTAATTTCTCATGAAATACCCTTTCCATGCGTTAACGATGAGGCTTCGTATGGTGATTACTGATAGGCTCCTCAGAAGGTTGGCATATCATGCAAGTATTATAGGTTACACAATAATACCATAACCTTGTCCTTAACTTTGAAAAAACAAATGACGTGTTACATTACTTAAAATATTACTGAAAGTTTGTGTTCCATTACTGAAAAAATCCCCTATTGATTACTGATACGTTCTGCTGGAGGTTGGCGCCTCTGTAAATATATAGGCGTGAGCGCGACGTTCTGATATGCAGAAGATTTTTAGAGCTTTATTTAGAAAATAAGAAAATACTTTGCCCCCCTCAATTTCTGAAACGTTGGCACGTCACTGTCTCACAGTGGATTCACTAAGTCCTAAAGCACGCTGAATGTCAACAATACGCTCACTTTTCTCACAGCGATCCAGAACTTCTAACTTTATTTCTAACAAATACGACTTTCGTACACGCTTTTCTCCTCAAAAGACACACTTTCTTTTTGGCTGACATCGTAGATCCTCTCACACGCAGCTTTACATCTCTACTGATCTGACCTGAGCGAGCACTCACGTTAAGACGCCCTTATTTATTACCGGGGGCGATACCCGGGGTCCGATGGCTTAACCTACCCATCCGACCCACGGCGGATATTTAGTGGTTCGAACGTTCGTACCTGCTGGGATCGAACCCGATGTCTTCTCCAAAGCAGTCACGAACGCTGACCACTAGGCCATCCGCGGCCCCCGTTTTCAGAATCAGATCAGATCGGATCATATGTAGAAGATTTTAGGAAGGAAGTGTCTGATCCCAGGTCTTAAACAACCCTTAGAAGTAGGAAGCTAGAAAATTTGGGCTAGAGTGCCCGACAGGAAAGTGACACGGAAGCGAGGTAGAAAGGGGGAGGAAGACGCCCTTATTTATTACCGGGGGCCAGTACCCAGGGTCCGACGGCTTAACGTGCCCATCCGACGCACGACGGGTATTTAGTGGTTCGAACCTGAGGTTATCTCCATGGCAGTAACGAACGCTGACCACTATGCCACCCGCGGCTCGTTTTCAGAATGCCTACACAGCACACCTTATATACCCTCTAAGCCAACTTACGACGCGAGCCTTCTTTCATTGGCTACGCGCTGTTGACGTCAAAAGTAGGAGGTGATCACAATAATGTAATATAAACCCTTTAAGGTTCCATTTGCCCCCGTTCAAAAAGTCCTGAAAGATACACTGCGTGTGACATATACGTCCCGAAATACCTGACCGCTCAATTCAACAGCACATGGAAATTTCCATCCAGTTCTTGCATAGTTCTAAAGAAGACCCAAGTTTGTTGGAAAGGTTTAACTACTGGGGTCGAGACCTGCGTGCGTCATTTTTATCCTGAAAGCAAGAAACAAAGTATGGTGTGGAAACACGCTTCGTGCCCACAAAAAAAGAAGTTCAAAAGCGTTCGCTCTTTCAAACAAATCTTTCTAACCTTGTTTTGAGATATGCAAGAGCCTATTATGGAACATTAACAGGAACACCGACAAACCGTTAACGGCGCAACGCATTCATCAATACTTAAAAAGAAGTTGATACCTGTAATGGCAACGAAAGCAGACAATTGTTTTTAAAAACTTATTCTCCACCACAATAATGCTCTTCCCAATACTAGACTGCAAACGTGGACACATTTCAGATTTTCAAGTTTCAGGTACTTTTATAACCACTTACAACGATGTATGAATTAAATCCGTATTTACTTACGGAAGTGAAACGTAGAGCATTCGCAGAGTGGCAATATGAAAAAATTAGAAAGTTAGAGAGAAGAACGTTGGGAATAACAAGAAGAGAAAGAGTTAGTAATGAACTTATTAGCGAAAGAACAGGAATAATAAATATTATAAAAATTGTAAAAGAATAAAAGTGGGAATGGGCTGGACATTTTGGAAGACGGAAAGATGGACACGATTAATAACAGAATGGCAACCAAAAGATGGAAAGAGATGAAGGGGTGCCAGAGAACAAGATGGAGAGACGACCTTCAGAAATTTAGAGGAGCTAAATGGTGGACTGAGGATCGAGGAAGTTGGTAAAGACTGAGAGATGCCTATACCCTGCAGTTGTCACTATCTCACTCATACCTTTACTTTCATGCTGTGCAGCACAACATGAAATTATTACAGTGGTTACCAGTGCAGCTCATAACCTGCAATGGTTACAGTGCATGTTACAGCTGCACTGGTAACCTGCAATGATTTTTTTTTTTTGATTGGAGGTTTAACGACCACCGTGAGCAACTCAATGGGCTATAAGCAGTCGCCCGTCCCTAATTTAGGGTCACTGGTTCCAGGGAAGGGAGAGAGCCAGTGCTGTAAGACAAACACAACATCCATGCCTGACCGGGATTCGAACCCGGACCCCTTACGGACGAATGATCAGAGGCCAACGCCTTAGACCACTGCGCCACCGGGGCGGCCCTGCAATGATTACCAGTGCAGCTGGTAACCATATAGTATATATAAATATTAATTTCCAATTCTGTTATTTTTTTTAATTGTTTGAAAAAATCATAGTTTTTATTGTTCAGAACAGAAAATGTCCACATATTCAACATATTTATTCAACTGATGCCAAGTCTCATACACACAGAGACTAGAAACAGGTGAATTTGCTGATAAAAACAGTTGTTAGGCCTCACTTTTCAGCGCTGTATCTTGGAGATTATGGGAAGCAAAAGATGTGACTTAAATCAAACAGAAGTCATCGCTCTTTCCACGTTTATAAGTGAGTCACGGAAAAATTCTCATTGGCCACCACCAGGAATCGAACCCAGGGTCTTCGAGTTACGCGCCGGATATACTTCCACTGTATCACAGCGGCCTTGAATTCCTATTGGCTTGGCAGTTAATGTGTGTGAGTCTGGAGGAATTTGAGGCCGCTGTGGTGCAGTGGAAGCATATCCGGCACGTAACTGGAAGACCCTGGGTTCCATTCCCGGTGGCGGCCAATGATAATTTTTCCGTGACTCACTTATAAACGTGGAAAGTGATGACTTCTGCATGCTAACTTTTTGAACACCCAAGTGGGTGGATCAGAATTAAAATAAAATAAAATAAAAACGGCTGAAGTGTGGTAGGAAACCCTACATGCATTTCAAATAATTTTACTTATTTGTGAAAGTACACTGATACCCACCATTTTTTTTTCTGAATGAGTTACAGAATGTTTCAAGGATCCATATACAAGGAAAATCAGTTCTATCATGCTAGAGCAATACTACACAGAGCTTGATATAAAATAGCTAAATTTTATGATACTTTTTCATTTCACCTCTAAGTGGTGCTTATTTATCTAGCGTTTCCAGTAAAATTGAAATGGTTTTGAGTTCTGTGAACTCTTCCCCATGAACTTCTGAAGTTTTGTCCTCCTAAATTTACTAGAGTAACAGTTAACAGCAAGTGGCATGTTGCTGCACTGCTGCTGAAGCGAATGCTCAGCTAAATTTTGTAACACTGTGTATTAAAACACTATGGGGTGAAAAATAACAACTAAAACTCAGGATTTTCCCTTAACTTTATCAGGTATACCTACCAGTTGAGTTTCATTTAAATCTGAGTCAATGGGTGACACTTTGCAAAAAAATTGGATGATCTGACGTGGAACGAGCTGCTTACAACTGCCCTGGAAAGACAGGGGGGCCAAGTATGTATCTCCAGAAATATCACTGAACATCCTACAACCAGTAAATTTGTATTTTTTTCCCTGAAGGTAATGAATGAAATAGAGAATCCCTCTTCAATCAGGTAGAAAAGGTGTGTGTGTGTGTGTGTGTCTGTTGTGTATTCTGGAAGACAACACCATCATACACTTACAACCCACATTACATGCTGAAAATGTAGGGTGAACAGACATCCTAGTTTTGGAGGACATGTCCTGCTATCCCCCAGGCATTAAGGAAAATGCCCCAAATGTCTGGCTTTTTGAATAAGGAATAATTCAAACACATTTTAATAAAATTCTTGTATTGTAATCATATCACCGAAGCTCTTTAATGCCACATTGGAGGGTGTTTTTCAGTCGCTGAGCTGGGAAAACAAGGGGATAAAGATTAATGGAGATTATCTAACCCACCTTCGTTTTGCTGATGACGTAGTCATTTTTGCAACTACCCCATCAGAGCTGCAGAGTATGATCCAGGAACTTGCTGACAAGAGTAAAGAAGTGGGATTAAAAATGAACTTTCAGAAGACAAAAGTGATGTTCAATGCTTTTACAAGAAATGAAGATTTATCGATTGATAGAGAAAAGCTGGAGATAACAGACACGTACGTTTATCTTGGACAGCAGATATCAAGTGAGGGTCACATTGATGAAGAAATTAATCGGCGTACAAAACTTGCCTGGAGAGCTTTTGAAAGAAACAGCATAATTTTCAAGAGCAATATGCCATTATGTCTTCAAAGAAAAGTGTTTGATCAATGCATCCTTCCAGTGCTTACGTATGGTGCAGAGACGTGGACCTTAACTAAAAGAGACATACAAAGGCTGCAGACAACTCAAAAAAGCATGGAGAGGTGCATACTTGGTGTAACCAGGAGAGAGAAGAAGAGGAACTCGTGGATCCGAAAAATGACAAGAGTGGAAGACATCATGATCAGAGTTAAATCCCTGAAATGGCAATGGGCTGGACATACTGCCAGAAGGACAGATCATCGATGGACAGCCGAAATTTTAGATTGGATTCCACGGGACAGGAAATGTCCCAGAAGAAGACCACATGGGAGATGGGTGGATGAAATTCGAAAGTATGCAGGGGTGACATGGAGGAGACTGGCACAAGACAGACCGTTGTGGAGGAAACTTGGGGAGACCTTCGTCCAGCAGTGGATTGATAATGGTTGACAATGATGATGATGATGATGATTGTAATCATATATCTTATCATGCCATCACTAAAATGTATTCATTCTTTTCTGTATACTTGCTGGTGCCCTCACTCCTCCCTTTGTCAGTTTATTACTGCAGCTGCCTGCTACAATGGAGAGATGCTAAGTTCACAAGGCCAGGTTACTATGCTGACGTCACAGATTTAGTCAGCTGCGACTGTACGGTAAAAGATATCGAAAAACGACATGCAAGCAATTGATAAGGTCTGGATCAGATGGTGCAACGTGAAATAGGACTCTCATTAGCGATTTCGAAGTTTCTCTGAAGATTATGGAGGTTTCATTAAATGACGTTTTCCAGAAATTTTTGAGGGAATACAATATTGATAAAGATGACTTCATTTCTGGTTATTTAGAATTGGAGGATGAGTAGGAAATACTTGTTGCTTAATGTGGGAAAATAATTTGTTTCGAATTTTTAACTTATCAGACCGTAAGCAATATTTTCCAAAAGCAATGGTTTTCCCCGAAATACAGCATTGGCTATATTATAAATCTAATTTATAATCGATATTTAACGAAAAAACAACTTACCTATTGATCAAAACCCAAATCGCAATCAAAAACTTTCCAAATCAGAAACCATGTCTAGGGCCCTGGGAGCCGTTTGGCTTCGCCACCCAACAACCAAAGAGATTCATAACTCGAAGTACGGCAATCAGAAAAATGAATCAATAAAAATAGGAATCACAACAGAAGTGCAATGGCGATGATGGCCCCATTAAAAAGTCAAAATTTTTGTTCTATAACATTGTTGACCGGCGGCCTGTCGATTTATTCGTACATTTTGTAAACCTAAAACTTTTCTGATATAGGTTTTGAGATTAAAGTCCACTTGCTAGTCACATTAATATTAGTGAATATTTCTTTATTTTAGGCAAAAGCAGTTTAAATAGAATAATAGCGCCTTGCTAAAATGTTGACTTCCAAACACGTAAAAAAAAAAAAGTTTGGCAAGGATATTTGTTATGCTCTTGTCCCCCCCCCCCCCCCATTATTTACAGAAAGTAAAGTACAAGGGATATTATAATGATGATTCCAATTTTTGAATTTTTGCCAATCCCCTTCCTCTCTGCTCCAAATGTTTACAGTCAGAATTTTTTTCTTAAATGTTTTATGTAAAAAATTTGAAACCTACATGAAGAATATTGACTTCTGAACCATGTTAATGTCTTTGAATGAGTGTGAGAGAAATTCTATCCTATACCTGCAATGCAAATTTATTGTATACATTTTCTCGAAGACTATTACTTTGTAGTGTTTGAAATTTTGAGAACAAATAAAAACGACCTATAGCTAATACATGCCGCAATTATTATTTCGAAAAAATTGTTAAATTTTTTTTTAAATTCAATTTATCTGACTCGAGACTATTCCAATTTGGGCACTAAATGGAGCAATTAGTTCAGAAGTGTTTCCGTCTAGAAGAAACAAAATTTCTCACTTCTGTCTGATTTTTTTGAATTATCTAAGCCAAATCGAAAAAATTAAATGGGGCCAAAAGTGAGACTGGAATCTTATCTCCCATAAATCATCTTAAATCCTACTGTATGTTCCTTTTTTGAAGAGAAAATGTGTACATTAGCAGAGAATGCCTGAATCTGAGCTATAGAAACTCCGCCTACCTACTAAGCTCTGACCCCAAATAACGTAACTGGTTAAAACGTAACGGCGCATATTTTGTCTTCTCATTCTGGAGCCAATGAGAGACTGCTTCCATTCTGAATATGGTGAGGACTGCAGTGATTTGCTGACGCCAACTTCTGGGACACTCCCTCAAGATGTAAAAGCGACACCCAAGGAGTGATTTTTTGCTCCATCAATCACAGAAGATGAGCCCTGACACTCATTGAAAGACAGCCTTAAAGCACCACTTTCTATATACAGTAGTGGCCAAAATTGTGGAAATCTTTTGGAAAAAGTGTATTTTTGAGGTTTGATGGCTCATAACACCATTTTTTTTTTTTTTTTTTTTTTTTGAGTAACATCATAAAAATCATGTACCAATGGAAAGATAATTTCATCAAGAATGTAACGTAACAATGTTTGTTCAATTATCTGTATTCTATCAAAAGTTATAGCCAAATAACCAGAAAAAGGAAGCACAACTTGCTTAGGTTGATATGAAGCAGCTTTCCTTCATTTGAATGTGTGGCCAATGAGCATGAGTGTTTAGAGAGCCAATCAGGTCACAGTAGGATTCAGCTATTGATATCATGCATTGGAGCTGAGAGGAGGACATTTGTCAGTGTGTTATGTGATTGCTATCAAGTCAGGTTTTTTTTTTTTTTTTTTTTGTTCTTTCGTTTAGTGAGCTTGTAAAATGTAATAAAATTAAAGAAATGGCGCAAAGAGTTGGCTGGTCACCCAAAAAGCGATGTAAAATATTACTATTAAGTGAACAAGGCTTCAGTTACGAAGAAATTAGAAGAAAAATTGGTGGAAACTTAACCAAAGGTGGCATTTCTAAATTTTTGAAGAGGTATAAGGAGACTTAGTCACTACCAAAATAGACTGGTAAAGGCAGGAAAAGGTCACAACAGCAAGTGATGATAGAAGAATTAAGAGACTGTGCCTAGGTGGCAGAAGAAAATCATCTGGGTGTATATAAGATGAAATGGCGCAATGCAATGTGAAGTTGAGTGCAAGGACTGTTCGGCGTAGACTGCAGGAATTTGGTCTAAAAGCTAGAATTCCACGAAAAAAGCCATTTTTATCTCTCAGGCAAAGGTTGAAAAGATTAAACTGTGCTAAAGCCCATGTTAATTGGACAGTGGAACAATAGGACAGTGTTATTTGGAGTGATGAGACCAAAATCTCCCTGTTTGGTAGTGATGGCATAAAATACATGAGGAGAAGAATCGGAGAAGATTTGCATCCTACTGGCATTACATGTACTGTTAAACACCCAGTTAGTGTTATGATCTGGGGTTGTATGACATCAAAAGGTGTGGGCAGAATTTGCGCGATTAATGGGAATACAAATGGTCAAAAATACATTAATGAAATACTTGAGCCCAAACTGAAACCTTCCGCACGTGATCTTTTCCGAGATAATGAAGCATTTATATTTCAACAGGATTTAGCTCCATGTCACATTGCTGCTGTGTACAAAAAGTGATTCCAAAATAATCATATTCCACTGCTGGAATGGCCTGGGAATAGCCCAGACCTTAACCCCATCAAAAATCTATGGAGCCGACTAAAGAAACTTGTTGTCAGAAGCAAACCAGCAATAAAACCGAATTAATAGAAGCAATAATTCGATCTTGGTTTCACATTATATCAGCTGCAGAACTAAAAAACTTGGTTCACTCCATGGGAAGGCGTTGTAAGGCTGTAATTAACGCTATAGGTTACCCAACTAAGTATTAACTGACATGGTGAAAATTTTTGTATATTTCATTTTTTCTATGTGTTTTACTTTTCTTCTTTATAACTGCTGTTCTAATACAAAATCCTTCATAAAAGTTACTGCGTTACATTCTTGATGAAATTTTCTTTCCATTGTTATGCAATTGTATGGTATTACTCCAAAAAAAAAAAAGTGGTGTATATAGCCATTAAACCTCAAAAATACACCATTTCCAAAAGGTTTCCATAATTTTGGCTACTACTGTATACACTGCCTGCCCAGTCGAGCTGGTTTCAGTGCTAAGGCTTTATGAGATCATTCGGCTATTGGCCATGAGTGGCACTAGATACATTGACTCCGTTCTGATGTGCAGAAGATAATCATAAGCTTGTTTGCATATCAAATTATTATTGTTTTGAAATGAACACTATCACACGTAAGTGTTATTTTCTTATTTATTTGGGTGTTGTTTTGTAAATTCAAATTTTCTCTCCACTGAGAGTGCGCTTAGGAAAACAAAGTTTCCAGTCAGCATCTTTCATCAGTTTTGGATTTAAAATTAATTATATGTGCACAACGAGTTATCTCAGCATTTTGCTAAAGAACTAGCACAGCAGATGAGAGTTAAATAGAAATATAGCAAAGGAGAATTAAATGAAATAAGTGAAGATTTAAGTTCAGTTTATTTGTGTCGTATTTAAAAATGATTGGAGACTGCCAACGATGGTTACGCAACCTGTGGACATTGATAAGCACTATACAGTCGTTCTTTTCTAGAGCAAAAAAATCCAATATTTTCAGCACATCGAAAGAGCGATTGACAAGCAGTGTTAGAACTAGAAATAAATCTTCGACTGACCCAGCGGACCACTAGAATTTGCAAACCACTGGCCCGTAAAAAAAATTATACAAAAAAATTCAGACATTTACAATATATGTAGAAAATAACGCAATTATCTCCAATATTTTTTAAACCAATCATTAGTTTGCAGCCTAAAAAGAAAACCATACAGCAAGGTAAAATAAATAGAAATTCATTTTTTAACTTGTAACAAATTAGAAAAAAACAAAACAAAATAGTTCAGTGGTCCGACAGAAATTTTACTGGCCGATGGCCAGCGGACCACTAGATAATTCGAACACTGACAAGTAATAATGACATTTTTAAGCGAAACACAAAGTCAACATTATTACACATACAGGCATCTGATAAGCACAACGTCAAAAGATATGACTTAATAATCACTCATAGCATTCCTAAATTATATCTGGACATGTTTAGTGATTTCATTTTAAATTCAGAGTACATATTAAAATGCTTACAAACCATTTTGTTTTTCATGATATTAAAAGTTAATGCTTGTTTGTCATTTATCTGACGACCATGAAGATTTAGTGCAACTATTAAGCAGGTTAGGAGACAGAAGCTTAGTGAAGCAATACTATATATACTATACATATATACCAAAATCAGTTTCTATTGCTAGGATGAACAAAACAGATCATTCCCAAACGAAACAGAAGAATAATTTGTGAAGCAACCACAGGAAAATGGGTTTCCAACCTTTCAATGAACTTTGTGGAGAGTAGAAAACCTAGTTATTATAAGTTAAATTATCTAAATAGTTAAAATGAAACTACTGATGTTAAATTACGTAGGTAAACAAATACGAAAGAGGTTAACTAATGTAACACCACCTTGCGGATATTTAGGTTATAACCGGAAAACAATGTTTGAACACAATTGGGCAGGAAGTGTTTTTATTTATTTATTTATTTTTGTTGTTACATGCTCTTAGAAGAAAAAAAAAAAGAGTGGGAAAAAAACTGACAGTTCATAAATGATGAACATAGACTGTAACAACAGGGAAAACAAGGGAAAGGCCAAAATGCCCTGACATAGCCCTATGCTCCCCGTAGAAGATAATATAGAAGGCAGTGGTTAAGTAACACCCATACATTGGTAATTGCTAACTACTTATATGATCAAGGGACCTAAATAAACCAGACTGTTCGGTGAATAATGCTAATAAGAGGAACACTGGGATAAAGAAATGGAGCAAGATACAAACTAGTGAATAGTTATTTGTTGCATCTGCATTATTTCTGCATTGGTCAAATGAAGATCACAGAGAAACAAGATACAAACCAGTCTTTTATGTTTGCATCTGCTTTATATCAGCAACAGTTACACGGATTTTCTGACTGCTTTAAAAAACACAATGTTTAACATCTGCTCAGCCAGTAGTGATATTATATTGGTTTATCGAGAGTAGAGGCATATCATCTGTGGTGTCAGCATGGCACCCTGGCCTTGTGAACTTAGCATGATCCACTACAATGCATCACTTGTCAGTCAATACTCAACATCACAGAGAAAACGTGCCAGTGTGTGTTAGTCTGTCCGTAGTTCATATTCGCAGCACGTGGACCATGCTGTGCAGTGTAGTCATGTAAACAGTCAGCTCATACTGCTTGTTTTGTGTGTTTTCAGTTATTGCCGTGAGTGTTTTCTATTTATAATTCAAGTTTCTTAATCAATCAGTGGTTTATACTGCTACTTAAATACAATTTAAAAGACATGTCATGCTATGCATAACACAAATATTTATTAAAGAAACACAATCTACTGAAGAAAATCTCTTCCAATGAAAAAGATTAGTACAAAATATTCAGCAGACTGAAATCTTTCTTTGTTTTTTAAAGTTTTACATGTCTAAACAGTGAAACTGTAAAAGTTAAATACAGAGTATATGAATTCCTTTTTTTTGTACAAATTTGTGTCATTTTTTAATAAAAATGTCCTTCCACTCCAAAAAGTCATTTGGTTACTCTGTGAAAATGTGTATGCCAAAACAAGCTCCTGCCCCTTGATAATGCCAACAATACTTGTAAACCATAGGAACAAATACTCTTTGCCAAATACTTTGCAATCTTAAAATGCAATTTTAAAAAACAGATGTTTTAATTTTTAATTTTCCAAGGTTCAAAGCCAGGGGACTCGATTTCGACTGGTAGTTAGTAGCAAATTGCTAGCAAGCAAATGCATTTTGCTAGTGATAAAAAGTGGTTCTAGCAAAAGTTGCTAGTGGAAAAATTTTGAATGTTTTAGTGTGAACTGTAAAGTGCCAATACATTACACATGTGGGATATTTTAGACACATACAAAAAGGAACAACTTCTTTCTGGAAATGAATGTTTCTTGAAAAGTACAAACATTGTAAAAACATTTTGGCACTAGTAGAAATATCGGTAAATGTGTACTTTAGCGTGTTAAATTATTTTGTTGGAAAAATTTAACTGTGTTGGAAAAGTGCAATGTTAAATATTTTAAGCATGCAAAATAATGGGGAAAGGTGCAAAAATATAGTATTTTTAGAAAAAAGGAAAGAAATTTTTGGAAATATTTACCTGGGAGTACGATGGTTTGGAAGAGTATGTGCGGTAGGCCTAGGACGACACAGCAGCGAAGGCGTCAAGGTGTAGTCCGGTGAATGGAAGCTTCGTTGAGAAAGGCAAGTAACGGGTGGAAGAATGCAACAGGAAACGGTTGAGCAGTACGTAATCATAGAAGCGTCTTGTAGGAATACGCTGAAGGAAAGAGGTCAGCTTTATGCAACATTGTAAGTGGTGTTAGTAGCTTTTTCAACAATGTAGTGGCTTTTTCCAAAGTCATTAGACTCCATACTTAATTTCAGATTTCGTCAGGGCTTAAAATTTTTTTATTCGGGACAATATGACAAGAAGCTCTTGGCCTCCCTGCCATAGTATAATTTCTGAATTGATGAAGTAACTCCTTTATTTTCAAAATTATCCGTTTCAGGACCAAAAAATGTGAGCTACGATGTACAGAATAACAGCACAACTACAAATGAAGTGTTTGTAGAAATCAACTACCCCTGTACATCTTCAAAACCATAACCAGAACTTAAGGTTCAACCGGAACCAAAAGTTCTACTTTCTATTTCGTATCAGGGAATCATATGCGAAAGAATGCAGCAAATGTCACATTGTGTTTTGAAAACTGCAACAGAAATGAAGAACTATTTTCTGTCACTCAGCACTACAACGGATCGAGCAAGAACATTCCCCTTTCTTCTTCTACTATTATGCCAGCAAAATAGCCGCTGGAACAAGACCATCATTTCAGCGGAGCAAAGCTTGACGTTGTTGCCATGGCGTTGTGTTAGGCCTGCCACAACTGCTGTTCACAGCGTAGTACTTGCATGTAAATATCATGGTTAAAATATTTTAAATGCATCATAATAATGAAATTTTTTCACCATTTGCCATAAAATTGCATACTTTAAAATCTGTACACCTCACTTTTTCGAAATCCATCAACATTTCCGACGAAATAATTTAGAACACTAAACTACACATTTACCAAAAATTCAAGCATTAAATATATATATATATATATGGGATGTGCAATAACATGTACAATGAAAAAGGTTTCCAAATATGCACTTGAGTTGTTGAAATGGTAAGAACACTTCATATGTTTTGTTGTAAAACAACAGATTTTTGCAAAAAAAAAAATTATCTGTGTGTTTCCCATATAGCTTTGTTATTATTCATCCCAGAGAAAGGACAAATGAACGCAGCAGAAAAAAAAAGTCCGTCAGAACTTAAGTATATTGGATCCAAGGATTATATCCCTAGTCTTACTCCAATATTGTGCAACGTTTGCCATAAATACAAATTAAACTTTGGAGTAAAAACTACAAACATCATGGCAATGCTTAAAAACAATAGAGACCCAGTGGATATTGCAAAGAAAAGTGGTATATACAGTGTCCCGTTGATCCCCAAAGATGAATACGGTGAAATACGCACTTATATCGGATCCACAGTGCGCAACTTGTCAACACGCTTAAAGGAACACAAATACAACATAAAAATGGGTACTCAAAATACCTCATTATCCATGTTAGTCCATACAGGAAACTTTCACCCAGACTGGGATAGTGTCACAATCCTTGCGTCACCTCCTAATAAGTTCCTGACTTTAATCACCGAAAGTCTGTATATAATTCATCATAAAAGTTCAGCATATTCCATACAATATCCCTCACTCCCTGGAGAACACTTATAGAAAACAAACCTAATATATAGTTATTGTTGAATCTATTAAGCTTATTGTATTGTGTCGATTGTATTTCGCAGACTTTGCGCTTGCGCAATAACTCTAACGTCACTGAACGTTGTAAATATATATTTCAGTATATGTCAAATTGCTTCAGTATTCACACATCTGATGATGGGTGTCGCTGGCGACCCTGAAAGCACTCATGTGTCATTGTAATTCGTATGTGTTTTTAACCTAATAAAGTTTTAAATATCATGTGTTTTGAGACCTGATGTTAAAGATTGTGCTACGACGGCTGTTTTTTAAAGAAGCAATATTACAACCATGCCACATTCAGATCCAAACTTGGATAATTAGCTGCCTTTCACTAGTTGTCTGCCAGATTGTCAACCCCAGAGTGATGTCCACATTTCACAGTGACTGAATGAGCACTTGACACATTTCAAAAGCAGTGATATCCAGGATACATGTCACTTTGCTTGATACATTTCCCTTTGAGAGTTTCAAGATGCAGATTCCTCAGTGTTCCAGAAAGTTATCAGTGCACATATACTGCACAAAATTGCCCATTTTCAAAATATCTTTAAGCGCACAAAAGTGTTTTCTATTTATTTCGTATGAAGAAGCATATGTCTGGTAAGATCGCTTTTATAAGTAAATTTCTTGAAGCACACATCACACTGATGAGGTTTTATACCAGTATGAATGCGCACATGCTTTGAAAGGTTACCTTTCTCAGAGAATTTCTTGGAGCATACATCACATTGATGAGGTTTTTCACCAGTATGAATGAGCATATGCTTTGAAAGGCTACCTTTCTCAATGAATTTCTTAGAACACACATCACATTGATGACGTTTTTCACCAGTATGAATGAGCATATGCTTTGAAAGGCTACCTTTCTCAGTGAATTGCTTAGAACATACATCACATCGATGAGGTTTTTCACCAGTATGAATGAGCATATGCTTTAAAAGGCCACTTTTATCAGTGAATTGCTTAGAACATACATCACATTGATATGGTTTTCCACCAGTATGAACGAACTTATGTATTAAAAGGTGATGTTTCCGCTTGAACTGCTTGGAACATACATCACATTGATGAGGTTTTTCATCAGTATGAACAAACTTATGCATTAAAAGGTGATATTTGCGTTTGAATTGCTTGGAACATACATCACATTGATAAGGTTTTTCACCAGTATGAACAAGCAAATGTCCCGAAAGACCAGATCTCTGTGCGAATTGCTTAGAACATACATCACATTCATACGGTTTTTCACCAGTATGAACAAGCAAATGAACTGAAAGTTCGCTTTTCCGCGTGAACTGTTTGGAACATACATCACATGAATGAGGTTTTTCACCAGTATGAAGAAGCATATGCTGAGAAAGGCCACTTCTATGTGTGAATTGCTTGGAACACACTTCACACTGATGAGGTTTTTCACCTGTATGAAGAAGCATATGCTGAGAAAGTGTTCTTCTATGGGAGAATTGCTTGGAACATACATCACATTGATGAGATTTTTCGCCTGTATGAAGAAGCATATGCTTCAAAAGACTGCTTCTAACAGTAAATTTCTTGAAGCATACATCACACTGGTGAGTTTTTTCTCTTGTATTGATGTGGAGATGTCCTAGAAGATTGGTTTTCTGCTTTAATTTCTTGCGACACACATCACACTGGGTGGAATTTTTATTTATGTGACTATACGTTTTTGTGATATTGTGGAAGCATGCTTCACACCCTTGAAGACCTTCTGTTGCATCAGTAAGGGGCAATACATTATCTTTATTCTTCACTTTCTTTAGAATCAAGTAATTAGTTGCTTCTCCAGAAAAATGTTTCGTTCTGGACTCCATACTGGTAAACTTCTAGATTTCATTAATTTACTTCATGGCCACACTATTATAATTTAAGACATCAAAGTGAGCACCTTCCATGATTTTAAAGACTTTCTGAAATTGAAATCTTGTACATCAAGGTGTTCAAAAAATGTAGATTTCTTTACCTCATGTTAACAGCTTTTAAAATTCAGAGCAAAAAATCATTGCTGATTTGATGAATTTGAAAGTGCAGAATGGTACAAACTGTTAATGGGAATTAAAAAAAATAAATAAATAAGAAAACAACTCATGTCTGACCCACACTGTGGTAACAAATTTTGGGGGAAAATACCACAAACATGAAAACTTCTACATTACGATATTAAAAAAAAAAAATTGTTTTCATAGGAACATCTTCAGGATTTATTTAAATCAAAAAGGCATTTATATATAAATTTACGGGCTAGCGTTTCATTTTTTTGCTTCCGGTGCTGTATGTGGGTACTTATGTAATTAATATATACAGCAGGAAGCTCAAAGCTGTGTTCAATAGCTTTTTTCACCACAGGAAAAAGTCGAATTTTCTACGTATGTGTATTCGTCTTTGTTCGATGTGCGGAGCCATTAGTAATCTTGAATTGCGGTTGTGGAATGTGGAGACTTGCGGACGTTCTGTCACCTCATTGGTCTTTGAGTTTAGAACGACGGTTCCGAACAGGGATGAGGTTCAAAGAATGTTTGTTTACTTCGTGGTGGTGAAGACAACGAAGATTTGGGCAAGGCTGAACTCGATCCTATCAGGCTGTAACATTAAGCAAAAACAGCAAGGACAGAAAAAATGAGTTGGGACGCAGCGCTATCTATTGACGTTGTTCGCATTAACAAACTTTTTTTTTTTTTTTTTTAATTGGAGGTTTAACGACCACCGTGAGCAACTCAATGGGCTATAAGTAGTCGCCCGTCCCTAATTTAGGGTCACTGGTTCCAGGGAAGGGAAAGAACCAGTGCCGTAAGACAAACACAACATCCATGCCTCACCGGGATTCGAACCCGAACCCCGTTCGGACGAATGATCAGAGGCCATCGCTTAGACCACTGCGCCACCGGGGCGGCGCATTAACAAACTGATTCCGTATCATTATTTACACTTTCACATTAACAGATGGATATTTGTATTCTGAATTCGTAGTACTTGGGCAAGAGAATTTTTCTGTAGGAACTAGTGTAATTCACGTGTAAATCTCATTCCTCCTTCATTCTTCAACGATCTAGGGCCGAGATTTTGGTAAATGTGTAGATTAGCGTCTTAAATTATTTCGTCGGAAAAATGTTAGTACCTGGAAAAAGTGCGACATACAGATTTTAGAGTATGGAAATTAATGGCAAATGGTGCAGAAATTTCGCATTTCAAATGTCTTTTAAAGATTTTTATCGTAACATTTACCTGCAAGTTCGATGCTGTGAAGAGACGGTGTCGTAGGCCTAACGTATCGAACGTACAGGTAAATGTTACGATAAAAATCTTTAAAAGACATTTGAAACAGAAAATTTCTGCACCATTTGCCATTAATTTTCATAATCTAAAACCTGTACGTCGCACTTTTCCTCCGAAGTACTAATATTTTTCCGACGAAATAATTTAAAACGCAAATCTACACATTTACCTACTATTTTACTTAAGATGAATTTATATAGCTGATGTTTTTTTCTAAAATTGAATTAGGTACGTAATTATCAGAATGAAAATGCTTATCACAAACAACAGTTGAAAGTAACTTGTCATTTGGAGCAAAATCCTGACGAGATATTTCTTTCAGCCACAGTTGCTTTAGGTTCTGATTTGAGGGAAGCTCATGAAATGAAAATCCCATGTTTTTCTTCTTAGAAGATGTGCACATCGGCACACAGCAGTAAACCATTTTTAAAAATGGGTTGGATTTTGTTGTGAAAACAACAGTTTGGTTTTAAAACTAGAAGGTTTTTTTAAAAGAAACAAGAAAAAACGACGAACATACACAATCCCGCAATTCAAACAATGCAGATACTGAGGTGTTTATACCTTAGGACGCAGCGCCATCTAACGGCTGAAATCGTCCCTAACGCCCACTGGCCAATCACCAAAAGTCTATTGTCTTCAACGGTGATGTTACAGCCTGATAGGATCCAGTTCAGCCTTGGCTTGGGTGAAGGTCAAACAAATCTTTTTTTTTTTTTTATTGAAGACGATGAGGCCTATAGACTGAGTTTGCGCCTCACAGCAACTAGTTGGCCATGCGGTAATAGCAAAAATGTCTCCTGATCACGATGAATCACGAAGATGCACGACCAGCCAAGGAAGTGAACCTCCTTGCGACCAGCACGTGAAGCCACGGCAGCATCACAAAAGTCCATCATAGGACACGCTCATGAGAAGGAATGTTAGAAATGGAGTGTTCAAACCGAGAAGTGTCTGGAGAGAATTATAAATTTCTCCAAGGCCCGAACTTTACTTTTTGCCACGAAAGCGTCCCGAAAGTCCAACAAGGAATACGTTTGAGCAGAGACGGAAGTTGTGGAAGGAGGGGTTATCACACCAAAACAAACCCTCCGATATGCGCTGTAGGCAGGGCAGGAGAGGAGGAAGTGAGGAACAGTCTCAGGCCCGGAGCCACAGAAGCACATCGGGGAAGGACGTTTCCGAATCAGAAAGAGGTAGCTGTTTAAAGGTGCCATGTCGGTGCGTAATTTCTGAATGATGACCGCTGAGGAACTTCGATAACAATGGTCGCTAGGCCATCTGTGAGGGAAGCTGATGAACGGATATCGCTCTGCCCACCCGGACGACAGCCAGGCTGAATCAGAAGCGGAGATGATTATGTTACCACTGTGCCTAGCAGCGTCGGAAGCTGTAACAGGGGGAGGCCCAGGCCCTGTCCCCCCTGAGGCCGCTGCCGCTGACGGCAGCGTCAGCAGCCTCATTCGCTGGTAGACCTACATGAGCCGGGCACCAAACGAGCACAATGTCCTCGTAAAAAGAGCGGAGGCGTTGAATAGAATCATGCAGAAGAACGATAATGTCTTGAGATTTGCGATTTAATGCCAACAAAGCCTGTAGAACAAAACGACTATCAGTAAGCAGCAAGAGGCCACCGCACGGGCCGGGAGAAAATTCAAGCGCTGTTATTAGGGCCCACGCTTCAGCCGAGAACACTGAAGAAATAGTCGAGAAGGAGAACGAACGCCTGGAATTGTTCCGTGGAAAAAAATGCCCGATCGCCACCGGGGAGCTAATCTTCGAAGCGTCAGTTGCAGTGATGAGGTGAGACGCTGAGTACTGGGCCAAGACACCCCAAAGCGATGTCTGAGAAACATCGGATACAGATATCGGTGCTGAAAAGAGAGACCAGAGCAGATAATCGAGTAGCAGGGTGCAGACGAAACAGGAGGGGCCGGCAGACCCTGAAGAACATCGCTGTTGACGAAAAGCAGCTCCTGTCGGAAGCGACTGAGCACGATTCCAAGGGGAAAGCCATGGGATCTCCAAGCGTAGAATGACTAGGCGTCCTCTTTCAGAAGAAGATTAGCGATAGGCGAACGCTGACCCATCGACAGGTGGCGGTACAAAAATCGGACTGCCAGGAGGGTGATTCGAGAACGAACGCTAGCGGTTCCACATTCAGCACGCAAGACCGCAACCAGCGTCGAACGAGAGAAGTGAATGGCTGCACGGAGTGCATGGTTGAGCAGAACTTCTAGAGCGTCGTAGAGATAGGTAGGGGATGCGAACATGACCGGAGCCGCATATTCCAGAATTGGCCAAATCACAGCAACGACAAAGGCAAGAGCGTTGGGGAAGCCAGGACCCCACCGGTGACGACAAACAGCTTTAACAACAGACAAAAGCTCGGAAGACTGACTTCTTGACGTGCGTGAGGTGGGAAGACCAAGTCAGGAAGGAGTTAAACCAGACCCCTAAAATCTTGATGGAGGACTGACAGGCCACTGAGTCGGAGCTCAGGCGGAAAGGAGGAGCCGGCGACCGGCTCTTACGAGAGAAGTCAACCGCGAAGCTTTTAGAAGGAGAGAGACGTAAATCCCAGGAAGATGCCCACTGAACAATGGAATCCAAAGTGGATTGCATATACCTAAGTGCCGCCGCCCGGTTGGGACTATAGGAAACAATAAAAATGTTGTCTGCAAATAAGAACATATGAGCATTCGGATGACAGCAACCAACCACGTCATCAATGTATAAGTTAAAAAGGATAGGCGAAATGGAGCTACCCTGAGGAACACCTCGACACTGCGAAAAGGAGGATGACACCGTTACCCGCCAATGAACGCGAAATCTGTGCAGAGCAAGGTAGTCAGCCAACCAACGGAGAAGACGTCCACGAACACCCAGAGACGCCAATTTACCCAGGAGAGTAGGATGCAGACCAAATCATATGCCGCCTGAAGCTCCAAAGACACCAGAAAAACATAATTACGTCTAGCTCGAGCCAACAGAAGATGACATTGGATCGACAGAAGGCACGCAGATGTGGAACGTCCTGGCAAAAATGCGAACTGCAGCTTGCTGATGCGTTGATGAGAGAGAATAAAGTCTGTTAGGCGAGAGACCAGGACTTTCTCCAAGATCTTCGAAAAGACCGATGTGAGGGTGATCATTTGGTACGATGATAAGTGGAGAGCAAATTTGTTAGGCTTCTTTATTGGGATCACCCAGGACTCCTTCCAGCATGAAGGGTAAACACCGGCACACCAAAAGAGGTTAAGGAGGTCAACCAGCCATGACGAATTCCACCTCCATATACGTCTCACCAGTTCGTAAGTACGCCCAACAGGACCGGGTGCACAGCGTCGGGGCGATCCATTAATAGCCCTGGCAACTTCACCGTCTGTAAGTAACGCATCCATCACTACCCAGCAAAAACACAAGTGCTGGGAAACTGCTGGCCACCAGCTGTCAGTGATGGATCACTGCTGGCTGAAATCTGCCGCTCACGGCCCGGTAGTGGTCCGTTGGTGGCAGCGCTATCAGTTGGCGAGCCATTGATGGCCCTGCAGCATCGCCGTGAATTGTGGTCCTCCAAGCAAGTGCCACTAGTGGCCCGTTGCTGGAAACCAATGCAACCCCCAACAGCAGTGGAAGCATCGGGACTGCGCATGCGCAGAAGCAACACTTGCTGTGTCTCTCGTGGTACCAGTTAGTTGAAGCCGACGCTATCGCCATCGTGTTATTTTAGTGGATGTTAAGAAAAAAATCCATATGTGGAGAGGCGAATTAATTTCCTAATGAAATTTTACGTCGACGAAGATATCAGATTAAGCCGTGAAATACTAGATTACAGCCATGAAATACACCCACTCCATTCCCATGAATAACAATTCATGGAATGGAGTGGATGAATAACAAGAAAAAATTTGAAACCGCTTGAAACACATATCCTGGAAAACCATTAAAACAGCGCTTGTTGGGGAAAAAAAGAATTATACGCGTACAAAATTTATTAATTATTTGAAAGAAAAAAATAGCAACGCTATGTGGTGTACTCATCCATGGGTTGAATACACAAGACTGGGAGGAATTCGCTTCTAAAAATAACGAGAAGTAAAATAAAATGTCTTTTACTCTTTAAAACAAATGTAGCTTCGGACAACGGAAACGAAAGACACAACGTTAAAAATGTAACAGAATGTGACATGAACCCGGGTAAATATATATTTGCCGCCCAGGTGGCGCAGTGGTCTAAGCGATGGCCTCTGATCATTCGTCTGTAAGGGGTACGGGTTCGAATCCCGGTGAGGCATGGATGTTGTGTTTGTCTTCCGGCACTGGCTCTTTCCCTTCCCTGGAACCAGTGACCCTAAATTAGGGACGGGCGACTGCTTATAGCCCATTGAGTTGCTCATGGTGGTCGTTAAACCTCCAATAAAAAAAAATATATATATATATATTTATTCAACAATCTCTTTTCAAGACGGCAAGGACAGTACAAAACTTTGGAAAGCGACTCTAAGTATGTACACGCCTTGAAAATGAGTGAAGTTCCCTTAAGGTAAAAAAAAACTATCGTTACGTTGAAAAAATTAATTTATCAATTATATTAAACTGACTTTTATGAAAAATACCTCTCAATATTGTAAAATGAAAGAGGGAAGCATTCGATTACAAATTGCATACCAAACAGATAGCTTCCAGCACCTTCTCAGTGTAGTGAATTAGTCCAGTCGGTAGCGAGCGTGGCTTCCACGCAAACGGCCCAGGATCGAATCTAGTCAAATGCAAACGGGCGTTTTTCCGGTCTGTTGAGAAAATTGCGTTAATTCATAAGGTTCGTAAGGGTAAAAAAAAATTGTAGCTTTAGGAATCTGCGGTTATCCTTGCTTTATTATTATTATTATTGCTACTACTGGGAAATTGGCGGACAAGATTCTGCAAGCCACCAGTTACGTCACGTGATTGCAGGCTGCCACTAACGGCCCACTAGCGGACCACATTAGGCTAGCCATCATTTCTGGCACGTGCTTGCAGGGCCACTAAATGGCCACTTGTGGCAGCTACTGCCTGTGATGGACCACTGATGGCCCTGTTGTGACATATGACAACTGATGGGGTGCCAGCTGCTGGCCCTTCTGTTGGCCGCCCGGACATTTTATTGACGGTTCGGCAGCGGCAACATAGTGCTGGGCCAGCAAGACTGTTTTTGCTGGGTAGGGAATAGTCATCATGGTCAAAAGAAAAGGAGTACACCGGAGAGCCGGAGGCTGTGGAAAAGAGATCACCAAACGCCGAAGCCTACTCCACCGGATCAGCAGCCAGGGAATCGTCAATCCGAAGAAGCAGGTGATCCGGGCTCTATCCAACATGAGATTTCAGACAGCGCAAAAGGGAGAAAACGAAGCCTGGCCTCGAGATGTCGTTGCATTGTGCCTTCCAGTAGGCATGTCTCTTAAGTGTGAGGAGGTGGCAAAGATTCCGTTCTTCCTGCCGATATAATGTCCAAGCGAAGAGGCAGCCGGACGACTTTGCACAGCAAAGGAGGTGACGTTTCTTGCGAAGCCGCTGAGCACAATCAAAGTCCCACCAGGGAGACCAACGTCGACGCTGACCGCTGGGCCTACGAGAAGCGAAGAGAATCTGGGAAATCCGGTCCAGGATCAGAGCGGCACCGTCAGGAGTGGAAGGAAGTTCACCACGGATAATCTTCTGGATGGAAGGCCAAGCCACCGACCAAGCAACTGGCTGCAGACCCAGTGAAGGAGGAGTAGGGGAGCCAAACATCCCTGCCGCCAATGTTGTAATGACAGGATGATGGGTGCTACCGTAGAGGTCACTATCCACTGACCAGGAGCAGTACGGAACCAGCAGAGGAGAGCACATGGTGAGGTCCAAGACCGAGCAACTTGACTCCCTGCAAAAGGTAGAAGCCCCCGAGTTTAGGAGACAAAGATCCTCCGAGCCAAGCCAGTCCACGAACTCAGTACCTCCCCGGCTCGGAGAAGCAGAACCCCAGCTAGGGTGATGAATATTGAAATCCCCAACCACCATACAACAATCAGTGAGCAGTTGTTCGATCTGTCCAAGCAAGAGCGACGAGAGGGGAGGAGACGGAATGTAAAATTAATAATCCTGAGAGTGGTGTCGCCAGAGAAGATATCCGTCGCAAGAAGCTGCTCGTTCGAATCCGAGCTGAAGATGTCCAACAATCTGTAAGAGATATCCGACCTGATTGCAGTAAGGAGCCCCCCCCCCCGATCACTTCTATACACCGTACGGTCTGGGAGGGAAAAAGAGATACCAGGAGATAGCCAGGATTCTTGGGTAGTCAAGATCGCGGCTGTAGCAAAAATAGAACTGACGGTGGAATAAGGTCTTTTCGATCGAAGAGACTGCGCATTCCATTGGACCAGCGACCAACTATTCATGAAGAGGGTAGTGCTCCGCTAAGCCGGATGCCGTCTTGAACCGCTTGGAACAGAGATTACAAAGAAACTTGCCGTCGTCAGGATGAGCTTTCAGGTGAGACAGCAAAGCTGGACGAGAAGAGAAGGGCATGACGCATGGAGGACACAAGAAGGTTCTGGAGTGAGAAAGTTTGACGGATTCCGCAGCCGACTCCACATACGGAACCACAGATTCTTCGCATAACAGGAATTCATCGGCGCTGTGGCCTGTGTCAGGCGGTTGCTCAGCAGACACTGAAGAAGCTGGGCTCGCTGCAACTGTAGTGGGAGGCTTCTGCAAAACTTCAGCCTGTGGCACCTGTGCAGCGGTTGAGGTGGGACCGGCATGTAGGGAAGAAGGAGATGAAAAAAGATTCGTCAATGAGTCCAATCTACTGGTGAGTTTGGAGATGATGTCCAGAAGCTGAGGGAAGACAGAGGAGCAAGCACACGGAGGTTGAGCCTGTGTCGCCGCCGCCGCCGGATATGAGGCCTGGTGGAGTTGACGCACAGAGTCCCGAGCTTCTGGATAACCGAGATGCTTCGAAGCCATAATATCTAGTATCCGCTTTTCTTGGAGGTAAATTGGGCAGTTCGTGTCAGAAGCAGGATGAGAGCCCTCGTACAATACGCACTGGAAGCTCGACGCCGAGCATACCGACGAGTTATGTCCTTCCCCACAACGAAAACAGCGAGTGGCACTACGACAGGTTGACAGCAGATGTCCATAACGCTGACAATTTTTACACTGCCTAGGCGAATTCAAGAAGGGTCTGACCGCACATCTCGAATACCACAAATAGATAATGTCACGGTTAGTAAATCCCAGTTCCTCCACTAGGACCGAAGAAGTAGGGACCCTCGAGGAATTTACTGAACGTCGGAACCGAACAACGTGAAGACAGTTCCCACCACGGTCCAACAATTCCATAGCAATGTCATCTACGGTGGCTTCAATGTCCATTCCTCGAACTAAAAACTTCGTTGTCATAAGCTTGGTGAGGACGTGAGTTTTGACAGGGACCTGAAGAAAATGAGAAAGTTGACAGATTTCCAGCAAGCAAACGAGATTCGAGGAACGCACCAATAAGTCACCCGAACGTAAAAACTGAACTTTGAAATCGAGTCATGCATTGAAATATTGTCCACGAAGAACCTCTTCTACAACATGGGACGGACTCTGGGTAGCTTCACAGAAGTCGCGGAAAGAAGTATTTCACCACGAGTCACTCCACTTGCAAATGCCCTACGCAGCAATTCCTGAGGAGACCATTGAATCGAACAAACAAAATCATTAACTGGAACTAGCAAACCACCCAGCTGACGAAGCTCATCACCCGGTGAAGGACGCATCCTTTTAGCCGGAGTAGAGGAATCAGGGTCACCCATCCCCGCCGGACCCACCGGCGGTAGCTGGGGCCCAACCCGAATCAACTGACCAGAACAAACAAGAGCATACAAAGTAAAAATCCTACCTTGGATATGGGAAGAACCAACCGCCCGCAAAGCTTTAGCAGGCAAAGAAACGAAAATAAAAGAGGAAACAGCAAGCCGCTGTCTCAAAAATGCAACGAAACAAGAACGCTTTCGCCAACGACGACACACCTAAAACGCACGGTATCCTACGGGGTTCACCGACTAGAAACAGGAGAGCCAACTTCGCACCAGCCAACCGTTGCGAATCAGCACATCAAACTCCGCGATACGATTGTGATTACTATGTCAACAAATCTTTATTTTCGACAAATGAATATATTCAGGCACGCCGCACTCGGCGATGAAAGCAACAAGGGAAAACAATTGGATGATACATGCAACACTTTATACAGATGCTTGGGGCCTCGCCACCAAGAAATTATAATCATAAATGTTAAAACCACAATGCCAATTCAAGAATAGTTAACGCTAAACACATAAGTGGACACCAGTCACCGATGAAGCATGAACAAAAATCAGTGGTATATAGTAGATGACAAACATGAGCAAGCAACATGCCGTACAGACAAGCAAATGCGCACAATGCATGGTCAGAGAGCACAAGGATGAAAAACATTGTATTAATTGTTTGGCACAATTTACATATGCTCAGTCAAGCTTACAATAAAGCAGAAACACAGTATGTCAGAACAACAGAATAAAAAATATTTTTACAGGACACACTCATGCAAACTGAATTCAATGACCGCAAAAGCATAAACAATATGCAGGAGGTCACCTTTGGTACCGATAAGAAAAGAAACAAACATACATTGCCGTCAAAAAAACAAAAGTACATTGCAAGTCAAGGGCACGATGCACAGTAAAGAATGACACACAGTCAAGACATGAAACAGCACACAAGTTCGGGAGATAAAGGCTATGATACATAAAAATTGGAAAAGGAGTGAGACAAGGTGACACCATATCTCCGAAGCTCTTTAATGCCACATTGGAAAATGTCTTTCAATCACTGAACTGGGAAAACAAAGGGATAAAGATTAATGGAGATTATCTAACCCACCTTCGTTTTGCTGATGACATAGTCATTTTTGCAACTACCCCATCAGAGCTGCAGAGTATGATCCAGGAACTTGCTGACAAGAGTAAAGAAGTGGGATTAAAAATGAACTTTCAGAAGACAAAAGTGATGTTCAATGCTTTTACAAGAAATGAAGATTTATCGATTGATGGGTAAACGCTGGAGATAACAGACACGTACGTTTATCTTGGACGGCAGATATCAAGTGAGGGTCACATTGATGAAGAAATTAATCGGCGTACAAAACTTGCCTGGAGAGCTTTTGGAAGAAACAGCATAATTTTCAAGAGCAATATGCCATTATGTCTTAAAAGAAAAGTGTTTGATCAATGCATCCTTCCAGTGCTTACGTATGGTGCAGAGACGTGGACCTTAACTAAAAGAGACATACAAAGGCTGCAGACAACTCAAAGTAGCATGGAGAGGTGCATGCTTGGTGTAACCAGGAGAGATAAGAAGAGGAACTCGTGGATCCGAAAAATGACAAGAGTGGAAGACATCATGATCAGAGTTAAATCCCTGAAATGGCAATGGGCTGGACATACTGCCAGAAGGACAGACCATGGATGGACAGCCGAAATTTTAGATTGGATTCCAAGGGACAGGAAAAGACCCAGAAGAAGACCACATAGGAAGATGGGTGGATGAAATTCGAAAGTATGCAGGGGTGACATGGAGGAGACTGGCACAAGACAGACCGTTGTGGAGGAAACTTGGGGAGACCTTCGTCCAGTCCAGCAGTGGATTGATAATGGTTGACAATGGTGATGATCATGATATAAACAAAAGGTCACAGTGCACAATGAAGAATACATAATATGGAACAAGTGGCACCATATACACGTTCCAGGGCCAAGACAGCGATGATTATCAACATCAAAGTGCAAAAAACACCTTGAAAGAATTGTGGCACCGATCACAGAACACGCTTACGCACACAGTAATCAATGATTGGTAAAACTTTTATATGATATGTGAGTTCACCCCAGAGGTACCAAACATAAGAAATAAAACACAGTGCAGACAAAAAACAGTGAGCAATACAAACAAGGTCACGGTGCACAATAAGGGAGACACACAATTAAGACAAGAAGCATCTCACAAATAAAAGAGGTAAGGTCCCCACCATCGTAGGGAAGATACCACAGGACATGACCACATAACATTCGGGAGGGAACACCTCGAAGATTCTCAATGTCACCAAAGACATTGTCGAGTAAAAACCACCATAGGAAAGAGAACC
The DNA here is from genome assembly GCA_039090855.1 of Macrothele yani. Lineage (NCBI taxonomy): Eukaryota > Metazoa > Arthropoda > Arachnida > Araneae > Macrothelidae > Macrothele > Macrothele yani. Next base: position 158,959,539 of record CM077009.1, read on the forward strand.
GTCTTCACACTAGACGGATCATTGGATCAGAAACACGAAACCACCCGGAATCCTGAGCCTAGGCTAACCGGAATGTGGCGAGAGAGCGGGAGGCAGTTGCCGCGGAATATTCGTGATTGAGTCGAGCCGTGAGACGAGCACGAAAAACCAACCGCATCGTCTCACCGGCAACCAAGATGCTTGATGTATTAGCAGAGGTGCGGTGATAGAGATGAAAAAGGTAAATCACGTGTTTCACTAGAACAAACAAGTAGGAACAGACATCAGGTATTCGAGACGGCGGATGCTTTGTCAAGAGGAGCCAGGAATGTGCAATAAAAGGCAAGCTGAGGGAATGGTGGTGGTGAAGTTGGACCGTAGCCCCCGTAAAGGTAAATGCCTTCCGATGTAGTTGCGAACCCTTTGTCTCGGCAGCAACACGTTACACTACGAACCGCTGTTAGATACCAGGCCCAGACCTTGGTGAGAATAGACTGTGAGTTTTTGACTTCCATGAGTTTTTGAAAACCGTATGTTCCTAGCTACTTCCATGAGTTTTTGAAAACCGTATGTTCCGCCATTAGCGAGGAGTGAAAGCTGTTCCTGAGCAAATGTTGATCGCGTGCGTGTTGCAAATCGTGCTTTAAATAGTTCTCATAAAAAATAAATATTGTCAGGTTTGGGTCTGGTACTGTTTTAGACATGTACACAACACAACGGCCGACATAAAAAACCAGTATTTTCACAAGTAAGTTAAATGTTTTGCTCATTGTTGCTTATAATGTCTTTGGCTTTAATTGCATAGAGGATGCTATTTCCCAGTATGAACGAATATATGTTTTAACTATGAAGGAATATATGGATATTACATCATGTTCAAAATATAATAATTATCTATAGAACAATGTCTTTTGGTTTTAATATAGGACTGTTAACAATTTTTGAACACCCTCTCTTGTTCATTTCAATTTTTTGTATTTAGTGTTCAAAAAATCAAACCACGAAGATGTTCGACATCCAAATAGTCACATTTAGGGCCTAAGAATTTTTTGCAATTGAGGTTTTCGAACAAGGCTTACTAAAAATTTCAAATACTGCGGGTTTTGAGACATCAGAATTTTTAAATTGGGCCTGGGAACACTAAAATTGCAAACAGTTCCTCGAAAATCACCCCTGTAAAAACCGACTTGCTGTTCCTCCCCTGTGGAAAGAAGAAATATATTTATTGCCTCACATCTTTTTAATTTGCTGAAAAACACCAGTTGGTAACTATTTCCTCCTATGAATTTAAATTTTTAATCACGTTTTTTGAATAAGATTGCCCAAAACATGGTGAAAAGTCACCAAGGCTCTCTGCGTAAACAGCTATGTATGTTTGTTCCTACCCTGTGGAAAAATGAAGTATGTGCATTGCCTCACATTTTTTTAATTTGCTTTTTATATAAAATTACTTTTCAATGAAACAATTTGAGGTACAAAAGTGGGTGATTAAGGGAAATATGAAGGAACGATAATGCGGTGTATTTAAATTCGCTTTGCTGCAACTTCACGTATCAGGTGTTCGTTGTATGTAGCCGCGTATTTCCTATTTCATAGCTGATTTTCATCGAAATTGAGAACTTGCTAATTAAATTTTGATCTAGAAATTTGTTGGTTTGCATTCGCACCCGAATATTTTTTTCTGCGCTATTTATACGATATATTATGCGTTGAATCAAACACTGTAGGTACCTTTCCAATAGCTTTGAATTTCTCAACAACTCCTCGCGGTAACAGATGGCGCTGCTGTCTCGATTGCTGTTCGTTGCCACTGAAGTGCACCATTAGGTTTGCCGGTCTATTCTCTCCAAGGTCTTTGGCCAGGCCCGGCAAGCCGTAGGATGATCGGATCTTAACAACCTCCTATTACAGCATGAGCGCCGACATCTGCAACTTTCGATAAAATTTCGAGGTGCAAATTATAAATAATAAGGGAGTATTAGTAGAATGTATACTGTTATATTATGCAGTGCCAAAATATCATTCCCATGTTGTTGTTTTTTGCTCATAGCAAAAAAAAATGGGAATGATATTTAAAAAAACATAGTTGCGTTTCTTTAGTATGGTAACACTCTTAGATATGAACGATTATCGAAAGGACACAGAGTGGTTTACCATGAACAGGTGAAAAAATTCTGGCACTGTCTTATTATCTACCATTAAGGTACAAAAGAAACACCGAAGCAGTCATCCTTCTGACACGTACAAAATATGAAGCAATAAAAAATACATTAGCCTGGATCAGGAGTTACTTCAGTTAGAAATGTACCGTGATAAATGGATTTACATGGAAATTTAATATAGACATAATCAAGGTGCAGGATACCATTCAATATGGAACAGAAGGCAGTCTTTGAACCAAATTAGCAAACAATAAAAATAAATAAGCATATAGTTTCAATGATATCATGTCTCCCTCTACCCCTTCCACCCGATTCAATGGAAATAGAGCCGCCCCGGTGGCGCAGTGGTCTAAGCGATGGCCTCTGATCATTCGTCCGAACGGGGTCCGGGTTCGAATCCCAGTGAGGCATGGATGTTGTGTTTGTCTTACGGCACTGGTTCTTTCCCTTCCCTGGAACCAGTGGCCCTAAATTAGGGACGGGCGACTGCTTATAGCCCATTGAGTTGCTCACGGTGGTCGTTAAACCTCCAATAAAAAAAATGGAAATAGAATGCCAATTCCAGTTGATTAGGTTTCAAAAGCTATGTACTTTTACTTTGATGTTTGCTCATTTGGTTTCAAAGCCTGCCTTCTGTTCCATTTTGAAATGGCATCCTGTGCTTCGATAATGTATACTCATAGCTAAGAGAAAGTAGAAATTAGCTTCTACAGCCTGGACAAAGTTGTGCTTATTGATGCTTACTTTTAATCTGAATTCTTTGAGTCTTTTCCATAAGGAATAAATATCAAAAACAAAATCAAATACTAACTCATAAAACAAAATGACCACATAAACAATCGCCAAATCACAACGTGATAAGCTACGGATCGTAGTAGAAATCAAGCGAGGCTCAGCTTGCCTCCAACGACCCCTGGCGAGCATTAAACGCAAAAGGTGTTGTTCGGTTTTTCGCAATTACGAAAGGCATTTACTTATCGGGTGCTACGGTTGGACGGAAGCAAAAACTTTTGGACGGAAGAGTAAGCGAAGACTATACTCTTCTCCCAACTAAATCGAACTTTTTAAAATTTATTTATTCAATCGTCTCCTATTCAAATAGACATTTTTTAAACACAAATAATTTGAACAGATGTTTTTTCCCTTTTCGTTTCCTTCTTCGCTGTCTCTCTCTCTATATAGAGGACAGAGGTTATTTCGCACATCAAGCAAAGTTGATTTTGCTAACTTGCTAAAAACTCTGGAAAGCTTTAAAACTGGCACTAATTTTGTTAAAAATACTTACAAAATTCTCAAGTCCTTCAAGCACTCTGTCCTTAAAAGTTTTTTCAAATTCTGGAATGAAACTGCTGACCATGTTGATAAGCATGTTTTTGCTTTGGTTCTGGACATTCTTAAACATATTCTTAAAGATAAAATTTCTCTTAAAGAATTTTCCAGTAATTTTGTTACCATCAGGTTCCTAAATAAAGCCTACGATAATCTCAAAGTAAGGAAGCTGTTCTACAATAATGCAATTTTTTTCCCATCCACAGGCACCAGTCTATTGTAAGTTTTAAATATGTTAAGACCTTAGGGTCAATAGTTAAAAACTACAAACTTAACTCTTCGAGCTACATTCCTGTAATTACTACATGTTCTTGTGATGAACATAAAGAAACAGTTCACTATGATAAGAATTACAACCATATTATCACCGGAAACTTGAGTTTTGTTGAAAATGAAAAGCTTAGGAATTTATTAGAGTATGGCTCTAAATTCAGACCTTCCTTCACAATTTCCAAAGAAAGGATTCTTGAGAGCTTCACTCAAGATGTAAATAGGTACATCGTAAAAACCAGTTTAACGTACAATCAGCCTATTGAGGCCTTCGCAGAATGGAAATATAATATAATCAATAGCTTCACCGGTGAGTTGGCAGGTCTGGACTTTTGTTTCGACAGAAATCTCTTTTTCTCTGGAGAAGCTAAAAGGTCACTCTCCAAACTACAAGACCAATTTATTTTTACCACTACGGATAAAGCTAGCAATAATTTTGCAATTATCTGTAAGAAGTTCTATTTTGAATTGTTAACTATGGAACTCAATAATAGAGTAACATACGAGCCCGTAAGTTATTCTACCAAGCAGTTAGAAAATCGGTTTAAGGCATTCTTCAAGAAACTTAAAATTCCACAAACTAGAAGATATGGGCCTGAATTTCCATTTCTTTTTGCAACGGTTAAGTCTCATAAGGATCCTGTGAAGTTCAGGTTCATAGCTAGTGGAGTAAGGAGTCATAAAAAGAAAATAGATCTTGCTTTTGAAGATGTCTTAAAGAAGGTTTTGAAACACATTAGAAACTGTTCTAACTTGGTGTACAGAGATTTTTGGATAATTAATAATAATGCAGAAGTAATTTCTACTATACTCAAAGTTTGTCCCCTAGATATTAATAGTTATGATTTTGAAAACCTATATACTAATCTGTCTCTATCAGATATAATCACTACCTTTAAAGAGCTGTATGCAGAATTTAAACTTAACCAATTTGTTGATGTAGGAACTTGGAACTCTTATCTCAATTGCTGCATAAAAAATAACCATATCTTATATAATAATACTCTCTATAAGCAAGTGAACGGTATTCCAATGGGAACATCAACGTCCACGAATATCGCTAATCTATTCCTGTTCTTTAAGGAATATAAATTCATTAAAAATCACCCCACCTGCTCAGATAACTACCTTTACACTTTTAGATATATTGATGATCTGCTGTGTATCAATAATTCAGAAGTTATAGAGAGTGATTTTGATAATATCTATCCTAGCTCTCTTAACTTATGTAAAACCAACCACAGTAATCAGGAACTTGAGTTCCTAGACTTAAGCATTAAGCTCAACAGAGGTAACCCATCTATTAGCCTCTTTGATAAAAGAGTTAAATTTCCTTTCAAAGTAATTAAATATCTACACTGGAATAATAACATTTCAACCAAAGTAATTGAGAATGTACTAATTTCTCAGGTCCTAAGAATTTCAAGAATTTGCAGCAACAATTTGGACTTCAATTACCACATTAATATACTATTAAAAGTTTTCTAGAGAACGAAATTCCTTCTTCTTTCATCAAAAGAACTTTAAGAAAAATTATTCTGAATAATAGAGTAAGGTTGGCAGATCTGCTTTAATTTTCTACACAGTTAATAATATGATTCTGACCAATCAAAGCCGTAAGGAAGTTGGCTAGAGGATGCCTATTAACTACCTAAAGGAACCTTAGTGCTATGGATATGACGGTCCTATTAAAACAAAAAATTAAATAATATAAACAAAATCACAAAAAAGCTCAAAAATCTGTTTATAAAAGAAAATAAAAACAAATAAAAATAAAAAAGAAAACTAGTTATTCATCACTAGGATAGCTATACTAAAAATAGTAAAACCAACATTAAAATTAATAAGATTCTGATTAATCTATAGAAGCTCACTAAGGTGATTTAATACATGCAAAGATTATTAAATAAACTGCTCGTGTATTTTATAATATTTCTCATGTATTCTGGAGAGTTAATTCTGCTCTTTCTGATCATACAGATCCACAGTCTTAAGTTTATATATTTTTTTTCTCTGGTTAAAATCTCCGCGCGTTGGTTTCTTGCTGTATGTGGAGGCCATCAGCCCCACCCTCACTGCCCCCCAGCGTCTAGGGAGTGGCGGAAGAGGTCAGCCATGTTCTTCTCTTGTGAGGAGAAAAGTTTTTGTCACACAAGAGGTAAGCTCTCTTCCTTGTTTTTGGGTTCTAGGTTTTATAAGTTCAATGCTTGTACTTCATGTACTTTTTCTCTGTCGTTTTTCAGCTTTTCAGCTTTTAGGCATTGGTTTGTCTGTTAACATTTTTGCGGGTTTTAACTCTTTCTTTTCTTTGTAACTTTGAGCGTCTTTTGGGGTACCTAGGAACAGAAGATGGCTAAGCTTGTTCCTTTTCTATGCGCTGTCTATGCGCTGTTTTTTCAAAGTAGTTATGTTCTTAATAACTAATTAATTATGCACTTAAAGCACTGTTGAAATACTTTGTACATATTGCAACTAACTGTTTAAGGTATATAACTTACACAAAGTTTTCTTTAGTTAATTATTATCTTTAACTTATTCTCGTTTTCGTGCTGTCATAAGTTGTAGAGTAGGGACTTTTAGACTCAAGTTTTCTTTCAAAAATCTGTTCGTTAAAAATTAACATTTCCTTTTTTAATTGCAATGTAAAATTTGGATTTCTTTTGCATTGATTTTCAGGTTTAAATTCTCTCTCAAACGAACTTGGAATTTCGTTATGGCTGAAAATCATTTCTAATTATTATGTCACTCTCACAGCTTGAGTTCTCTTTAATCTTCTTCTCTCTGTTTAATAGTAACAGATGAAGAGCATGGGTCGGGCCAGGAAGGTTAATGGATACAAGCGAAATTGTTAACTAGTGCTAGGTCATGCAACTCTACGGAGGACATGACTTATATATATTTTTTAAACTATTTTAGGTGGGAATGTTACTTGCATCTATGGCCTTGCAGAAACCCATTTCCAACTAGGTCTTTGTGGAAGTGAGAAAATGCAGAGTTTTTGCTGGTCCTTGATAAAGCCAAGGCTCAGTATTCTCGACACCTTCTACATTCAGTTGTTTTATTTTATTTTTTTATCTTTTCTCCTTTTACTCACACAGGTAGATACATAACCTTTTCTATGTTGTACTAGGTGTGAGTCAAAATTATATTTGTATTTTTTTGCTTAGGTATCTTCTTTATAGAATGTATATATTATTATATATATGTTTTTCATGATTGATGTGTGTAAATTAATTCGACCGTTTGTTTACCGAAACCACCTCAGAAATAGCCAGAGAAGTGGGTACCATAAAGTACACTGGCGTGCAAAAATGAAGGACGAAACGGTTTTTCGAATGCAACTTCGTGCAGAAGTGCTCCACATCAAATCAAATCATACCATAAGATCCCCAAGATGTAAGAATATGTGACAAGTGAGAAAAACCATCCAAACAAGGAATCCAAATGAAACAAAGGCACTTTATTGAAGAGGTAGCTCCGAGCACAACTCGACAGAAGACAGAAACGTCCATGTGACAGGAGGCTGCCAAGAAAAATCCAGTCTATAGTAGAGGATGTGATCACCCCTGACTGCGTTGCAGGATTTACAACGTCTGTCCATGCTGAGGACGAGGTTCTCAAGGAGCTGTTGAGGCATCGCGGCCCATTCCTCTTGTTGCGCCAATCGCAGCTGCGGAATCATTGCTGGCGGTTGGTGACATGCTGCCAAGCATCTCCCGAGAAGGTCCCACACGTGTTCGATTGGATTTAGGTCCGGAGACCTTGCGGACCAATCCATGCGTTGAATATCTTCACTCTCCAACAGCTCTGCGACAGCTACTGTACGATGAGGTGTAGCGTTGTCGTCCATGAAGAGGAACTCATGACCCACAGCACCTAAAAACAGACGCACGTGAGGCAGGAGAACCTCGGTACAATAGCGGACACCAGTGACGGAACCACCTTGAAAGATGTGGAGGTAAGTACGGCTACCAAGAATAATACCGCCCTAAATGAGAACTCCGCCACCTCCAAACCGGTCGCTTTCGATGATGTTGGAGGTGTGATTGCGTGTTCCCTGCTCTCTCCAGATGTGTATACGTCCATGCCGAATCGTTCGTCAGACTAAATCGGTTCTCATCCGTAAAGAGAACTCGAACCCATTGCTGATGTGTCCAGTTCTTGTGTTCCTGGCATCACAGAAACCGCCGTCTCCGATGAGCTGGCGTTAATGGCACACACCGTACTGGTCGTCGTGCAAATAGGCCACCCTTGTGCAGCCTCCTGGCCACGGTAAAACGCGATAACGGACGTCCAGTTGTCTGTTGCATTTGCCTTGCGATTTCTCCCGCTGTCTGCCGTCTGTCTCTTCTCGCCTGTAGGACAATATACCTGTTGTCCGCCGCCGTAGTTGCTCGCGGACGACCACTGCTAAATTCTCGGACAGCTGTTCCTGCGTTTGAAATGCTCTCCAAGCTCGTGAAACGATGCTGTGAGCGATCCCGAACACTTCGGCCATACTAGTCACACTTCGACCTTCTTCCAACTTCCCAATGACGCGACCTCGGGTAAAGTCATCCAGATGTCGTCAACTGGATTGCCTGTTGTCCATATCACACGGTGGCAGCAACTCGACGTCGTTCAAACTGATGTACACCGTGCAATAGATTTCACCGAATTGCTGAGCGTACACCACCCGTGTGTTTTATACCCTTCCGACACTTCCTCTCCCCTACGTCATGCTGCATAGATGCACATGCCCTACCGTACCGGACCCTAGCCTATATCCTGAGTGGTCTTTCGGTCCGTTCTGCCTGCTCGTTCCGCTGTTATGCTAATTTCTCCTCTTCGTCCTAATTTTTGCACGCCAGTGGATATACACTATGGCACAGAAATCTGGAAAAACTTCTTTTAAATTATCATTGGTTGCTTTTCCAGAAAAACCAAGTTAGGCATTTCTCTTTATGGCAAAGGGGACGCTTTTAGGGCAGAGAATCGGAGGGTCTGGTGACCACTAGGTAGCGGGAATGGGGATTACTCGAAATTTTCAAAAAGTCAATAGGGGTTTTGTGACATATCATTGGAAAGATCTCCGAAAATATAGTAAGTAGGTTTTTAAATGTTTGTTTTATCTTTATTAGGTACAAAGTTATAGCGACACTAAAGTGCACTAAGAGTGGTAGGAAAAATTGCGTAACTTCTGACACATCTGTGGTCTTTCTTTGGTTTGTGTGAATGTACCATACTTATTGTGTTTTATGGCAAAAAAACAACGTTTTCGGTCACGAATCGAAGGGCCCGCTGACCCCGTTGGAGGCAGGGATAAGGATCATTCAATAATTGCAGATGCAAAGGGGTGGGGGAGGTAGTGAAATACATCCTTGTTACGATGACATTATTCGCAAATTAAATTTATTGCGCTTTGTAGTACAAAAAAAACTATAGTCGTTTTATGTTTTATGTCCAAGGGGACAGCGTACAGGTTAGGAACCGAGAGGTTTTGCGACCTCGCGAGGATCCGGGCCAGGAATTTCACAAAATGTTGCATGGTAAAGTCGGGTCGCGCCATATCACCGGAAAGATTTCGGAAAGAGGAACAAATTATGTTTTTAACATTTGTCATATCTTTATTTCATCAAATTTATTGTGGCAAACTGTTGAGGATAATGCGTAATCGAGGAATTAAAAATACTGCAAAAGTGCGTCCAGTTTTACATCTTTGGAGTCTACTGTAAAATGGTACGTTTTCCAAGTCAAGTCAATACCTGCAGACCAGAGGCGTATCTTTGGTTCGAGACCTGGGCTATCGCACCCGTTCCCTTCCCTCCGACTTTTTTTTTAAATTGCGAAGTTTAATTTTTAATTGTTAAGTAATAGAAGTAACTTTTTTTCTAAACTTTAGGTACATGCAGGGCCTGATTTCTGCACGTGCACGTGCACAGAGCCTCAGAATTTGGAGGGGACTCCAAACTACCTTAATAATAATATAAATTTCCGGAACCAAAATATATTTTTCGTTATAGCACAAAAATACTATATGGTTTGGTTTCAAAATTTCGGATGAGGTTTTGGAAACCAAATTATTACTATTTATATAATAAAGCTCAAGTGTTGTGCTGCGCTGTGATCAGCCAGTGAAACATCTTAATCTCACCCTTATTTGTAACAATCAAAATGTAATGGGAACTTCCTAAATTCGGAGCAATATGGTACAGTATACATGAAAAGCATTTCAGCAAACATCTATAATTTACTAAAAATATTTTTATTATTAATATTAGTCTTGTGAAAACAAAAATTGTGAATCAATATTCATAATTATATAGGGTTTATTTTTACATAAATAAAAATGCACTAAAAGTTTAATTGACACTACTTTATTTAGAGACTGTTGTAATAATCTACATGGAGTGTTGCAATAATTTCTTAGAATGTGTGTGGTCAGCTGCAAGACTTTCTGAGGAATTGCTTCTTACAGCTTAAACTACGATGGGTCCATTGTTTCCATCAAATTTATGGTAAACTAGGTGTTTTAAATTATAACTTTGCGAGGATAGTTATTTGTTTCCGTAAATGTTACTATAGGACAAAAAGAGAATTTCAGAGTAATTGATGTTACAGCTGTAAGCTCTGCGGTTGCGGGGAAGTAGAAGCGGTGTGAATCCTTTATGGCTCGTCTATTACAAGCCACATTGGCTTAAAGTTGACGAGCATGTGGGATGTGTTTTATTTTTTTTACTGCTAGAAAAGCTGTTTGCAAGAAAAATATTTACCAGTAAATATTCTTTTCGACTGTTTGACTGAAAATTTTAATCAATGGGGCCCCAGGCATAGGACGTGCACAGGGCCTCAACTGACCTAAGTCGGGCCCTGGGTACATGCCATTGCTAATATGATACCAAATATTTATGAGGATTAGGATTTGAACACTTATTTGTACATGAACTCCATTCTTCTTCTGAATACTTTAGTTGTGCATGAACTCCATTCTTCTTCTGAATACTTTATTTGTACATGAACTTCATTCTTCTTTCCTTTTGTGTGAACTTGGGTGTTACGTTGTCAAAAAATGTTTCTTCCGAGTTCCTTTTCATATTTAAAAATAATGTTTTTCTCTACTGACAGCACAGCCAAGTTTTTCGAATGTGCATGTCCTTGTGTGACTCTAAGATACATCTTGATTCTTTTTAATGCAGAAAAACTTCTTTCGGCAGTTGCAGTTGTTGATGGAAAGCTTAGTATGAGGTCTGCTAATTTGTACACCTCACTAAACACTATGTCCAATTTATTCAACTTTATGTAACACGTAATGTCTCTTACTGATTTGTTTTTTTAGTGGAGCTGTATCAAAATTTCAAGCAAAGTTCTGATAGTAGATGTCCAAGGAAGCTTTCACAAAATTTATCAAAACAGTTCGAATCCAACAAAGCCCCGAATTTAAGATATAATATAACCGATTTTAATTCATTGACACTTCACACAAACTGGAACAACTCTCGCGAAACACTCATATGGGCGGAGTGTGCTAGTGCCTGAGATAGTCTAAGCCTTCTGTATTCTGAGCAAACCGTTGCCCAAAGCAATAGCCCATTCCCCTCTACCAGCTGATTCATGTTGTCATGGAAACACTAGCAGGCGATTGTACGGAAGGTTTTCGCATCAGAACTGCGAAGACTCTGGAAGAGCTGCTTGCGTTATGCCGTTGGTTTCTGCTCGTCAGACTGAGCCAAAGAAGCGAATCCGCACGCGTTTTTTTCTCAGCGAAAGCATCGACATATTTTAATACCGTTGATAGTTGACTTTTATTTGTATATATTTAATTCAGTTTTATTTGTGCATTCCCTGGGCTTCGCAGTTAGCTCAGCTAGCCTCGAATATACGCCACTGCTGCAGGCATTTCTGCATCTCATGCAACTAACAGTACAAATTGGTCAAGTATCGCAATATCAGATATTGTTGCCCGATACCTACCGATTACATGTGTTCATGTGCTCCATTGGCAGCAATGCACAGTTCAATGTTGTCACACCATGCACCTTGTAAATCACAAAGTGTATCCCGGGACATTTTAGTGGCATTCCAGCGTATTGCCTCTCGGAGTTGTGCAATGGGATTCGCATAATAAACGCAGTTTTTGGCATATCCCCAAAGAAAATAACACGGTGTGAGATCTGGAGATCGAGCAGGCCATGGGATAGGTCTGTTATTTCCAATCTATCTGTTTAGAAACTTCTCATTCAGCCATTCTGTTGCTAGCTGGGAATGATGAGCCGGTGCATCTTGCATGAAGTACTGTAGCAAGTCTGCATTCGCTTCTACAAATGGCTTCATATTTCATTTTCCAGCAAATTTTGATACGACTCACCATTTGAACTTTTTCAATAAAAAAACTGACCTATAATTACATTGTTCTAGATACCACAACATACGTTAAGTTCTTCTATGTGCTGCGAATGCCTCTCAGAAAGAACATGGCCGCCCCGGTGACGCAGTGGTCTAAGCGCTGGCTTATGACCATTCATCTGAGAAGGGTCCAGGTTCGAATCCCGTGTTTGTTTGTCTTATGATACTGGCTCTTTCCCTTCCCTGGAGTCAGTGGCTCTAAATCAAGGACGGACGACTGCACTGAGTTGTTCACGGTGGTCGTTAAACCTCCAACAAAAAAAAAAAAGCACATGCCGATTTGTGGATGGTAAGTCCAATTTCGCCGCCCCGGTGGCGCAGTGGTCTAAGCGATGGCCTCTGATCATTCGTCCGTAAGGGGTCCGGGTTCGAATCCCTGTGAGGCATGGATGTTGTGTTTGTCTTACGGCACTGGCTCTCTCCCTTCCCTGGAACCAGTGACCCTAAATTAGGGACGGGCGACTGCTTATAGCCCATTGAGTTGCTCACGGTGGTCGTTAAACCTCCAATCAAAAAAAAAAAAAAAAAAAAGAAAAGTCCAATTTCAGCTGCCTTGCCCATGCTTCAAGAACATTGCTTCATCCGTGAAAATGAGGCTTCGCTTAAAATCTTCATTGCTATGCATTTGTTGCCGTGCCCATAGACAAAACTGTAGTCGCATATTATATAGTCGGATGTTAGCAGCTGCTGTTACGAATTTTGTCTTGTAAGGACGACATTTGTTCGCCTTCAGTATTATGTGAACGGAAGTATGAGACATACCAGCCCCTTGAGCAAGATGCCGTAGTGATAATGTTGGGTTTCTTTCGACACTAGCTAAAACGTCGATTTCTTTGTCCGCATTGGTAACTGATTTTTATCTTCCCGTTCTGTTACGCTCTACGACGCTTCCAGTTTCCAGAAGGTTGCAGCCTATCAACGTTTTGCTGGTGAAAATGACGAGCTGCTTGAGAAGCATTCCCACCATTCCTAAAGTACAAAACCAATAGCTGAACGTAATCCTGAGTGGAATATGTGTGGGTCATCTTCACAAACTAACATAGAACATAAGTTTTACCGATCTTCGAATGGCAGCGTAAACTTTAAATGCCACTAACATTTCGCTACTGTCCGAAGACAAAAACACAGCAGGGAGAAACCTTCATAATTGACACATTAGCATAATGTCACAACGTGATGCTGTTTGAAGGCCTGCAACGAAGATAGCAGACTTCAGTACAGAATATCACGTTTCGCAAACATATGCAAATTTTGTTTTGTTCCCACAGAGTGTCACCTTGGCCATAAAACGACTATGGTAAGTTTTCAGAACCAAAAGGCGCAAGCAAATAAATTTGCGAAATATTTCTTAGTATAAAAAATTTCACGGTCTTGGACTACAACATTTCACCTAATAAAGATGTGGAAAAACGCAATAACTATGTTACGTCAAATGCAAAGATCTTGCCAGCGATGTATTACACTGTCCTCCCCCCTTTCTTCTGTAGTTATTGAATGACCCTGATCCCCGCCCCCAACGGGGTCACCGGACCAATCGATTTGTGGACGGTACGTTCTTCCTTGCCATAAAACAGAATAAGTACGGAACATTTACACAAACCAAAAGATGAACACAAATGTGTTAGAAGTAACGCAATTTTTCCTACCTTTCACAGGGCAATTTAGTGTCGCTATCTTGGGCTATAACTTTGTGGCTAATAAAGATAAAACAAATATTTAAAAACCAACTTACTATATTTTGAGAGATCTTTCCAACGATATGTCACAAGACCCCCTATTTCCATTTGAAAATTTCGAGTAACCCTCATTCCCGCTACCTAGGGGTCACCAGACCCTCCGATTCTATGCCCCAAAAGTGTTCCCTGTGCCACAAAGAGAAATGGCTATCTTGGTTTTTCTGGAAAAGCAACCAATAAAAATTTAAATGTTTTTCGGGACTTCTGTGCCATACTGTAATAAGGTATACAATATAATCATAGTGTGAAAATTACATACCACATTTTCCTTGCAACAGCAGGTTATTTATGCCGAATGATTCACTCGGGACTTTTCCAAAAAAACAGCGCTGTAATTTTAAAAAGGGATAACATTTCAAGCTAAAATTTGAATACTAAGTTCCGTACTTTCTGACATTCGCATCCATGTATGCACGGTTTGGCTCGTATGCCCAGATGGCGCCACAATACACGAAGTATGGTGGGAAGGGTTTCGTGCCATTGTCTTTGTCTGTTGGCTAGCGTCGAGTACGATGTTGTTCACGATTGCTGAGCGCGTGTTTATAGTTCGAAGTTATTGGAATTTCAGCTCTTTCAAGGAGTGTCAGAAAGAGTTTAAGAAGAAATTTCCTGGTCGGGAATCACCAACGAAGCCAACGATTTCAAATCTTGCAAAGAAACTTAAGACGACAAGAAGCCTTGTTGATAGACATTCAGGAGAGCGATCTGTAATGTCAGAAAACACTGTGCAGTGTACTTATGTTCACAGTGTGAAGAATACCACATTCTGTTACGCCATAGCAATATCAAAAATATTTACTGTGCTTTCTCATCTTTCATTTAGTTCATTGATTTCTTGTCTTCCTTTCCTTTCATTGCTTTCTTATCGTTCATACCTTTCATTGATTTCAATACTATACTTAGGTTTCAGTTCTATACAATGACAAAAAAGCAGAAAATGCTTGCTGCGTGATAATTGTTGACAATGATGATGATGATATATGTAAATACGGTAGAGTCACATTATTGTGACCACCAGCTAATATCCAGAATAACCGCCGTGTGGAGCGCAGACAGCAGCTAGACGAGCTGGGAGAGACGCAATAAGGTGCTGGAAGGTGTTCACAGGTATGTGAAGCCATGCTGACAGCAGTGCATCTGACAGCTGCTGGAGGGTGCGTGGTGGAGGATCCATAGAGCGAAAAACACGATCGAGATGGTCCCACAGATGCTCAATTGGGTTTAAGTCTGGGGAATTAGGGGGCCAGGGAAATAATTTGAAGTCTTCATCGTGCTCTTCTAGCCTCCCTCGGACATTTCTAGCTGTGCGACACGTCGCATTGTCGTGCTGGAAGATCCCATCCGCCTGAGGGAAGACAATCAGCATGTATAGGCGTACGTGGTCTGCAAGGATGGATTCGTAACGAATTCGGTCCATTGTTCCTTCCACAGGTATGGGTAGACCCAGAGAATGCCATGAAAACATTCCCCAGGCCATAACGATGCCCCTCCCCCAACTTGTGTTCTTCCAGCAGTGGTTGAAGAGTGTTTGTTCTCCGACGATTCTCGCCGGATACGCCAACGTCCATCCGTTCGATGAAGCAGAAAACGGGACTCATCGGAGAAGGCAATCCTTGGCCAATCAGCGGAAGTCCAATTCCAATACTGCCGTGCAAATGTAAGTCTTTTCCGCTGATGCACCTTCGTTAACATAGGTGCATTTACCATCCGTCTGAATCGAAGCCCCATACGCGGCTGGGTTCGCTGAACTGTCGTTTTAGACACGCCTCCGGTAGGCTCATTCGGCCAGTGAGTTGCTCCACTCAGGCGTGTCGATCGATCCTCACGCATCAATGGCTCCTGGTGCTCCACAGTTTTCACATCGCTTATTCACAAATAATGGTTCCATTTCTCCAATCACGATACACTTTAACCACAGTAGGCCGGGAACAATTCACAAACTGCGCTATTTCAGAAACACTGCCACCCTATGCCCGAAAGCCGATAATCATCCCTCTTTGCAAATCTCATAAATCGCTCCTTTCATCCATGACAGCAACGAGTGATATGTTTTCACATCCGATCATAAAAGGCCCCAGGTCTTAAACAACCCTTAGAAATAGGAAATTTGAGCTACAGTGCTCGATAGGAAATTGACACGGAAGCGAAGCAGAAAAGGTGAGGAAGACGCCCTTATTTATTACCGGGGGCCAGTACCCGGGGTCCGACGGCTTAACGTGCCCATCCGACGCACGGCGGATATTTAATGGATCGAGCGTTCGTACCTACTGGGATCGAACCTGAGGTCTTCTCCGTCGCAGTCACGAACGTTGACCATTAAGCCACCCGCAATCCGATATGTTTTTAGAATGCCTACAGCACACCTTATATGCCCTCCAACCCAGCTCACGACACGGGCCTTCATTCGTAGGCTACGCGCTTTGATGTCAAAAGAAGGAGGTGGTCACTATAATGTGACTCGACTGTGCATATACATTACCGTAACTAGCTTTTCATGTTCCCTGTGCAATGCTTTATTTTGGTTTCTTGGCTTCATTCCTGTTATACACTTCGTTCACGTTAACATTTTGTTATTCAGCTGACCTTTTAAGGTTGAAACTTTCATTATATCTGCTCGCAGGTTATTGTTGTTACTATAATTCCTCATGTCATGAAATATTCATACACTGACGGAAAAAAATCCCAACACCACGAAAAAATAGTTGCAGAGGAATGAAATGGCAGCAATACATTTGTATAGGTAACATATTTAATCGATTAAGGTTTCAAGATCACAGCTTATTGTAAGCGTGAGAAGAGCCATTTTAAATGTGAAATGCTGGTACATTAATAACCGCTGTAACCGCCAGAATGTTGAATGCAAGCACGCAAACGTTCATGCATTGTGTCGTACAGGTGCTGGATGTCAGTTTGTCGGATGGAGTTCCATGCCTGTTGCACTTGGTCGGTCAATACAGGGACGGTTAATGCTGGTTGGGGGTGACGCTGGAGTTGTCGTCCAATGATGTCCCATACGTGCTCGATTGGTGAAAGATCTGGTGATCTAGCAGGCCACGGCAACATGTCGACATTGTAGAGCATGTTGGGTTACAACAGCGGTATGCGGGCGAGCGTTATCCTGTTGGAAAACACCCCCTGGAATGCTGTTCATGAAAGGCAGCACAACAGGTTGAATCACCAGACCGACGTACAACTGTGTCGTCAGGGTGCGTGGGATAACCACTAGAGTGCTCCTGCTGTCATAGGAAATTGCTTCCCAGACCATAACTCCAGGTGTAGGTCCCGTGTGTCTCGGCCGCTGACAGGTTGGTTGCAGGCGCTCACCTGACCTCCTTCTAACCAACACACGGCCATCACTGGCACCCAGGCAGAACCGGCTTTTATCAGAAAAACAACAGATCTCCACTCCGTCCTCCAATGAGCTCTAGCTTGACACTACTGACGTCGCAACCGGCAGTGGTTTGGAGTAAGTGGAATGCACACTACAGGACGTCTGGCTCGGAGCTGTCCTTCAAGTAACCGATTTGTAACAGTTCGTTGTGTCACTGTGGTGGCAACTGCAGCTCGAATTGCTGCCGCAGATGCGGTACGATGCGCTACGGCCATACGCCTTACACGGAGGTCTTCCCTCTCAGTAGTGCCACGTGGCCGACCGGAACCCGGTCTTTTTGAGGCAGTACCTTCCCTTGACCACGCTGCCAACAATCATGCACAGTGGCTACATTCCTGCCAAGTCGTTCTGCAATATTGCGGAACGAAAATCCACCTTCTCGTAGCCCTATTACACGACCTCGTTCAAACTCCGTGAGCTGTTCATAATGGCTTCTTCTTCTTAAAGGCATTCTTGACTAACATCAACACACTACGTCGAATCTCAACGATAACTAACGCTCACGAACGTTACAGCGCGTATTTACAGCAAACCTGCTTTGCATGTTCTGAGGGGCGCTACTAGCGCCACACGTATGCGCCGAGCGCGAAATTTGCATAGACGTCATCTTACAGATGTACTCTCACCGCCTACCAACTGTCGTTTTTCTAACACAACTCCTTCTTGGTGTTGGGATTTTTTTTTCCGTCAGTGTATTTTTTTTTTTGATTGGAGGTTTAACGACCACCGTGAGCAACTCAATGGGCTATAAGCAGTCGCCCGTCCCTAATTTAGGGTCACTGGTTCCAGGGAAGGGATAGAGCCAGTGCCGTAAGACAAACACAACATCCATGCCTGACCGGGATTCGAACCCGGACCCCTTACGGACGAATGATCAGAGGTCAACGCCTTAGACCACTGCGCCACCGGGGCGGCCAGTGTATTTTCATTCACGGGACAGTAAAAAAAAAACCGCTGAATTCTGACTGCTATTTGACATGCGTGATAGCTCGTCAACACTAGACGCATACTCACTACTACGTGAGTGTGCGGACTTTCAGCACGCCCCTTTTTTTTTTTTTTTTTTTTGTATTTTTCTCCCTCCCTCACTCCTCCCTCAGCAACTTGCCCTTAAAATCCACAATTCCAAAAAACGGTACTCAATTCTGAAACACATACCCATATACCTAATAAATACTCACATACATCACACCCATATTCAATTCAATACCTACTTTTTTTTTTTTTTTTGATTGGAAGTTTAACGACCACCGTGAGCAACTCAATGGGCTATAAGCAGTCGCCCGTCCCTAATTTAGGGTCACTGGTTCCAGGGAAGGGAGAGAGCCAGTGCCGTAAGACAAACACAACATCCATGCCTGACCGGGATTCGAACCCGGACACCTTACGGACGAATGATCAGAGGCCAGCGCCTTAGACCACTGCGCCACCGGGGCGGCAATACCTATTTCACCTCATACAATTTACATCATCATCATCAACCATTATCAATCCACTGCTGGACGAAGGTCTCCCCAAGTTTCCTCCACAACGGTCTGTCTTGTGCCAGTCTCCTCCATGTCACTCCCGCATACTTTCGAATTTCATCCACCCATCTCCCATGTGGTCTTCTTCTGGGTCTTTTCCTGTCCCTTGGAATCCAATCTAAAATTTCGGCTGTCCATCGATGGTCTGTCCTTCTGGCAGTACAAATGTCAACCCCGCCTTCTCGTGGTACATCCTGTTCCCACTAAAGGGGCTCTGACGACCGCCAATAGCGGTATAACTATACCATAGGGATTAGAGGAAATGCTATCCCACACTCACCAACCCGCTTGGCCAGCGTGGTGAGTTATGGCCAAACCCCTCCAAAATGACTCCACAACTTAAATCTTGGCCCTCAGTCTCCGGCAGCTGGAATGTACCTGGCCAAGGCAGCGGCCAGTGCGACATGAAGGCAGAGGGTGCTAAGAATCCCCGGAGGACTGGACTAGGCTGCCATCT
The DNA here is from genome assembly GCA_039090855.1 of Macrothele yani. Classification (NCBI taxonomy): domain Eukaryota; kingdom Metazoa; phylum Arthropoda; class Arachnida; order Araneae; family Macrothelidae; genus Macrothele; species Macrothele yani. The sequence goes on from CM077009.1 coordinate 158,978,771, forward strand.
GATGCTGACCTTGGCGACGTATAACGGACGCTCCCTATCTTCTGATTCAATTCTTCTTGAATTGGAAGAGGAACTACAAAGGATCAAGTGGGACATCGTGGGGCTAAGTGAGGTAAGGAGAAAAGGAGAAGATCTCATCGAACTGAAAAGTGGACATCTCTTCTACTATCGTGGGACAGATACTGGCAGAACTAGTGGTGTTGGATTTATAATAAACAAGAAACTGAAGGATAAAGTTGTAGAAGTTGAAAGTTCCTCTGACAGAGCTGCACGACTCGTTATCCAACTCTCGAGAAGATACCAGGCTCAGATTATTCAAACTTATGCACCCACCACAAGTCATGCTGAAGAAGAAATTGAAGAATTTTATGAGGAAATTCGTGATCTAAATAATAAAGGTAAGCAGCACTTGAAGATAATTATGGGAGATTTCAATGCAAAAATAGGGCAACGGCAACAGAATGAAACTTCAGTAGGTAAATTCGGTCACGGCAACAGAAACCAGCGTGGAAATACTCTCGTAGAGTTTGCAGAGGCAGAAGGGATTTTCATCTTGAACTCCTTTTTCAAGAAAAAGCCACACAGGAAATGGACATGGAGACATCCAAATGGGACGACAAGTGAAATTGATTTTATTATGTGTAACAAAAAATTCGTCATAGAAGACTGCAGTGTGCTAAACAAGTTCAACACAGGCAGTGACCATAGATTGGTGAGATGTAAGATGCACCTCAACACTAAACTCGAACGTAGCAAGCTCATAAGACAAACAAAATGTATTGACATAACCAACCTTAAAAAACACCATAATACCTTCAAATTGGAACTGAAGAACAGATTCTCTGCTTTAGAAGGCCTTACATCGGAAGAAGTGGATATTTCTGAAGTTAACAGAAAAGTAACCAAAGCTCTTATGGAAACAGCAACAAAATTAGCTGGGTCTAAGAACAAATTGCATGTGAACAAATTATCAGGAAAAACCAAAATGTTGATGCAAAAAAGAAGAGTGATGAGGACAACTAAAGAAGATGTGACTTCCAAAGTGGAATATATAGAGCTATGCAAGACAGTACGAAAAAGTATCACTGAAGACGTAAGGAAATTCAACTGTGAACTGGTAAGGAAAGCAATTGAAAACAACCAAAGCCTAAAGATAGCAAAGGGACATCTCAGTAAGGGGAAAAAACAGATTATGGCACTGAGAAAAGAAGATGGTTCTGTAACAAGAAATAGAGGCGAAATTATGACAAGAGTGAAAGATTTCTACTCCAAATTATATGAAAGGGATGATACATGTACTCCAGACATCATGAAAGGTACCAGTACCAGAGTTCTTCCAGTCCTTCCAGCAGAAGTTGCACATGCAATCAAGAACATGAAGCGGGGAAAAGCTCCAGGAGAAGATGGAATTACTGTAGACATCATACAAGAAGCAAGTGGAGAAATCGAAACAGTACTCGCCCAAATTTTCACTCGATGCCTTAATGAAGGAAAGATTCTTGAGGATTGGAACACCGCTACAATGATCCTGCTACATAAGAAAGGTGACATTGAGGATCTCGGAAACTACAGACCTATCAGCCTCCTATCAGTAGTTTATAAAATCTTCACTAAAGTTCTTTCACACCGCTTGTAGGTGACACTGGACATGGCTCAACCGAGAGAACAAGCTGGATTCAGGAGTGGCTACAGCACAATAGATCATATCCACGTACTGAGAGAACTAATTGAAAGAGCGAGGGAATATGAACTTCCATTGTGCATGGCTTTTATCGATTATGAAAAAGCCTTTGATTCGGTGAAACCATCAGCAGTTGCAATGGCTCTGAAATCCTGCGGCATTGAAGATGCATACATTAATATTATTAATAACATCTATGAAAATGCAAGTGCAAAGATTCGGCTGTTTGAAAATACAACACACATAAAAATTGGAAAAGGAGTGAGACAAGGTGACACCATATCTCCGAAGCTCTTTAATGCCACATTGGATAATGTCTTTCAATCACTGAACTGGGAAAACAAAGGGATAAAGATTAATGGAGATTATCTAACCCACCTTCGTTTTGCTGATGACATAGTCATTTTTGCAACTACCCCATCAGCGCTACAGAGTATGATCCAGGAACTTGCTGACAAGAGTAAAGAAGTGGGATTAAAAATGAACTTTCAGAAGACAAAAGTGATGTACAATGCTTTTACAAGAAATGAAGATTTATCAATTGATGGAGAAAAGCTGGAGATAACAGACACGTACGTTTATCTTGGACAGCAGATATCAAGTGAGGGTCACATTGGTGAAGAAATTAATCGGCGTACAATTTACATACCTCGTACTAACACATTTACGTACAATATAAACAACACATTCATACACTCATTAAAAACCACATCTACATAATTACACTATTTACATTTTACGGCAGTCAGACTACTGTCAACTGTGATTTACGTAGCGTTCCATTTGCCTCATACATCGTAAACACCCCACAGCAAACCCTAACCTCATTCGGCCAGTCACAAACAATCCCCAAGCGCTTTCAACAGCTACGCTGTCGTCCTCAGGAGGTCGAAGTGTCCTTCTGCTCTGCTAACTACAGATCAAGTGAGCAAACTCATCAAGGTTTCGGGCTTCAGTCGCGAACTCAGCATCGTTGTATCTCTGGCGCCATCTATTGTCAGCAGGGCCCGACTTAGGTCAGTCGAGGCACTGTGTACATCCTATGTCTGGGGCCCCCGCTCGATTAAATCTGTCAGTCAACAGTTAAATGAATATTTGCCTTTCTTGCAAGCAGTTTTTCTAGTAGTAAAACATTAAAACACATCCCACATACTAGTCAACTGTATGGCCAATGTGGCTTGTAATAGACAAGCATTCACACCACTTGTACTTCCCCGCACTCGCAGAGCCTACAACTATAACATTACTGGAATTCTATTTTTGTTTTATAGTACCATTTACGAAACAAATAACTATCTTCCCATAGATATAATTTAAAACCTCTGGTTTACCATAAATTTAATGGAAATGATGAACTGATAGCAGTTTAATCTCTAAGAAGTAATCCCTCACAAAGTTTTACAGTTGCCTACACACATTGTGGGACAAATTATTGCAGTCCATGTAAATTATCACAACAGCCTTTTAATAAAGTAGTGTAAATATAACTTTTTTCGTTTTTTTATTTATGTAATAATAAATCCTACAAATTATGAATATTGATTCACAAAACTTGTTCTCACAAAACTAATAATAATAGGAATATTTTAAAGCAAATTCTACATATTTTGCTGAAATGTTTTTCATGTATAACATACCGTATTGCTCCGAATATGGACTTCACCCGTGATATGAGATCTCGCAAAAAAACTAAACATACCTACAAATTATAGGAGCCTGATTATAAGTCACACCCTTTTTTTAAACAAAACCATTAAAAATGTAAGAATACAAATATTTAAAGAATACCTGATAATATTTAACTGTTGAATTGGCAGCAGGCCATTAAAAACGGCTTGTGGCAGTAAAATCAATTATATCGTCAAAACTTAAATCTGCTGCTACACGACTTTCAATGGACAGTATACCAAAAGCATCAATTGACTCTTCTTTTAAACTTGATCTAAGTCTATGCTTAGTTGTTTTCAGAACCGAATACGAGAGTTCGTTTGAACAGTGTTAAAAAAATTCTGAGGCATGTGTTAACATTGAGAAAAATATGAACTAAATTACTAAATTAAACTTTCCAAGGCAAATTAGGCAATCTGCTCTCAATGAATTTTTTGACAGCATTTGAAACTGAACAAACTCTTCACCAAAGTCTACAAGTTCATTTGAACACTGCTTTTGCAACAATTCATTCTTACTTAGATCATTCTTGTAGACAAATCCAAATCTAGAGTACAATTCCTTATATGACTTCTTTCTGGTTTGCAGCTGTGAAACAAGATTATGACATATTACATAAAACGTTTGAGTCATGAAGAAATCTCGATTATTAAAAACAACATCTGCAGTTGATGAATCATCTACAAGTAGACTCTGGTATTTTCTTCCTTCTTGGGGATTCATAATCTATTTCTCTCTAGCAACTGGTTGGATTCCTTTTCGAACAGTTCAAAGCTTTTTCTCGTGAAATTTAGGATGAAGTCAATAATTGACTCATAAGGGAAGAACTAATAACAAATTGCACATAGAAGATTGCTATGTTGAAATGTGGCCCAGATAATTGCTAACAAAGCAGTCTCTTTTTCATTAATTTGGCAGGAAGAGAATTAAAAATATATTTGATTTTTGGAGGTAATTTCGAGGCCCCCCAAATTTTGAGGCCTTGTGCACGTGCACCGCATGTAGCTTCCCCCACCCTTAATTGTTGTTCTACTTTTATCAAGGCTTTCCATTGGTTGTTTAAGTTGTTTGGGTCTTTAATGTTACAAACTCTTGATCTGTTTCTTTTCGATTAACACCGATTCAGCAACTCTCAACTGCCTTTCATTTTTATAGCCTTTAATAATTTTAATATCTTCGAATTTTGGACATTTATGATTTTCCAGACAATACTGGGTTATGCTGTTTTAGCTTCTTTTTATTCTAATTATTCATATGTTGGTGTAATCTATATTTTAACTTGTTCTTAGTGCTACCTATATATGGACAAAGGTGGTTTCTGATTTATAGGAATCTCGTATACACCAGCTATATCAAGTTGGCTGATCTTTTCATTTTTTATTAGTATATTTTTTATAGTATGTACTTGATTTCCTACTTGTATGTCATGCTTGCCACAAACCTTATTAATTTCAGCAGAAATACCTTCGACATATGGAATCACTCCTACATATTTTAATAGTTTTTTTACTATTAGTGCCCTTATTATTTGCTTGAGTTACTTCATAAATCCATTTCTTTATTACCTGGTTAATGTAACCAAAATCATGTGCAATTTTTTCAATATATTCAATTTCTTCTTTTTGATATTGTTCTTTTGATGAGTGTGTTAAACTTCTTTTAATTAGTGTTTTAACACTATTTCTTTTATGCATTAATGGGTGCAATGACTGAAAAGGTATTAAGACAGGAATATATGATGATTTTAGATGCACTCTATATTGTATATTGTCATTTGTTTTGATTACCATAATTTGGATATTATGGTAATCAAAAATATCCCAAAATTAGCATAATATCCAAAAAGTAGCATTTTTGGATATTATGGTAATCAAAACAAATGACAATATACAATATAGAGTGCATCTAAAATCATCATATATTCCTGTCTTAATACCTTTTCAGTCATTGCACCCATTAACGCATAAAAGAAATAGTATTAAAACACTAATTAAAAGAAGTATAACACACTCATCTAAAGAACAATATCAAAAAGAAGAAATAGAATATAGTGAAAAAATTGCACATGATTTTGGTTACCCTAAAGAGGTATTAAGGAAATGGATTAATGAAGTAACTCAAGCAAATAATAAAGGTACAAACAGTAAAAAAACCATTAAGATATGTAGGTGTGATTCCATATGTTGAAGGTATTTCTGCTGAAATTAATAAGGTTTGTGGCAAGTATGACATACAAGTAGGAAATCAAGTACATACTATAAAAAATGAAAAGATCAGTCAACTTGATATTGCTGGTGTATACGATATTCCTATAAATCAGAAACCACCTTTGTCCATATATAGGCAGCACTAAGAACAAGTTAAAATATAGATTACACCAACATATGAATAATTAGAATAAAAAAGAAGCTAAAACAGCATTAACCCAGTATTGTCTAGAAAATCATAAATATCCGAAATTCAAAGATATTAAAATTATTAAGGCTATAAAAACGAAAGGCAGTTGAGAGTTGCTGAATCGGTGTTAATCGAAAAAAACAAAAAAAAAAACAGATCAAGAGTATGTAACATTAACGACCCAAACAACTTAAATGGCCATTGGAAAGCCTTAATTCATGTAGAACAACAATTCAGGGGAAAAAACCCATAAAAAACAGCACTTACAATAGATGGCGCCAGAGATACAACGATGCAGAGTTCGCGACTGAAGCCAGAACTTTGATGAGTTTGCTCACTTGATCTGCGGTTAGCAGAGCAGAAGGACACATCAACCTCCTGAGGACGACAGCGTAGCTGTTGAGAAAGCGCTTGGGGATTGTTTGTGACTGGCCGAATGAGGTAAGAGTTTGCTCAAGGGTGTTTACGATGTATGAGGCAAATGGAACGCTACGTAAATCACAGGTGCCAGTGGTCTGACTGCCATTAAATGTAAGTAGTGTAATTATGTAGATAGTGGTTTTTAATGAGTGTATGAATGTGTCGTATATATTGTACATAAATGTGTTAGTACGATTGAATATGGGTGTGACGTATGTGAGTATTTATTAGGTATATATGGGTATGTGTTTTAGAATTGAGTACAGTTTTTTTTTTTTTGGAATTGTGAATTTTAAGGGCAAGTTGCTGAGGGAGGAGTGAGGGAGGGAGAAAAATACAATAAAAAAGAAAAGAGGGCGTAATGAAAGTCGACAACACTCATGTAATAGTGAGTATGCGTCTAGTGTTGATGAGCTATCACGCATGTCAAACAGCAGTCAGAATTCAGTGTTTTTTAGTGTCCTGTGAATGAAAATATGAATGTTTCATGACATGAGGAATAATAGTAACAACAACCTATGGGCAGATATGATGAAAGTTTCAATCTTAAAAGGCCAGCTGCATAACAAAATGTTCTCGTTAACGTGCACGAAGTGTATAAAAAGAATGAAGCCAAGAACTTTTAGGTTAGTGTTTGTCCTTTCTGATTGTTAAGTCATTAATGACTTGCACCTAAATAGTGCATTTTTGGAGCTTATTGCCTATGAAGATGCAAATAGTACGATCTTAAATCATTATTGTGAAATCTTCACTCACACGAAATAGTAGTAATGGGAGCAGTGAGAAACATTCAGAGAGAAACACCAATATTCAGATATCAAACTAGCACGAAGAGCCTGTAGAACAACAAGCAGAGTTGCAGATTTATTGTTATGTATCAGTGTCGCGGCTTCAAATGTTTTTTAAGCTCCGAATTTCACATGCCATCTTGTACATATTTAAATATTTGCTATACTTAATAAGCTGCGTTTCATTCAGGACTTTTTGGCCAGAGGGGGGGGATGAAACCTTAGAGAAGGCAAGTTTTTTTATTTTTTTTTATTGGGGGTTTAACGACCACCGTGAGCAACTTAATGGGCTATAAGCAGTCACCTCTCCCTAATTTAGGGTCACTGGTTCCAGAGAAGGGAGACAGCCAGTGCCGTAAGACAAACACAACATTCATGCCTCACTGGGATTCAAACTCGGACCCCTTTCAGACGAATGATCAGAGGCCATCACTTAGACCATTGCACCACCGGGGCAGCCACTGAATTTCTAGAAGTTGATCCCTATGCTCAAGATATAGTTTATAAAATAACATGTGAAATAATATTTTTACTGTGAGATATGTTTAGTTTATTAGCAACACAAAGTAAAATGTAAAAATAAATGCACTGGTTTACTTAGACTCTGTAAAAAGAAGTGTGGCAGTCTTCCAAAGCAGTGGTTCACAACCTAAGGTCTGCAATTTACCAAATATTAAAAAAAAACAAAAAACATTAAAAGTAAATTTAGACATTTTTTAAGGTTGGATGATTATAAAAAATAAAATAATTCCAGGAGATATTGCTGTCAAACTTCAGGTCTCTACTCTTGTTTTAATGATTGGAAGAATTAAGATCAGACAGAGGTACAATTTCTAGCTTAGTATACTCTGGTGGTCTCAAACTGAGGCCATTGGAAGGGCCACTTTCCAGTTTTGAAGGAACTTACGGGACCGCATGAATATTAAAAAAAAATTCTTATCAATAAATATCCACTTTACATAACTACACCAATGGCGCACTAAAGTAGAATAGTATTTCTAATTATCAGTTTATAGTAAAAACAAATGCTTCATCAATCACTCAAAACAATCACTTTACGTAACAATTATTTTCACGTAAATATTAAAACAATCATATTTTACCAACTCAACACAGTACAGAAGATATTACATGTTCCGGGCTAGCTCTTCTGTCACTAACCTTTTGATATTTGGAATAGTCCTTTGAACATGATACTTTTAAAAGTGAGCAAAAGTGACAGTCACTTAACTTATTCCTTTCAAGACATTTTACTTGGTTCATTCTTGAAAACAACTTTTCACATGAGTATGATGTTCCAAACATAGACAGAACCAGTGCAGCTAGGTTAGGAATGTTTACGTACTTGTCCTTTGAAACTAACTGCTAAAACTCTGCTAGATTGCAGCTGTTGAATTTTTCTTTTAGGAAAGGATCACACTGAAAGTCTATTAATTCAAACTGAAGTTCTTCAGGTGTGTTGTCAGCATTATAGCAAAAAGGAGACTTGAATATATTGAAAATATGTATTTTGCTTAATATAGTTATGTTCTTCGTAAATAAACTTGTTACTTATAAAGAGAAAGGATTTGCTAAGCATTACTATGTTTATATTATATTTAATACATTATAATACACTTGAAAAAAGGGCAATTTATTTTTATTTTGTTATCAGTCATGCGGGCCGCAAAACAGTTGACGCAGGGCCGTGAGTTTGAGACCACTGGTATACACTCTGTAGAAGCAGACAGTTTCAATTGTTGAGCAGGAGAGTGCAGGTGGAATCATCAAGGCTGAAATGCTTAACCTCCACTAGTATCACTTCATCATTCCTCCACCTTACTTCATTCAACCACACAGCAACAATACACATTAGAAACCATACTGGCAGCCCTCATAATGGAAATAAACATCAGTTATGGGTCATTAGGGATTATCCTGATAACTCAGGCCTAAGTTAAAATTATACTACTTACTAAATTTATTTTAATTCTGTGCACCTTTTTAAAATTGATCTATGTCTGAAATCATGTTCATTAAAATGATCCTTATCAATAAATAGGGGTCCTAAACATTTAGAGATTAAGTTTATGTTTATATTCAAAGGAGGTGAGGGGAACGATTTTGTTGTTTGTGGTGAAGTTCTCTGAATCGAATGCATGAATCCTTCCAAGTTGAAAACACATGTTGAAATTAAACACAATGATATGCAGTTAACAAAGCACTAAAAAATTTTAAACAAATTATGATGCCCCAGAATTATAAAAACAAAATGGTTAAGAACACTGTTCCTCACAATGAAAATGTTGCCATGGTTTTTTTGCAGGTAACTTTATTGTGGGTAAAAAGATAGCCAACCTCACACAAGTGGTCAGGGGTGCACCCAGAAATTCGGAAGGGGGTCTAGCTCTGCAAGTAAAAATGTTCATGTAAGTGTACTTACATGGCATGACTGTTTATAATAAATGTTTTGATCTGTAAAAGAATTTAATACATTGTATTCATGAATTATCCAGCTGCAAATGATGTTCTCATTGTTGTTTTTACTTTTAATAAAAAGACATATTTCAGAAAAGGAGTTAACCACAAATGTAATTACTTTATCTACTGCTATATTATAGCTTCAGAGAATGTATATTAGGACAAATTCTATAATACGTGATTTCAACAATTATGAAAATTGAAATTCACCAATTAGGAAAATTGGAGAACAGTTAGAGGGTTGGGAATCTCTCGTGTCGGAATCATATTACAAAACACTTGGCCTCATGGGGGATCCAGACCCGGGGACACCATGTAACTCTACCAGCAACCCCTGCAAGTTGCTAATATGTAACTCTACCTGGAGCTAACATGTTGACAACTATTCAAAACAACCTGTGTGTAACATCTTGTCAGATAACAGTGACAAAAAGTAGAGAAGATAGAAAACATTTGGATAGAACAGTTGAATCACAGTAAATGCTCTATGTTTGGGTAACAACACAGTACTGATATTTCAGGCAATGGTAATTTAGTAGCATTTCTTAGGTATGAGATGGTTTATTGTTTCGTATGAACTTGCCCTTGTGCAGAAATGCAGAAACTTTGTTTGAAGTTCTTAATTACTTGTTTCCCAAAATAAAAGCAAAGGGGCTAAACATGTTGGTGTCTGTATAAATGGTACTAAGCCGATGCACTGTACATGGGGTTCGATTCATGAATTCCGTCAGTAGCACCCTTTGCTACGTGGACACAATGCATCATTCGCCGTGAAGAAATGGCTGTGCACAGCATGCCATAAACAATAAAATCTGTCTACAACAAATCAACGAAATTCATAAATTTGTTTAAATCTTGTTCTCTCAATGACATCATCTTCACACACTGGGCAGCGATTACAAAAATTGACTGTTTACTTGTTTAGAGGTAGAGTTCTGAATTATCCATTTGTGTTATATAATGAAGTAGTGCTGTTCTTCCAAATTTGCATTAAAAGTTTGTCCGAGTGACTTGTCATGTCTCCAAGACCTCTCTAATTTAGCAGATATAAAGGTCGGTCAATAAGTAACGCACAATCGCCTGTAACTCCCCAGTTTTCAAAGGTTGAATCATGAAAGTTGGAGGGTTTTAAAGACAAGTCACTCAATATAGGATCCATTGGCTTCACTACATTGCAGCCAACGTTGTTTCCGTGACAAGAACGCACGTTGGTAAAACTCCGGAGGTTGGTCATCACACCACTTCCTGACGCACACAATGAGTTCTGCGTCACTCTGAAATGCTTTTTATTTTTTTATTGGAGGTTTAACGACCACCGTGAGCAACTCAATGGTCTATAAGCAGTCGCCCGTCCCTAATTTAGGGTCACTGGTTTCAGGGAAGGGAGAGAGCCAGTGCCGTAAGACGAACACAACATCCATGCCTCGCCGGGATTCAAACCCGGACCCCTTTTGGACGAATGATCAGAGGCCATCGCTTAGACCACTGTGCCACCGGGGCGGCTGAAATGCTTTCCCATGTAGATGTGCCTTCAGACAACCAAACAGATAAAAATCTGATGGTGCCAAGTCTGGGCTGTACGGTGGTTGTGGCACCAGCGTCCAGCCCAGTCGAGTCACTTTCTGCACTGTCATCTGTGCAGTATCGTGATGCAGTTTGATGTCCTCGGCTTGCAAGTGTAGTCTCTTAGTTCTGATGCACGTCTGAGCTCCTCCAAGGATGAACAATAACGCTCTTTGGGAATGGTGGTCCCATTTTCCAGGAAGTCGATGAAGATGACGCCCTGACGATCCCCCCCCCCCCCAAATGTGGCTATCAATTTGTTTGATGACCTTGAAAGTCGTGGCTTCTTCTGCGGTGATCCCACATGCTTTCACTCCATTGACCGACGTTTGCTCCGGGGGGAGGGGGTCATAATGAAACAGCCATGTTTCATCACCTGTTATCACACCATGAAAACATTGTGGAAAGTCACCAGCGAAATGTTCAAGCAGATCGTCGCACACCTCTTTCTGAATTATCTTCATCTCTTTTGTGAGGAGCCATGGTACCCAATGAGCACAGATTTTCCGGTATCCTAAGTGTTCTACCACTGTTAAAGCACTTTCCTTTGACATGCCAAGGCAGTCCATAAGTTGGGAAGTGATGATGCATCTGTTATCCAGAATCAATTTCTCAATGGCTTCCTCGGTTGCAGTGGTTCGTCTGCTGCATCGTGGTTCATCCTGAATGCTAAAATCACCTATCTGGAACCTCTGCAACCATCGCTGCACACTACTGCGGTCCATTGCTGTCTCCCCATACACTGGCAACAATTGTCTGTGGATCGATGTGGCTGAGCTATCCCGAGATTGGTAAACTCTACTAACCATAGACATAGTAGGGTGTCCATTTTACCATCCATTACGCTTCTCAAGCAAAGAGAAGAAACAACTGTTAATGATCACTTGGAAGCTAACAGAATGAAGGTCCTACCCACCAACTTTCATGATTCAACCTTTGAAAACTGGGGAGTTATAGGCGATTGTGCGTTATTTGTTGACCAACCTTTGCATTTTCACCTTAAATGCCCTTCAGCCAAGGCTCCAGTGCAGCTATTCTTTATGCCCACGAGAGGAAAATATTTAAAAAATTAGACTCGAACTTGGCGCATTGTCAACAACAAATATGATTTTTTTTTCTTTTCTTAATGACCTGTCCTGCACAAGGTTCTATAATATTGTTGACTGCATGAAGGAACACGTGATATCACCGGGGGCCTTACTTATGAGAGACTATTTCCCATCTTCCAGCAAAATGAAAACTTGTATGAAAAACTGTCTGGGAAACTGAAGTGGCCCAAAGAAAATGCTCGCCTCCATGAATTCCTCTTTGAAGATTATAATTTCTTCAGTGGCTTTGCCAGACTTTTGGTGCGATTTACACTATGATATATTGTAGTTCTTCAAATTTCGCCGATTTGTGAAGAACACATCTTTATGTAGCTAAGAAAATGTAAACTAATGGACATTAAATGCTGTTCTATAGGTTCAGCAATCAGGAGAACATTAAATGATGTTAAATATATATAGAGCACAGTAACTGCAATTAAAACCAGGAAATAATGAATGTTATTTCTACTTACTATATCAGTAGTAGCTGCCGGGTCTTAACATGAATACATACAGTCTTCACAAGCAACATACATGCAGCAATGTCTTGTGAGTGAATTCATTTACATGCATGCATGTAAAGACCTACCAGCTACTACCAATATAGTAAGTAGAAATAATGTTCGTTGTTTCCTGGTTTTAATTGCAGATATTGTGCTCTATATACAGTATATTTAACATCATTTGATTTGTCTCCTGATTGCCGAACCTAAATACACTGACAGAAAGTGAAAAAAGAACACCAAGAAGGAATTAGCGGACGATCTTGAAATTTACATATTTTAATGGGGTCGAGTTTACGTAGGTGTGATGTTAATTTCGGGACCAACCGATGAGCGCTTACACCACAGCACAGCATAATGTGCAAATTATCGTTGGTGGTATTTAAGGATTACAGCGAAGTGAATGTAATCAGTCGTCGGCATACGGACACGTGCAAAGTTCTGAAGAAGCTGCAATGCCTGGACATGGAAGACGTGTATGATTTCAGCAGTTATTGGACTTTGAGCGAGGTCGTCTAGTCGGACTCCGTGAGGCCGGGTGGTCGTATCGCCGTATTGCAGAGCGAATTGGACGGGAAGTATCGGTGGTGTTACGATGGTGGCGTAGATGGTCCGAGGAACAGTGGTGTCGCCAACGTCTGCACTGGAGAACGCAATGGCGATCTGTCGTGTTCAGCGATGAAAGCAGATTCTGCTTGGGAGCCTTTGACGGCCGTGTGCGTGTTCACAGACGCACAGGGGAGCTTCTCCACCCTTCTTGCATCTACCAGCAACACACAGGGCCTACACCTGGTCTCCTGGTGTGGGGAGCGATCAGCTATCACTCCCGTACACAACTAGTGTTTGTACCGGGTATGTTAAACAGCACCTCCTACATCAACAACATCATTCAGCCCGTTGTTGTGCCATTTGTAAGGTCGGTCCATCGTGGTGTTTTCCAGCAAGATAACGCACGCCCACACAGGGCACGTGCAACGCAACATGCACTTAAGGGTGTGAGACAACTTCCATGGCCTGCACGTTCACCGGATTTGTAACCCATTAAGCACGTGTGGGATTTTATGGGACGACGACTTATCCGGTCTCCACGGCCATCCCCCGATTTACGCTTCCAGATTGAGGATGCTTGGAACTCAATACCCCAAACTTACATCCAACATCTGTACGACAGACTCCATGCCAGAATTGCACAGTGTGACGCAGTTCATGGCGGTTCAACCTTGTACTAACCATGTTACATGGAAATGTTATTTTTCAGTTTAGCAGCAAATACAGCTGTATTTTGCCATAATGTTTTGATCAGGTTATCCTCCGTATTCCGTTATTATGTTGTATAAATTTCGTTGGTATCAGACGTCTCGTTCTTGGTGTTCTGTTTTCACTTTCCGCCAGTGTAACTTGTACTAACATCATTTGATTGGTCTCCTGATTGCCTAACCTATACAACTTGTGAAACAGTAGTGAACGACATTTAATGTTGATTATTTAATGTTGCATTATGATGTTCACTTTTTGACCATGCAAATAATAAGTACAGGAAGAGACACAATATGAAACCAGATCTGTGACTAAAAATATCGTCTTTGAAGCCAGAGGTTCAGAAGCATGCTGTTAAACATTAACCATTGAAATAATAACCTTTCCAGTTTGATTACCATAAAACTTTAAATAGGCAAATACAAACTGCTAAGAAGTCACAATTGTGGATGATATAACTTTTAATAAAGGTATACTTCTTTATAGCTGTGTCATTCGTTTTTCTTTTTGACTGAAGGTTTAACGGATCTATGCGAGTAATTTCATGGGCTATAAGCCAACGAGATAGAAATACGTAGAGCGCTTACGTCGGGGAACGGGTGAAGTCACCGGAAACAAGTGGCAGCCATATTTGATGAGGTACAGAACGATTTCCGTTCCGTGTTAAGCAAGGGAGTTTTCGTAATATATGGTTTGATGTTAAATAAGGATATAACTCAGAAATGTTGTTATAAACACCTAGGGGGTGAGACTAAAACTTTAACGTATCAAATAACGCTTTTCATTGTTAGTTGACGGCAATAGTGTTTTTAAAAAAAATGATATTTTAATGGATGCAGCTTGCTGTCGTTGAATAAAATCTCATGCCGTAATTTTTTGACATTTAACAAATTTTTTGGAGCAAATTTTCAGAGAAATATAAGTCAGCGGTAATAGAGTAAATGGAAAAAAAGAAATACAAAAATAAAAAATACAGTTGCAGTCAATCCGCAATTTCGGTAAAAATTTTAGATATTCGTGGGTCATCACCATGAGAATGCTGAATCATCCCACAGCTTATCACTCCAAATACATAGACGCCAAATATTTTATGAGAGTTTTAAATGAAAAAAAAAGTTCGAAGAAAAACGGAAAACAAACAATGAGTTTACACAGCCAAGAGGTACCAATATTAAAATACTTTTACCAACTGCCCCTATCTTATATAATCAGAAGAAAACTACTACTTAACTGGTTTTTATTTAATAAAAATTAAAAGTCCTTAGCACTGGGCATGTTTCTAATCTGTTTGTTAGCCTTGACATTCGACAACACAGATCTGTAAGCCTTATTCGTGGGTAGGCAAGGCAATTGTGGTAACTTGACCATAATAAAGGTATCTCCCAGCACATACACTAAATACTTCACACAATATAATTCTCTCTCTCTCTCTCTCTCTCTATGTATATATAAATGTCCTATTTATATATACAGAAAATAGGATTAAATGTCCTATTTTCTGCGTTTGATTAACTGAGCATTTACAGCTCAACCTTATTTAAAAATGCTTAC
This sequence comes from Macrothele yani, assembly GCA_039090855.1. Taxonomy (NCBI): domain Eukaryota; kingdom Metazoa; phylum Arthropoda; class Arachnida; order Araneae; family Macrothelidae; genus Macrothele; species Macrothele yani. Next base: position 158,994,147 of record CM077009.1, read on the forward strand.
TTGTGAAATGTAGGGCTAACCTTCCAAAAGTGGAGTAAATGGCATTTTATTGTTGAAATAATTATCCAAAATGTGCTGATAATTGTGAATATTCACAAATCATAACACGATCTCCGAGCAACTGAAAGAACCGATTTGACTCCTTGACACACGCAGAATTTGTACCTCATCAAAGATGGCGGGCTCTCCCTCGTTGGCTTCAGCTGCCACAGCAGAGAACTAATCACAGAAGCACTCTATGCATTTCTATCTCGTTGCTATAAGCAGTCACTGTCCCTAATTTAGAAGCACTGGTTCTAGGAATAGGGAAAGACCTGGTGCTATAAGAGAAACACAACATCCATGCCTAACCAGGAATCGAACCCCGGTGCCTCTTAGGATGAATGGTCGTAAGCCAGTGCTTAGACCACCGCATGGCCAAGGCAGTGGTCTTTTAGACGACAACTTTTAATGAGTTTGTTACTGTTGTCTTTGACTCGTGTATTTAAAGACACCTGAAAAAAAAGTAAAGTTAAAATTTAAATTTTTATTAATAGTAACAGTATTTTCCTAAAACCAACTATTATTTTTATTACAATTTAATAAAACATTACCATTCTAAATATTTATTTTTAATATCAAACAAAGATGAAGTGCTCATGGTTCATATTGCAAATCAGCAAAAAAAAAGAAAATGTTCTATAAAAATAGTGTTAGTACTACTATGTTAGTAGTGTAAGTATATGTTTCACATATTAATTTACTTGCAAATCTTAACTTTTAATGAATATACACTACTTCTTTGTTGTGTAATGTGTAATATAGGCCTCCTGTAAAAATAAATTCCAAGAATTTTATTTCTCCTGATGGAGGTGGTAGATGAAGAGAGCATGTCTTAGGGGAGTTATGACCTACAAAAGCATTAGACTCACTGAAAAGGAAACTTGGCACATTTCAGATATCTCCAAGATTCAACAATTAGATATCAGCTGGTAAAAGCTTAGTAAGAAAAACAAGTTTCCCTTTGGGAGTTTTAAGATGCAGATTCCTCAGTGTTCCAGAAATTTATCAGTGCACATATACTGCACAAAATTTCCCATTTTCAAAATACCTTTAAGCACACATCAGTCTTCCTATTTATTTAGTGTAAAGAATCATGTCTGGAAAGATTACTTTTTTAAAGTAAATTTTTTGAAGCACACATCACATTAATGAGGTTCTTCACCAGAGTGAACCAGCATATGCATTGAAATGCTACTTTTCCATGTGAATTGCTTACATCACATTTATAAGGTTTTTAACTTGTATAAAGAAGCATATGTTTGGAAAGGATACCTTTCTCTATGAATTTTTTGGAGAATATATCACATTGATGAGCTTTTGCACAGGTATGAATGAGCATATGCATAGTAAGTTGACCTTTCAGTGTAATTGTTTAAAACAAACATGACATGTTTCTGATTTCAATGAACAAGCACGAGTTAAAAGACCACATCCCTGTGTGAATTTCTGGGAACATACATCACATTAACGAGGTTTTTCACCTGTATGAATAAGCATATGCTTGGAAAAACTACCTTTTTGCATGAATTGCTTGAAACATACATCACATTGATGAGGTTTTTCACCAGTGTGAACACGCATATGCCGACAAAGGCTACTTCTGTCTGTGAATTGCTTGGAACATACATCACACTTATGAGATTTTTTACCAGTGTGAATATGCATATGTCGAGAAAGGCTACTTCTCTGTGTGAATTGTTTAGAACATACTTCACACTGATGAGATTTTTCACCTGTATGAAGAAGCATATGCAGAGTAAGGCCTCTTCTCTGTGTGAATTGTTTGGAACATACATCACATTGATGAGATTTTTCACCTGTGTGAAGATGCATATGCTCACAAAGGCCTCTTCTCTGTGTGAATTGTTTGGAACATACATCACATTGATAAGATTTTCCACCAGCATGAATAAGCATGTGATTTGAAAGATGATATTTCCGTGCGAATTGCTTGGAACATACATCACATTGATGAGGTTTTTCACCAGTATGAACTAGCATATGCATTGAAAGGTGAATTTTTGTTGAGAATTCCTTGGGACAAACATCACACTGATAAGGTTTCTCACCTGTATGAATCAGCAGATGTCTGGTAAGACTGCCTTTTGCAGTGAATTTCTTCGAGCATACATCACATTGATGAGGTTTTTCACCAGTATGCACAAGCATGTGCTTTCTGAGGCTACATCTCTGTGTGAACTGCTTGGAACATACATCACACTCGTGAGGCTTTTCACCAGTATGAACGAGCATGTGCTTTGTGAGACTACATATCTGTGTGAATTGCTTGGAACATACATCACATTGATAAAGTTTTTCACCAGTATGAACGAGCATGTGATTTGTAAGATTACATCTCCGTGTGAATTGCTTGGAACATACATCACACTGATGAGGTTTTTTATCTGTATGAATTGAAATGACACTTTGCCTTTCAAATTCCGTGGTACCTACTGTATGTTGATGTGGTTTCACCAATGTGTGAAAACGTACATGCTCTAAAAAGCTGCTTATGCGAGTGAATTTCTCAAAGCATACATCACACTGGTGAGTTTTCTCAACAATTGTATTGATGTGGAGATGTTCTGGAAGATTGGTTTCCTGTTTTAATTTCTTGCCACACACATCACACTTGGTAGAATTTTCATTTCTGTGACTATATTGTTCTGTGAAATTGCAGAAGCATGTATCACACTCTTGAAGATCTTCTGTTGTATCAGTACGGGACAATACATTATCTTCATTTTTCACTTTACTTACAATCAAGTTTTGAGTTGCTTCTCCAGAAGAATGTTTCATTCTGGATTCCATAGCGGTAAACTTCTAGACTTTATGAATTCGCTTCATGGTCACACTAATAATTTAACACAGCAAAAAGGGAGTACCTTCCATGATTTTTGAAACTGAGACCTTGTTCATCATGGTATTCAAAAATTAAAATTTCTTAACCTCAAGCTTAGAGCTTTCAGGATTCACAGCAAAAACGCATTGCTGATTTAATCATTTTGTAAATACAAAATGGCACAAAATATCAATGAAACAAACGGAGAGGGGGGAGCAACTCATAACTGACACACACTGGAAACAAATTTTTGGAAAAGAATACCACAACCAGAACGAAAACTTGTTCATGAAGATATTAAAATTTTTTATGGGAACATCTTTACTTCCAAAAAGACGTTTATATAAATCGGCATACAAGCGTTTTATTTCTTGCTTCCAGTCCAGTATATGGGTGCTTTCATAATTAATACGTACTGCAGGAAATTTAAAGCGGGCGTCAATAATTTTTACCGCACAAAAAGAGGGATGGTTTACGTGTGAATACAAGCCACTGCTTATTGCAAGGGGGCCATTTGCAATCAATGCAAGCAAAGCAAGTACACATTGTGGTAATGCCAGATTCTCTCTCACTTTCTATCTCGTTTACTCTTTCCAACCGTATGCTGAAGAAGCTTATATGCTCCAGCTTTGTCCGCCTGTCTGTCCCCGCGCGCTAACTCGCGTAAAAATGGCTCGATTTCGATGAAATTTTAGTATGTGGTAGGGGACAACTGACGACGAATCCTATTGAAAATGGACGAAATGGGGTCAAAGGTCAGGACATAGGAGCGGGATCCATTGCATCGCCCTAATGAGGCATAGCTTACGTAAAAATGCTTGGATTGCTACAAAACTTTATCATGTTGTTCCGAAGGTATACTGAACCGGTTCTGTTGAATATCATCGAAATGCGGTCAAAGGTAAGGACACAGGAGTGAGATTTATTCCACAGCCATTATCCTCATAACATGACTAAAAATGATTCCATTCAGTGACGTGCCAACGTTTCGGAAATTGGGGAGGGGCAAAGTATTTTCCTATTTTCTAAATAAAGCTCTAAAACTATATCAGAACGTCGCGCTCGCTGTTGGAATTCGCACCGATGTGGTGCAATTTTTAATTTGCAATTTTTAATTTGCACCACACCAGTGCGAATTCCTTACACAACCCACAATCAATATCACCATGATCTTACCACTGAATTCAAAATACTTTTATGTGAAACAAGCCAATGGCGCATTCCCCCAAAATATCAAATATATGTTAAAAAGGATTTTTAAAATACACTTATATTTATTGATTCTGCACCCGTCTCACGTTTCCTTTTGTTTGTAAGTTTCTCCATTCAGCCTTCAAAGATCAAAATTCTTCTCTTATCACGAAAACGATCCTGAAAACACTAAAAAAAATTGCACTTTTGTAAGCACGCATAAAGCACGGAAGTAAAACTGGCGAAGTATGTGAACACCGGCTACACAGTCACAGTACGAATACGACGATGGACATGGAAGTGAAGATTTGGGTAAAGCATTTTCCCTCCCCCCGGCCACCCACAAACTACAATACCATGAAGATTGTTTCCTTCACGATTCCCAGCCCAGAGGATAGAAAACCCAGATGGGCTAGGAAGCGGGCGCGGCAGGGATGAAAGGTCTTTACACTGGGAAAGAACAGCTCAAGGCCCCAACCAGAATCCCAGAAAGTGTCTCCAGTGATGTCACACTTCAGACTATTGCCTTCGGCAGAAACGCACTTGCCGTCTGGTCTTGCCGATTGATGGATTGAGCTAATAAAAACGGGATGTTTGATAGGCGATAATACAACACTAATTGTTCAAGAACTAGATAAACGCCGCCCCGGTGGCGCAGTGGTCTAAGGCGTTGGCCTCTGATCATTCTTCCGTAAGGGGTCCGGGTTCGAATGGATGGATGTTGGGTCCGGGTTCAGGCATGGATGTTGTGTTTGTCTTACGGCACTGGCTCTCTCCCTTCCCTGGAACCAGTGACCCTAAATTAGGGACGGGCGACTGCTTATAGCCCATTTGAGTTGCTCACGGTGGTCGTTAAACCTCCAATAAAAAAAAAACAAAAAAAAAAAACTAGATAAACACGACCTCCTCCCCCCACCAGCCCCCACCCATTGGGAATATACGCATAGAACGGATTTCAAAATCACTTGAATGCAAAAGAAAAAATGGAGTTGACTGTCCCTGACTCCCTGCCCCCTCTACACACATTCACACAACTATTTGTTGTTGTATTTGTGTAGGATCATTCTCCCTCACTCTTCCCACCCCCACCCATTGACCAGTCGTAGAACAGAGCAGAAAAAATCAGGAGCACAGGGGAGGTTCTTTTCCCAGTACTATTTTGTTTTCTTTTTGTTTCCCTTACCATAAAGGTAAAAATGCTAATTAAAAACTGCTGAAACGCTATAAAAATCACCAGCATTTCGTTTGTTTCTTAAACAATTTGAAAGCTTTTCCTTTTTCTGTTAAATTAAATGAACTTATATGTTGGGTGCTAAAACTGGAGCTGGAGGGGCAAAACATACAGTCTGCCCCTCCACTTAGACTTCGGGGGGGGGGCAGTCGCCCTCTTGTCCCCCCCCCTTTTTTTGGCACGTCCCTGCTTCCATTACGACAAAACTTTAGTATGTTGCTCCGGAGGTATACTGAACCAATTTTGTTTAATATAATCGAAATGGGGACAAAGGTCAGGACACAAGAGCGAGATTTATTGCACAGCCATCCTCATAGCTTGAGTAATAATATGAGTGATGATTTCTGGTATGTTGAAAAGCGTTCATAATCAATGCATTGCATGATTTTACTAACTTGCTCTCTTTTTATGGGAGTTTTAGTTTAACGACCTCAGTGAGCAACCCGAGGGGCTATGAACACAAGGAAGTGAGAACGAAGACCTTGGAGGAGAATAGACTGACGAACAATATATATATAAGAGAGAGAGAGAGAGCTAGTGCATAATTAACTGGTGTTTAATATAAAAATTATGTTTCAGTGTTGTAAAGGTCCAGAACATATGTCACCATAGGCGCGCGTAGTCCCCCCCTTGAGGCGAGATTTAGTATGAATTTAAAGCGATGTATTATATATGTATATATCGGGCTTTCACCAATGAACCACACCCATGGACTTAAGAAATTTCTGGCTACGCCACTTTATGTCATAATGTATGTTTAACTTTATTTAAACTTAGCTCCTCTCATTTCTCTTTTTGTAAATTATTCTTCCTAAATTGTTTTGTACTTTTGAGGTGATTGTCCCCCTTAATTGGTTGTTTGGTAGGTCTCTCTTGGAATAGTTTTTGAGTTAGTGTGTGAGGTCGGTGCTTTTTTAATCGTGCACAATTAACCAGTGTTTTTCTTTAAAATTTTCTCAAGGTTTTAATGTTGCTGGACATCATCATCATCATCATCATTGTCAACCATTATCAATCCACTGCTGGACGAAGGTCTCCCCAAGTTTCCTCCACAACGGTCTGTCTTGTGCCAGTCTCCTCCATGTCACCCCTGCATACTTTCGAATTTCATCCACCCATCTCCCATGTGGTCTTCTTCTGGGTCTTTTCCTGTCCCTTGGAATCCAATCTAAAATTTCGGCTGTCCATCGATGATCTGTCCTTCTGGCAGTATGTCCAGCCCATTGCCATTTCAGGGATTTAACTCTGATCATGATGTCTTCCACTCTTGTCATTTTCGGATCCACGAGTTCCTCTTCCTATCTCTCCTGGTTACATTAAGTATGCACCTCTCCATGCTACTTTGAGTTGTCTGCAGCCTTTGTATGTCTCTTTTAGTTAAGGTCCACGTCTCTGCACCATACGTACGCACTGGAAGGATGCATCGATCAAACACTTTTCTTTTAAGACATAATGGCATATTGCTCTTGAAAATTATGCTGTTTCTTCCAAAAGCTCTCCAGGCAAGTTTTGTACGCCGATTAATTTCTTCATCAATGTGACCCTCACTTGATATCTGCTGTCCAAGATAAACGTACGTGTCTGTTATCTCCAGCTTTTCTCCATCAATCGATAAATCTTCATTTCTTGTAAAAGCATTGAACATCACTTTTGTCTTCTGAAAGTTCATTTTTAATCCCACTTCTTTACTCTTGTCAGCAAGTTCCTGGATCATACTCTGCAGCTCTGATGGGCTAGTTGCAAAAATGACTACGTCATCAGCAAAACGAAGGTGGGTTAGATAATCTCCATTGATCTTTATCCCCTTGTTTTCCCAGCTCAGTGACTGAAAAACACCCTCCAATGTGGCATTAAAGAGCTTCGGAGATATGGTGTCACCTTGTCTCACTCCCTTTCCAATTTTTAAGTGTGTTGTATTTTCAAACAGCCTAATCTTTGCACTTGCATTTTCATAGATGTTATTAATAATATTAATGTATGCATCTTCAATACCGCAGGTTTTCAGAGCCATTGTAACTGCTGATGGTTTCACCGAATCAAAGGCTTTTTCATAATCGATAAAAGCCATGCACAATGGAAGTTCATATTCCCTCGCTCTTTCAATTAGTTCTCTCAGCACATGGATATGATCTATTGTGCTGTAACCACTCCTGAATCCAGCTTGCTCTCTCGGTTGAGCCATGTCCAGTGTTACCTTCAAGCGGTGTGAAAGAACTTTAGTGAAGATTTTATAAACTACTGATAGGAGGCTGATAGGTCTGTAGTTTCCGAGATCCTCAATGTCACCTTTCTTATGTAGCAGGATCATTGTAGCGGTGTTCCAATCCTCAGGAATCTTTCCTTCATTAAGGCATCGAGTGAAAATTTGGGCGAGTACTGTTTCGATTTCTCCACTTGCTTCTTGTATGATGTCTACAGTAATTCCATCTTCTCCTGGAGCTTTTCCCCGCTTCATGTTCTTGATTGCATATTGCAACTTCTGCTGGAAGGACTGGAGGAACTCTGGTACTGGTATCTTTCATGATGTCTGGAGTGCATGTATCATCCCTTTCATATAATTTGGAGTAGAAATCTTTCACTCTTTTCAAAATTTCGCCTCTATTTCTTGTTACAGAACCATCTTCTTTTCTCAGTGCCATAATCTGTTTTCTTCCCTTACTGAGATGTTCCTTTGCTATCTTTAGGCTTTGGTTGTTTTCAATTGCTTTCCTCACTAGTTCACAGTTGAATTTTCTTACGTCTTCAGTGATACTTTTTCTTACTGTCTTGCATAGCTCTATATATTCCACTTTGGAAGTCACATCTTCTTTAGTTGTGTAACGTACCAGGAGAGGAGATGTGACGTACCTGCCAGCAGGACGCACACGACATAAAGGCAGAGAGGAATCAGAACAAATGTCCGCGTAGCTTAATTGGTAGAGCAACCTATTCCGGAATGAGTGGACCCGGGTTCGAACCCCGGCGCGGATAAAAATGACGGAGAAATTCACTTCGTTATAATGGCGCCCGAACTATCCGGATGACCCGACCGTTCAAAATCTCGCATTGGTGTGATGTTATTTCCACACCGCGAGATAGGAAAAATAAGAGAATCCTTTCTCCAGCACTTCGAAAAAAAAAAAAAATAAGGGGGAGATGATGTAACGTACCAGGAGAGGAGATGTGACGTACCTGCCAGCGGGACGCACACGACATAAAGGCAGATAGGAATCAGAATAAAATGTCCGCGTAGCTTAATTGGTAGAGCAACTTATTCCGGAATGAGTGGACCCGGGTTCGAACCCCGGCGCGGATAAAAATGACGGAGAAATTTACTTCGTTATAGTTGTCCTCATCTCTCTTCTTTTTTGCATCAACATTTTCGTTTTTCCGGATAATTTATTTACATGCAACTTGTTCTTAGACCCAGCTAATTTTGTTGCTGTTTCCCATAAGAGCTTTGGTTACTTTTCTGTTAACTTCAGAGATGTCCACTTCTTCCGATGTTAAGGCCTTCTAAAGCAGAGAACCTGTTCTTCAGTTCCAACTTGAAGGTATTATGGTGTTTTTTAAGGTTGGTTATGTCAATAGATTTTGTTTGTCTTATGAGCTTGCCACGTTCAAGTTTAGTGTTGAGGTGCATCTTACATCTCACCAATCTATGGTCACTACCTGTGGTGAACTTGTTTAGCACACTGCAGTCTTCTATGACGAATTTTTTGTTACACATAATAAAATCAATTTCACTTGTCGTCCCATTTGGATGTCTCCATGTCCATTTCCTGTGTGGCTTTTTCTTGAAGAAGGAGTTCAAGATGAAAAACCCTTCTGCCTCTGCAAACTCAACGAGAGTATTTCCACGCTGGTTTCTGTTGCCGTGACCGAATTTACCTACTGAAGTTTCATTCTGTTGCCGTTGCCCTATTTTTGCATTGAAATCTCCCATAATTATTTTCAAGTGCTGCTTACCTTTATTATTTAGATGACAAATTTCCTCATAAAATTCTTCAATTTCTTCTTCAGGATGACTTGTGGTGGGTGCATAAGTTTGAATAATCTGAGCCTGGTATCTTTTCGAGAGTTGGATAACAAGCCGTGCAGCTCTGTCAGAGGAACTTTCAACTTCTACAACTTTATCCTTCAGTTTCTTGTTTATTATAAATCCAACACCACTAGTTCTGCCAGTATCTGTCCCACGATAGTAGAAGAGATGTCCACTTTTCAGTTCAATGAGATCTGCTTTTCTCCTTACCTCACTTAGCCCGACGATGTCTCACTTGATCCTTTGTAGTTCCTCTTCCAATTCAAGCCTTGAATCAGAAGATAGGGAGCGTCCATTGTACGTTGCCAAGGTCAGCATCAGATGGCAGCCTAGTCCGGTCCTCCGGGGATTCTTAGCACCCTCTGCCTTCATGTCGCACTAGCCGCTGTCTTGGCCAGGTACATTCCAGCTGCCGGAGACTGAGGGCCAAAATTTAAGTTGTGGAGTCATTTTGGAGGGTTTGGCCATAACTCACCACGCTGGCCAAGCGGGTTGGTGAGTGTGGGATAGAATTTCTTCTAATCCCGATGGTATAGTTATACCGCTATTGGTGGTCGTCAGAGCCCCTTTAGTAGGAACAGGATGCACCACGAGAAGGCGGGGTTGACATTTGTCAAGTAGAGGCTGTGATGTTACGCACCACCTGACCTTACACCCCTGCTGGACATAAGGTTCAGTATATGTTTTCATTTCTTTTGGAAATTATTATTAATATATTGTTAGTTTGGTGTTAAATGGGGTGGTAGTCCGCCGTTCTTTTGCGTTGTTTGGTAAAATTCTCCTGGATTGGATATTTCGCGAGTTCAGTGGTTTAATACTCGTGAGCTATTAACTTGTGTTTTTTTAATTTGTATAATTTTCAGTTATTCAATGTTTCAAGACTGTAGTTTCTGTTTATTTTATTTTTTGGCTTTGATGTCGTCCACTCCTGTAATTTTCATTATCCACAAGTTTCTCTTTTTATCTTTCCTGGTTGCACCAAGCCTGCATCTCTCCATGCCACTTTGAGTTGTCTGCAGTCTTTGTATGTCTTTTTTAGCTAAGGTCCATGTCTCTGCTCCATACGTAAGCACTGGCAGGATGCATTGATTAAACACTTTTCTTTTGAGACATAATGGCATACTGCTCTTAAAAATTGTACTGTTTCTTCCAAAAACTCTCCATCCAAGTTTTATACGCCGATTAATTTCTTCATCAATGTGACCCTCTCTTGATATCTGCTGCCCAAGATAAATGTAGGAATCGGTTGTCAAGCTTTTCTCCATCAATCGATAAACCTTCGTTTCTTGTAAAAGCATTGTACATCACTTTTGTCTTCTGAAAGTTAATTTTTAATCCCACTTCTTTACTCTTATCAGCAAGTTCTTGGATCATACTCTGCAGCTCAGAAGGGGTAGTTGCAAAGATGACTACGTCATTAGTAAAATGAAGGTGAGTTAAGTAATCTCCATTAATCTTTATCCCTTTGTTTTCCCAGTTTGATGCAGCCCCGTTGGCGCAGTGGTCTAAGCGATGGCCTCTGATCATTCGTCCGAACGGGGTCCGGGTTCGAATCCCGGTGAAGCATGGATGTTGTGTTTGTCTTACAGCACTGGTTCTCTCCCTTCCCTGGAACCAGTGACCCTAAATTAGGGACGGGCGACTGCTTATAGCCCATTGAGTTGCTCACGGTGGTCGTTAAACCTCCAATCAAAAAAAAAAAAAATTCCCAGTTTAATGATTGAAAGACATTTTGCAATGTGGCGTCAACGAGCTTGGGAGATATGGTGTCACCTTGTCTCACTCCCTTTCCAATTCTTATTTGTGCTGTATCCTCAAATATCCGAACCTTTGCACATGTATTTTCATAGATGTTATTAATAAAACATCTATGAAAATACATGTGCAAAGGTTGTATGCATCTTCAATACCGCAGGATTTCAAAGCCATTGTTACTGCTGATATTTTCCCGGAATCGAAGGCCTTTTCATAGTCAATAAAAGCCATGCATAATGGAAGTTCATATTCTCTTGTTTTTTTTTTTTTTTGATTGGAGGTTTAACGACCGCCGTGAGCAACTCAATGGGCTATAAGCAGTCGCCCGTCCCTAATTTAGGGTCACTGGTTCCAGGGAAGGGAGAGAGCCAGTGCCGTAAGACAAACACAACATCCATGCCTGACCGGGATTCGAACCCGTACCCCTTACGGACGAATGATCAGAGGCCAACGCCTTAGACCACTACGCCGCCGGGGCGGCATAAAATCTTCACAAAGGTTCTTTCACATCGCTTTTTTTTTTTTTTTTTTTTTTTTTTTTTTTTGAGGTTTAACGACCACCGTGAGCAACTCAATGGGCTATAAGCAGTCGCCCGTCCCTAATTTAGGGTCACTGGTTCCAGGGAAGGGAGAGAGCCAGTGCCGTAAGACAAACACAACATCCATGCCTCACCGGGATTCGAACCCGGACCCCTTTCGGACGAATGAGCAGAGGCCAACGCCTTAGACCACTGCGCCACCGGGGCGGCTCACATCGCTTGAAATTACCACTACTAACATCGCTTGAAAGTAACACTAGACACTTCATGTCTCAAAAGAAAAGTGTTTAATCAACCTGGATTCAGGAGTGGCTACAGCACTATTTTCTTTTTTTTTTTTGATTGGAGGTTTAACGACCACCGTGAGCAACTCAGTGGGCTATAAGCAGTCGCCCGTCCCCAATTTAGGGTCACTGGTTCCAGGGAAGGGAGAGAGACAGTGCCATAAGACAAACTCAACATCCATGCCTCACCGGGATTCGAACCCGGACCCCTTTAGGACGAATGATCAGAGGCCATCGCTTAGACCACTGCGCCACCGGGGCGGCTACAGCACTATAGATCATATCCATGTACTTAGACAACTAGTTTTTTTTTTGATTGAGGTTTAACGACCACCGTGAGCAACTCACTGGGCTATAAGCAGTCGCCCGTCCGTAATTTAGGGTCACTGGTTCCAGGAAGGGAGAGCGCCAGTGCCGTAAGACAAACACAACATCCATGCCTCACTGGATTCGAACCCGGACCCCGTTCGGACGAATGATCAGAGGCCATCGCTTAGACCACTGCGCCACCGGGGCGGCTACAGCACTATAGATCATATCCATGTACTGAGACAACTAGTTGAAAGAACAAGAGAATGCCGCCCCGGTGGCACAGTGGTCTAAGGCGTTGGCCTCTGATCATTCGTCCGTAAGGGGTCCGGGTTCGAATCCCGGTCAGGCATGGATGTTGTGTTTGTCTTACGGCACTGGCGCTCTCCCTTCCCTGGAACCAGTGACCCTAAATTAAGGACGGGAGACTGCTTATAGCCCATTGAGTTGCTCACGGTGGTCGTTAAACCTCCAATCAAAAAAAAAAAAAAAAAAAAACTAGTTGTCTCAGTACATGGACATGATCTATAGTGCTGTAGCCGCCCCGGTGGCGCAGTTGTCTAAACGATGGCCTCTGATCATTCGTCCGAACGGGGTCCGGGTTCGAATCCCGGTGAGGCATGGATGTTGTGTTTGTCTTACGGCACTGTCTCTCTCCCTTCCCTGGAACCAGTGACCCTAAATTGGGGACGGGCGACTGCTTATAGCCCACTGAGTTGCTCACGGTGGTCGTTAAACCTCCAATCAAAAAAAAAAAAAAAAGAAAATAGTGCTGTAGCCACTCCTGAATCCAGCTTGATTAAACACTTTTCTTTTGAGACATGAAATGTCTAGTGTTACTTTCAAGCGATGTCTAGTAGTGGTAATTTCAAGCGATGTGAAAGAACCTTAGTGAAGATTTTATAAACCACTGACAGGAGGCTGATTGGCCTGTAGTTCCTGAGATCTTCAACGTCACCTTTTCAATGGAGCAGGATCATTGTAGCATTGAGTAAATAAATCCATCGCTCTTTCCACATTAAGTAACGCACATATATATAATATCTTTTTAAAGGTGCACTACAAAGTTGCCCTACTCATCCGGGAACTGCGCACTTCAGCAAGAACCACTGGTGGAGTATATTAGTCAAATTCTCTACACCTTCAACCAAGAACTTCCTGTAGAAATCCCTGAATCCCACTAAATTAACACACCCAAACTAAAACTACAACTCTCACAATTCACATACAACAATAATAAAAAAAAATAAGTTTAAACACTTGAGGTCAAAAATGACTCTATATACAGATAAAAGGGGTTCCAATGGGTTCTTGTTGCTCCGGTCTGTTGGTTAATCTTTATCTTCCTCACTACGAGGAGAAATTTAGTTCACCTACAATTTTTTCCTTCAGATACGTTGACGATTTAATAACATTTTCATCTGGTACCCCTTCTGTCCGAATTAATGACATCTATCCTCCAGGACTAGGGCTTTGTGAAACGGGATCTAAAAATCATGTGCATTTCCTCGATATGGACCTTCTTCTCCAAAGTCAGGGTATCATTCTGGATCTTTTCGATAAGAGAATACATTTTAGTTTTGGTACCAATGTTTTAAGTAGCTGGTACTCCAATGTTTCTGAACACGTACTTAGAAATATTATTATTTCCCAATTCATCAGAATCACAAGAATATGCAATAATCGGTCCAATACCACAAAGCAGTTAAAAATACTTTTTTCTTCTTTTTTAGAAAATAATTACCCGTTAAAATATTGTTCATTTCATTTCGAAAAATTATTGACATCTTTTAATTCGGGAAAATCTTATAAAATTATATTATATAACATTACTACCTTTTAAGCTTTGGACTGATCTTTCTTCGGGCCTCAATTTAAAATATCTTCCTCCGAGTCGGCCTGGAGCATTTAACGTAACATTTGCTGACATCCATTAAAACACAAAAACAATTAATTTTCGTTACAGTTTTTTGTGAATTCCGACAGATACCGCCATAGGACATCATATGGTTACTTTCAAAAACTCAAGTTATGTCTGGGAGTGGGTTCGGCAGCTGTTGGTATGCTTTTGCATGATATGAAGGGGATGTGTTAGGATCGAAGTTTAGATTTATTGGAGTTCAGTGGAGTTGTAAGGTTTACAGTTGTTTCATTTCAGGTAAGTTTTTGTATTTAAGTTCTGTGTTGTTGGTTCAGGTAGGGAAGACCAGGTGTTTAACACTAAAAAAAGAAAGAAAAATTACCCTTGTTTCTTAAATCACATATTTCAAAAACACCTGCATGAAACCTGAATCAGGGTACGGGGGCCGGGGAGTCTTTCCCTGATGAGTGGCTCCCGGTCCCCGACCCCAAGTGCTGAAAATTATCATTTTTATTATTGTTGTATGTGAATTGTGAGAGTTTCAGTTTTAGTTTGGGTGTGTAAATTTAGTGGGATTCATGGATTTCTACGGGAAGTTCTTGGTTGAAGGTGTAGAGAATTTGACTTATACACCCTGACGGAAAAAAATCCCAACACCACGAAAAAATAGTTGTAGAGGAATGAAATGGCGGCAATACATTTGTATAGGTAACATATTTAATCGATTAAGGTTTTAAGAACACAGCTCAATGTAAGCGCGAGCAGTACCATTTTAAATGTGAAATGCTGGTACATGAATAAACAGTGTAACTGCCAGAATGTTGAATGCAAGCACGCAAACGTTCATGCATTGTGTCGTACAGGTGCTGGATGTCAGTTTGTGGGATGGAGTTCCATGCCTGTTGCACTTGGTCAGTCAATACAAGGACGGTTAATGCTGGTTGGGGGTGACGCTGGAGCTGTCGTCCAATGATGTCCCATACGTGCTCGATTAATGAAAGATCTGGTGATCTAGCAGGCCACGGCAACATGTCGACACTCTGTAGAGCATGTTGGGTTACAACAGCGGTATGCGGGCGAGCGTTATCCTGTTGGAAAACATCCCCTGGAATGCTGTTCATGAATGGCAGCACAACAGGTTGAATCACCAGACCGACGTACAACTGTGCCGTCAGGGTGCGCGGGATAACCACGAGAGTGCTCCTGCGGTCATAGGAAATTGCTCCCCAGACCATAACTCCAGGTGTAGGTCCAGTGTGTCTCGGCCGCAGACAGGTTGCTTGCAGGCGCTCACCTGGCCTCCCTCTAACCAAAACACGGCCATCACTGGCACCCAGGCAGAACCGGCTTTCATCAGAAAACACAACAGATCTCCACTCCGTCCTCCAATGAGCTGTAGCTTGACACCACTGACGTCGCAAACGGCAGTGGTTTGGAGTAAGTGGAATGCACGCTACAAGGCGTCTGGCTCGGAGCTGTCCTTCAAGTAACCGATTTGTAACAGTTCGTTGTGTCACTGTGGTGGCAACTGCAGCTCGAATTGCTGCCGCAGATGCGGTACGATGCGCCACGGCCATACGCCGTACACGGCGGTCTTCCCTCTCAGTAGTGCCACGTGGCCGGTCGGAACCCGGTCTTCTTGAGGCAGTACCTTCCCTTGACCACCGCTGCCAACAATCATGCACAATGGCTACATTCCTGCCAAGTCGTTCTGCAATATTGCGGAACGAAAATCCACCTTCTAGTAGCCCTATTACACGACCTCGTTCAAACTCCGTGAGCTGTTGATAATGGCTTCTTCGTCTTCTTAAAGGCATTCTTGACTAATATCAGCACACTACGTCGAATCTCGACGATAACTAACGCTCACGAACGTTACAGCGCGTATTTACAGCAAACCTGCTTTGCATGTTCCGAGGGGCGCTACTAGCGCCACACGTATGCGCCGAGCGCGAAATTTGCATAGACGTCATCTTACAGATGTACTCTCACCGCCTACCAACTGTCGTTTACCTAACACAACCACTTCTTGGTTTTGGGAATTTTTTTCCGTCAGTGTATATATACAGTGATTGGAAATATACTTTTTAAAAGTAGCTTGCCCAGTGCCGGCGCTAGCCAAAGTCCGCCCTGTGCGACTTTCCCTTTGCCGCCCCCTCTCTAATTGTCGCAACATTGTCACGAATTCGTTTTTCTTCTTCTTCCTTATACATAGCAAATATTTCTTAGCTCATAATCAACTATGGGTTTCATTCTTTTTACTTCCCTCTCTACTTCACATTTCAATACAAAATGTCTTAAATATTTTTCCTTCATAAATAAAATGTACATTTCCCCAAAATTTTATAATTATTACACCAAGCACACGAAGTTTAAATATTGGTGAGAAACCCGGTCACAGCCCGAAACGATATTGTATATAAAGTTACGGTCGGATTAATAAGGAAGCCAATTAAACTTTATTTCTATATTTATTCCTTTAGCTGCTAAAAGCCTGCTTGCTGTCGAATACTAAGTATTCTAAATGAGACAAAACAAAAGTTGGAATAAAATAGAAATTTTTCAGCCCGCTGTTTAATAAACGGATTTGTTGAACTTTTAATAAATTACAAATTAAACGTACCAATAAATTTCTGTTATATAATGAAAAAAAACTATATTTTCATTACACCACAGAATTTCGTAATCAATAAATTACGCCAAAATAATTGATAATTTTGTTTGAATAGGAAAAGAAAAAATAATGTAAAGATAGTTCAAATGCAAATAACTTTTTCTGGCTGCTTCTGTGTAGTCTAATTTTTTAGCCAGTTGATGCTAATTTGAAATCATTACCAGTCCACTCAAACGGCTCTGTGACATAGTTGACCGTAAGTATGTCTTGATAAGCTTAAGTTTGGAGAAACTTCTCTCCCCACTAGCTTCAGTTACAGGTAGAGTCAGTAGGATACGGAGTGCCACAGTTATATTTCAGGCAAAATTGTGTTGGTTAATGAATTTTAAAGTTTCTATAGAGCCAATACCAGGCTCCACTAAAGTCGAAAGCACTTTCAGTTCATCTTTTAACTCGTCAGAATTTATGTCTTTCGAATCTTTGTCCTTTAAAACATTGGAAAGGTTAGAACATTTTCACACAGTAGCTCAATGGCCATGTCTTGGAGCTTGCTTACAATACAAAGAAAATCAAAGGTACCACAGGGTGATTTCAATTGCATGAATCTTTCTTCCAAAGTTGTAATTACACTGCTGGACAATTGCTAAGGACGGATCATAAACGGCTATATAGAGCATAAAAAAGTAAGTGTGGTTGGATGCCAAGTGAAATAAAATAATGTCAGAATGCCAGAACATTACAAGAAAGACAATTTATTGTGCTCTGAAATCTAGAAGGCTTTGGAACGTGTTCAAGGGACAAACAGGCCACTTTGTGCAGAATACGTAAACGTGAAAAAAATGCAATTACCGTCCGCAGGCGTTCCGGCGTAAGATGTCAATACGGGATATGGCCACCATGGAGGGCGGAGCAAGATTCTACACGTCGTGTCATGCTTTGCACAACATTATCAAGCAGCTGTTGGGGTAATTTATCCCATTCCTCTGTCAGTACACGGATAAGGGTGTCCTTGTTTATTGGAGGGCATTGGCGACCAGCAAGACTCCTCCCCAAAGCATCCCACACATTTTCAATGGGATTCAGATCTGGAGAACGTGCTGGCCATACGAGGCGTTGAATATCCTCGCTCTCAAGACACTCCTGGACAGCGACTGTTTGATGACATGTTGCGTTGTCGTCCATGAAAATGAATCTATCACCGACAGCACCACGGAACATGCGAACATGAGGTAGCAGAACATCATTAATGTATCGTTGGCCAGTCATAGTCCCAGTTGGAAGCACATAGAGGGACGTATGGCCATTGATCATGATGCCAGCCCATACCATGACACTACATGTCGGATATCGGTCCCTTTCCTGTATGTTTGCTGGACAATATGCCGTATCACTATCACGCCAAATCAGTTGTCGTCGACAATCAGACGATAGACTGTATCTACTCTCATCTGAAAAGAGGATAGCAGAGCAGTCGTTATCAGTCCAATTGCGATGTTGATGGCACCATTGCAAACGGGCGGTACGGTGACATCTGGACAATGGGATGCACACAACAGGACGGCGGGCGTATAGTCCTCCTTCATGCAAACGTCTGGCGACAGTTTTTCGGGAGATCCGCTTGCCAGTAGCAGCCATAAACTGATTTGCTACCTCACTAGCTGTGCTGCGCCGGTGTCTTTTTGTTGATAGCACTATGTACCGATCTTTTGCAGGTGTCGTACAGCGAACACGACCTCCCCCGTGACGTTTGCTACACTCTCCATTTGTTTGAAATGATTTCCAAAGCCTTGAAACAACACTGGGGCCGACGTCGAACTCCCTGGCAACATCTGTTATTTTTCGCCCTTCTTCAATCTTGCCAATAATACGGCCACGCGTAAAATCCTCTAGGTGATTTCGGGAAGACATACTGAAAATTGCAAGTTCGTCAATTGATTCTTTCCCTTTCAACTTTGCGTTTGAACAACAACGGTCAATACGCGTCAAATCCTTTATATCTCTTATCAGCGCCATGACGTCACGAACAAGTTCGGCAATCCAAAATTTGCATACGCACAACACGTCTTACTGTATCCCGCACTTATGCTAATTTCCACATTTTCCTGCCTTCCATTTTATGGTTGCTATAGTTGCTATTGTCATCCGTCCTTAGCAATTGTCCAGGAGTGTATAATGTTTAAAAGGTGAAAGTAAAATTCAACTTTAAAGGTATCGTTAGATCTTCAATATGCTCATCATTTCCTTCATAAGTGAACTACTTGCCCCCCCCCCCCCCCCCCCGTTTCATTATGCCCGAAAGGGCGCGAACGAAACGTACCTGCGTCCGCTGTGGATAAAAGCATAATCCTATCGCTTCTTTTCACGTAAACACAACTCTTTTCTCAGAGTTGTGCTTACATGAAAAGAAGTCCCCACTCAGAGCGCCGCCCTGTGCAGTGGCACATTGCGCACATGCCTTACGCCGGCCCTGTTGCTTACTGCTGCTACAACTACATTCTTAAAAAAGCAGTTTGCTGCAATTACAACTACTTTTTCTGAAAAGTAGCTAGCTATGCAGTGGCGCCCATGTGAGTACTTTTAGTTGGGGGGGAGAAAATCCTTACCTCCTTCAAGGCTGTCAAACATTTTAGTAAATGTACAAGATACTAAAATACAAGAGAAATAATTGATACAATCAATCATTAATATCTTATTATTTTTAAAAATGGTTTAAAAAAAGGTTTCGTCTATTTTAGTGTTTTAAATTTAACAAAAATTTGGCTATACTAACGGCTAGGGGGGTTTACCCCATTATGGACGCCCTTGTAGCTACGCTACTTGTTATTGAAAAGTAGCTAGTTTTGCTACTTTTCAGCTACTTTTCTTACGTTTCGATTTGAATTAAAAATGCAAATTCTGAGGACATGATATTCATGTCTACAGTCTTGCGTATGGTATTCAGAGTTAAAAGCAAGGCAAACTTCATAAGTAATTCATCTTTGTATATGCAACACATTTTGACACATTCAGTGGTGCATATTTCAAGCTAGACAAACTAGCTGAGAATCTCTGAGAATTTAATTAAAAGTCATGTATCATTCTAATGTATTTGAGAATTCATTTTCTTTAACAAAAAGAATCGAATCTCGCAATCAAGAAACGGTTTTCAATAAAGCCAGGGCCGGATTAAGGAAGCGGTCTTCAATAAAACCAGGGCCGGATTAAGGTGGGCCCTTGGTCATGGTGGGCCCCAAAAAGGCTCAGGAGGCATGCCTAGGCAAATAATTGATAGGTAGCTAAAGAGAGAGAGAGAGAGAGAGAGAGAGAGAGAGATTGATTTATACATGTAATAGTTTTACTTTTGTCTCGTTTGATTTCCACATCACCATACTGATACCGTTTCGCGTTTTAATAATCTTCATGATGCTTCTCCGTCATAAGTTCTTTGGAGACATTATGAGAACAATGAAAAATACAGAGACGTATTATGAAAACTCTGCAGATAGTTTAGTAGTTATAGTTTCATGTTTTAAAGGACTTCATAACGATTCCCCGTTATAATTTCTTTGGGGGGGGGGGGGCACGCACATGTCTCAGTCTTGAGGCCCACTCAAATGTCTTAGCCTAGGGGCTCACTGAGGTCTTAATCCGGCCCTGAATAAAACCACTAATTGAGTAGCTGTCTAAGCGCTAATTTCTGACCATTTGTCCGAGAGGCGTCTGGGTTTGAGTCCCGGTGAAGCATGCATGTTGTGGGTTGTCTTACAGCACTGGCACCCTCCTTTTCCTGCAGGAACCAGTGGCCTTAAATTAGAAGCAGGCGACTTCCCATCGAGTTGCTCATTGTGGTCGTTAACGCTGCAACCAAGAGTACACTCGGACCCCTGTTACAGCCAATTACACATCGGGAAACCTCGAAATGTCACGTGATTTGAAGATCACTATAACATCATTTCGTGCTATGCGCAACGTATAAAAACATAGACCTAAGTCATTGCACGATCCAATTTCATGTAAAAATATCCTCAAGTGCTATACTGAACTATATTTATTTACACGAGGTTAAAAGCTATATACAATAGACTAAAAACACAAGATCTTTCGCAGTAGCAGCTACCGCATCATCGGGTGACACATAGCATATGGAACCAGAGTTCTTAAATAGTTTTAATATGATGATATTGAAGAAACTATAAAGCGCCGCCTGACGGTCTAGTAATTACATACATCACTGAAATACATTCGTAACGCCCTATGCAAAATAAACTCAGAATAGTAATTACAAAGGTAATGGTAGTCCATTTAACAAGTTCTTCCAGGCCCGAGGAATATGGTACGGCATATCATCATTGCAACATTTATCACCGAACTGGTGAATAAACATGTTTTCCATATACAATAAAGAAACTGTCCTTTGGGCCGTAAGTCAACAGATGCGAAGCATTCCAGTCAGGAATGTAAGTACCAGCACTGACCAGGCATGAAAGAGAAGTATCAGTAGATTTACGCCTGACATTATACTGATGTTCAGCCAACCTGATACCGAAATTTCTAAAAGTCGAACCTTTGTATCTACTATCACGTACATCAGGAACAACCGACCTATAAGTGGAACACAATAAACCCTATGTCTGGAAAGTTTGTGAAGAGGGTCCCGATCTTTACGAATGAAAGAAAATAACGACCTAGTCTTTATACTGAAGGCCAAATGGCAGCCTCGGCACAGACTACTCAAACCAGAGCAAACATCCAACGAACCCACAAATCTGATTTCATGGGACAGGCGTGCAAGAGTAGTAAATCTCAACCTCGAGACATGAGCAGTGATACGGGAGATACAACTCTGGGTGTACCCATGGCTAAGAGCAATGTCCCCAATAATACTGAATTCCCGTTGGCGTAAACGAGAAGTGGAAGAATGTGTGAACGCGCGACGAACAAAATAATATAGTGCCGAAAGTTTATAACGGTAGGGATGAGCCTAATTAGCAGGGATAATACAAGAAATAGCAGAAGGCTTACGGTAAACAGAAATAGTTAAACGATGGGATACTGGGTCACGCTGTAACAAAATATCCAGAAATGGGAGGGAGCAAGAATTCTCAACCTCAACTGTAAAATTGATAGATAAAAACTGAGCTGACATAAGTTCGGAAAAAGCCATAAGTTCATCGAGAGAATAAGCCCCAAAAAAATAAGAATATCATCAATGTATCTCAAATATAATGCGTGACGTAAGACACATTAACTAAACACACGCTCTTCCAAAGATTGCAAGGCGATTTCCGCCAAAACTCCAGACAGGGGTGAACCCATAGGCGTACCCTGTAATTGTTGGTAAATAACGCCATTGAATTTGAAATAAGAACGTTGGTGAATAAATTTCAAAACTTGCACAACGGCTAAGGCTTCCACGAGTTGGCATAATCCAAACGAAAGGAGCCTGGAGTCAATAATATCGATAATATCGGGAACAGGAACACTGGGGAACAAAGAAGTTACGTCAAGAGATGCCATAATAAAATCATTACCTCCAGAGTTAAAAGCACGAATTTTATCCAAGTCCTGCTTTGAACTTCTAATAGAAATTTTTATTATTATTTTTTTTTCGATTGGAGGTTTAACGACCACCGTGAGCAACTCTAATAGAAAATTGCAAGTCGGAAATCAACGGAGCCAAACAATTTGCCATAGCCTTTTCTAGAGTACGACAAGGGTTACAAGAACTTGATACTAAAGGTCAAATAGGATATCCTGGCTTATGCAGCTCAACCCTACCAAACAATTTTCTTCAATACCATCATATTAAAACTATTTAAGAACTCTGGTTCCATATGCCATGTGTCACCCGATGATACGGTAGCTGCTACTGTGAAAGATCTTGTGTTTTTAATCTATTGTATAGAGCTTTTAACCTCATGTAAATAAATATAGTTCAGTATAGCACTTGAGGATATTTTTACATGAAATTGGATAGTGCAATGACTTAAGTCTACGTTTTTATATGTCATTTGAAGAATACAATTTTTAATCACTATTGTTAAAGCAGCACGAATTGTAGCGTAATTTTGCGCTACAAACTACTTTATTTTGTAGCGTACTACTGCTACAACTACTTTTTCTATTTGTATCGATGCTAAATGCCACGCTACTCTAAAAGTAGCGTGCTACTTCGAATCACTGTGATATATCAATATGTATATATACACGGTCCAGTCACATTATTGTAACCACCAGCTAATATCCAGAGTAACTGACATGTGCAGCGCCGGCAGCAACTAGACGGGCTGGGAGTGACTCAATGTGGTGCTGGAAGTGACTCAATAAGGTGCTGGAAGGTGTTCACAGGTATGTGGAGCCATGCTGACTGCAGTGTATCTGACGGCTGCTGGAGGATCCATAGAGCGAACAACACGATCGAGATGGTCCCACAAATGCTCATTTGGGTTTAAGTCTGGAAAATTAGGGGACCAGGGAAATACTTTGAAGTTTTCATTGTGCTCTTCCGCAACTCTCGGACATTTCTAGCAGTGTAACACGTCGCATTGGCGTGCTGGAAGATCCCATCCGCACCAGGGAAGACAATCAGCATGTATGGGTGTACGTGGTCTGCGAGGATGGATTCATGACGAATTCGGTCCATAGTGCCTTCCACATGTATGAGTGGACCCAGGGAATGCCACGAAAACATTCCCCAGACCATAACACTCCCCACAAGCTTGTGTTCTTCCACCAATGGTTGAAGAGTGTTTCTTCTCCGATGTTTCTCACCTTATACGCCAACGTCCATCCGTTTGATTCAGCAGAAAACAGGACTCATCGGAGCTGGCAATCCTTTGCCAATGAGCGGAGGTCCAATTCTGATACTGCCGTGCAAATGTAAACGTTTCCTGCCGATGCACCTTCGTTAGCATAGGTGCAGTGACCAACCGTCCACAACGGAGCACCATACGCAGCAGGGTTCGCTGAACTGTCGTTTTAGACACGCCTCCTGGTTCCTTCGGCCAATGAGTTGCTCCACTGTAGCGTGTAGATCGGTCCTCACGCATCTTCGCAGCCGACGTTCAACTCTCGCATCAATGGCGCGTGGTGCTCCACAGTTCCACATCGCTTATTCGGAATGGTGCCATTTCTCCAATTATGATGTACTTTAACCACAGCAGCACGCGAACAGTTCACAAACTGCAATGTTTCAGAAATACTGCCACCCTTGGCCCGAAAGCCGATAACCATTCCTTTTTGCAAATCTGATAAATCGCTCCTTTTATCCATGACAGCAACGGGTGGCACGTTTTCAGAATGCCTACAACACATCTTACATACCCTCTAAGCCAGCTCAAGACACGTGCCTTCATTCACTGGCAACGCGCTGTTGACATCAACAGTAGGAGATGGTCACAATAATGAAGTTCGTCTGTATATGATATAGCAGAAACCTAACGTTCAGTAAGTCTTTGTTGAAGTAAAGGAAGCGTAGTTATGTTTTGTACTGTTGCTTGAAAAAAAAACCACAAGTTACTGTTCTCAATATTTTCTGTACTTTTTTTTTATTGGAGGTTTAACGACCACCTTGAGCAACTTAGTGGGCTATAAGCAGTCGCCCGTCCCGAATTTAGGGTCAGTGGTTCCATGGAAGGGAGAGAGCCAGTATTGTAACCCAAACACAACATCCATGCCTCACGGGATTCGAACCCGGACCCATCTCGGACGAATGATCAGAAGCCATCGCTTAGACCACTGTGCCACGGCTTCTGTATTTCTTCCAGTTCGTTTCCATCTGTAGTTGACTAATTTTTTCGTATCCATTTTTTTATTGGAGGTTTAACGACCACCGTGAGCAACTCAATGGGCTATAAGCAGCCGCCCGTCCCTAATTTAGGGTCACTGGTTCCAGGGAAGGGAGAGAGCCAGTGCCGTAAGACAAACACAACATCCATGCCTCACCGGAATTCGAACCCGGACCCCTTTCGGACGAATGATCAAAGGCTATTGCCTTAGACCATTGCGCCACCGGGACGGCATCCATTTTTATGCTATACTTCTTTAGAAAGTGTATATATTTCATCTCGTTTTTTATTTTGTTTGGGAGTTTAACGACCACCGTAACCAACTAAGTGGGATATAAGCAGTCGCCTGTTCCTAATTTAGGGTCACTGGTTCCAGGGAAGGGAGAAAGCCAGTGCCGTAAGACAAACACAGCATCCATGCCTCACTGGGATTCTTTTTTTTTTTGATTGGAGGTTTAACGACCACCGTGAGCAACTCAATGGGCTATAAGCAGTCGCCCGTCCCTAATTTAGGGTCATTGGTTCCAGGGAAGGGAAAGAGCCAGTGCCGTAAGACAAACACAACATCCATGCCTCACCGGGATTCGAACCCGGACCCCTTACGGACGAATGATCAGAGGCCAGCACCTTAGACCACTGCGCCAACGGGGCGGCTCACTGGGATTCGAACCAGGACCCATCTTGGACGAATAATCAGAAAATATCATTATCGACCCATTGCTGGATGGCCTCCCAACGTTTCCTCCAAAACGGTCTGTCCTGAGCCTGTCTCCTCCATGCCATGCCCGCATGCTTTTGAATTTCATCCACCGATCCTGCATGAGGTCTTCTTCTGTCCCTTGGAATCCAGTCTAAAATTTCGGTTGTCCAGCAATGTCCTTCTGGCAACATGTCCAGCAGACTGCCATTTCAGGTATTTTAACTGTGATCACGATGTCTTCCACTCTTGTCATTTTCCTTATCCACGAGTTCCTCTTCTGATCTTTCTTGGTTACGCCCAGAATGCACCCGTCTGTGCTTCTTTCAGTTTTCTTCAGTCTTTTTTCAGTTTTTTTTTTTTTTTTTTAATTAGAGGTTTAACGACCACCGTGAGCAACTCAATGGGCTATAAGCAGTCGCCCGTCCCTAATTTAGGGTCACTGGTTCCAGGGAAGGGAGAGAGCCAGTGCCGTAAGACAAACACAACATCCATGCCTGACCGGGATTCGAACCCAGACCCCTTACGGACGAATGATCAGAGACCAACGCCTTAGACCACTGCGCCACCGGGGCGGCCTTTTTTCAGTTAAGATCCACGTCTCTGCTCCAAATGGGAGTACTGGAAGGATGCATTGATTCAACACTTTTCTGTTAAGACATAATGGCACATTCCCCTTGAAATTCCAAAAGCTCTCCAACTAAGTTGTGTTCATCGATTAATTTCTACATCAATGTGACCTTTGCTTGATATCTTCCTTTTCAAGGTAAATGTAGGTATCAGTTAATCCAGGTTTTCTCCATCAATAGATAAATCTTCATTTCTTGTAAAAGCATTGTACATCAGTTTTGTCATCTGGGAGTTTATTTTTAATCCCACTTTCTTTGCTCTTGTGAGAAAGTTTTTGGATCATTCTCTGCAGCTATGAAGGGCTAGTTGCAAAATGAAGATGAGTTTAATAATCTCCATTAATCTTTATCCCTTTGTTTTCCCCATTTTATGATTGAAAGACATTTTGCAATGTGGCATTAAAGAGTTGAGGATATATGGTGTCACCTTGTTTCACTCCATTTTCAATTTTTATTGGCCCTGTATCCTCAAACAGCTGAACCTTTGGGATTGCATGCATGTATTCATATACACCATCTACCAACAAGTAATTGGACAACTGTGACAGCAAAGGAAAACGAAGTTTATTCCCCGTCAATAGTTGGTGGAGCCTCCACGAGCAGCGATTACAGCTGCGACCCTCTGGGGCATACTCTCAACCATGGGCGTTGTACGACGGCTAGCGGTATTTCTTCCACTCGGCTTGGAGAATTTCTTCCACTCCTTCACCGATTTTGGACGTTTGGGGCACCCCTTAAGCCGAAGCTCCAACTCGTCCCAGAGGTGCTCGATAGGGTTAAGGTCAGGCCATTTGATCAACCCCATTGTCACCATACCAATCCATGGTGGACCTCGCAACATGACAGGTGGCATTGTCATCCTGAAAGTAACATGGGTCCACCCCGTAAAACTGCCACAGCGTAGGAAGCGCATGGTCATCCAAAATAGTGCAGTAGGTCTCGGCGTTGAGTCTACCAGGAATCGCGACCAAGGGTCCCGTGCCATACCAGGAAAACACCCCCATAGCATAATTCCACCGCCGCCGAACTTCACAGTTGGCACAATACATTCCGGCAGGAGGCGTTTTCCAGGCAGACGCCAAACTCAGACCCTGCCATCCGAACGGTAGAGGGTGAACCTTGATTCGTCGCTCCAGAGAACCTGTTTCCACTGTCGACGATCTTTGCACCACGTTAGCGTAGCAGCGCTATTGGACTGGTGATCAAAGGCTTACTGGGTGGCAGCACGTCCATGATAACCGAGCAGATGGGCTTCCTTACGGATGGTATTCATCGAAAGAACACTCCCGGATGCCTGTTGAAACTCCTCGCGGATGTGGCCCACCGATTAGGTGCGGTTCTTCCGAATTTCTCTGGCCAGCACCCGTCGGTCTCTAACTTCCAGTTTTGTGGGTCTGCCGGGTCGGGGCACATTCCGACAGTCACCTCTCATATCCCACTTGCCAATCACGTAGGCCACTGTCGATTTTAGGTACTTCAACTCGCTGGATATGCCACGTATGGATCGGCCATTTCTGTGATACCCGACGATTACACCTTTCTCGAAATCAGAGAGCTCCGAACTGCGTGGCATCTTGCATGCGACTGGTTGCGTTGTTGTTTCCCGCACGATATTTAACGGCGGCGGCAGTGACGTGTACCAGGACCGTAGATATCGTCGATTGCAGGGGTGTCCAATTACTTTTTGGTAGATAGTGTATATTGTATATATCATCATTGTCAACCATTATCAATCCACTGCCGGATGAAGGTCTTCCCAAGTTTCTTCCACAACAGTCTGTCTTGTGCCAGTCTCCTCCATGCTACTCCCACATACTTTCGAATTTCATCCACCCATCTCCCATGTGGTCGCCTTCTAGGTCTTTTCCTGTCCCTTGGAATCCAGTCTAAAATTTCGGCTGTCCATCGATGGTCTGTCCTTCTGGTAATATGTCCAGCGAATTGCCATTTCAGGGATTTTACTCTGCTCATCATGTCTTCCACAATTGTCATTTTTTTTATCAACAAGTTCCTCTTATCTCTCTTAGTTACACCAAGCATGCACCTCTCCATGCTGCTTTGACTTGTCTACCGTCTTGGTATGTCTCTTTTAGTTAAAGTCCACGTCTCTGCACCATACGTAAGCACTGGAAGGATGCATTGATCAAACACTTTTCTATTTTTTCAGACCTGATATATACATATCAGGGCTTAAAAAATACCATGTTCGAGATGTAAAAGAACAATCTAGTTGCCCGGAGCAGGTAACTAAATTTGAAAACAAAGTTTTGAATAGAATTTCTTACAAGAAAAAAGATAGTTAGCACATGTCATGTTTCATTTCATTGCCAATTACTCAAAGTTATATATTTTTTTATAGAGTGCAAAGGACAGAATAATATCACTTCTTTAATTATACTATGCTCTAAGTCCAGAAACTGGAACCATATGTAGTTTTGTTTCAAACATTGTTCATAGTCAGCTATGGGATGCATGTCTCTGATAGAACTAGCCTGCAGTGTTTGGTGACAAAGGGCGAACTTCAACGAAAGGAACGAACGTGGCAGAATCAGTAAATTTCAAAAATACCAATATCCCACATCATCATACCATTTCATACTAATTTCAGCATCATCACCTTGAAACTTGAGATACACGCTTTAGTGCATTGAACATTTTGCATACAGACCCGTAAAGCAAAAATTCAAAACATGTAAAAAAATAGTCCATCATATTTTTTAACTTAACAAATCAGAATCCTTTGTAGTTGTTTTATAATCTTAAAAATATATTTTCCTGGGCATTCAGCTTGTGCAGGTATAGAATTTCTGCACATGCCCAGCTCTGCATGTAACTTTTCAGATATTTTTCAAGCTCTGTACATATAACGTCATCAACTATTATTTATCCACTGCTGCATGATCTCCCCAAATTTCTTCAACTTTCTGTTGTAAGCCAATCTCTTCCATGTCACTCTGACATGCTTCTGAATTTCATCCACCCATCTCCCACATAATCTTCTTGTACATTTCCTGACTCTTGGAATCCAGTCTAGTATTTCAGTTGTCCAACTGGGATCAGTTCCAGAAACAACACAGCCTGCCCATTGCCATTTCAGCAATATTACTTTGTTTTATATATGGGTTTTAAACTAAAAACATTTTATATAAGAGGGAAACACAGATGAGGTGGTGCAATTTTGTATGGTTTGCCCTGGGCAGAGCCATGTCCTTAGAAAATCGCAACTGCCCGGGAAGCAGAGGGGTCAAATACGCCTCTCCAGAAATACCAGTGAACATCCGACAAACAATGAATATATCATTTTTTACCTGAAGGTATTGAATGAGATAGAGAGTCCCTCCTCAATCGGGTAGAAAAGGTGCATGTACATTCTTATTGTGTATTCTGGAAAACAAACCCATCATACTACACTTACAACCCATGTTACATGCTGAAAAGGTAGGGTGAACCAATGTCATCCTGGCATTAAGGAAAATAGCCCAAATGTCTGGCTTTTTCAATAAGGAATAATTCAAACACATTTTCATCAAATTCTTCTATTGTAATCATATAACTTATCATGTCACCACTAAATATATCCATTCTTTTCTGTATTCTTGTTATTGCGCAAATTTAATTTCTTGTTATTTCTTTCATTGTGCCCTCACTCCTCCTCCAGTCAGTTTATTCCTGCAATCCTGCAGCTGCCTGTTGCAGTGCATCAACAGAACAGAGAAAACGTGCCAGTCTGTCTATCGTTCATCACACATGGACACTGCTGTGTGGTGTAGCCATGATAGTCAGCTCATACTGCTTGTTTTGTGAGTCATTGCTATGAGTTTTTCCTACTTATAATTCAAGTTTCCTAATCATTCTGTGAGGTATACACTGCTAGTTAAATACAATTTAGAATACACGTCATGTTCTGAATTTTACAAATATTTTTTAAAGAAACCGGATCTACTGGAGAAATCTCTTCCAGTGAAAAATATAAACATGATGCACACAACACCGTTTGCACTTCATAGTCAATCTTTTTCTCATGTAGACATTCCTGAATCTGGTCCTTCCATGATTATCTTTTTCAAGTGTGGTAGGTTCGCCATATCTCACACTGGAGTCCTTTAAGATCTTTGTCTTTTTGATCACGAAAATACACCAGGGTGTGGGATTAGCTCGCAGCTTATGGTTGAAGTTTGTCACTCCTTATAAGGGTTAAGGAACAAAACCCACTGAGTTAGGGTCTTTCGGCTAAAGCCACACAGAACTAGCTTGTACCCCAACAATATTTATACTAAAGCTTAAATCTGTATCAGCTTCCAAAATTACCAGAGGCCCTTGTTGATGTCAATTTATCAAACTGATGTATCAATACTAAATTTAGGCAAATATCTACACTCTAAATTTATGTAGTAAGGGAATGTTATTTCTTTTGACTTCAATGACCTTTGTTTCAATATTAAAGCTTGCACAAAATTAACATTAATTGAATTACCTGTAAGCAGAGCACAACTCTTGAAAGGTGTAAAGAAATACCTGTTTTCCTCTGTATGTATTCATGGAAATATTAAAAAAAAATGGTAAATGTGTAGTTTAGCAGCTTAAATAAATTATTTAGTTGGAAAAGTTGAAGGATTTTGAAAAAGTAAGACATACAGATTTTGAAGTATGCAATTTAAAGGCAAACGGTGAAAAAATTGAGTCATTGTGGTGCATTTTAAATATTTTTATCATAATATTTATGTGTAAGTACGATGCTGTGAACAGAAGCTGTGGCAGGACCTAACAGAACGTGGCGGCGACATCAAACTTTGCTTCGCTGAAACGACGGTCTACTTAAGGCTGCCATTTTGCTGGCAGAAGAGTACAAGAGGAACAGTGAATGGTCTTGTTAGAAAAGCTCTCCAATTCGTAGTGCTGCGCTACAGAAAACAGATCATTTCTCTCCCATGTTTTGACATCAAAACCTGATAATTTCTTGATTCTTTTTGCATACGATTCATTGATGCACAATGAATGAACTCACTTAGAGTTCTTTTTCTTTGTTTTGTAATCCAGTTTGAATGAATTGCAAACAAAGCTGTGCAGAGGAGGAGCAAAACTTTGATTTTTCGATGCCACACAAGTTCCGTTGAGGAGAACGCGTCCTCTACTTTAACAGTTTCATAGAAGAAAAGAATGCATCTGCATACTTTCTATTTTGCGCCAGGGAATAATATGCATACCGTCAAAGCAACTGTCACCATGTATTTTGAAAAACTGCGAAACAAATGAATAAGTAACTTTCTTTCTTTCTTTCTTAGCGTAGCACTACAAATTCAAACACTTGGCTCGCAAGCAGGCTCCCCGTTTCTTTTGTGCTATTCTGCCAGCAAATTGGCTGCTAAAACGAGAGCTTTGTTTCAGTGGAGCCAAGCTTCCCGTGGCCGCCTCGGCGTTGTGGTAGGGCTGCCGCAGTGGTGATCACGTCGTTGAATTTGGAGGTCAGTATGGTAAAAATCTTTAAAATGTATTTCACAGATGACATTTTTTCACCATGTGCCATCAAATTGCATACTTTAAAATGTGCACGTCTCACTTTTTGAAATCCTTCAACTAATCCGATGAAATAATTTTGGACGCTAACCACACATTTACAAATATATATATATATATATATATATCATCATCATCATCATTATCAACCATTATCAATCCACTGCTGGACGAAGGTCTCCTCAAGTTTCCTCCACAACGGTCTGTCTTGTGCCAGTCTCCTCCATGTCACCCCTGCATGCTTTCGAATTTCATCCACCCATCTCCCATGTGGTCTTCTTCTGGGTCTTTTCCTGTCCCTTGGAATCCAATCTAAAATTTCGGCTGTCCATCGATGATCTGTCCTTCTGGCAGTATGTCCAGCCCATTGCCATTTCAGGGATTTAACTCTGATCATGATGTCTTCCACTCTTGTCATTTTTCGGATCCACGAGTTCCTCTTCTTATCTCTCCTGGTTACACCAAGTATGCACCTCTCCATGCTACTTTGAGTTGTCTGCAGCCTTTGTATGTCTCTTTTAGTTAAGGTCCACGTCTCTGCACCATACGTAAGCACTGGAAGGATGCATTGATCAAACACTTTTCTTTTAAGACATAATGGCATATTGCTCTTGAAAATTATGCTGTTTCTTCCAAAAGCTCTCCAGGCAAGTTTTGTACGCCGATTAATTTCTTCATCAATGTGACCCTCACTTGATATCTGCTGTCCAAGATAAACGTACGTATCTGTTATCTCCAGCTTTTCTCCATCAATCGATAAATCTTCATTTCTTGTAAAAGCATTGAACATCACTTTTGTCTTCTGAAAGTTCATTTTTAATCCCACTTCTTTACTCTTGTCAGCAAGTTCCTGGATCATACTCTGCAGCTCTGATGGAGTAGTTGCAAAAATGACTACGTCATCAGCAAAACGAAGGTGGGTTAGATAATCTCCATTAATCTTTATCCCCTTGTTTTCCCAGCTCAGTGACTGAAAAACACCCTCCAATGTGGCATTAAAGAGCTTCGGAGATATGGTGTCACCTTGTCTCACTCCCTTTCCAATTTTTATGTGTGTTGTATTTTCAAACAGCCTAATCTTTGCACTTGCATTTTCATAGATGTTGTTAATAATATTAATGTATGCATCTTCAATACCGCAGGTTTTCAGAGCCATTGTAACTGCTGATGGTTTCACCGAATCAAAGGCTTTTTCATAATCGATAAAAGCCATGCACAATGGAAGTTCATATTCCCTCGCTCTTTCAATTAGTTCCCTCAGCACATGGATATGATCTATTGTGCTGTAGCCACTCCTGAATCCAGCTTGTTCTCTCGGTTGAGCCATGTCCAGTGTTACCTTCAAGCGGAGTGAAAGAACTTTAGTGAAGATTTTATAAACTACTGATAGGAGGCTGATAGGTCTGTAGTTTCCGAGATCCTCAATGTCACCTTTCTTATGTAGCAGGATCATCGTAGCGGTGTTCCAATCATCAAGAATCTTTCCTTCATTAAGGCATCGAGTGAAAATTTGGGCGAGTACTGTTTCGATTTCTCCACTTGCTTCTTGCATGATGTCTACAGTAATTCCATCTTCTCCTGGAGCTTTTCCCCGCTTCATGTTCTTGATTGCATGTGCAACTTCTGCTGGAAGAACTGGAGGAACTCTGGTATTGGTATCTTTCATGATGTCTGGAGTGCATGTATCATCCCTTTCATATAATTTGGAGTAGAAATCTTTCACTCTTGTCAAAATTTCGCCTCTATTTCTTGTTACAGAACCATCTTCTTTTCTCAGTGCCATAATCTGTTTTCTTCCCTTACTGAGATGTCCCTTTGCTATCTTTAGGCTTTGGTTGTTTTCAATTGCTTTCCTCACTAGTTCACAGTTGAATTTTCTTATATCTTCAGTGATACTTTTTCGTACTGTCTTGCATAGCTCTATATATTCCACTTTGGAAGTCACATCTTCTTTACTTGTCCTCATCTCTCTTCTTTTTTGCATCAACATTTTCGTTTTTCCTGATAATTTATTTACATGCAACTTGTTCTTAGACCCAGCTAATTTTGTTGCTGTTTCCATAAGAGCTTTGGTTACTTTTCTGTTAACTTCAGAGATGTCCACTTCTTCCGATGTTAGGCCTTCTAAAGCAGAGAACCTGTTCTTCAGTTCCAACTTGAAGGTATTATGGTGTTTTTTAAGGTTGGTTATGTCAATAGATTTTGTTTGTCTTATGAGCTTGCCATGTTCAAGTTTAGTGTTGAGGTGCATCTTACATCTCACCAATCTATGGTCACTACCTGTGGTGAGCTTGTTTAGCACACTGCAGTCTTCTATGACAAATTTTTTGTTACACATAATAAAATCAATTTCACTTGTCGTCCCATTTGGATGTCTCCATGTCCATTTCCTGTGTGGCTTTTTCTTGAAGAAGGAGTTCAAGATGAAAAACCCTTCTGCCTCTGCAAACTCAACGAGAGTATTTCCATGCTGGTTTCTGTTGCCGTGACCGAATTTACCTACTGAAGTTTCATTCTGTTGCCGTTGCCCTATTTTTGCATTGAAATCTCCCATAATTATTTTCAAGTGCTGCTTACCTTTATTATTTAGATGACAAATTTCCTCATAAAATTCTTCAATTTCTTCTTCAGGATGACTTGTGGTGGGTGCATAAGTTTGAATAATCTGAGCCTGGTATCTTCTCGATAGTTGGATAACGAGTCGTGCAGCTCTGTCAGAGGAACTTTCAACTTCTACCACTTTATCCTTCAGTTTCTTGTTTATTATAAATCCAACACCACTAGTTCTGCCAGTATCTGTCCCACGATAGTAGAAGAGATGTCCACTTTTCAGTTCGATGAGATCTTCTCCTTTTCTCCTTACCTCACTTAGCCCCACGATGTCCCACTTGATCCTTTGTAGTTCCTCTTCCAATTCAAGAAGCCTTGAATCAGAAGATAGGGAGCGTCCATTGTACGTTGCCAAGGTCAGCATCAGATGGCAGCCTAGTCCGGTCCTCCGGGGATTCTTAGCACCCTCTGCCTTCATGTCGCACTGGCCGCTGCCTTGGCCAGGTACATTCCAGCTGCCGGAGACTGAGGGCCAACATTTAAGTTGTGGAATCATTTTGGAGGGGTTTGGCCATAACTCACCACGCTGGCCAAGCGGGTTGGTGAGTGTGGGATAGAATTTCCTCTGATCCCGATGGTATAGTTATACCGCTATTGGCGGTCGTCAGAGCCCCTTTAGTGGGAACAGGATGCACCACGAGAAGGCGGGGTTGACATTTGTCAAGGAGAGGCTGTGATGTTACGCATCACCTGACCTTACATCCCATATATCATCATCATCATCATTGTCAACCATTATCAATCCACTGCTGGACGAAGGTCTCCCCAAGTTTCCTCCACAACGGTCTGTCTTGTGCCAGTCTCCTCCATGTCACCCCTGCATACTTTCGAATTTCATCCACCCATCTCCCATATATATATATATATATATATATATATATATATATATATATATATATATTGTACAAATACATACATGTGTGTGTACACACACACATATGCAGACATTGTGGACCCAAAACAGAATACAGACCTCTCCACTCGCCCGAACAGAAATCCTGGATACATGCCTCAGATGAATGGAAACTTGTTTAAAAGATGCTTCTATTTTAATTTCATTTTCAAACAACTTAGGGCACTATTTCAGAACAGACAAATATTTTTTTTTTCTTTTTCTTTTTTTTTTACAATTCAAATATCTTCCAGATTCTACAATTACAGTTCAAATCACAAAAACTTAGGGATAAAGAACATATTTGCCCTTGGGAGTTTCAAGATGCAGATTCCTCAGTGTTACAGAAATTTATCAGTGTATGTAAACTGCACAAAATTGCTCATTTTCAAAATTTATTTAAGCACACCAGTGTTTCCATTTATTTAGTATGGAGCAGCATATGTCTAGAAAGATTACTTTTTCAAGTAAATTTCTTGAAGCACACACATCACATTAATGAGGTTTTTCACCTGTATGACAAAGCGTAACTTTGAAAGTGAACTTTTTGGACTATACATCACATTGATGAGAGATTTATATCAGAGTGAATGAGCATGTGCTGTAAAACGTTACCTTTCCTAGTGAACCCCTTGCAGCATACATCACACTGATGAGGTTTTTCCCCAGAATGAAGAAGCATATGTCCGGAAAGACGGCATTTGCTTGTTAATTTTTGGAGCATATGTCGCGTTGATGAGATTTTTCAGTAGTATGGATGAGCTTATGCATTAAGAAGAGATATTTCCATTTCAACTGCTTGGAACATACATCATATTCTTAAAGATTTTCTCCAGCATGAACGAGCATATGCTGTGAAAGTTTATATCTTTCTGTGAATTGCTCACAACATACTTCACACTAATGAGATTTTTCACCTGTATGGATAAGCATATGTTTGGAAAGATTGCCTTTGTCAGTGAATTTCTTGGAACACACATCACACTCATGAGGTTTTTCACCAGTATGAAGAAGCATATGTTTGGAAAGGCTACTTTTTACAGCAAATTTCTTGGAGCATACATCACATTGATGAGGTTTTTCACCTGTATGAAGAAGCATGTGCTGAGTAAGACTACCTTTCTGTGTGAATCGCTTGGAACACACATCACATTCATGAGGTTTATCACCTTTATGACGAAGCACATGCTGCGATAGGTTATTTCTTTGTGTGAATTTCTTGGAACAGACTTTACATTGATGAGATTTTTCACCTGTATGAAGAAGCATATGTTGAGAAAGGTTACTTTTTCGTGCAAATTGCTTGGAACACACATCACATTCATGAGGTTTTTCACCCGTATGAATGAGCATATGAATTTGAAGTTCACGTTTCAATGTAAACTGCTTGGAACATACATCACAGTGATGAGGTTTTTCACCTGTATGAAGAAACATGTGCTGAGTAAGGCTACTTCTGTGTGTGAATCGCCTCGAACACACATCACATTCATGAGGTTTATCACCTTTATGAAGAAGCACATGCTGAGATAGGCTACCTCTGTGTGTGAATTTCTTGGAACAGACTTCACATTGATAAGATTTTTCACCTGTATGTAGAAGCATATGTTGAGAAAGGTAACTTTTTCGTGCAAATTGCTTGGAACACACATCACATTCATGAGGTTTTTCGCCTGTATGAAGAAGCATATGCTGAGAAAGGCTAATTTTCTGTGTGAACTGCTTGGAACATACATCACACTGATGAGATTTTTCACCTGTATGAAGGAGCATATGCTTAGAAAGGTGACATCTCTGTCTGAATTGTTTGGTACAAACATCACATTGATGAGGTTTTTCGCCTGTATGAAGAAGCATATGCTGAGAAAGGCTAATTCTCTGTGTGAACTGCTTGGAACATACATCACACTGATGAGGTTTTTCACCTGTATGAAGAAGCATATGCTTAAAAAGGTGACTTCTCTGTGTGAATAGCTTGGAACAAACATCACATTGATGAGGTTTTTCACCTGTATGAAGAAGCATATGTTGAGAAAGGCTAATTCTTCTTGTGAACTGCTTGGAACATACATCACAATTATGAGATTTTTTGCCAGTTTTTGCACCAGTATGAACAAGCAAATGTTTCAAAAGACTGCTTCTAACAGTAAATTTCTGGAAGCATACATCACACTGGTGAGTTTTTGCACTTGTATTGATGTGATGCCCTGGAAGATTAGTTTTCCGTTTCAATTTCTTGCAACACACATCACACTGGGTGGAATTTTTATTTCTGTTACTATATTGTTTTGTGAAATTGCAGGAGCATGTTTTAGACTCTTGAAGATCTACTGTAACAGTAAGGGGCAATACATTATCTTCCTTTGTCGCTTTCTTTATAACCAAGTTAGTAGTTGCTTGTAGAGAAGAATGTTTCATTCTGGACTCCATACTGGTAAACTCTTAGATTATAATAATTTGCCTCATGGTCACACTAATAATTTGATAGCAAAGAAAGCACCTGCAATAATTTAAAAGACCTTCTGAAAATGAAACCTCTTGTACATCAAGGTGCTCAAAATGTAAATTTCTTAATCTCCTGTTAACAGCTTTTAAAATTCAGAGCAAAAAATCATTGATGATTCAATCATTTTGGAAGTATAGAATGGTACAAAATATCAAAGAGAATAAAAAGAATAAGAAAGCAACTGATATATGACCCACTGTGGAAACAAATTTTGGAGAATACAACAAACATGAAACCTAGTACGTCACGACATTAAATTTTTTTATAGGAACATCTTTGGGATTTAAATCCATACATTTATAGGAGGTTCAATAGATTTTTTTATCGCAGAAAAAGACGAATTTTTACCTGTGCGTATAATTCTGATTGCAGAGCAGCGCCATTTGCAATCTTGGATTGTGAGTTGTGACACGGCCCGATCTTCTATACTAGTGTCTATACGAAGACTAGCTTACATAGTTATGGTCTGTCCATTTAGAGGCTCCCTTCCAAGGAGGTTAGAAGTAAGAGGACAGAGGGGTGGCAACAGCCCTTCTCCCTGTGCTTCTGGCGTGACACCACTTTTTATCAGCTGACTACGCCAATGCGCCCAACCTAAGAATCTCCTGTATATCTCTATGGGGAAATCGCGATTTTGAACGGGTTTTTCGGACCCTTACTCTACCGATACAGGCACGAAAAAAACTGAGGCTGAAATATTCATTCCCATAATAAAAAAATTCCAGAAAAAACAGGAAAATATGTGTTGGTATTTCTTTAAAAAATTGAACAAAATAATGATTTTTTGAGCGGAAGTGCATAGTGCGCATGGTTACTTACTGTCCATATGCAAGTAACCATATATACTGCCCGTGTGCAAGTAACCATGTTTAAAATATAACCAAAAGCCCAATGTTAAGAAATAAGAAGTCTGAAATATTCCTTCTTTCCATCCTTGGTTTGCATGCGCGAAGCAAAACTGCTTAAGACACAGGAAGTGACGTGACGTTCCCGAACTCTCGCAGCGCAGACTCCCACACCTCAGAGAGAGGACAGAAATAGCTGATCTGTTTTGGCTTCACTCAAAATGGGTCCCTTCACCTCCTCTTGCTCCCTTCCTGAAACCTAGCCGCCGCTGTAATATTTATTTGTCACCAGATGGCGGTACCTTTCGTCGCATCATATTTTGTACTTGTACGTTAGTGAAGATCAAACAAATCTTTATTAGCAAAAATTAAAATATGTACAGGTTCGCCGCACCCGGCGGAAACAAAACACAGATATGTACATGCGTCAGGCAAAATATGTACAAAGCGCCAAAGCACATTTCATTTGGCAGGGGCTGAAAGAATAAACTTGTGTGTGCATTAAGAGAAATTGCAATTCACACGTGGGAAACAGTACAAATAAGGTTCTAGCAAGGTAGCATAGTACAAGGTAAAGTACAATCGAAGGGCAGAAAAAGGTAATGGGGGAAAACCCAGTTACGTATTTTATGAGGATTCTTTGGTTGGAGGCAGGACCCGATGTCTCAAAGCGAGAAGCTTCAGTCGCAAGTCCTAAATTGTACATCTGTGTATGCAGAGCAAACATAAATGAGACACCATTAGTACCATAGAATTCGTACTTGTACGTCGAGTCGTGAGGAAAGAGAAGTGCAATCAACTCTGGATGGGTTAAGGGTGTGTGATCTACATTAGACTGTTGCAGGATCTGGCGCAAAATCCCTTCACTTTCAAGGGTATCAGAGTCACTCAAGTTCAGAGACGTGATATAATCTTATAGGGCCACTGACGGCGTAAGAGTTCGAGTCGAGGATCGGAAGCGATTCGAGGAATGAGATCGGGAGCGATGAACTCTTGAACGTCCGCGCTTAGCTGGTACGTGGGGAGCCGTGAAAGCAGATCTCTTCCAACTTCTGGAACGAGGGTCATAACCAGAAGCATCAGCAATGGTCAGAGTATTAATACCGTCACAATCGGTTAAGCGAGCTGCAGATGTATTCCCTGAAGTCAAGGCAGCACTCGAGCCATCGGAGATGTGAAATAGGCTTGGAACAGATGAGTTCGGTAAAGCACTGGGACTAGGCACGGAGGGAGTCTCCCGCTGCATGGATGATGAGGAAGAGAAGGATCGAGTAGGGCAATCCACTTTCTGATCCGAAGATTGAGGGAGATAAACCGCTGGAAGAGTCAAAGGCACCGAAGAAGGAAGACCACGTTCCGACCCGGAAGCTGTTGCCGCCGGAGGGATTTCCATTGCAGGAGGCAGTGACGGAGAAGCAGTAGTGGTAGCAGGACGAGCCACTCTTTGGTGTCTAAAAATCAAGCAATTATCACAGTGATGAGAGGTGAGGAGGGTAATACGGCGTACGTGTCCGTCACATTTGACTGTCAACTTTGTCGGGCAGCAAGCAAGATCCTTCGGGGAGGCAAAAACCACCTGAGCAGTGCGTCTAGCACTTTGAATTGAGCGATCCTCTGCGTCGCGTGGTGCAGCGGAGAAAGTACTAATGCAGTCGACCCCTCGACCGATAGTAGATAGGGCGGCATAGAGCATTATGTCGGTTACCTCCGGGGGAACCTGGTACAGTGATACGGCAACAGTGCGCTGAGCAACGGGTTCTTGAAGAAGAAGTTGATTTTGGATTAACAATCCAGTCTGTAGAACTGAGAGAGCTATATGGCTGCCTCCGTGAAGTACACAGTGATGAAACGGGGACAGCGAGACATGTGAAGTATAGCTGAAAAGGAACACGGGCGTTGTAGCGCAGTGGCATAGATTTTAAGGGGTGTATTTGGCAATGGGATGTAAGGTCAGGTGATGCGTAACATCACAGCCTCTCCTTGACAAATGTCAACCCCGCCTTCTCGTGGTGCATCCTGTTCCCACTAAAGGGGCTCTGACGACCGCCAATAGCGGTACAACTATACCATCGGGATTAGAGGAAATTCTATCCCACACTCACCAACCCGCTTGGCCAGCGTGGTGAGTTATGACCAAACCCCTCCAAAATGATTCCACAACTTAAATCTTGGCCCTCAGTCTCAGGCAGCTGGAATGTACCTGGCCAAGGCAGCGGCCAGTACGACATGAAGGCAGAGGGTGCTAAGAATCCCCGGAGGACCGGACTAGGCTGCCATCTGATGCTGACCTTGGCTACGTATAATGGACGCTCCCTATCTTCTGATTCAAGGCTTCTTGAATTGGAAGAGGAACTACAAAGGATCAAGTGGGACATCGTGGGGCTAAGTGAGGTAAGGAGAAAAGGAGAAGATCTCATCGAACTGAAAAGTGGACATCTCTTCTACTATCGTGGGACAGATACTGGCAGAACTAGTGGTGTTGGATTTATAATAAACAGGAAACTGAAGGATAAAGTTGTAGAAGTTGAAAGTTCCTCTGACAGAGCTGCACGACTTGTTATCCAACTCTCGAAAAGATACCAGGCTCAGATTATTCAAACTTATGCACCCACCTCAAGTCATCCTGAAGAAGAAATTGAAGAATTTTATGAGGAAATTTGTCATCTAAATAATAAAGGTAAGCAGCACTTGAAAATAATTATGGGAGATTTCAATGCAAAAATAGGGCAACGGCAACAGAATGAAACTTCAGTAGGTAAATTCGGTCACGGCAACAGAAACCAGCGTGGAAATACTCTCGTTGAGTTTGCAGAGGCAGAAGGGTTTTTCATCTTGAACTCCTTTTTCAAGAAAAAGCCACACAGGAAATGGACATGGAGACATCCAAATGGGACGACAAGTGAAATTGATTTTATTATGTGTAACAAAAAATTCGTCATAGAAGACTGCAGTGTGCTAAACAAGTTCAACACAGGTAGTGATTATAGATTGGTGAGATGTAAGATGCACCTCAACACTAAACTTGAACGTGGCAAGCTCATAAGACAAACAGAATCTATTGACATAACCAACCTTAAAAAACACCATAATACCTTCAAGTTGGAACTGAAGAACAGGTTCTCTGCTTTAGAAGGCCTAACATCGGAAGAAGTGGACATCTCTGAAGTTAACAGAAAAGTAACCAAAGCTCTTATGGAAACAGCAACAAAATTAGCTGGGTCTAAGAACAAGTTGCATGAAAACAAATTATCAGGAAAAACAAAAATGTTGATGCAAAAAAGAAGAGAGATGAGGACAACTAAAGAAGATGTGACTTCCAAAGTGGAATATATAGAGCTATGCAAGACAGTAAGAAAAAGTATCACTGAAGACGTAAGAAAATTCAACTGTGAACTAGTGAGGAAAGCAATTGAAAACAACCAAAGCCTAAAGATAGCAAAGGGACATCTCAGTAAGGGAAGAAAACAGATTATGGCACTGAGAAAAGAAGATGGTTCTGTAACAAGAAATAGAGGCGAAATTTTGACAAGAGTGAAAGATTTCTACTCCAAATTATATGAAAGGGATGATACATGCACTCCAGACATCATGAAAGATACCAGTACCAGAGTTCCTCCAGTCCTTCCAGCAGAAGTTGCACATGCAATCAAGAACATGAATCGGGGAAAAGCTCCAGGAGAAGATGGAATTACTGTAGACATCATACAAGAAGCAAGTGGAGAAATCGAAACAGTACTCGCCCAAATTTTCACTCGATGCCTTAATGAAAGAAAGATTCCTGAGGATTGGAACACCGCTACAATGATCCTGCTACATAAGAAAGGTGACATTGAGGATCTTGGAAACTACAGACCTATCAGCCTCCTATCAGTAGTTTATAAAATCTTCACTAAAGTTCTTTCACACCTGCTTGAAGGTAACACTGGACATGGCTCAACCGAGAGAACAAGCTGGATTCAGGAGTAGCTACAGCACAATAGATCATATCCACGTACTGAGAGAACTAATTGAAAGAGCGAGGGAATATGAACTTCCATTGTGCATGGCTTTTATCGATTATGAAAAAGCCTTTGATTCGGTGAAACCATCAGCAGTTACAATGGCTCTGAAAACCTGCGGAATTGAAGATGCATACATTAATATTATTAATAACATCTATGAAAATGCAAGTGCAAAGATTAGGCTGTTTGAAAATACAACACACATAAAAATTGGAAAGGGAGTGAGACAAGGTGACACCATAACTCCGAAGCTCTTTAATGCCACATTGGACGGTGTTTTTCAGTCGCTGAGCTGGGAAAACAAGGGGATAAAGATTAATGGAGATTATCTAACCCACCTTCGTTTTGCTGATGACGTAGTCATTTTTGCAACTACCCCATCAGAGCTGCAGAGTATGATCCAGGAACTTGCT
This sequence comes from Macrothele yani, assembly GCA_039090855.1. NCBI lineage: Eukaryota > Metazoa > Arthropoda > Arachnida > Araneae > Macrothelidae > Macrothele > Macrothele yani. The sequence goes on from CM077009.1 coordinate 159,036,709, forward strand.
GACAAGAGTAAAGAAGTGGGATTAAAAATGAACTTTCAGAAGACAAAAGTGATGTTCAATGCTTTTACAAGAAATGAAGATTTATCGATTGATGGAGAAAAGCTGGAGATAACAGACACATACATTTATCTTGGACAGCAGATATCAAGTGAGGGTCAAATTGTTGAAGAAATTAATCGGCGTACAAAACTTGCCTGGAGAGCTTTTGGAAGAAACAGCATAATTTTCAAGAGCAATATGCCATTATGTCTTAAAAGAAAAGTGTTTGATCAATGCATCCTTCCAGTGCTTACGTATAGTGCAGAGACGTGGACCTTAACTAAAAGAGACATACAAAGGCTGCAGACAACTCAAAGCAGCATGGAGAGGTGCATGCTTGGTGTAACCAGGAGAGATAAGAAGAGGAACTCGTGGATCCGAAAAATGACAAGAGTGGAAGACATCATGATCAGAGTTAAATCCCTGAAATGGCAATGGGCTGGACATACTGCCAGAAGGACAGATCATCGATGGACAGCCGAAATTTTAGATTGGATTCCAAGGGACAAGAAAAGACCCAGAAAAAGACCACATGGGAGATGGGTGGATGAAATTCGAAAGTATGCAGGGGTGACATGGAGGAGACTGGCACAAGACAGACCGTTGTGGAGGAAACTTGGGGAGACCTTCGTCCAGCAGTGGATTGATAATGGCTGACATGATGATGATGATGATGATGATGATGATTTGGCAATGCTTCAAAACACACTCCTTGTGCTAGAATAGATGAAAATGAAATCCCGGGAGACGAATCTGCTGGGAGGTCAAGGAGTATCTCTTCGCCCTAACGGCATAAGTAGGGCTGAAGAGTAACTGCATCATCGTACAACGGAGGCGACGCACGAGATGCCATGGCAACAGCAACTGCAGAATAGGAAGTTTGCTGTTGGAGAAGAAATGAGGGCAGAGAAGAGGCGCTGTCCGACGTGTCCATGACGTTATCGTTCGTCCCAATCGGAGAGGTAGCAGATGGATGGATGGATTGGAGGTTTAACGACCACCGTGAGCAACTCAATGGGTTATAAGCAGTCGCCCGTCCCTAATTTAGGGTCACTGGTTCCAGGGAAGGGAGAGAGCCAGTGCCGTAAGACAAACACAACATCCATGCCTCACCGGGATTCGAACCCGGACCCCCTACGGGCGAATGATCAGGGGCCAGCGCCTTAGACCACTGCGCCACCGGGGCGGCAGGTAGCAGATGAGCAAGCAAGCTGAGAAGTTGTGGAAACGCGTCGGAATGACGTCTCTGATGCTGGCAGCTGAACATCGCTGGAGGGTGAAGGCGACGTGCCGACGCCACCAAGCTGGAGTCCATCAGTTTAAGAACCGGAAAAAGGGTAACCCAACATGACATCCCCACCGGATGACGCCATTAGTAATGGCGGCGTCTACTGGCTCTTCTGGCCAGCTCGATCAGGAGGTAAACAAGGGGTATATAACGAAAAATAATCAGCTCACCCAATTGGGAGTATCACCGTAATGAAGCTCTAACCTTTAAACTCAAGGTAGGCAAGAACGTAGAACGAGAAATGCCCAGAAAACCACTAAACGAACCCAATAATTACGGAGCGATACGGACGTGAACTGGCCAACGTTAGTGAAGCTAGCGGTTGATCTATGTCCGTGGAGATAAAACAAACAAACAAAATAAATAAATAAATAAGCAATTGGACACAACTAGACCAGCCGCCCCGGTGGCGCAGTGGTCTAAACGATGGCCTCTGATCATTCGTCCGTAAGGGGTCCGGGTTCGAATCCCGGTGAGGCATGGATGTTGTGTTTGTCTTACGGCACTGGTTCTCTCCCTTCCCTGGAACCAGTGACTCTAAATTAAGGACGGGCGACTGCTTATAGCCCGTTGAGTTGCAGTTGCTCACGGTGGTCGTTAAACCTTCAATAAAAAAAAACTGGACCACTTATCAATTGTAATATCTGTGCTTACAGCTAAGGCCAGCACGTTTCAAATTTACCACGAGACCAGTTTTCTAATCGAGTTACAGTGGAAAGATGGAAGTGTTTACTAATTTGTCGTGATGAACAGGATACCTTTCTTTTTTTCCTCAGTTCTGTTTCTATTTTTGAAAGTTGGTTTTTGAAAAGTAATATAACAAAAACTTCAAGTCAGCGCTGACTTAAGGACACTTTCCAAAGAAATTGCTTGGAACATAATAAGGCTTTTCATCTGAATGAACAAGCATATGCCTTGAAAGATGCCTTTTTTGAGCAAATTGGTTAGAGCACACATCACAATGATGAGGCTTTTCACCTGTGTGTGCATAGCCATATGCCGTGAAAGATGACTTTTTCGAGCAAATTGCATAGAACATGTATCATATTGGTAAGGCTTTTCACCTGTGTGCATCAGCACATGTTCTGAAAAATGACTTTTCCGAGCAAATTAAAGTTTTTAGAAAAGATGACTTTTCCGAGTCTCAATTAGAATTTTTTTCTTCTGTTAACGCAATAAAATATACTGTTTAGTGCCATTCTGTCAACCAAAATGGGAAATTAAGCTGGTCACGATTGCAGGGAAACTCGTGAAAAGAAATTTAAATGCCTTTAGCATTCTTTTGCTGTTGTTCTTGTTTACACTCTCAGGAGCACCACCATACGGTTTCATTAAGAGAGGTATAGCGAAGTAAATTTCTCCGTCATTTTTGTCCACGCCGGGGCTCGAACCCGGGTCCCTTCATTCCGGAATAAGCCACTCTACCAATTGAGCTACGCGGACGTTCGTTCTGACTTCTATCTGCCTTTATGTCGTGTGCGTCCTGCTGGCTGGTACGTCACATCTCCCTCCCCCGCGAAAGAGGGCCGGGGACATGGCCCACGGGTCAGCCGTGACCAAGAATCGTTGCAGGCAGTTATGCGCTGTCGAACGTGCACCTGAGAACTCCCAGTCAATCTGGTGTGTAGAATGCAACGTCACACACATTTATTTTTTGAAGCGCTGGAGAAGGGATTCTCTTATTTTCCCTCTCTCGCGGTGTGGAAAGAACATCCCACCATTGCGAGAATTTGAACGGCCGGGTCATCCGGAAAGTTCGAGCGCCATTATAACGAAGTAAATGTCTCCGTCATTTTTGTCCTCGCCGGGGCCTCTCATCCCGGAATAAGTCCCTCTACCAATTGAGCTACGCGGACGTTCGTTGTGACTGCTATCTGCCTTTATATCGTGTGTGTCCTGTTGGCAGGTACGTCACAGAGGGATCTAAAATTTAAATGAGCCATCTTTGATACATAATCAAGATAAAACATACTCTAGAAAAAAAAAACATTAAATGAACCTCCAGAGATTATCTGGGTGTAAAATGGTAAGAAAAGTTAAGAAAAGTTCAAACATAAACAGGTGTAAAGACTAAGAAAACACGTGAGGCCACCTATAGACGAAGAAAAGTCACAAGGGCACTGTGTGACACAAAGCATAAGATGCAGGCAAATCAACGAGGTGGCCTGGCGAGAAGTCACGAAAAAGCCAATTGAATCGTCAACAGCAGTACGAAGAGATGCGGCAGCTCGTTCGGCGGCTAAGGCCAGTTCAGCAAGTCTAGCATAACAAGGTTCAAGGTCACGATTCATCTTCAGAGGTTGTCGAAAATAAGACAAAAGGTCCGGCAGTTGACGAACAACATCGGCTACTGAACAAGTACATTGAGAAAGGTATGTAGCGAAGTTGAACGATGAATCCTGGGCAACTGAAAAAAGATGAAACAATTGCCGTTGAGATAACGGCTTATTAGTGATGGGGCAGCTCTGACAAACACTTTGAAACTGCGCAAGTACAGCTGCGTAAGCGAGGGCAGCAAGATCATCAGCAAGATCCCCCCCTTCGGGGAGGTAAGAGGAGAGCGGGTGCCGGACGAGGAGCGGGAGCGATTGGTTCGCGGTCGTCCACGCTTGGCAGTACCTCTAGGAGGCTTGAAGGCGTTTTGCTTATCAATGCGTTCACGTGGATCATCAAACGGCACGTCGGTGAGAGTACAGTCCACCCCAATGGAGGGATCCAAAGGAGGGGTAGAAATGACAGTCACAGTGACCTCTCAAGGTGTGGGCTACAGTAGAAGAAGTAAAAGAAAGCTCCACATCAGAAACAGCTTCCGAAGTAGAGATATTCCTAGTCAGAACAGGAACGCATGATGGGTTCTGATCAGGAAGAGGCAGAGACGTCGTAAGCTGGGAAGGCTAAGCATCAGGACAGAGCGTAGAACTAGATTCTGGCAGTGAAGAAGTCGCCGAAGAGGGAATACCAGGAGACTCCGATGCAGACGACATAGCAGACGGAGACCTGGCGGAATGAAAAACTCCATGACACTCCTTGTAGAAGTGGCCAATGCGGCGACATGCACTACAATGGAACTCAGTAAGGATGTCGATGCGGCGACACTGGCCGGCACACATAACGGTAAGTCGAGCTGGAAGAGTAGCGAGAGCATCCCGTGAAGAAAGCACCACACACACCGTACGCCGAGTACAAATAATGGAACAATCTGCTTTATCATTCGGTGCGGCAGAATGAGTCTTGAAGTCGCCGACAACTCTACCAAAGGACATGACCATGGAACTGAGCATGACATCTGTTACTTCAGGAGGCACAGGGTAAAAAGAGACAAGCACTAGTCGCTCTGACACTGGATCAGCAAGCACAAAGGACCCCGCGGTCCGAATGCTATTAATGGTATGGTCTTCAACACACTCAGCGTGTGTAAATAAAATGAAAACAAGCTGATCACGACGAAACATGTGAATGATATATTGACCTCGAAACCGCTTCCTTATTGCTGTTGCATAGTCCTTCAATTTAACATCGGGTAAAGCATCATAACAGACCCCTAGGGACAAGGTCGAACAAAACCGTTGTCCCCTCGGGTATAGTAGCAGGAACGTCAAGCATAAAAGTAGAACCTTCACGACGAAGATAGGGCTTCAAGCAGAGGCCCGTTGAAACATGGTCGGTGGAAACTTGCTATACGGAGAAGACGTCGCAGCAGAATATGTCTTCGGCGACTGAGAAGAAACAGAGAGAGGAGGGTTGACGTCATCATGCGTATCCACGGCATCGTCATCTGGTCTTCAACACATGGTCACGACCGGGGTGGATCCAGAAGAGCTAGTTGTCTTGGCTGTAACCCCGGAAGCACGCCCGTATGACGTCTGAGAAGTGGGTAGCTGGACATCGCCACAACGAGAAGGCGACACAGCGGCGCCACCACTCAAGAGACCAGGAGCGGAAGATCCGGAAGCAGGGTTAGAAAACACATCATTCCCACCGGAAGACGCCATTACTAATGGCGGCGCCCTTCTGGCCAGCTCGATTAGAAGATAAACAGAGCTGAAACGGAACGAAATATCGTACTCACGGATTGAAAGTAACACAAGACAATGTACAATACCCTTAAATGCAAGGTGAGCACAAAATTAGAGATCACAAGGCGCTGAAAACGGTACAAACGATACGATAATACGGAGCCCGTAACGATACGTAAGTGAGGTATTAACGCAAGGCACACTATCTGTTGTAGCCACTATAACTTTTGATATGCTTTTTAAATTGTTCTGCTCGCATATCTTCTTTGCCTGAGCTCCAGCAATTCATATAATTCATATATTAGGTGTACAGTTTCACATTCCTGGCGCGAGTGTAGCGAAATAAATCCTCAACCGGCATAAAATTGTTTAGAGGTGAAGTAGTGAACTTTGCCTTTCATGAAATTCACCAAAAGTGTTTAATGGGCTTTTGAAAAGTAAGTTCTAGAAATGATCCTTTAGAAATTTGAATACCTTTATGTAGAAGTTTTCGTGTTTTTTTGTTTCTACAGAGTTAACTTTCCCAATCTGCATTCTGTTCTTCACAAAATTATTAAATCGGGAAAACGTTTTTCTCTTTTCTAAACTCTTAACACAATTGTACAATTTCAGTGTGAGCCTAGAAATCATGAAAGGTGTTCTCCTTTTCTACTGTCTCGTATTTTATGCATGAACAACTGAGGAGGTTATAAAGTGTCCCTGATGTTTCTTAGATTCATCGACGCCAGTGTTCCAGAAAGCGGATATGTATTTCTTAGAACCTCCGAAATGTAGTGCCATCTAAGGGCAAATTTATTCGCAAGGGAGGTCATGGAACTGCGTGAAGTGGGCAGGTCATATCTATGTAAGCTGGTCTTGGTCTTTTTTTTTTTTTTTTTTTGATAGGAGGTTCAACGACCACCGTGAGCAACTCAATGGGCTATAAGCAGTCGCCCGTCCCTAATTTAGGGTCACTGGTTCCAGGGAAGGGAGAGAGCCAGTGCCGTAAGACAAACACAACATCCATGCCTGACCGGGATTCGAACCCGGACCCTTACGGACGAATGATCAGAGGCCAACGCCTTAGACCACTGCGCCACCGGGGCGGCGGTCTTGGTCTGTACACTGCCACTGCTCGACCGTGGCCAACGAGTTTCGGAAGGCCTGGTCAGCTTTTTGTGACGTCAGCAGCACCGTCCTTCGTTACACAGAGCACTGCGATTTTTCGAAAGATTATTATCTGTCTGCGCTAACAGTTTGACTTACGGATCAACAGGAAAACAAATGTAAACATAGAATCTTTAACTTAACAGACGAAGCTGATAATGTCTCTAAAGCTGTACATTATTTCTGCAAGGTTTACATGATTACCTTTTTGTTTGAAATTCAAAGAATCTCGCTTAACTGTAGCTACAACCGAACAGGAAAACTAAAGTGATACACACATTTCGAAGGACATAATTACGTTAAATTAAAAAATATGTGTACCTAATTAATTAAAGTAGCCGAATACTTTTATCAAAATGTGTAGTAATTAAACTACAACCGTTTAAAATATTTCTTTCGGAACTGTAAGAGGTTTTTGAAAAGTCAATGACTTACGTTTTGATCGGGACAAACTTCCTGGAGTTCTTTTTTTTTTTTTTTTTTTGATTGGAGGTTTAACGACCACCGTGAGCAACTCAATGGGCTATAAGCAGTCGCCCGTCCCTAATTTAGGGTCACTGGTTCCAGGGAAGGGAGAGAGCCAGTGCCGTAAGACAAACACAACACCCATGCCTCACCGGGATTCGAACCCGGACCCCGTTCGGACGAATGATCAGAGGCCATCGCTTAGACCACTGCGCCACCGGGGCGGCTTCCTGGAGTTCAAAATGTTCCGTCCTTTGTTCCAAATAGACATAGTTTCAATCAGGCGCATATTTAAAGGAAGAGCCCCAAAGGGTCTTGCCCCTCTCCCCCGAAAGTGTTTTATTATATATATATATATATATATATATATATATATATATATATATATATACACTGACGGAAAAAAAATCCCAACAATAAGAAGGGGTTGTGTTTGATAAACGACAGTTGGTAGGCGGTGAGAGTACATCTGTAAGATAACGTCTATGTAAATTTCGCGTTTGGCGCATACGTGTGGCGCAAGTAGCGCCCCTCGGAACAAGCAAAGCAGGTTTGCTGTAAATACGCGCTGTGATGTTCGTGAGCGTTAGTTATCGTTGAGATTCGACGTAGTGTGTTGATGTCAGTCAAGAATGCCTTTAAGAAGACGAAGAAGCCATTATCAACATCTCACGGAGTTTGAACGAGGTCGTGTAATAGGGCTACGAGAAGGTGGATTTTCGTTCCGCAATATTGCAGAATGACTTGGCAGGAATGTAGCCACTGTGCATGATTGTTGGCAGCGGTGGTCAAGGGAAGGTACTGCCTCAAGAAGACCGAGTTCCGACCGGCCACGTGGCACTATTGAGAGGGAAGACCGCCGTGTACAGCGTATGGCCGTGGCTCATCGTACAACGTCTGCGGCAACAATTCGAGCTGCAGTTGCCACCACAGTGACACAACGAACTGTTACAAATCGGTTACTTGAAGGACAGCTCCGAGACAGACGCCCTGTAGCGTGCATTCCACTTACTCCAAACCACTGCCGTTTGCGACGTCAGTTGTGTCAAGCTAGAGCTCATTGGAGGACGGAGTGGAGATCCGTTGTGTTTTTTGATGAAAGCCGGTTCTTCCTGGGTGCCAGTGATGGCCGCGTGTTGGTTAAAAGGAGGCCAGGTGAGCGGCTGCAATCAACCTGTCTGCGGCCGAGACACACTGGACCTACACCTGGAGTTATGGTCTGGGGAGCAATTTCCTATGACAGCAGGAGCACTCTCTGGGTTATCACACGCACCCTGACGGCACAGTTGTACGTCGGTCTGGTGATTCAACCTGTTGTGCTACCATTTATGAACAGCATTCCAGGGGGTGTTTTCTAACAGGATAACGCTCGTCCGCATACCGCTGTTGTAACCCAACATGCTCTACAGAGTGTCGACATGCTGCCGTGGCCTGCTAGATCACCAGATCTTTCATTAATCGAGCACGTATGGGACATGATTGGACGACAACTCCAGCGTCACCTCCAACCAGCATTAACCGTCCCTGTATTGACCGACCAAGTGCAACAGGCATGGAACTTCATCCCACAAACTGACATCCAGCACCTGTACGACACAATGCATGAACGTTTGCGTGCTTGCATTCAACATTCTGGCGGTTACACCGGTTATTAATGTACTAGCATTTCACATTTAAAATGGCTCTTCTCGCGCTTACAATAAGCTGTGATCTTGAAACCTTGATCGATTAAATATGTTACCTATACAAATGTATTGCCGCCATTTCATTTCTCTACAACTATTTTTCGTGGTGTTGGGATTTTTTTTTTCCGTCAGTGTATATATATGATGGATTTCAAAAACTTACAGGTTTTATCACCCCCTCGTCAAAAAAATTCTATATACGCCCCTGGTTTCAGTAACAAACAAGTTATTTGTATTTCCATTGTGCAGTTCATTTACTGAAGCTTAAATTTTTTAACTTTTCTTTCATCAGAAGCACTAACTTTGCGATCAGCTGAAACTTCAAGCACACGTTAAAGCATATGTTTGCAAACGATTTAATAAATTTGTTGAAAAAATAATAAAGAAATCCACTTTTACATTCAATGCATTTGCTGAAAAAGGAGACGTCTTTATTTTTCCTATAAAACATTTTAGTTACTTGTAGAATTATGGAATGCTGAGCATTGGATTTAAAAAATAAATATTCATACTTTTTGGATAGAAGTTTCCGGAAGATTATGTATGCTACTGAAATGGTATTAACGACAGACATTTTAAGCAGCGTCGGTTAAGCAAGTTAAAATACTCTTTATCATTTATTAAACGTTTATTTACATCATCACAAGTTCTCTGTAAAATCAAAAAGTAATGAACTTCCGAGACTTTAAGCACTTTGAAGAATGCGCAAGAGGTAAGGAGACAGCCCTCAGACGGGACGGTGGTCGTGACGTAGCAGCTCTCCCCACCCAAGGAGGTTAGAATAATACTTCTGGAGATGCCCCTAGCCTCTTAACCGTGAAGCCGCCAGGTGTGGGAATTTGACGTTGTTTACATAACACCAACGTAATTTCAATGGGTGTACTTTGGAATTGCGTGGATTTTGGTTGCAGAAACTGTGTTAATATTAAACCGGAATCAATTATGCTTCATAGACGAGTAAAGTTTTCAACTTTAATGTTACATTTTGTTTTTAATTCGCACTAATGTTCGTGTATTTCAATTTAAAATAAAAATGGGAAGTGGCTTCAAAATAATTAAGAATTTTATGAATTTAGCATTTTCTCACATATCGGAAGCAAGTTATGATGCGAAATTCGAAACATTTGCGACGAAAGAAGGCGATTCAGTGAACACACAATGCATTGCAATAGCATTGGAAATCATGAGCTTTCCCACACTTTGACGGCTGTCGCTCGCGGTAATAGGCTTCACACAAAGTGTACTGCCCCATTAACAAGGGCAGCTTCAGATATCTTATTCTAACATCCTTGGTTAGAATAAGATATCTGAGATGCCCTTGTTATTGGAGCAGTACATTTTGCGTGAAGCCTATAAACCCGAGCAAGAGCCGTCAAAGTGTGGGAAAGCTGATGCAATGTATTGTGTGTTCACCAAATCGCTTTCTTTCGTCACAAATGTTTCGAATTTCGCATCATAATTTGCTTCCGATGTGAGAAAATGCTAAATTCATAAAATTTTTAATTATTTTGGGGCCCTTTCTGATTTTTATTTTAAATTGAAATATACGAACGTTAGTGCGAATTCTAAACAAAAGATAACGTGAAAATTGAAAACTTCATTCATGTATGAAGTACAATTCATTCTGGTTTAATATTAACACGATTTTTGCAACCCAAAACCACGCAATTCCAAAATACAACTGTTTAAATTACATAGGTGTTCTGTAAACAACGTCAAATTCCCACACCTGGCGGCTTCACCGTTAAGAGACTCAGGGCATCTCCAGAAGTATTATTCTAACCTCCTTGTTGTGCCGCCCCGGTGGCGCAGTGGTCTAAGCGATGGCCTCTGATCATTCGTCCGGAAGGGGTCCGGGTTCGAATCCCGGTCAGGCATGGATGTTGTGTTTGTCTTACGGCACTGGCTCTCTCCCTTCCCTGGAACCAGTGACCCTAAATTAGGGACGGGCGACTGCTTATAGCCCATTGAGTTGCTCACGGTGGTCGTTAAACCTTCACTCTAAAAAAAAAATAATAATAACCTCCTTGTACCCACTCCAGCAACCCAGACCTTCATTTATCTCGATGACCACGGCCCGACTCGATCGAGCGTATAAGGGCGGACGCTCTCTATGGCCTGTGCGATGTGTAGTTATACTTTTCTGCGTCTAGTAGCGCAGTTAGCCTACTGTTATTATTCTGAGCCGGTGATGTGAATGTGTCCTGTAAATGGATTCCGAAGTTACCGTTTCTAATCGAACAACTTTATTTTTATTTTTTTTTATTTTTTTTTTTTTTTTTGATTGGAGGTTTAACGACCACCGTGAGCAACTCAATAGGCTATAAGCAGTCGCCCGTCCCTAATTTAGGGTCACTGGATCCAGGGAAGGGAGAGAGCCAGTGCCGTAAGACAAACACAACATCCATGCCTGACCGGGATTCGAACCCGGACCCCTTACGGACGAATGATCATAGGCCAGCGCCTTAGACCACTGCGCCACCGGGGCGGCCCTTTATTTTTGATATTCTCTGTTTAAATGTTACATTTTGTGGGCTTTATCACTTATTTCGTTTTTTTTCTTTTGATTGGAGGTTTAACGACCACCGTGAGCAACTCAATGGGCTATAAGCAGTCGCCCGTCTCTAATTTAGGGTCACTGGTTCCAGGGAAGGGAGAGAGCCAGTGCCGTAAGACAAACACAACATCCATGCCTGACCGGGATTCGAACCCGGACCCCTTATGGACGAATGATCATAGGCCAGCGCCACCGGGGCGGCATTTCGTTCAAGTTGATAATGTTTGTCAATTGGTGATTGTATAGAGTAGTACGAAATTTTTTCGTGCTTCTAGACCTCTAAGTGGGCTATTTTCATTTTTATTTTGCGAAACAGCAAGTTTAAAGCGGCGGTTAATAGTTCCTTTTACATTGTCTATTGTTTTTTTAGAAAAAAAAAAAGAAGAATAAATGAAATTTTTACCTATGCCTGTTTACTAATATTTCGTGAGCGGCGCCGTTTGCAAACTCGAAATATAAACATCTTGCACTGCCAGAATTCTATTCAGTGTTCTATACAAAACATCAACTTCCTTTTTTGTATTGGACGTTTAACGACCACCGTGCGCAACTCAGTGGGCTATAAGCAGTCGCCCGTCCCTAATTTAGGGTCACTGGTACCAGGGATGAGGACAAACCAGGGCCGTAAGACAAACACAACATCGATGCCTTACCGGGATTCGAACCCGGACTCTTTCGGACGATTGAACAGAAGCCATCGCTCAGACCACTGCGCCACTGGGGCGGCCAAAATGGTAACTTCCTCTGTAGTAAATTTTGTAAACAGAGCTATTTATGGATAAAGATCACCTGTTGCAGAAATATTTTAACACTAAATAGAAATCATCGCTCTTTTAACGTTAACGTGGAAAGAACGATGATTTCTATTTGGTGTTCCTGATCCACGTCGAGCGTTTGAATTAATATTTTAACTAACAGAGTGCAATGTTTACGTTTCTAAATTACAAACGGCGCCGTCCATGAAGCGTTTATAAACACACGCATCGGTAAAACGTTTTCTCATTCTTTTTTGCTTTTGTTTAAAAGTTTTAAAATAGGCTGTGAAAATTATTTTCCCTTTTATTGAATGCAAATTTATTTCCTCATTTCATTGAAACTCATTTGGGAAAATCATTTATTTTCATGAGATCTGTATTTCAATTTCCGTAGTTACTAGCATATTCACACCACGTGCCAATCTTATTTTAATGACTGGTGTAATGCAATACGCTTTATTCGGTAACTCATTCGTATTAGTTCACTAGCTATGACATCATTCCAATGCTTACCCTTTTTTTTTTTATTTATTTACTTTTTTTTTTAGTACGAAAACGAATTGTGATGTCACAGCCTAAAATATACTTTGACTCGGTAATTACATAGATTGTTACTCGTTCGTCTGACTTTGTTTCAGTCCTTTGATTGTTCAGTATAATATTCCAGAAAAATAAAATTAGAATTACTATTATTAAGCCTTTTGGCTTTCAACCTAGATAATAATCCTATAATAGGCAATCAGCGCCCTCCTGACGTTGGTGGAAATATATAGAACTACCAATGATTCCTACTTTCAGCGGTCAGATTAGATCAGATCTAATGTAGAGGATTTTAGGAAGGGAGTGTCTGACCCCAGGACTTAAACAACCCTTGGAAATAGGAAACTAGGACATTTGGGCTACATTGCCCGATAGGAAAGGGACACGGAAGCGAAGTAGAAAGGGGGAGGAAGACGGGTAAGACGAAGGATCTAAGCGCATTTGATCGTGGGCGAATTGTCGGGGTCAACGAGTGGGTCACTGCATCACGAAAGTCGTGCAGACACTGGGATTTTCACGAGCCACTGTGTCAAGGGTGCACCGTGAGTACATCAAATCCGGTAAAACCATCCCTGCAAGGGAACTGCTGTGGACAACAGCGTGCGGATGAGCGGGGTCATCGTCGGCTAGCTCGCATTGTAACAGCGGATAGACGGGCCACAGTGCAAGAAATCACTCGGCAATTTAACGCTGGAGCACTAAAATGTGTAAGCAGCCACACCATCGAGAACCATCTCCTCGCTATGGGGTACAGAAGCTATCGACTCACGAGGGTACTGCTGCTGACCGCACATCACAGGGTGCCAAAATTAGCATGGGCGCTGGAACATCACCACTGGACCCTAGGCACGTGGAAAAATGTTGCCTGGACTGATGAGTCGAGATTCACGTTGGTACATGCGGATGGCAGGATACGAGTACGGCGCAAACCACATGAAGCGATAGATCCTTCTTGCCGGCAGGGTACTCTTCAAGCTGGTGGGGGTGGCATTCTCGTCTGGGAACTGTTTACGTGGACTGAAATGAGACCCCTGGTACGTGTGACATCGACCCTCACAGGTCAACGTTACCGGAATATCCTGGAGGACTATTTGCTCCCGTTTGTGCGTCTTCAACATCCCACTGGGGACCTCATCCTGCAACAAGACAATGCACCGTGCGATCGCTCCCGAATTGTATCCGAATGATTGGATGAACACTCCATCGACGTGACCTCGCTTCCTTGGCCAGCTAGGTCACCTGACCTCAATCCCATCGAGCACATCTGGGATGCCATAGAGAGAGAGAGAGAGATGTTCGAGGCTCTGACCCCCTCCATCAAATCTTCGTGAACTGTGGGAGCTTGTTCAGGGGTCGTGGATCCGTATGGCTTCCCAACGCTTCCGGTTCTTGTCGAGTCCATCTCGAGACGAATCGCCGCCGTCATCAGGCCGAAAGGTGGTCCTACACGTCCCTAGACAGGTACCTCGAATTCAATTGCTCTTCAGTGTATATGCCACTCGTAGTTACAATTTCTGTTTGCCCCCTCCTGAAAACTAAATGATTGCCGTCTTGTTCGTGGTGAAAGGTATCAGAAGGTAAAAAGATTTTTTTTTAATTGGGGTGTTTTCAACCAGAAATTTTTGTTGACAGAATGGCAGACTGTTATTAACTTCTGGAGATTGGCTAATGTATACAAAATCGTTAGTAACAGGTATTGGTTGAATTATTCACCCTCCCCCCCCACACTCCCTCAGCCCCTTGAATTCAGTTTTGTTGTTGCCCCGTAAAGTTGCTGATTGTTCTCTCGAATATCTTTAGCTTCTATATAGCGATTTATTCGCAAACAGGTTTATTAATCGTAGTGTTTGTTTACGTTTAAGATTGTGGCCGCCGCCCCGGTGGCGCAGTGGTCTAAGCGATGGCCTCTGATCATTCGTCCGAAAGGGGTCCGGGTTCGAATTCCGGTGAGGCATGGATGTTGTGTTTGTCTTACGGCACTGGCTCTTTCCCTTCCCTGGAACCAGTGACCCTAAATTAGGGACGGGCGACTGCTTATAGCCCATTGAGTTGCTCACGGTGGTCGTTAAACCTCCAATAAAAAAAAAAAAAAAAAAAAAAAGATTGTGGCCTTGCACGTGATATTATCCGATGTATACATTACCACAGGCTTGTTAACGATTTACAAGATGTCAACCGAATTTGGGTAATGCAATTTTATGACCACTTTTAAAAGCTGTCTCTCTCTCGGTATACACTGAAGAGCAATTGAATTAGAGATACCTGTCTATTAACGTGTAGCACCACCTTTCGACCTGATGACGGCGGCGATTCGTCTCGGCATGGACTCGACAAGACACCCGAAGCGTTGGGAAACCATACGGATCCACGACCCTTGAACAAGCTCCCACAGTTCATGAATATTTGATGGAGGGGTCGGAGCATCGACCATCTCTCTCGATGGCATCCCAGATGTGCTCGATGGGATTGATGTCAAGTGACCTAGTTGGCCAAGGAAGCGAGGTCACGTCGTTGGAGTGTTCATCCAACTATTCGGATACAATTCAGGAGCGATGGCACGGTGCATTGTCTTGTTGCAGGATGTTGAAGACGCAGAAATGGTCGTCCAAGATGTCCCGGTAATGTTGACCTGTGAGGGACGATGTCACACGTACCAGGGGTCCCATTTCAGTCCACGTAAACATTCCCCAGACGAGAATGCCATCCCCACCAGCTTGAAAAGTACCCTGCTGGCAAGGATCCATCGCCTCATGTGGTTTGCGCCGCACTCGTATTCTGCCATCCGCATGTACCAACGTGAATCTCGACTCATCAGTCCAGGCAGCATTTTTCCACATGTCTAGGGTCCAGTGACGATGTTCCCGCGCCCATGCTAATCTTTGCACCCTGTGATGTGCGGTCAGCAGCGGAACCCTCGTGGGACGATGGCTTCTGCACCCCATAGCAAGAAGATGGTTCTGGATGGTGTGGCTGCTTACACGTTTTTGTGCACCAGCGTTAAATTACCGAGTGATATCTTGTACTGTAGCCCGTCTATCCGCAGTTACAATGCTAGCTAGACGACGATAACCCCGCTCATCCACACGCTGTTGTCCACGGCAGTTGGCCCTTGCAGAGATGGTTTTACCGGATTTGATGTACTCACGGTGCACCCGTGACACACTAACTCGTGAAAATCCCAGTGCCTGCACGACTTCCGAGATGGAGTGACCCATTCATCGGGCCCCGACAATTTGCCCACGATCAAATGCGCTTAGATCCTTCGTCTTACCCATACTGCGTCCGACTCTTACTGAATCCCGTCACATCACTCCATATATTGTCGGATCGCTGCATACGCCATGTCGTTTCCGTTTACAGAGCCGCCCACAGTGCCACATTTGCATAACGCCAGCTGTCTCTAATTCAATTGCTCTTCAGTGTATATGCAAAGCGTTCCACAATTCGGGTGTATTCCGATGTCTCACATTCCTGTGTTCGATAGCTCGTTGCATGGCATCCTAAATGTGTTCTATCACGTTCAGATCTGAGGACTTGGGTCGGAATGGCAAAACCCCAAACTCAGATGAATGCTCCTCTAACCATAATGTGGCGTTCCGACACTTGGGTGGAGGTGCATTATCCTGTTGGAACAGGCCCAAATCATCAGCATGAATACAGGACATGAACGGGTGTACTTCGTCAGAAATGATGCGCACATAGCGTTGGCCGGTCACCGATGCTTGTAGACGTACCAGGGGTTACAGTGAAGTCCATCTAAACACACCCCATACGACTACGGATCTCCCACCATCCGGTCCAGTTCCCTGTCGACAGGCGGGATCCATGGCTTCATGGGATTTGTGCCACACACGAATCCTTCCAGCTTCCCGATAAGTTGAAAACGCGACTGGTCAGACCAGGTTGCTTGTTTCCAGTCATCAAGTGGCGGTGTTGCCGTGCCCAAGCAAGGCGCATAGCTTTGTGTCATGCACCCATCAAGGGGACTCGAGTTGGGCGTCGGCTCCCAAAGCCCATATCGTACAGGGTACGTTGCACAGTCCGGATGCTGATGCTTGTTGAGACTCCAGCATTGAATTCCGATTATACCTGCGAGAGTGTTGCACGCCTATCGCGTGAAACGATTCTTGACAGCCGACGATGGTCACGTTCACCAAATGTGTTTTTACGACCACACTGGTATCGCAGGTTGGAAATTTTGCCGGAATTCTTGTAGTGAATGCAATGGTCGTCCGTGAAAATCCGAACTTCGTCTCTACCTCCGAAATACTATGGCCCATCTCACGAGCGCCAACTATGACACCGCGTTGAAAATAGCTTAGATCGTTATTACTTGTCATTCTCATGCCAAAACCAGCTCTGACAGCTGGCAAGGATGTCTATCGATTTATATACGCACTGGCGGACGCAACCGAGTACGCGGATAGGTGACGCTGCTACATATTTTGCATAAGCTTGTCTGTACCAGTTTTTTCTGGCACTTCAGTGTGTATATATATATATATCGGGATGTAAGGTCAGGTGATGCGTAACATCACAGCCTCTCCTTGACAAATGTCAACCCCGCCTTCTCGTGGTACATCCTGTTCCCACTAAAGGGGCTCTGACGACCGCCAATAGCGGTATAACTATACCATCGGGATTAGAGGAAATTCTACCCCACACTCACCAACCCGCTTGGCCAGCGTGGTGAGTTATGGCCAAACCCCTTGTAACGTACCAGGAGATGTGACGTACCTGCCAGAAGGACGCACACGACATAAAGGCAGATAGCAATTAGAATCAATGTCTGCGTAGCTCAGTTGGTAGAGCTGCTTGTTCCGGAATAAGCGTACTCGGGTTCGGATCCCGGCGTAGACCAAGAATGACGGAGGAATTCACTTCGTTATAATGGCGCCCGAACTATCCGGATGACCCGACCGTTCACAATCTCGCAATGGTGTGATGTTATTTCCACACCGCGAGATAGGAAAAATAAGAGCAGCACTTCGAAAAAAAAAATAAAAAATAAGGGAGAGATGATGTAACGTACCAGGAGATGTGACGTACCTGCCAGAAGGACGCACACGACATAAAGGCAGATAGCAATTAGAATCAATGTCTGCGTAGCTCAGTTGGTAGAGCTGCTTGTTCCGGAATAAGCGTACTCGGGTTCGGATCCCGGCGTAGACCAAGAATGACGGAGGAATTCACTTCGTTATACCCTCCAAAATGATTCCACAACTTAAATCTTGGCCCTCAGTCTCCGGCAGCTGGAATGTACCTGGCCAAGGCAGCGGCCAGTGCGACATGAAGGCAGAGGGTGCTAAGAATCTCCGGAGGACCGGACTAGGCTGCCATCTGATGCTGACCTTGGCTACGTACAACGGACGCTCCCTATCTTCTGATTCAAGGCTTCTTGAATTGGAAGAGGAACTACAAAGGATCAAATGGGACATCGTGGGGCTAAGTGAGGTAAGGAGAAAAGGAGAAGATCTCATCGAACTGAAAAGTGGACATCTCTTCTACTATCGTGGGACAGATACTGGCAGAACTAGTGGTGTTGGATTTATAATAAACAAGAAACTGAAGGATAAAGTTGTAGAAGTTGAAAGTTCCTCTGACAGAGCTGCACGACTTGTTATCCAACTCTCGAAAAGATACCAGGCTCAGATTATTCAAACTTATGCACCCACCACAAGTCATCCTGAAGAAGAAATTGAAGAATTTTATGAGGAAATTTGTCATCTAAATAATAAAGGTAAGCAGCACTTGAAAATAATTATGGGAGATTTCAATGCAAAAATAGGGCAATGGCAACAGAATAAAACTTCAGTAGGTAAATTCGGTCACGGCAACAGAAACCAGCGTGGAAATACTCTCGTTGAGTTTGCAGAGGCAGAAGGGTTTTTCATCTTGAACTCCTTCTTCAAGAAAAAGCCACACAGGAAATGGACATGGAGACATCCAAATGGGACGACAAGTGAAATTGATTTTATTATGTGTAACAAAAAATTCGTCATAGAAGACTGCAGTGTGCTAAACAAGTTCAACACAGGTAGTGACCATAGATTGATGAGATGTAAGATGCACCTCAACACCAAACTTGAACGTGGCAAGCTCATAAGACAAACAAAATCTATTGACATAACCAACCTTAAAAAACACCATAATACCTTCAAGTTGGAACTGAAGAACAGGTTCTCTGCTTTAGAAGGCCTAACATCGAAAGAAGTGGACATCTCTGAAGTTAACAGAAAAGTAACCAAAGCTCTTATGGAAACAGCAACAAAATTAGCTGGGTCTAAGAACAAGTTGCATGTAAACAAATTATCAGGAAAAACGAAAATGTTGATGCAAAAAAGAAGAGTGATGAGGACAACTAAAGAAGATGTGACTTCCAAAGTGGAATATATAGAGCTATGCAAGACAGTAAGAAAAAGTATCACTGAAGACGTAAGAAAATTCAACTGTGGACTAGTGAGGAAAGCAATTGAAAACAACTAAAGCCTAAAGATAGCAAAGGGACATCTCAGTAAGGGAAGAAAACAGATTATGGCACTGAGAAAAGAAGATGGTTCTGTAACAAGAAATAGAGGCGAAATTTTGACAAGAGTGAAAGATTTCTACTCCAAATTATATGAAAGGGATGATACATGCACTCCAGACATCATGAAAGATACCAGTACCAGAGTTCCTCCAGTCCTTCCAGCAGAAGTTGCACATGCAATCAAGAACATGAAGCGGGGAAAAGCTCCAGGAGAAGATGGAATTACTGTAGACATCATACAAGAAGCAAGTGGAGAAATTGAAACAGTACTCGCCCAAATTTTCACTCGATGCCTTAATGAAGGAAAGATTCCTGAGGATTGGAACAATGCTACAATGATCCTGCTACATAAGAAAGGTGGCATTGAGGATCTCAGGAACTACAGACCTATCAGCCTCCTATCAGTAGTTTATAAAATCTTCACTAAAGTTCTTTCACACCGCTTGAAGGTAACACTGGACATGGCTCAACCGAGAGAACAAGCTGGATTCAGGAGTGGCTACAGTACAATAGATCATATCCACGTACTGAGAGAACTAATTGAAAGAGCGAGGGAATATGAACTTCCATTGTGCATGGCTTTTATCGATTATGAAAAAAGCCTTTGATTCGGTGAAACCATCAGCAGTTACAATGGCTCTGAAAACCTGCGGTATTGAAGATGCATACATTAATATTATTAATAACATCTGTGAAAATGCAAGTGCAAAGATTCGGCTGTTTGAAAATACAACACACATAAAAATTGGAAAGGGAGTGAGACAAGGTGACACCATATCTCCGAAGCTCTTTAATGCCACATTAGAGGGTGTTTTTCAGTCGCTGAGCTGGGAAAACAAAGGGATAAAGATTAATGGTGATTATCTAACCCACCTTCGTTTTGCTGATGACGTAGTCAATTTTGCAACTACCCCATCAGAGCTGCAGAGTATGATCCAGGAACTTGCTGACAAGAGTAAAGAAGTGGGATTAAAAATGAACTTTCAGAAGACAAAAGTGATGTTCAATGCTTTTACAAGAAATGAAGATTTATTGATTGATGGAGAAAAGCTGGAGATAACAGACACGTACGTTTATCTTGGACAGCAGATATCAAGTGAGGGTCACATTGATGAAGAAATTAATCGGCGTACAAAACTT
This sequence comes from Macrothele yani, assembly GCA_039090855.1. Classification (NCBI taxonomy): domain Eukaryota; kingdom Metazoa; phylum Arthropoda; class Arachnida; order Araneae; family Macrothelidae; genus Macrothele; species Macrothele yani. Next base: position 159,056,869 of record CM077009.1, read on the forward strand.
GCCTGGAGAGCTTTTTGGAAGAAACAGCATAATTTTCAAGAGCAATATGCCATTATGTCTTAAAAGAAAAGTGTTTGATCAATGCATCCTTCCAGTGCTTACGTATGGTGCAGAGACGTGGACCTTAACTAAAAGAGATATACAAAGACTGCAGACAACTCAAAGCAGCATGGAGAGGTGCATGCTTCGTGTAACCAGGAGAGATAAGAAGAGGAACTCGTGGATCCGAAAAATGACAAGAGTGGAAGACATCATGATCAGAGTTAAATCCCTGAAATGGCAATGGGCTGGACATACTGCCAGAAGGACAGATCATCGATGGACAGCCGAAATTTTAGATTGGATTCCAAGGGACAGGAAAAGACCCAGAAGAAGACCACATGGGAGATGGGTGGATGAAATTCGAAAGTATATATATATCATCATCATCATCATTGTCAACCGTTATCAATCCACTGCTGGACGAAGGTCTGCCCAAGTTTCCTCCACAACGGTCTGTCTTGTGCCAGTCTCCTCCATGTCACCCCCGCATACTTTCGAATTTCATCCACCCATCTCCCATGTGGTCTTCTTCTGGGTCTTTTCCTGTCCCTTGGAATCCAATCTAAAATTTCGGCTGTCCATCGATGATCTGTCCTTCTGGCAGTATATCCAGCCCATTGCCATTTCAGGGATTTAACTCTGATCATGGTGTCTTCCACTCTTGTCATTTTTCGGATCCACGAGTTCCTCTTCTTATCTCTCCTGGTTACACCAACATGCACCTCTCCATGCTGCTTTGAGTTGTCTGCAGCCTTTGTATGTCTCTTTTAGTTAAGGTCCACGTCTCTGCACTATACGTAAGCACTGGAAGGATGCATTGATCAAACACTTTTCTTTTAAGACATAATGGCATATTGCTCTTGAAAATTATGCTGTTTCTTCCAAAAGCTCTCCAGGCAAGTTTTGTACGCCGATTAATTTCTTCATCAATGTGACCCTCACTTGATATCTGCTGTCCAAGATAAACGTACGTGTCTGTTATCTCCAGCTTTTCTCCATCAATCGATAAATCTTCATTTTCTGTAAAAGCATTGAACATCACTTTTGTCTTCTGAAAGTTCATTTTTAATCCCACTTCTTTACTCTTGTCAGCAAGTTCCCGGATCATACTCTGCAGCTCTGATGGGGTAGTTGCAAATATATATATATATACGTATATATCAGTGCTAGAAAAATACCATGTTTGAGATGTAAAACAACAATCTAGTTGCCCGGAGCAGGCAATTGAATTTGAAAACAAAAACGTTTTGAACAGAATTTCTTACTACAAGGAAAAAGACAGTCATCGCACGTCATGTTTCATTTCATTGCTAATTACTAGAAGTTGCATTTTTTTATAGAGTGCAAAGGACAGAATAATATCACTTCTTTAATTACATTATGCTCGAAGTCCAGAAATTGGAACCATATGTAGTCTTACCCCAATTGTTGTTTATGCCGTCCCGGTGGCACAGTGGTATAAGCGATGGCTTATGATCATTCGTCCGGGTTCAAATCTCGTGTGGCATGGATGTTGTGTTTGTCTTACGGCACTGGCTCTCTTCCTTCACTGGAACCCGTGACCCTAAATTAGGGATGGGCAACTACTTATGGCCCATTGAGTTGCTTACGGTGGTCATTAAAGCTCCAATAAAAAAAAATGTTGAGCATAAAGCTGCTATAAAAAATTGCTCCAACAAGACTGGTTCAGATAAGCACGTTAGAGAAACTAGTCACAGCATGGATTGGAATTATTTTTTTTTTTTGTTTGGAGGTTTAACGACCACCGTGAGCAACTCAATGGGCTATAAGCAGTCGCCCGTCCCTAATTTAGGGTCACTGGTTCCAGGGAAGGGAGAGAGCCAGTGCCGTAAGACAAACACAACATCCATGCCTCACCGGGATTCGAACCCGGACCCCTTACGGACGAATGATCAGAGGCCAGCGCCTTAGACCACTGCGCCACCGGGGCGGCGGATTGGAATTCCCTTAAAGTCATCAGTTTCCAAAGCAATTTTCAAAAAAGAAAGCTAAAAGAAGGAATAGAGCTTAAGAAAAATCAAAATTCCATCATCAACTACTGCAGAGAATTTTCCCTGCCTAACATCTGGCAGGATTTGATGAAAAATAACCGTAACCGTCAAGGTTAACCGCGATAGTGACGGGAATACGCAAGGGTTAAAAGTGACAGCAAAAAAAAAAAAAAAAAACAGTCTGAAGAAGAAGTTATTTTCTCTGAAAATTTGAAATTAATATAAAAAAAATTCCTAGTAAAAATTATCATAATAGTAGTTTTTGATTAGTAAACAAATGTTGTTTATAGTCAGTGACGGGATGCATGCCTCTGATGGAAGTAGCCTCGGTGTTTGGTGACAAAGGATGAACTTTTTTTTTATTGGAGGTTTAACGACCACCGTGAGCAACTCAATGGGCTATAAGCAGTCACCCGTCCCTAATTTAGGGTCACTGGTTCCAGGGAAGGGAGAGAGCCAGTGCCGTAAGAAAAACACAACATCCATGCCTCACCGGGATTCGAACCCAGACCTCGTTCGGACGAATGATTAAAGGACATCGCTTAGACCACTGCGCCACCGGGGCGGCAAAGGATGAACTTCAACTAAAGGAACATGGCATAATCATTAAATTTCACAAATGCCAATTTCCCCCAACATAGTACCGTTTCATACTAATTTCAGCACCGTGACCGTGAAACTTGAGATACACGGTTTTGTACATTGAAAATGTGGCATACAGACCCTTAAAGCAAAAATGCAAAATATGTAAACAAAAAAAAAAGTTCATCTTATTTTTTAACTTAACAAATGAGAATCCTTTGTTGTTGTTTTCTAACCTTAAAAAATAAATTTTCCTGGGCATTCGGCTTTTACTACGTGTGCAGGTATATAATTTCTGCCCATGCCCAGCTCTGCATGCAATTTTTCAAGCTCTGTTATTTATCGCTTCCGATATTTATCCACTGCTGCGTGATCTCCGGTTTTCTTCTACAACTTTCTGTCGCAAGCTAGCCCCTTCAATGTCACTCCGACATTATTCCGAATTTCATCCATCCATCTCCCACATAGTCTTTTTATGGTTCATTTCCTGACTCTTGGAGTCCAGTCTAGTTTTCCAGTTGTTCAACGGGGGTCAGTTGCAGCAAAAACATGACCTGCCCATTGCCATTTCAGCAATATTTCTTTGTTTTATAAATGGGTTTTTAATTAGTAACATTTTATATAAGAGGGAAACACAGATGAGGTGGTGCAATTATGTATGGTTTGCACTGGGCACAAGAAATGCCTGGTTGTGCCTCGGCACAAGCATATTATTCCTAGCAGAGGAATGCCTCATATTGCAATTTTCTATGTAACCATGTCCTTAGAAACTTGCAACTGCCCTGAAAGCAGAGGGGATCAAATGCGCCTCTCGAGAAATACCGCTGAACTTCGTACAAACAGTAAATACACTGACGGAAAACAAAATCCCAACACCAAGAAGGGGTTGTGTTAGATAAACGACAGTTGGTAGGCGGTGAGAGTACATCTGCAAGATGACGTCTATGCAAATTTCGCGCTCGGCGCATACGTGTGGCGCTAGTAGCGCCCCTCGGAACATGCAAAGCAGGTTTGCTGTAAATACGCGCTGTAACGTTCGTGAGCGTTAGTTATCGTTGAGATTCGACGTAGTGTGTTGATGTTAGTCAAGGATGTCTTTAAGAAGGCGAAGAAGCCATTATCAACAGCTCACGGAGTTTGAACGAGGTCGTGTAATAGGGCTACGAGAAGGTGGATTTTCGTTCCATAATATTGCAGAACGACTTGGTAGGAATGTAGCCACTGTGCATGATTGTTGGCAGCGGTGGTCAAGGGAAGGTACTGCCTCAAGAAGACCGGGTTCCGGCCGGCCACGTGGCACTACTGAGAGGGAAGACCGCCGTGGCGCATCGTACCGCGTCTGCGGCAGCAATACGAGCTGCAGCTGCCACCACAGTGACACAACGAACTGTTACAAATCAGTTACTTGAAGGACAGCTTTGAGCCAGACGCCCTGTAGCGTGCATTCCACTTACTCCAAACCACTGCCGTTTGCGACGTCAGTGGTGTCAAGCTAGAGCTCATTGGAGGACGGAGTGGAGATCTGTTGTGTTTTCTGATGAAAGCCGGTTCTGCCTGGGTGCCAGTGATGGTCGTGTGTTGGTTAGAAGGAGGCCAGGTGAGCGCCTGCAACCAACCTGTCTGCGGCCGAGACACACTGGACCTACACCTGGAATTATGGTCTGGGGAGCAATTTCCTATGACAGCAGGAGCACTCTCGTGGTTATCCCACGCACCCTTGACGGCATAGTTGTACGTCGGTCTGGTGATTCAACCTGTTGTGCTGCCATTCATGAACAGCATTCCAGTGGGTGTTTTCCAACAGGATAACGCTCGGCCGCATACCGCTGTTGTAACCCAACCAGCTCTACAGAGTGTAGACATGTTGCCGTGGCCTGCTAGATCACCAGATCTGTCACCAATCTAGCACGTATGGGACATCATTAGACGACAACTCCAGCGTCAACCCCAACCAGCATTAACCGTCCCTGTATTGACCGACCAAGTGCAACAGGCATGGAACGCCATCCCACAAACTGACATCTAGCACCTGTACGACACAGTGCATGAACGTTTGCGTGCTTGCATTTAACATTCTGGCGGTTACACCGGTTATTAATGTACCAGCATTTCACATTTAAAATGGCTCTTCTCGCGCTTACATTAAGCTGTGATCTTGAAACCTTAATCGATTAAATATGTTACCTACACAAATGCATTGCCGCCATTTCATTCCTCTACAACTATTTTTTCGTGGTGTTGGGATTTTTTTTTCCCGTCAGTGTATGTCATTTTTCCTCTGAAGGTAATGAATTAGAGAATCCCTCCTCAATAGGGTAGAAAAGGTGTGTGTGTGTGCATTCTTTTTTTTTTTTCGGAGGTTTAACGACCAACGTGAGCAACTCAATGGGCTATAAGCAGTCGCCCGTCCCTAATTTAGGGTCACTGGTTCCAGGGAAGGGAGAGAGCCAGTGCCGTAAGACAAACACAACATCCATGCCTCACCGGGATTCGAACCCGGACCCCTTTCGGACGAATGATCAGAGGCCAACGCCTTAGACCACTGCGCCACCGGGGCGGCCGTGTGCATTCTCATTGTGTATTCTAGAAAACAACACCATCATACATTTACAACCCACATTCCATGCTAAAAAGGTAGGGTGAATAGACATTCGGGTTTTGGAGGACATGTCCTTATGTCCTCCAGGCGATAAGGTAGCCTAAATGTCTGGCTTTTTGAATAAGGAATACTTCAAATACATTTTAATCAAATTCTCCCATTGTAATCATATATCTTGTCAGGCCATCACTAAAATGTATTCATTCTTTTCTGTATTCTTGTTGGCACCCTCACTCCTCTTCCAGACAGTTTGTTCCTGCAGCTGCGTGCTGCAGTGCATCAACAGCACAGAGAAAACACGCCAGTCTGTTAGTCTATCGTTCATCACACATGGACAGTGCTGTGCGGTGTAGTGTTGCAAACAGTCAGCTTATACTGCTTGTTTTGTGAGTCGTTGCTATGAGTTTTTTATATTTATAATTCAAGTTTCTTAATCAATCTGCGAGGGGTTCACTGCTAGTTAAATTCAATTTGAAATACACGCCATGTTCTGAATTTCACAAATATTTCTTAAAGAAACCAGATCTACTGAAGAAATCTCTTCCAGTGAAAAATATAAGAAAAAAGTCCAGCAGAAAAAAATCTTTATTTTTTAAAGTTTCACACATATAAATTCTCAAACTGTAAAGTTTAAATACAGAGTATGTGCATTTACATTTATTTCTGTACAAATTTATTGTCCTCCTTTTTTCTCCAAATGCCCTCCCATTCCGAAAAGTCATCTGGTCACCCTGTGAAAAGGTGTATGCCAAAACACACTTCTGCCACTTGATAATGCCAGCAATACCTGTAAACCATAGGAACAAATACTCATCACCAAATTTTATTTTATAACCTTGAAGTACAATTTCAGAAACCGATTTTGGTATCACTCGACTGTAAAGCCCGAGGTTTCTCTAATGCATTTTCCTTCTGTTTTTCGACAGATCTCCATAAAAGTGGTATCAATACAATCTTCAGTTCAGAGGAAAGAAGGTTCATACAAAAAAAGTTAGATAGACAACGGATTTACCTTTTTTAAGCACCTCAAAGTAACCTCACTCGCTTCGGCAGCGAACGCAAGCCTCTACGTTAAGACTAACCGTCTGCTATCGTTAAGTTACTTTCACGGCAAAGCTTTCTTAAGCAGACGCTTCCACGGAAAAAAGAGACGACACTTCCTGTGACGTAGGGACTCCGAGGCTGGCGATTAGGTTGAAAAATTATCACAGTATCCTACGTCTGGGTCCAGAGTATTGTTTCCCACGACGATGACCATGCATTATCGGCGAAAAATTTTCCAAGGTTCAAAGCACAAGCATGCAAAGAATGAATAAAAATAAAAAGGAGCTCAGCTATCAGTTATTAGATAAAATTGAAATGCAACTTAAATACAGCTTTTTTTTTTATGACAATTACTGCGAAAACATGCTCCAACAGAAACACAAAGGGAAAGAAGAAAAAAAAAAACATTGTGCTGTTTAACAATGAATTTTGCTACAGTATAACATAATTTTATGCAATCATTTAAAATACATACTCAATGAAAATGTGGCTTCAAAACACAGAAATATGTCATGTGCAATAACACATAGAATGAAGAAGGATTCCAAATAAAAAAATTCTCTAAGTTGTTGAAATGATAAAAACACTTCACGTTTTGCAGAAAAACAACAGCTTTCCACAAGAGAAAAAAATTCTCTGTGCTTTTCCGTATATAACATTGTTATTATTCACCCCAGTGAGGAGGCAAATGAACACAACACACACACACACAAAATGCTACACCTATGCCACATTTAAGATCAAACTTGGATAATTAGCTGTAAGCTAATAAAAGTTAATTAGCTGTAAGCTAATTAAAAGTTAATTAACTGTAAGCTAATTAACTTTTCTGCCATGTCAGCCACTTCAGATGTGTATAAATTTGTCTGCTAAGGATAAAAAGTAACACTTCCCACTCATAAAAATAAATTAAAAACTCTCAGCACTGATGATTGTCCACATTTCAAACAGTGACTGAATAAGCACTTGGCATATTTCAAAAGCAGTCAAATTAATAAATGGCAATGTAAAAATTTGTATATACATGTCTTCTTTATGTCGAAAAAGCCTTATATTATATACAGAACATCTCTAAGATATCCAGGATATATAAGTCACTTTACTTGACACATTTTTCACTAAAATTCTTCATCTATTGCAGAGCAACACATTTCAAGCATCACTCATCACCAACAAAACTTGAATAACAAATAACAGTCCAGAAAGACCGACAACCAGCCATTCTGAAAGTGCTCCTTTCAAATTGTCCCAGAACACTACACAAATTAAAATGTATAAAAACCCAAGTCATAAATTTTCCACAAGAAGGGATAATGTGAAACAGACATTGCATGAAAAATGAAAACAGCAATACAGGAATCTGAGGAACTTTTAAATAGGCATTTGATGGAAACGTCATATTTTCTTTGTGTATGATATTTTTTATATGTATGCGTGGCTTGAATGAGATACTTTGGTGCCCAAAGTAGACAAACAAATAAGAAAAGCAACATGTGCGCTGTCCCAATTATAGACGATGAAAGAATAATTTCAAATGTATTCAACAGCTATTTTGGTGTTCCTTATTAGTTAAATCCCAGTTATGAGGAGAAACAAACTACAGAAACCTGGCATCACCTCCCACAAATCCATCCATCGATTTAAGTCATAGAATAGTGATGTCAGTTCTTCATTATGCATAAACACTTAGTGCAGTATATAATTACCACTGATGTAAGTGCTTATATATACAACAAAGAACCAACATTCCTACACCATGACTTCAAGTTCAATCTTTTACCTCATGCAAGTGTACCACAGCATTTTGTTCACAGGCACAAAAGAACCAACATTTATACACAAAAAAGAACCAACATTCCTACACCATGACTTCAAGTTCAGGATTTAACTCAGGCAGGCGTACCACAACGTTTTGTTCACAGGTACAAAAAGGTATCGAACATGATTAATGCACATATTTAGAATGGCAAAAATATGAACATTTCTTACAACTGAAATTACTACTCTAATAGGAACATTATTTGAACAATTTCCACATTATCTACAATTTTCAACAGGATTATTTTCACTATTGTTAAAGGAATTATATTTACATACGGTTACCTTTTCCATTCTTTTTTTTTGGGGTTCATGACAGGCTCAGATGATTTTGAATAGCATAAAATAGTGCAATTAAATCACATACAGTGGATAATAAGCATGTAACACACACACTACTTCAAACCATCCAAGACTACCATATATCATGAAAGAGAGAGAGTAGCAAAGGTTGGGAAACATAGCCATTAACAACAGCAGAAAAAATACATCTGTTAAAGCACGCGAAACTGCAAAATCAAGCAGTTATATACCCAAGGCAAAAGACTTGGTCATGTGAATCCCAGAAAATGCTTAAATATGTATCTTACATAGTTTTTTGCAACAGCACAAACATTGATATTGAATAATTGCAAAATCAATTAATTTAAACATGCTACGTCAATACATTCCACCAAGCTGTTGTGTGATAATCAGAAGTTAGCTCATCAAAGAAAGACAATCCAAGATAAATGTATATCTGAAGGAACAAGAATTTACTTACTGTTGCCATATAAAATGTTTGCATTTACAGCAATATCAGCAAATCGCTAGAGTTCAACTGACATTCATCGCATGATGCACACACCTTTTGTACTTCATACTCAATGTTTTTCTCATATAGACATTCCTGAATCTGGTTCTCCCATGATTATCCTTCTCAAGAGCGGCGGGTCCACTATATCTCACACTGGAGTCATTTAAGATCTTTGTCTTTTTAATCAGGAAAATACACCAGTGTGTGGGATTAGCTCGCAGCTTATGGTTGAAGTTTGTCATTCCTTATAAGGGTTATGGAACAAAACCCAGTGAGTTGGAGTCTTTCGGCCAAAGCCACACAGAACTAGCTGGTACCCCAACAATATTTATACTGTTGAATCTGCATCAGCTTCCAAAATTCACAGAGGCCCTTGTCGATGTCAATTTATCAAACTGATGTATCAATATTAAATTTAGGCAAATATCTACACTCTAAGTTTATGTACTAAGGGATTTTTTTTTCTTTTGAACTTCAATGACCTTTGTTTCCATATTAAAGCTTGAACAAAATTATTAACATCAATTGAATTAGCTGTAAGCAGGTAAGCAGAGCACAACTCTTGAAAGGTGTAAAGAAATACCTGTTCTCCTCTGTATGTATTCATGGAAATAGAAAAAAAAAAAAAAGGCAAATATGTAGTTTAACATCCTAAATTATTTCGTCGGAAAACTTTAAGGATTTCGAAAAAGTAAGATGTACAGATTTTGAAATATGCAATTTAAAGGCAAATGGTGAAATTTTTTTGTCATTGTGGTGCATTTTAAACATCTTTAACGTAATATTTATGAGCAAGTACAACGCTGTGAACAGAAGCTCTGGCAGGCCTAACAGAATTCCGCGACGACGACATCAAGCTTTGCTTCGCTGAAACGATGGTCTCGTTCCGCCGGCCATCTTGCTGGCAGAAATGTACAAGAGGAACGGTGAACAGTCTTGTCAGAAAAGGTTTCCAATTTTCAGTGCTGCACAACAGAAAATAGATCATTTCTCACCCATTTATTGACATCAAAATCTGATAATTTCTTGTTTTTTTTTTTTCGTGTAGGATTCATTGATGCGCAATGTATGAACTCACTACTTTGAGAAGTTCTTTTGGTTTTTTTTGTAATCCAATTTGAATGAATTGCAAACAACGCTCTGCAAAGGAGGAGAAAAGCTTTTATTTTCCGATGCCACATAAATTCCTTTGAGCAGAACGATGCCTCTACTTTAATGGTTTCATAGAAGAAAAGAAGGCATCTGCATACTTTCTATTTTGCACCAGAGAATGATATGCGTAACGTCAAAGGAATTGTCACCATGTATTTTGAAAAACTGCGACAGAAATGAATAACTACTTTCTTTAGAGTAGCACTACAAATTCAAATGTTTTGCTCCCAAGAATGTTCCCCGTTTCTCTCGTACTTTTCGACCAGCAAAATGGGTGCCAGAACGAGAGCTTCATTTCAGCAAAGCCAAGCCTCCTGTGGTTACCTTGGCGTTGTGGTAGGCCTGCAGCAGCTGTGCTCACGTCATCGAACTTAGAGGTCAGTTTTACCGGAAAAATCTTTAAAATGTATTTCACAGATGACATTTTTTTACCATTTGCCATTACATTGCATACTTTAAAATCTGCACATCTCACTTTTACGAAATCCTTCAACTTAGTTTAAAACCCAGGCTCCATGTGACAATAACACATAAACATAAAAAACGAGCAAAAACACAGTCACATATAGTAAACGGGTTCGTATAGCGGTAGCTTTCGGTCGTCCTACGACCTTGATCACCCGTGATCGACTGGTTGCCAGAACTACAATTTAAAATTGGGGTGTTGGAAATGTTGCCAGATTTTAGAAGGGAGATCCAAATAAATGGGATTTGGTGAGGGGTCTCTGAATTGCAGTTTTTGGTGAACAAAATTTCAATGCTTTCTTGGAAATGCAGAGATGCTTTTTGTTGATGAACGGGGCAACTTTTTTAGTTTCTTTCCAAATGGGAACTGCAGAGGTGTCTTTTAAATGTTAGTGCAGATAAAGTTGTCTTTGGAAGATCATTGGAAACATCTTTTTTGGGTTCACCAAGTCTTGTATTGATGCTTCGGTATGTGCTTCCAATATACACTGAGGGACCAGAGGAAGTTGAAATGGGAATAGCATAAACTCCAGGGGTGTGACAGGATCCCTGTCTTTAAGCAGGCACATTATTGCAGAAGGGTTTGATTTCACTGTGAGAGTGTAGCCCATAGTTTTGAAAAGTTTACACATCTCTGGATGTAGTCTCCCTCTTCCCTTCAGCCCCTCTTTTCCACTCTCATATTGCGCTAGTACAATTGCTCAAAGAGAACCAATCACTCCCTGGCCCACTAACAAAAGTCCTGTATGACTGCCGTCAAACTTTTTTTTTTTTTTTTTTTTTTGATTGAAGGTTTAACGACCACCGTGAGCAACTCAATGGGCTACAAGCAGTCGCCCGTCCCTAATTTAGGGTCACTGGTTCCAGGGAAGGGAGAGAGCCAGTGCCGTAAGACAAACACAACATCCATGCCTCACCGGGATTCAAACCCGGACCCCTTTCGGACGAATGATCAGAGGCCATCGCTTAGACCACTGCGCCACCGGGGCGGCTGCCTTCAAACTCTGAGAGATCTTAATTGTTTCAAAGTTCAACAACTAATACTGCTGTCAAAATGGATTTCCAATAGGTTCACCTCTCTCTCCTCTTCTGGCTGAAGTTTTCATGTAGCATATAAAAAAACAACAACATAGTCCTGGAACACAATCTACAACCTTCCATTTGGCTTCGATATGTTGATGAGATTTTTGTAATTTGGCCACACAATAGAACTGACCTTGAATCTCTTCTTGAAAATATTTCCCTAAAGTTCCCATCAATAAAATTAACTATCAATGAAGAATCACAGCAAGGCATTGACTTCTTGGTTGTCCATCTGACAAGGCAAGGGAATCATCTCAGCAGATCTGTCTACAGAAAACCCTCTGCAATAGCAAAACATAATCCCATTTTCATCCTACTCTCCAACTGCTCACAAATTTGCCGCCTTAAAAACTTATGTTAAACATGCCAGGATTGTCTGCAACACTGAATCTTCCTACAATGAAGAAATTGACACCATAAAGAAAATTGCTGAAGCCTATCAGTTCCCACCTTCTACAATTAAAAAATTCCTCCAAAATTCCCATTTGAAAAATCTGTCTGCTCTCTCACCATTACTAATGGGAAAACCACCATTCATTGGTTCCATCCCCTTCCATGGATCCTTCTCTTAAAAGATGTGTAAACTTTTCAAAACTATGGGCTACACTCTCACAGTGAAACCAAACCCTTCTGCAATAATGTGCCTGCTTAAAGACAGGGATCCTGTCTCACATCTGCAGTTTATGCTATTCCCATATATCAACTTCCTCTGGTCCCTCAGTGTATATTGGAAGCACATATCGAAGCATCAATACAAGACTTTGTTAACACAAAAAAGATGTTTCTAATGGTCTTCCAAAGACAGCTTTATCTGCACTAACCCTTGAAGACACCCCTGCAGTTCAGTGGCAGCTTTTCAGGTGAAGTAGGTGAAGTGCCTCTTAACCTATGTTACTTAAAATAAAGTTTTATTCAGTAATTTGTATAATATATTCTTTTTTGCCTCTATTGTGTTACAAATACTTAAAATTTTGATTAGATATCAACTCACATAGCGCGTTGAATACGGAAAACAAGTCCTCATACGCAAAACAGTGCAAGTGAAAAGTCGAAATGAAAACCTTTGGAAGTCTGCAGCTTTCGAATGAGTTGCTATGGTAAGCATGACGTCAACCTCCCCTATCTGGTGCGCAAGTGAAGTGTTTTAGCTTTCCGCGCCGAAGCTCTGCAGATGGAATTGTGACCTTCGAAGGAGATCACAGTGAAACAGGATGGTTTACCCAGGGTATCTTGCAATCCATTAGGGCTTTTTCCTTGTGGTGTTGTGGTACATTCTTTCCTAAAAGGGATTTGTTTTTTCGTGCTTTGTGATTATTTGTCAAAAAGTTTAGCTGTTACTGTAGTTTTGTGTACAGTTTAACAGTTAGTGATAGTTTTAATTAAACTATGTATCCTGTGAATGACATTGTTTGTAATTTATTACAAACTCCATTTAATCGTTGGAAAGATGAAGATAAAAGAGACATTTTACTTCAAGAACGACCGATGGATTCACTGACAATTGTTGCCAAAAAAGAAATCAAGAAGAGCGGTAAATCTTACAATATTAATTTTAAAAATTGTTGGTTTACTGAATATAAATGGCTTTGTAGTACTTCTGTGTTACAAAAATTATTTTGTTGGCCCTGCTTACTTTTTAGTAATAAACATTCGGCGTGGAATAAAGACGGATTCTCAGATTTATTAAATATAACACGCTCACTTCATAAACATGGTGATTCTAGCGAACACCTGGAATGCGAGTTAACGCTAAGGAATTTTGAAAAAAATCAGAACACCATTGCCGATGCCCTGAGGGAGAATGCTAGGCTTTTGAAAATGCATTTCAACGAAAACGTTGGTTTAAATAGACTTTTCCTACAGACAGTGATTGATGCAGTATTATATTTGAGCAAACAAGAACTGGCATTCCGTGGCCATGACGAAAGCATGGACTCAATAAATCGTGGAAATTTCAAGGAATTACTTTCATTGTTGATATCAAGAAGTCCTTTAGAAATTCAAAATCAATACGAAAAGATAAAAAATGTCTTCACAGGTGACTCAAAAACTATTCAAAATTAATTAATTGAATGTATTTCTGAATATATAAACGATCACCTTAAAAATGAAATAAATGAAGTTCAATGTTTTTCTATTCAAGTATATGACACCACAGACATAAAACAGACATCTCAGTGCTCTTTATAATAAGATTTGTTGATTCGGAAGGTGTACTCGCTAAGCGATTTTTGGGTTTCCCCGACGTGAGTGGAGATCGAACGTCAGAAGCTTTATACAAAATGCTAGACAAACTTTTGGAACAATTCGATTATCAACACAAATTAATAGGACAATGTTACGATGGAGCAAGTGTAATGTCTGGACACTTCAATGGGCTCCAGAAAAAATCAAGGATAAAGCTTCTCAAGCTGTTTTTGTTCATTGCTTAGCACATCATTTGAACCTTGTATTACAGCAGAGTTTTTCTAAAATTTCAAAGTGTCGTATATTTTACGCAAGCCTCGCTGTAATTCCTTCGTTTTTTCACCACTCAGTGAAGCGATCTTATACACTCACATCTACAACCACAAGACGCATACCAACCATAGCAGAAACTCGATGGTCCTCCACTTCAAAGTTAGTAAATGTAATTGTTGAAGACTGGGATAAATTGAAGGAAGTATTCGAATTTCTGACAAATACTGAGCAATCAGACAAAAATTCAATTCAACTTGCCAAGGGGTTTTTAAACAATATGAACACTTTTGAATTTACCTTTTTGGCAATAGTATTTAATGAAATTTTTGGCCCCACCGATCTATTATTCGAAATTTTGCAGAAAAAATCACTAAACATAAACTACTGTGTTACTCAAATTAAAAAAACTCGTGAAATTTTGAGTCATAAAAGGAACGATAAAGTATTTGAAACACTGTTTGGAAAAGCTAGCAAAATCAGAGAAATAAGCAGATCTAAACGGGAATATGCAGCTCTTACACAAGAAACAATTTTTCAAAATTATAAACAAATGTATTTTGAAATTTTAGACCAAATTCTTATGGAAATTAATTTAAGATTTCAAGACTGTGAAAAACTTCAATTTGTTTGTCTTGCTGACACAACCAAATTCAAACAATTTAATTCAAGCTTTTCATCTCACGCTTTTAAAAATCTACAACATTTTTACAGAAAAACATTTACTAAACTCCAGCACCTTAAAAATGAACTGAGTCTTGTATATGCTGTTGAAAAATTAAGGAATATATCGACTCATGAACTTCTTCGGGTGCTTCATGGAGATAAAGCCATTTTTACAGAAGCTTATAAATTGGTTGCCCTCATTTTAACCATTCCATATACTAATGTGTCGGTGGAAAGAAGTTTTTCCTGCCTTAAAAGAATACAAACTTACTCAAGAAACACTATTTCTCAAGACAGACTTGCTTCTTTGGCAAATATTTCTATCCAGAAAGATATTTTATTGATGCTCACGAAGAAACAAGCATTATATGAGGACATAATCGACAAATTTGCAGCTTTAAAAGAAAGAAGAAGTGATCTAATATACAAAAAATAGGTCAGTCCTCATATAGTGATTTTCATTGAAGACAGTAGATATCTTTTCATATTGCTCTTGTAGCTCTTCACCTATTTTTTCAACCATGAGCCGCCACTGCTGCAGTTCCCATTTGGAAAGAAACTAAAAAAAGTTGCCCCATTCATCAACAAAGCATCTCTGGATTTCCAAGAAAGCATTGAAATTTTGTTCACCAAACACTGCATTTCAGAGACCTCTCACCCAATCCCATTTATTTGGATCTCCCTTCTAAAATCTGGCAACATTTCCAACACCCCAATTTTAAATTGTAGTTCTGGCAACCAGCCTATCCAGTCGATCACGGGTGATCAAGATCGTAGGGCGACCAAAAGCTACCGCTAAAAGAACCGTTTACTATACGTGACTGTGTTTTTGCTTGTTTTTTGTTTATCCATTCAACTTTTCCGACGAAATAATTTAGGACGCTAAACTACACATTTATCAAAAAAATATATTGTACAAACACATGTACAGATATCCTTCTCCCCCTCCCTCCTCCCAACAGAAATCCTGGATACATGCCTCAGATGAATGGAAACTTGTTTAAAAGATGCTTCTATTTTAATTTCAATTTCAAACAACTTGGGTCATTATTTTAGAAGAAACATTTTTTATTTTTATTTTTTTTTACAAATTCTAGGTAACCCATTGCTTCTATTTTGGCAATTTACTTGGCATCGCTACTTAAATGAACATTCTCAGTACTTAGCAAAAATAACATTTCCAATGCTTTTGTATTTATACAACTTCATTAGAAATTTGTTGAGCATGCTCTGCAGGAAAGCAAACATCTAGTTTGTTTATATCTAACTGATAAAGAAACTGAGTATATTTCCGATATCTTCCACATTCTACAACTAGAGTTCAAATGGTAAAAACTTACTAAGAAAGAACATATTTCCCCTTGTGAGTTTCAAGATGCAGATTCGTTAGTGTTACAGAAATTTATCAGTGTATATATACTGCACAAAATTGCTCATTTTTAAAATTTCTGTAAGCACACCAGTGTTTCTATTTATTTAGTATGAAGAAGCATATGTCTGGAAAGATTAGTTTTACAAGTAAATTTCTTGAAGCACACACATCACATCAATGAGCTTTTTCACCTGTATGACACAGAATATGTTTGGAAAGTGATTGATTGATTGGAGGTTTAACGACCACCGTGAGCAACTCAATGGGCTATAAGCAGTCGCCCGTCCCTAATTTAGGGCCACTGGCTCCAGGGAAGGGAGAGAGCCAGTGCCGTATTGGAAAGTGTAACATTTAAAGTGAACTTTTTGGAGTATATGTCACATTGATGAGAGTTTTTCACCAGTATGAATGAGCATATGCTGCGAAAAGTTACCTTTCCAAGTGAACCCCTTGCAGCATACATCATACTGATGAGGTTTTTCACCAGAATGAAGAAGTATATGTCTGGAAAGACAGCATTTGCTTGTTAATTTTTTGTTGTTAATCAGTTATGAGTTGTTAATCACGTTGATTGATGAAGACTGCATTTGCTTGTTAATTTTACTTGTTAATCACGTTGATGAGATTTTTCGGTTAACGTGAAGATTATGGTGCAAAATTTAGAGACGAAAAATTTCAAAAATCTGTGACATTCATCCTTTTTAAAATAAGAAATGATGTAAATTGAAAAAAAAAATTAAATTGATAGTCATTTTTGAAAAAGTTTTATGTAAAATTTACCTGTCAACACACTACGCGGAAATCCAGTCAGCGGCAACGATGGCGGTCGATTGCCCAGTGTCCTTCCGGACAGGAAAAGTACCGGTAATCGATGCAAGAAGATGCCACGAAAGATTTAGGGGTTTGGTGCAGCCACGGCACCACCTGAGCCAGACGCCATTGCTTCTCGCTGTTGTCGCTGGCGAAAACAGCTACCTGCGCTACAATAAATAGTCCCTAGTGTTAAGAGCAAAAGGCAACACAAGGACTGTTCTGAATCCATTTTTCTTTGGTCAACAGTTTTTTTGGACGAAATTGCTATGTAAAACGAATTTTCAAAACAACAGAGCAGTTTCAGAAATAAATTTTATATTAGAAGTTACTCAGTCAAGAGCCCGATACTTTCGGCTGACGCTGTCCAGCTCGGAGAGGAAGGAAGTGGTAGAAAATTTCTCCCAACACAGACACAAAAAATTGGCAATCAGGTGGGCTGGAAGGGGATGTGTTACTTAAGCAGGCAGTAGGGGATATGTTCGTAGTCCACCACAGTCCCAACTACAATCCCTAAACTACAAGATTTCGATGTGTATTTTAAAACACACTTGTAAATGCTCATCATCAAATGAACAAGGGAAATGGAAATTTTTTTTGGTGAATATAAATTTTATTTTAAATAATAATATTCACCAAAAGAATATGTGCACAGTTGAAAAACTGAAATGCTATATTATGGAAACTTTTCGCTATTGCTTCCAATTAGAGGCAGCCCAGCGAGAAATAACGAAAGGCATACCGAAGTTCGTGGTACGAATTTTCTTTCTGGGAGAAAGAAATTAGATGTTTTACTTCATAAATACGATTTATGGAGTTCTGTTACACGTTCAGTATGTGTACACTATTACGAGTATAAATAGTATACACACACCGAGACTATTTAATAATACACTATTTATGGAATTCTGTTCAACATGTGTGCGTGCGAATTGTGTGAGAAATAATCATCAAATAGTTAGAATGGATTGGGAGGAAAAAGTAAAATCGCTGTGATGTTTACAAAATTAACAGACAGAAGTTATGTAAAAGATAGATTTAATCTGTCAGTGAGTAAAATCCTTTCGGGCACACTGTGACATCTGTCAGGTACAAAACAAACATTCCGTAAAACGTGTCACCGGTGAACTGTTCATTCACCTGTTAGATGGCGCCACATTCGCAGGAGGGAATGCCCCTTATTAAGAAGAAGTACCCAAATAGGCAGAGAACATTTCTGAGGTCGGCATTTCCATTTTTTTACCCTATCAGATTTTTCATGAGTATTTCGACTTTTTTTTAGTAACAGGCGGTCTTACAAGTGGCAAGCTGACAAGGTTGGCGAAATATTTGGGGTCGGCATTTATTATTCTATCGTGCTCATGTTATTCCACCTGTCTGCCACGCAATTTTCTTCTGGGTCTTTTTATGACGTTTCCAGACAGTACGATACACCGGTCAAAAATGCCAGTATGCGGCTCATCTGTCATTTTCCCACCTGCCTTCTCGTGGAAACAAAACTACGAGCCCTGTTCGGGAAAAAAAAGGGGGGGGGCAGAAGAACTTCCGACTCTCTCACAGGTGTAACCACTGGAGGGGTCGGGGCAGAACCCTCAGAGATTTTCAAGCATTTGTTTTAGAGCATTTTTTCTAATGAAAGTCACATTTTTACCAAAATCTTTTTCAGATTGGCATCGAGATGGTGAAAATGGATTCTGCTCGGGCATTTGGATTTGGTCTCGTTGAGTTGTAGTGACCCCCTGGTGCGACAGCGGCCAGGTGGTGTTGTGGTTTCCTGTGATGTTGTGTGGTCCTTGGTTCTCCTTGCCCCCCCCCCCCCCGGACTGGTATCATGGTTCACAGTTTGAAAGATATATCACCCTCTCCTTTCACTCAATTTTTCTGTTGGTCTTTTCTATTGAGTTCACTTACTCAAATCTCCTAGCTTCCTATTTCTAAGGGTAGTTTTAGACCTGAGTCAGACACTCCCTTCCTAAAATTTCTTCAAATATCCTATCGTAACCAAAACCTTTGAAAAATTTAACACTTGCGAGAGGGTGGGTGATAATCCCCCAAAATTGTTTAATATTGGCCCCTCTCTGTATACGTTCTTGGTATGTTCATATCCTGAACATCTTATTGTATTCTTAATTGACAGATTTTTATTGGAAGAACATGAATTTAACGTACTGGGTGTTCTGGTTATGTACTGCTTTATGTTTCATATCCTGAACATCTTATTGTATTCTTAATTGACAGATTTTTATTGGAAGAACATGATTTTCACGTACTGAGTGTTCTGGTTATATATGTTTCATATCCTGAACATCTTATTGTATTCTTAATTGACAGATTTTTATTGGAAGAACATGAATTTCACGTACTGAGTGTTCTGGTTATATATGTTTCATATCCTGAACATCTTATTGTATTCTTAATTGACAGATTTTTATTGGAAGAACATGAATTTCACGTACTGAGTGTCCTGGTTATATATGTTTCATATCCTGAACATCTTATTGTATTCTTAATTGACAGATTTTTATTGGAAGAACATGAATTTCACGTACTGAGTGTTCTGGTTATGTACTGCTTTATGTTTTACCACCAAACCTCAATATAAAAAAATAAATCGGACAAAAATAAACAAACTGTGCTACCATTTTGGTACCCATGTTTGGGTCAAAGGCATGATGGCCCACCCGTTCAGACGCCACTGCTGATGACACAAAATATAAAAATATTGATGTTTCTCACCAATTTACAATTTCATAAATTAAACCACTGAAGAATAGCAAATATCATAACGAAAAAAAAAAAAAAAAGGAAGCCCACCATTGTTGTTAAAGCGGAGCCATCCTGTACTGCTGCATGTGTGTCACGGCTAAGCGTACTTCGGCGCTCACCAGAGTTAGTCGAGATGGCTGTCACGCTGCACTTGTGGTACGGCTACGCCTAACCTGTTTTGCGGGGATGTTTCCGCTGAGACCACGGGCAGTCATGGGAGATACTGTAGCGTCAGTCACAGCGGCATCATCGCCGCTGACTTGATTTCCGGGACCGCACAGAAAGGTAAATTTTACGTAAAATTTTTTCAAAAATGACTATAAATGATTTTTTTTAATTTTACATCATTTTTGATTTCAAAAAGGATGCACGTCAGAGTTTTTTTTAATTTTCGTACCTGAATTTTACACCATAATCTTCAAGTTGCCAGTAGTTTATGCATTCAAAAGATATATTTCCATTTCAACTGCTTGGAACATACATCATATTCTTAAGCTTTCTCACCAGTATGAACGAGCATATGCTGTGAAAGTCTATATCTTTCAGTGAATTTCTTGGAACATACATCACACTCATGAGGTTTTTCACCCGCATGGATAAGCATATGTTTGGAAAGATTACCTTTTCCAGTGAAATTCTTGGAACATACATCACACTCATGAGGTTTTTCACCAGTATGAAGAAGCATATGTCTAGAAAGGCTACTTTTCACAGTGAATTTCTTGGAGCATACATCACACTGATGAGGTTTTTCACCTGTATGAAGAAGCATGTGCTTAGTAAGGCTACTTCTCTGTGTGAATCGCTTGGAACACACATCACATTGATGAGGTTTATCACCTTTATGAAGAAGCAAATGCTGAGCCAGGTTACTTTTCAGTGTAAATTTCTTGGAACAGACTTTATATTGATGAGACTTCTCACCAGTATGAACGAGCATATGCTGTGAAAGTCTATATCTTTCTGTGAATTTCTTGGAACATACATCACACTCATGAGGTTTTTCACCTGTATGGATAAGCATATGTTTGGAAAGGCTACCTTTGTCAGTGAATTTCTTGGAACATACATCACACTCATGAGGTTTTTCACCAGTATGAAGAAGCATATGTCTAGAAAGGCTACTTTTCACAGTGAATTTCATGGAGCATACATCACACTGATGAGGTTTTTCACCTCTATGAAGAAGCATGTGCTTAGTAAGGCTACTTCTCTGTGTGAATCGCTTGGAACACACATCACATTCATGAGGTTTATCACCTTTATGAAAAAGCACGTGCTGAGCCAGTTTACTTTTCTGTGTGAATTTCTTGGAACAGACTTTACTTTGATGAGATTTTTCACCTGAATGAAGAAGCATATGTTGAGAAAGGTTACTTTTCTGTGCAAATTGCTTGGAACACACATCACATTCATGAGGTTTTTCACCCGTATGAATGAGCATATGAATTCGAAATTCACGTTTCAATGTGAACTGCTTGGAACACACATCACATTGATGAGGTCTTTCACCTGTATGAAGAAACATGTGCTGAGTAAGGCTACTTCTGTGTGTGAATCCCTTGGAACATATTTCACATTCATGAGGTTTATCACCTTTATGAAGAAGCAAATGCTGAGATAGGTTACTTCTGTGTGTGAATTTCTTGGAACAGACTTCACATTGATAAGATTTTTCCTGTGTATGTAGAAACATATGTTGAGAAAGGTAACTTTTCCGTGCAAATTGCTTGGAACACACATCACATTCATGAAGTTTATCACCTTTATGAAGAAGCAAATGCTGAGATAGGCTACTTCTGCGTGTGAATCTCTTGGAACAGACTTCACATTGATAAGATTTTTCACCTGTATGTAGAAGCATATGTTGAGAAAGGCAACTTTTTTGTGCAAATTGCTTCGAACACACATTACATTGATAAGGTTTTTCACCTGTATGAAGAAGCATATGCTGAGAAATGCTAGTTCTGTGTGTGAATCGCTTGGAACATACTTCACATTCATGAGGTTTATCGCCTTTATGAAGAAGCAAATGCTGAGATAGGCTACTTCTGTGTGTGAATTTCTTGGAACAGACTTCACATTGATAAGATTTTTCACCTGTATGTAGAAGCATATGTTGAGAAAGGCAACTTTTTTGTGCAAATTGTTTGAAACACACATTACATTGATAAGGTTTTTCACCTGTATGAAGAAGCATATGCTGAGAAATGCTAATTTTCCGTGTGAACTGCTTGGAACACACATTGCATTGATGAGGTTTTTCACCTGTATGCAGAAACATATGCCGAGAAAGCCCAATTTTCTGTGTGAACTGCTTGGAACAGACATCACACTGATGAGATTTTTCACCAGTTTTTGCACCAGTATGAACAAGCAAATGCTTCAAAAGACTGCTCCCAACAGTAAATTTCTTGAAGCATACATCACACTGGTGAGTTTTCTCATTTGTATTGATGTTGAGATGTCCTGGAAGATTGGTTTTCCGTTTTAATTTCTTGCGACACACATCACACTGGGTGGGATTTTTATTTCTGTGACTATATTGTTTTGTGAAATTGCAGGAGCATGTTTCACACTCTTGAAGATCTACTGTAACAGTAAGGGGCAATACATTATCTTCCTTTGTTGCTTTCTTTATAATCAAGTTATTAGTTGCTTGTACAGAAGAATGTTTCATTCTGGACTCCATACTGGTAAACTCTTAGCTTTTATTAATTTGCCTCA
This sequence comes from Macrothele yani, assembly GCA_039090855.1. NCBI lineage: Eukaryota > Metazoa > Arthropoda > Arachnida > Araneae > Macrothelidae > Macrothele > Macrothele yani. The sequence goes on from CM077009.1 coordinate 159,079,260, forward strand.
TGGTCATACTCATAATTTATGAAAGCAAAGAGAACACCTTCAATGATTTGAGACTTTCTGAAATTGAAACCTCTTGTATATCAAGGTGTTCAAAATTTATAATTTCTGAACCTCATGTTAAGAGCTTTTAAAATTCAGAGAAAAAAAATCATTCTGATTTAAATATTTTGGAAGCACAGAATGGTAAAAAATATCAACGGGAATAAAAAAAAATACGAAAACAACTCATATCTGACCCACACTGTGGAAAGCAATTTTGGAGAATAAAACAAAACATGAAAACTTGTACATCACGATATTAATTTTTTTTATAGGAACATCTTTGGAATTTAAATCAACACATTTATAGGAGGTTCAATAGTTTTTTTTTTTTTTTTTTTACACAGCACAAAAATACTAACTTTTTACCTGTGCTTATACCTCTAATTGGTGCACGACGCCATTTGCAATCTTGAATTCTAACAAGTGCTGCCAAACTGTTACTCAATTTTTTCCCTAGATCATTGACAGAAATTCCCTAGTTTTCCACAGAATTTCCCTACGGGGAAAAAAATCATTCCCTCTCTCTCTCCTTATATTTACATCAGAAAAGAAAAAATCTTGTGAGAGATATATTTGCAGTGTTAACACTTTTACATACATCTGTAAACCTGTTACGAATTTTTGCAGAAGAGAATTTTGATTTAAGAAAATAGAATGTTATGGACCCTATTCATGTAACGCCCATAGATTATTTTCATCATGGGTGCTGAATTCATGTGTTGTCGCTATTAGATTACGCGTTACTTTTGGCCAATTTCTGACATTCTAACGTCTTGGAGTATGCCAACGAATTAATAGAACTAACCGGCGAAGAAGGAGAAATCAATTACTTAAATGAACAAATCAAGGTTGCAAAGTATGCCTAGACAGTTTTGTGATCGATGCTCATTTCAAATGATGCAGGACATCTTCATTAGTCATGGTGAAATTATTAATGAAACACTTCTAATACACGGTATTTTAAATTTTCATATTCTTTCTGACAAACATTGGTGACACATAAACCTGGGAATTCTTTTTGCAAAACGAAATATTTAGAAGCCCAGACGAATACGTAATAAACAAACTAAAGTGAAAAAAACAACCACAAACTTCCCACTATCGCAAGTTAGGTAATCTACTTAAAAACAAAATAAATGCGTAACGTTAAATAAAAGAAAAGTTATAGATATGTTTCGTTCTTTGGGAAAAGAACATGGAACTTAATTCGCAACTTGCTGAACCAAATATGCAATTGGCGACCTCAATGAACTATAGAGCGCGCTGCGCAAACCTAAACAAACTTCTTTTAGTACGGACAGCGTCGCACGTGTTTCGGTGAAGTCATATGTAGGAATGACTGGTTTAAAACTCTCAGTCCTTGAGATAAGGAAATTTGTGGAAGCTTCAAAAAATTCATGGTGCATCAAAGCAGAGGAAGCGATTCTTAATGCAGGTCATGAATGAATGACCTGCATTAAGAATCCCTTCCTCTGGCGGACGATCATGAAATTTACATATGTTAATGGGGTCGAGCTAACGTAGGTGTGATGTTAATTTCGGGACCAACCGGTGAGCGCTTACGCCACAGCATGGCATAATATGCAAATTACCGTCGGTGGTATTTAAGGAGTACGGCGAAGTGAACGTGATCAGTCGTCTGCGTACGGACACGTGCAAAGACCCTGAAGAAGCTGCAGTGCCTGGACATGGAAGACGTGTACGATTTCAGCAGTTATCGGAATTTGAGCGAGGTCGTCTAGTCGGACTCCGCTAGGTCGGGTGGTCGTATCGTCGTATTGCGGAGCGAATTGGACGGGAAGTATCGGTGGTGGTACGATGGTGGCGTAGATGGTCCGAGGAACATTCCCACACGAGAAGACGCAGAACCGGGAGTCACAGACGGACTGATGAGCGGACCGATAGACGCTAAGAAGAGCGGCGTTGTCAAGCAGAACATCCACTGCGACGCAAATCCGAGTTGCCGTTGCACCTGAGGTGACTGTGCGAACAATCCGCAACCGTCTACTGGATGCAGGACTACGTGCAAGTGTGCCTCTGGCATGTGCACCTCTGACTCCAGCCCACCATCAGGAATGGCTGCAATGGTGTCGCCAACGTTTGCACTGGAGAACGCATTGGCGATCTGTCGTGTTCAGCGATGAAAGCTGATTCTGCTTGGGAGCCTCCGATGGCCGTATGCGTGTTCGCAGACGCACAGGGGAGCGTCTCCACCCTTCTTGCATCCGCCAGCGACACACAGGGCCTACACCTGGTCTCCTGGTGTGGGAAGCGATCACCTATCACTCCCGTACACAACTAGTGTTTGTACCGGGTACGTTAAACAGCACCTCCTACATCAACAACATCATTCAGCCCGTTGTTGTGCCATTCGTAAGGTCGGTCCATCGTGGTGTTTTCCAGCAAGACAACGCACGCCCGCACATAGCACGTGCAACGCAACATGCACTTCAGGCTGTGAGACAACTTCCATGGCCTGCACGTTCACCAGATTTGTCCCCCATTGAGCACGTGTGGGATTTAATGAGACAACGACTTATCCGGTCTCCACGGTCAGCCACAACCATTCCCGATTTACGCGTCCAGGTTGAGGATGCTTGGAACTCAATACCCCAAACTTACATCCAACATCTGTACGACAGACTCCATGCCAGAATTGCACAGTGTGACGCAGTTCATGGCGGTTCAACCTCGTACTAACCATGTTACATGGAAATGTTATTTTCAGTTAACCAGCAAATACAGCTGTATTTTGCCATAATGTTTTGATCACGTTATCCTCTGTATTCCGTTATTATGCTATATAAAATTCGTTGGTATCAGACGTCTTCTTCTTGGTGTTCTTTTTTTACTTTCCGCCACTGTAATGTCATGTGGAAGAAATCCACATAGTTTCGCATTGCATTCAATCCACCGCAATAACGTCGTCGCCACATTTGATCAACGGTGTTTTTTTTGATTGGAGGTTTAACGACCACCGTGAGCAACTCAATGGGCTATAAGCCGTCTCCCGTCCCTAATTTAGGGTCACTGGTTCCAGGGAAGGGAGAGAGCCAGTGCCGTAAGACAAACACAACATCCATGCCTCACCGGGATTCGAACCCGGACCCCGTTCGGACGAATGATCAGAGGCCATCGCTTAGACCACTGCGCCACCGGGGCGGTCAACGGTGTTTTAGACAGAAATAATTGCTAAAACACTGTAGTCTTTTGAGTGCTCTTGTAACGCTGGCAGAAGTGGAACACGTAAGCACTGTGTAGCAGTGATGTTCTACTGTAACAGGTAATTTTTACTTTTACATCTTTAAACAAGGGATATAGTAACACCGAGAGGGGTAACATTTAGGTAAATGTGTAAATTAGCGTCCTAAATTATTTCGTCGAAAAAATGTTAGTACATTCTCTCCAATATGTATCCGAACAAAATTAAAAATGATAGATCACGTGATCCTAAAAGAGGAAGCCAACTCGTCTAAATGTTAAGATCCCGTTATTCTCATAATTTTACATTATATAGAAGGTGAAGGCAACCCGTCTAACGTGAATAGTCCCGTTATTCACTCCATTCAAAAGTTGAAGGCAACCCGTCTGACGTGAAAAGTCCCGTTATTATCACAATTTAAAGGTGAAGGCAACCCTTCTAACGTGAAAAGTACCGTCATTTTCTCAATTTAAAGGTGAAGGCAACCCGTCTGAACGTTTCCAATGGAGTTGTCACAATTATCCATCATTATGTAACACCAAAGGCTGAGAATGTGGGAAAGGACACTATGATTATAGAAAATATGACACCAAAGGCTGAGGCCACATCAGTGGCGCAGTGGTCGAAGGCGCTGGCCTCTGATCATTCGTCCGTAAGGGGTCCGGGTTCGAATCCCGGTGAGGCATGGATGTTGTGTTTGTCTTCTGGCACTGGCTCTCTCCCTTCCCTGGAACCAGTGACCCTAAATTAGGGACGGGCGACTGCTTATAGCCCATTGAGTTGCTCACGGTAGTCGTTAAACCTAAAAAAAAAAAAAAAAAAAAAAGGCTGAGAAATGGCACTATGATTATAGAAAATATGACACCAAAGGTTGAGGTTATAGTGTTCATGGATTTGTAAAAAGACTCAACGAGTTATGTCACAATGATCGAAAAAACTATCCCAAGACCCTTATTATGCATCACAAATGACTTGCAATTTGTAAAATCTCCCTTATTATATATAATATGTCCCCTATGGTTAAAAGACTTGTAAAAACTCCAAAACATGAACCACTGGTCAGATACTTTGACAAAAAAAAATGGGGAAAGAGGACAGAATCCCCTTTCCCCATTTTTATTTTTGTTTAAGAATAATAGTATATACAATAAGATATAATGAGTAAAATTTTAATATATGTATAAATGAAATATTTACAATGAAGGTTGTATAATAAAAGTTAATGATGAAAAGTCACCATTTTTAATATAGGAAACTTCAATGTGATACCGTCCTTGCCGCCCCGGTGGCGCAGTGGTCTAAGGCGCTGGCCTCTGATCATTCGTCCAAACGGGGTCCGGGTTCGAATCCCGGTGAGGCATGGATGTTGTGTTTGTCTTACGGCACTGGCTCTCTCCCTTCCCTGGAACCAGTGACCCTAAATTAGGGACGGGCGACTGCTTATAGCCCATTGAGTTGCTCACGGTGGTCGTTAAACCTCCAATCAAAAAAAAAAAGATACCGTCCTTCTACATCAGATGTTTCCAGCACCGGAGTGATGGGATTTCCAACAGCCACCAAGGGAACAGTTATTCTCAGAGGGGGAACTGTAAAAATTGGTAATGGCTCCTCTGGTGCTGGTTCTTGTTGTTTTGATGACTCACATTGCTTTGATGATTGCTTTGCTGATGTTGAAGGCTCTGCTGATGGCTCTGGCTGTTCTGGTAACGGCACCGTTGACGAATATTCCAATGATGGCTCCGTAGACGGCTCCGTTGACGAATATTCCGTAGACTGCTACGTTGACGAATATTCCGGCTCTGGAGGCGGCGAGTCCTCAAATCTTCCATCCGTCGTTAGGACAACTCTCACATCACGGAGACAGCGTCCGTTGATTCTGCTCGTTCTCCTCCTCTTCTTCATCCCCTTTTTTTCTTTGGTACAAATTTCTTGTCGTATTCATAAGTTCCCCGCTTTGCAGGGAACCTATCATCCATATTTTGATAACATTTACGTTTCAATTGTCTCAACGCATACATATTATTGGCAGAGTGAAGTGAAGGCGCGCGCTCACTCCTTTTACATTCCCTCGACAGGATATCCTTCACGTGCACATCTCATGTTACTCATGATGGTGAAGCGGAAAACAAAACAACAAGTTAACTTTATGGAACACGGGATATGTAATAGGATACGATTAAACCATTGGGATGAATGTTTTTTCAGTAAATGTTTTTTAGTAGCATCCTTAGGAAGAAAATATTTTGTATGAATGATATTATGTCGCATATCAAATGTGACATGATAAAAATAGATTCACCTAAATGACGTCAACAGGAAGTTATGAAACCCGATAACTATAAAACTGGAGGCGTGATCCAACATTCTCTCTCATTCTATCTCTCTTTCTCTCTCATCTTGACAGAAAACCATCATGCGACAACAACAAAAAAATAATCTGCTGAAGGAATCCAATCGGCTCATGGATGAAATAATAGCGTTGCAGCAAAGTGGTATTTTAGAAATAATATATCCGCTACCCAATGACCTGATACAGAGATTTAATCAATTATTGCAAGAGATATTAACGCTACAAGAAGAACCGAATGAGATTATAGACACTCTGGACAGAATGGTGAGGGAGTTTGACGGTCTAGACGAAGAGCAATTCCTTTGCGACAAGAGACAACTCAAAGATGTAACACAAGAAGAGATTGAACAACTATTCGAGGAGCCAAAAGAAGATTTAATACCAGATGAGATAGTTGAAATTGTGGAATCTTTGGAGAGGGACTATCCCATTATGAAATAAAATATGAAATAAATCCTAAGGGAATAGAAAAAGGAAACTCATGTTGGAAATTCTCAGAAATGGGATATAAATAGATCATGACGCAAGATATCAGCATCCTCTTTCTAAAAGAGAGAGAGAAATGTTCATTTGTCACAACTTTGCTATCCAACCTCGCCACTGTCCAGATCTCTTGCCAGACTCCAGCTAAGCCAGCCAACCTCGTTAATCTCCGGAGCTCTCTCGCCAGCCATTTAAGCCAGCCAACTAAGCTAATCTCCGCACCTCTCTCGGCAGCCAAGCTAAACTGCGCATCTCTCTCGCCAGCCAGCTAAGCTGTGATGACGTCCCAAAGTCTGCGCCTGCCATTGGAACATTATCGCTTGGGACCGGGAGCTTCCAACAGACGTCTGGACTCTACGAATGCCTTTAGGTGACTGATTCCTATTGGTTAGTAATAAATTTTTTTGATTGGCTGTAAAAAAAATGTTTTTTTTTTTGGGGGGGGTATATATCTCATCGCTCTCAACCTGTGGTGTGCCTATTGGATTACTACCTGTCATTGCTTCTGCTGGAAAGTATATTTTTATTAAGTTTTTTCAATATAGACGTCTGGACTGTACGAATACGTTAAAATTATTAATTCTTATCGGTTGCAAAAAAAAATGTTTTTTTTTTTGTGCTATATACACTGGCGGAAAAAAATCCCAACACCACGAAAAAATAGTTGTAGAGGAATGAAATGGCGGCAATACATTTGTATAGGTAACATATTTAATCGATTAAGGTTTCAAGATCACAGCTCAATGTAAGCGCGAGAAGAGCCATTTTAAATGTGAAATGCTGGTACATTGATAACCGGTGTAACCGCCAGAATGTTGAATGCCAGCACGCAAACGTTCATGCATTGTGTCGTAGAGGTGCTGGATGTCAGTTTGTGGGATGGAGTTCCATGCCTCTTGCACTTGGTCGGTCCATACAGGAACAGTTACTGCTGGTTGGGGTGACGCTGGAGTTGTCGTCCAATGATGTCCCATACGTGTTCGATTGGAGAAAGATCTGGTGATCTAGCAGGCCACGGCAACATGTCGACACCCTGTAGAGCATGTTTGGTTACAACAGCGGTATGCGGGCGAGCGTTATCCTGTTGGAAAACACCTCTGGAATGCTGTTCATGAATGGCAGCAAAACAGGTTGAATCACCAGACCGACGTACAACTGTGCCGTCAGGGTGCGTGGGATAACCACGAGATTGCTCCTGCTGTCATAGGAAATTGCTCCCCTGGCCATAACTCCAGGGGTAGGTCCAGTGTGTCTCGGCCGCAGACAGGTTGGTTGCAGGCGCTCACCTGGCCTCCTCGTAACCAACACACTGCCTTCACTGTCACCCAGGCAGAACCGGCTTTCATCAGAAAACACAACAGATCTCCACTCCGTCCTCCAATGAGCTCTAGCTTGACACCACTGACGTCGCGAACGGCAGTGGTTTGGAGTAAGTGGAATGCACGCTGCAGGGCGTCTGTTTCGGAGCTGTCCTTCAAGTAATCGAATTGTAACAGTTCGTTGTGTCACTGTGGTGGAAACTGCAGCTCGAATTGCTACCGCAGACGCGGTACGATGCGCCACGGCCATACGCCGTACACGGATGTCTTCCCTCTCAGTAGTGCCACGTGGCCGGCCGGAACCCGGTCTTCTTGAGGCAGTACCTTCCCTTGACCACCGCTGCCAACAATCATGCACAGTGGCTACATTCCTGACAAGTCGTTCTGCAATATTGAGGGAAAAATTCCACCTTCTCGTAGCCCTATTACACGACCTCGTTCAAACTCTGTGAGCTGTTGATAATGGCTTCTTCGTCTTTTTAAAGGCATTCTTGACTAACATCAACACACTACGTCGAATCTCAACGATAACTAACGCTCACGAACGTTACAGCGTGTATTTACAGCAAACCTGCTTTGCATGTTCCGAGGGCGCTACTAGCGCCACACGTATACGCCGAGCGCGAAATTTGCATAGACGTCATCTTACAGATGTACTCTCACCGCCTACCAACTGTCGTTTATCTAACACAGCCCCTTCTTGGTGTTGGGATTTTTTCCGTCAGTGTATTTCCTCGTTTGTGTTATATAAAATACTCTACCTGTGGTGTGCTTTTTGGATTACTGCCTCTCATCGCTTCTGTTGGATAATATACTCAACCTGTGGTGTGCGTTGTGGATTACTGCCTCTCATCGTTTCTGTTGGATAACATACTCAGCCTGTGGTGTGCCTTTTGGATTACTACCTCTCATCGCTTCTGTTGGTAAGTGCATATATATATTTTTATGTTTGATAACGTCTCATGGATTTCTTTAGTTGATCATATTCTTCTGCGTTTGGTTTATTCGCGGAAGACTCTGAACCCATTCAGAGAAGATACCGATGTTGAATATTTTTCATGTCGTAAGACGGTAGCAGCTAGTGTGCACTCACTCGAACGTTCGCTAAACAGTCCTATAGTCATAGTACAATTCGGGATGAACAAGGTCGCAAGTAGGTGAGTGTTTCTAAAGTGCTAGAAAGGACCACTGTGTTCATAGTACGTTCGAACGATGACCCGTTGTTGAAAAAGTCAACATGTCACGGGATCTAGATAGATTTTCTAAAAGTTATCCATGAGTCGTTACCATGTATATCACCCCTTCATGGGGTCATTTTATGTATGTATATCACCCTTTTATGGGGTCATTTTATGTAATATCACCCCTTCATGGGGTCATTTTGTGTAATATCACCCCTTTATTGGGTCATTTTATGTAATATCACCCCTTCATGGGGTCATTTTATGTAATATCACCCCTTCATGGGGTCATTTTATGTAATATCACCCTTTCATGGGGTCATTTTATGTAATATCACCCCTTCATGGGGTCATTTTATGTAATATCACCCCTTCATGGGGTCATTTTATGTAATATCACCTCTTCATGGGGTCATTTTATGTATGTATATCACCCTTTCATGGGGTCATTTTATGTAATATCACCCCTCCATGGGGTCATTTTATTTAATATCACCCCTTCATGGGGTCATTTTATGTAATATCACCCCTTTATTGGGTCATTTTATGTAATATCACCCTTTCGTGGGGTCATTTTATGTAATATCACCCGTTCATGGGGTCATTTTATGTAATATCACCCCTTTATTGGGTCATTTTATGCAATATCACCCTTACATGGGGTCATTTTTATCCATAAATTGGATGTGGAATAAATAGGCCTTATGATTTTTTCATAGGGGAACTTTGCCCATTTGAAAGGGAGAAACGCGCCGTAAATCGTACCTCTTGGGTGGCGTGGAAACCGATTTAAGTTATATATTTCTTTTATAATGTGTATTTTTTAATAAATCACATGTAAAATTATTATATCTTTTTCTTCTTTTTTTACATGTGCTGTCATGGAACTCCGTGTTCAACTAAATTCAGCAGAAGTAGACGAATATGTCAATTCATCGCCAGCAGTCACGTCACAAATGATGACAAGCAAGGATATTGCCGATACGAAATTGGACTATGACACTAATATGCGTCTTATATTACAAGAAATGTCAAGCACTCGTTATGCTAAGGATAAATTTAATCAGCAAAACTTTATTAGCAGTATAAATAAGGCTGTTATTTGTAAGATATTGAGTGTAATACAAGATCTAAAGGAAGATTCTCAAGAAGCTAACATTCAGATTACAGTGCGAAAAACGATTGAAGAGATGATAACTCCAGATTATTTGAAAAGTATTTTTCCAAGTCCTGTTGTGGATCCTAATTGTTGTGCAACAGGATCAAGACTACAATCAATACCATATTTTAAAAAGTTTTTGTTAAAAGGACTTCCTCTTTCGGTGTCAGATAATGAATGTCTTGATGCGTTGAACGCTTGCGGAATCGAATGTGTTCGCGTCTTTAGAATGCGGCATCCTTTGAAGAGATATTTAACTAAATTTTTTGTGTTACACTGTTATTCAGTTCCTCAAGTCACTCAACTTTTGAATTATGATGTTAGAATGGAAAAGTTTTCAAAACCTTATTGGAGAGAAACTTTTTGTAGAAAACGTACATCATCATCATGTGATGAGAATGTAACAAAACGTGTAAAGGCTGATGCATAAAATAAATATACATTTGTTCCCTTGGAAAAAGCGTATTATTTTCTTGTTTTCGTTTAAATACCTGCGTTCTGTTTATCGAGAAATGACGTTAGAGTTATTTTATTTTTATCGAGAATGATTCCTTTGCTTATGTTATAAAGATATTATTTTATCGAGAATTATACCTTTGCTTATGTTATAAAGATATCATTTTATCGAGAATGACACCTTTGCTTATGTTATAAAGATATCATTTTATCGAGAATGATACCTTTGCTTATGTTATAAAGATATCATTTTATCGAGAATGATACCTTTGCTTATGTTATAAAGATATCATTTTATCGAGAATGACACCTTTGCTTATGTTATAAAGATATCATTTTATCGAGAATGATACCTTTGCTTATGTTATAAAGATATCATTTTATCGAGAATGACACCTTTGCTTATGTTATAAAGATATCATTTTATCGAGAATGATACCTTTGCTTATGTTATAAAGATATCATTTTATCGAGAATGATACCTTTGCTTATGTTATAGAGATATCATTTTATCGAGAATGATACCTTTGCTTATGTTATAGAGATGTCATTTTATCGAGAATGATACCTTTGCTTATGTTATAAAGATATCATTTTATCGAGAATGACACCTTTGCTTATGTTATAAAGATATCATTTTATCGAGAATGACACCTTTGCTTATGTTATAAAGATATCATTTTATCGAGAATGACACCTTTGCTTATGTTATAAAGATATCATTTTATCGAGAATGATACCTTTGCTTATGTTATAAAGATATCATTTTATCGAGAATGACACCTTTGCTTATGTTATAAAGATATCATTTTATCGAGAATGACACCTTTGCTTATGTTATAAAGATATCATTTTATCGAGAATGACACCTTTGCTTATGTTATAAAGATATCATTTTATCGAGAATGACACCTTTGCTTATGTTATAAAGATATCATTTTATCGAGAATGATACCTTTGCTTATGTTATAAAGATATCATTTTATCGAGAATGACACCTTTGCTTATGTTATAAAGATATCATTTTATCGAGAATGACACCTTTGCTTATGTTATAAAGATATCATTTTATCGAGAATGATACCTTTGCTTATGTTATAAAGATATCATTTTATCGAGAATGACACCTTTGCTTATGTTATAAAGATATCATTTTATCGAGAATGACACCTTTGCTTATGTTATAAAGATATCATTTTATCGAGAATGACACCTTTGCTTATGTTATAAAGATATCATTTTATCGAGAATGATACCTTTGCTTATGTTATAAAGATATCATTTTATCGAGAATGACACCTTTGCTTATGTTATAAAGATATCATTTTATCGAGAATGACACCTTTGCTTATGTTATAAAGATATCATTTTATCGAGAATGATACCTTTGCTTATGTTATAAAGATATCATTTTATCGAGAATGATACCTTTGCTTATGTTATAAAGATATCATTTTATCGAGAATGACACCTTTGCTTATGTTATAAAGATATCATTTTATCGAGAATGACACCTTTGCTTATGTTATAAAGATATCATTTTATCGAGAATGATACCTTTGCTTATGTTATAAAGATATCATTTTATCGAGAATGATACCTTTGCTTATGTTATAGAGATATCATTTTATCGAGAATGATACCTTTGCTTATGTTATAGAGATATCATTTTATCGAGAATGATACCTTTGCTTATGTTATAGAGATGTCATTTTATCGAGAATGGTACCTTTGCTTATGTTATAAAGATATCATTTTATCGAGAATGATACCTTTGCTTATGTTATAAAGATATCATTTTATCGAGAATGACACCTTTGCTTATGTTATAAAGATATCATTTTATCGAGAATGACACCTTTGCTTATGTTATAAAGATATCATTTTATCGAGAATGACACCTTTGCTTATGTTATAAAGATATCATTTTATCGAGAATGACACCTTTGCTTATGTTATAAAGATATCATTTTATCGAGAATGATACCTTTGCTTATGTTATAAAGATATCATTTTATCGAGAATGATACCTTTGCTTATGTTATAGAGATATCATTTTATCGAGAATGATACCTTTGCTTATGTTATAGAGATGTCATTTTATCGAGAATGATACCTTTGCTTATGTTATAAAGATATCATTTTATCGAGAATGATACCTTTGCTTATGTTATAGAGATATCATTTTATCGAGAATGATACCTTTGCTTATGTTATAAAGATATCATTTTATCGAGAATGATACCTTTGCTTATGTTATAGAGATATCATTTTATCGAGAATGATACCTTTGCTTATGTTATAAAGATATCATTTTATCGAGAATGATACCTTTGCTTATGTTATAGAGATATCATTTTATCGAGAATGACACCTTTGCTTATGTTATAGAGATGTCATTTTATCGAGAATGATACCTTTGCTTATGTTATAAAGATATCATTTTATCGAGAATGATACCTTTGCTTATGTTATAAAGATATCATTTTATCGAGAATGACACCTTTGCTTATGTTATAAAGATATCATTTTATCGAGAATGACACCTTTGCTTATGTTATAAAGATATCATTTTATCGAGAATGACACCTTTGCTTATGTTATAAAGATATCATTTTATCGAGAATGATACCTTTGCTTATGTTATAAAGATATCATTTTATCGAGAATGATACCTTTGCTTATGTTATAGAGATATCATTTTATCGAGAATGATACCTTTGCTTATGTTATAGAGATGTCATTTTATCGAGAATGGTACCTTTGCTTATGTTATAGAGATAGTTTTCTGTTAAAGGTACCTTTGCTTATGTTATGGTTCGTTTATTTTATTTGATTCTACAAGATGTATCGAGAGTCAATAGATCACACGATAAAGAATGAGAAATCAATATAGCAGTTCAAATTAGTTTACTGATTACTAGATTTCACGAGCCAATTTCCATGATTTCTCCAATACTGAGAGATCGTATGATAAAGAATGAAAAGTTAATTTAGTTTTCTCACATATACATTATATAGTATAGAATTTTTGCAGCACCGTTTTCTAAAATGAGTTAGCAAGATTAAATATCTACTTCTGAGTTCAATCACAGCGAGGAAAGATTCCTGAAGATGGATTACTCACGAGGCAAGTTATACGGAGGATAAAAGTCGTAATCCCAGTAAGGTTCATATTCTTCATTTAGAATATAACACTCTGGAGGAAACTCATCCCAGGTATTATTATCTGGTAGATCATCATCACTTGGTTCTTCTTCTTCTTCTTGATCATCTAATTGATTATCTGGAAAAGACCAAATATCTACTCCTTCAACTTCTTCTTCCATATACTTTGGTCGGCACATGATATATGATGATGCAGAAAATGAAATACAGAAAGAGAAGGTAGTCAAGTGTAGAATAATAATATCTTCTTCCGTTTAAATACCCGCATTATGTTGTTATCGACAAATGACGTTATAGTTATTTTTATCGAGAATGAATTTCAAAATGTTGTGCAACATATTCGCTTTGAAGAAAAATAAAGCAAAGAGACAACTTTTGTCCAATGGTTGGGATACAACATGATACAGTTTAACGAAACCAATGGTTAACATGACTTTTAAAAAAAAATGGAGAAGAGAATCCCAAAATACGGGATTCTCTTCTCAATTTTTTTATTTTTATTGCCAACAATATATTTACAAATGTGATTTGATTCATACAATATGAGATGTGAGGTTAAAATGTTAAATATAATATGATTTAACAAAAGATTATGATATTTGATAACACACAGCGATATTTTCACAACACACGATACGTTTTGACACATTTCAAAGGTTTTTTTACATGTATACCTGGCAGTCCTTTTTAATTTTCATCAGCAGCGGGAGTACTTCATCTTGAATGGAAACGACGCCCAAGCATCTTGAATAGACGAGAACCGGGCGACGGCAGCTCACTAGGTATTCAACCATTAAAAATGTCCCGTCCATCAGACCTTGGACAGCTTGTTCCTTGGATATTGTTTCAGATCCGTAACTCACAAGAACTTGCACCTCTCCTTAGCTTTTTGGAAGAACATCATTAAGCATAACGCAATGCACCCTGTCCTCTAGGATGCTCTTGAGGTACTCTGGATCATTTTGTCCCTGTGTTAGCATTTTTTCTTCCAGTTTGCAGATATAAATGAAGTTTAGATGCTTTGTATCTCCTAAGCCACATTTAAGTGAGCATATCACTCCATTTCTTTTAATGAGGGAGAAGCACATCTTGGCAGAGTTGGTTGGCTGGCAAAACTGAGTAGCTGGGGCTGAGTTGACAGCTGTGGCGAAACTTAGACTGAGTTGGCTTGCAAAGTTACTGGTTGGACGTTGATTTAGCCAAGTGAGAAGACAAGAAATGTCACGCCCTTTTATATAACAAGTCACATCCGGTTATGAAACCGGATGTTTATTCCATTTTTTATACTTCCTACACTCTTTCCTGTCTTGATTCTCATAAACTAAACCAATGGTCAACAACACTTTTAAAAAAAGATCAAAATATGGTTGTTTTTTTTGTCAGGATCAAGTTATCCCAAGTCTTTATTGCCAACATACAAACTGAACCAATGGTTAGCTGGACTCGTAAAAAAATGGGGAAGAGAATCTCAAATGCGAGATTCTCTTCCCCATTTCTTCAGTCTTTTTTGCTATTTACAAAGTATATACAATTTTTTTTACAACATGCATATTATGACACAATATATTAGAAAACAGTTATTTACAATACGTATTCACAAATTATGTACAATATGAATGAAAAACAGTCTCTACATCTGCAAAATGCAGTCATCATTCAGGTTTCTTAAGCACGGGAGCAATTCTTTTTCCACCGATACCACGCCAAGTTATCTGTTGTGTTGGGGAACGGGGCTTTCGTAAGTAACGGTATACTCCGCCGTAAGGAGAGTCCCATCTAACAGTCCCTGTATGGCTTCTCCTTTGCTGAGCTTGCACGTGGCCGAAGCTGTCTGCGGGTACATCATTCAGGAGGAGAGATGTGACCCGGTCTGGAAGGATGTTGTTTAAGTGATCGGGGTCACTCTCTCCTTGATGGAACACCTTTTCACCGAATTTTTCAATGCGCACGATGTTTAGGTTGGAGCTTTCCGTGATGCTGTACTGGAACGTGCAGATTGCTCCGTTTTCCTTTACTAAGGAGAAGCACATGATGAAATTTGGTGGGGTTGGCTTAGATGGCTGGCGAGAGACAAGTGGAAACTTGGCGTGGAAACTGAGGAGGTTGGCTGGCAAATTTGGCTCCCGAGAGAGATGCGGAGATTAGCTCGCTTAGCTGGCTGGCGAGAGATATGCGCAGTTTAGCTTGGCTGCCGAGAGAGGTGCGGGGATTAGTTTAGCTGGCTGGCTTAAATGGCTGGCGAGAGAGCTCCGGAGATTAACGAATTTGGCTGGCTTAGCTGGAGTCTGGCAAGAGATCTTGACAGTGGTGAGGTTGGCTAGCAAAGTGGTGACAAATGACCATTTCTCTCTCTCCTTTATACGCAAACCATATCCTGTTATGAAAGAGGATGCTGATATCTTGCCTCATGATCTATTTTTATCCCATTTCTGAGAATTTCCAACATGAGTTTCCTTTTTCTATTCCCTTAGGATTTATTTCATATTTTATTTCATAATGGGATAGTCCCTCTCCAAAGATTCCACAATTTCAACTATCTCATCTGGTATTAAATCTTCTTTTGGCTCCTCGAATAGTTGTTCAATCTCTTCTTGTGTTACATCTTTGAGTTGTCTCTTGTCGCAAAGGAATTGCTCTTCGTCTAGACCGTCAAACTCCCTCACCATTCTGTCCAGAGTGTCTATAATCTCATTCGGTTCTTCTTGTAGCGTTAATACCTCTTGCAATAATTGATTAAATCTCTATATCAGGTCATTGGGGAGCGGATATATTATTTCTAAAATACCACTTTGCTGCAACGCTATTATTTCATCCATGAGCCGATTGGATTCCTTCAGCAGATTATTTTGTTGTTGTTGTCGCATGATGGTTTTCTGTCAAGATGAGAGAGAAAGAGAGATAGAATGAGAGAGAATGTTGGATCACGCCTCCAGTTTTATAGTTATCGGGTTTCATAACTTCCTGTTGACGTCATTTAGGTGAATCTATTTTTATCATGTCACATTTGATATGCGACATAATATCATTCATACAAAATATTTTCTTCCTAAGGATGCTACTAAAAAACATTTACTGAAAAAACATTCATCCCAATGGTTTAATCGTATCCTATTACATATCCCGTGTTCCATAAAGTTAACTTGTTGTTTTGTTTTCCGCTTCACCATCATGAGTAACATGAGATGTGCACGTGAAGGATATCCTGTCGAGGGAATGTAAAAGGAGTGAGCGCGCGCCTTCACTTCACTCTGCCAATAATATGTATGCGTTGAGACAATTGAAACGTAAATGTTATCAAAATATGGATGATGGGTTCCCTGCAAAGCGGGGAACTTATGAATACGACAAGAAATTTGTACCAAAGAAAAAAGAGGATGAAGAAGAGGAGGAGAACGAGCAGAATCAACGGACGCTGTCTCCGTGATGTGAGAGTTGTCCTAACGACGGATGGAAGATTTGAGGACTCGCCGCCTCCAGAGCCGGAATATTCGTCAACGTAGCAGTCTACGGAATATTCGTCAACGGAGCCGTTACCAGAACAGCCAGAGCCATCAGCCGAGCTATCAGCAGAGCCTTCAACATCAGCAAAGCAATGTGAGTCATCAAAACAAAAAGAACCAGCACCAGAGTCTGCACCAGAGGAGCCATTACCAATTTTTACAGTTCCCTCTCTGAGAATAACTGTTCCCTTGGTGGCTGTTGGAAATCCCATCACTCCGGTGCTGGAAACATCTGATGTAGAAGGACGGTATCACATTGAAGTTTCCTATATTAAAAATGGTGACTTTTCATCATTAACCTTTATTATACAACCTTCATTGTAAATATTTCATTTATACATATATTACATTTATACTCATTATATCTTATTGTATATACTATTATTCTTAAATAAAAATAAAAATGGGGAAAGAGGACTAGGTCCTCTTTCCCCATTTTTTTTGTCAAAGTCTCTGACCATTGGACCATGTTTTGGAGTTTTTACAAGTCTTTTAACCATAGGTGATATATTATATATAATAAGGGAGAATTTACAAATTGCAAGTCATTTGTGATGTATAATAAGGGTCTTGGGATAGTTTTTTCGATCATTGTGACATAACTCGTTGAGTCTTTTTACAAATCCATGAACACTATGACCTCAACCTTTGGTGTCATATTTTCTATAATCATAGTGTCATTTCTCACATTCTCAGCCTTTGGTGTCATAATTTCTATGATCATAGTGTCCTTTCTCACATTCTCAGCTTTGGTGTTACTCAGCCTTTGGTGATTGTCTCAGCCTTTGGTGATAGATAATTGTGACAACGCCATTGGAAACGTTCAGATGGGTTACCTTCACCTTTAAATTGTGAGAATAACGGGACTTTTCACGTTAGAAGGGTTGCCTTCACCTTAAAATTATGAGAATAACGGGACTTTTCACGTTAGACTGGTTGCCTTCATCTTTTAAATGGTGGGCATAACGGGACTTTTCACGTTAGACGGGTTGCCTTCACCTTCTATATAATGTAATATTATGAGAATAACGGGATCTTAACATTTAGACGGGTTGCGGTCGCCTTTTAAATGGTGGGATGATGTGCTAGTAACGGGATCTTAACATTTAGACGCGTTGCCTTCCCCTTTTAGGATCACGTGATCTATCATTTTTAATTTTGTTCGGATACATATTGGAGAGACTGTACCTGGAAAAAGTGCGACGTACAGATTTCAGATTATGGAAATTAATGGCAAATGGTGCAGAAATTTCATGTTTTAAATGTCTTAAAGTTATTTATCGTAATATTTACCAGTAAGTGCGATGCTGTGAAGACATGCTGCGGTAGGCCTAACGCATCACTACCACGACAATGTCAAGCTTTGCTCCGTTGAAAGGAAGATTCGCGTGGGCGTGTAATTCATTCGCGGATGACTACAAGTGCAGCTGCGTACGTTCTTCCCAAGGGAGCAAAGCATCATGTACACATACGATACGGAATATAGTTCGTTCATGTGTTGTCATTGTTTTTAAAGCAGATGTTGAGAAATGTTTAGTTCTTTCACAAGTGATTCTCTGATTCCAAATAAAACATACAAATATGCCTTTTTATGTTGTACAGGAAACTGGGGAAGCATAATTTTCAGTTCTGCTTTGAACGGCTTCCATTCGTAGCTGTTTGCTGTCCCACTGTACTTTTTGTTCTCCTGTCAATACTTTCTTTGCAGGTCAGTTTTTATCTCACTGATACGTATCTTTTGCAAATCAAAGAAGTTTTTTTCTGATTTTTCCTGTCAACAACGTACAGGATACAACAAAATAAAGAGTGGATAGTCTGGACCTATTTGTTGTAGTGTATCACTACAACATTTACCACTGTCCTGCCAACAACGTAACCGCTTTTTGTTGTACTCTTTCTCCCGTCATTTCTGGGCAGCAACGAACATTCCTTTTAACAGAGCAACGAATGAAATCGTGAGGTAACGATGCGTTAGGCCTACCGCGACGTTTCTTAACACCATCGCACTTACATGTAAATATTATGAAAAAAATATTTAAAACACATTTAAAATATGAAATTTCTGCACCATTTGTCATTATTTTACATACTCTCAAATCTCTACGTCGCAGTCTTTCCAGGGTACTAATATTTTTCTGACGATATTATTTAGAACGCTAATCTACACATTTACCGACATTTTGTTTCACTTGAAGATTTTCAGGATCCATTTTCAATACTCTGTCAACAATAACAAATTTGTAATTTTTGAACATTTTGTTCCTAAAACAGTGTTTTTGAATTGGTAATTGTTGATCATCATTCTGTTCTCAGTGTTTTTGAACTGGTGACTGTTGACAGAACATTGCAAATCTTGTTCCTTAATGGAGTTTAAATTTATATCGATAACAGCAATTACTTGTTTTCAAGAACATGTAGAAATACGGAATTTTAAATTATTACTATGCAATAAAAAACATGTCTTGTTTATTATTTATTCAAACACGTTGCTAGGTTAGTAGTATTTCACTGGAAGGATTCCAAACGCAAGGCACAAGCGTGTATACTAACTTGTGAAAAGCATAGCTCGAACCTTAGGAACGATACTGCTGGACGCAACAATATGAATTGTTCTTTTCCCAGGAATTATACATTATACTATTCTCTAATTCCAGAATGAATGAAAAAATGCCCCAAAACAAGCCAACCGAACCTAGGCAACGATCTAACAACTGCTAAGAATGTTATCCGTACTATAGTAATTCTTCCTTTTGCCGCTTGGGGAGAGCGGACCGCTGAGATTTGCCAATCAGTCTTCTTCTCTCTCTCTCTCTTTTGTTTTGTTTTTGAAATTAAAATTCGAAGGAACACTCCCAGGTGTTAACTGTCTTCAATTCGCAGTGTCATAATATTCAAAATCCTCGTTTTCACCAGGGTTGGGACCACTGATTGTAACACGGCCTGATCTTCGACGTAGAGATGGGTCGTTGGCGACCGACCCGTTCCAAGTGACCCATGTCGACAGAGTGCTTTTCATTACGGTTTCACTCACAAGATGGGGACACCAGCTTAGAACTCAAGCTGAACAGATGCATGTTAATAAATACGAAAGGCAGTATTTGCACCTTTTTTTTTGATTGGAGGTTTAACGACTACCGTGAGCAAATCAAAGGGCTATAAGCAGTCGCCCGTCCCTAATTTAGGGCCACTGGTTCCAGGGACGGGAGACAGCCAATGCCGTAAGACAGACACAACATCCATGCCTCACCGGGATTCGAACCCGGACCCCGTTCGGACGAATGATCAGAGGCTATCGCTTAGACCACATCGATACCGGGGAGGCCAAGTTACCCTAAATTCGAATAACATAATACTCTGTTTTAGAAGCCCAGACATATATATATATATATATATATATATATATATATACATTGAGGATCTCAGGAACTACAGACCTATCAGCCTCCTATCAGTGGTTTATAAAATCTTCACTAAAGTTCTTTCACACCGCTTGAAGGTAACACTGGACATGGCTCAACCGAGAGAACAAGCTGGATTCAGGAGTGGCTACAGCACAATAGATCATATCCATGTACTGAGAGAACTAATTGAAAGAGCGAGGGAATATGAACTTCCATTGTGCATGGCTTTTATCGATTATGAAAAAGCCTTTGATTCGGTGAAACCATCAGCAGTTACCACGGCTCTGAAATCCTGCGGTATTGAAGATGCATACATTAATATTATTAATAACATCTATGAAAATGCAAGTGCAAAGATTCGGCTGTTTGAAAATACAACACACATAAAAATTGGAAAGGGAGTGAGACAAGGAGACACCATATCTCCGAAGCTCTTTAATGCCACATTGGAAAATGTCTTTCAATCACTGAACTGGGAAAACAAAGGGATAAAGATTAATGGAGATTATCTAACCCACCTTCGTTTTGCTGATGACGTAGTCATTTTTGCAACTACCCCATCAGAGCTGCAGAGTATGATCCAGGAACTTGCTGACAAGAGTAAAGAAGTGGGATTAAAAATGAACTTTCAGAAGACAAAAGTGATGTTCAATGCTTTTACAAGAAATGAAGATTTATCGATTGATGGAGAAAAACTGGAGATAACAGATACGTATGTTTATCTTGGACAGCAGATATCAAGTGAGGGTCACATTGATGAAGAAATTAATCGGCGTACAAAACTTGCCTGGAGAGCTTTTGGAAGAAACAGCATAATTTTCAAGAGCAATATGCCATTATGTCTTAAAAGAAAAGTGTTTGATCAATGCATCCTTCCAGTGCTTACGTATGGTGCAGAGACGTGGACCTTAACTAAAAGAGACATACAAAGGCTGCAGACAACTCAAAGAGGCATGGAGAGGTGCATGCTTGGTATAACCAGGAGAGATAAGAAGAGGAACTCGTGGATCCGAAAAATGACGAGAGTGGAAGACATCATGATCAGAGTTAAATCCCTGAAATGGCAATGGGCTGGACATACTGCCAGAAGGACAGACCATAGATGGACAGCCGAAATTTTAGATTGGATTCCAAGGGACAGGAAAAGACCCAGAAAAAGACCACATGGGAGATGGGTGGATGAAATTCGTAAATATGCGGGAGTGACATGGAGGAGACTGGCACAAGACAGACCGTTGTGGAGGAAACTTGGGGAGACCTTCGTCCAGCAGTGGATTGATAATGGTTGACAATGATGATGATGATGATGATATATATATATATATAGGGATGTAAGGTCAGGTGATGCGTAACATCACAGCCTCTCCTTGACAAATGTCAACCCCGCCTTCTCGTGGTACATTCTGTTCCCACTAAAGGGGCTCTGACGACCGACAATAGCGGTATAACTATACCATCGGGATTAGAGGAAATGCTATCCCACACTCACCAACCCGCTTGGCCAGCGTGCTGAGTTATGGCCAAACCCCTCCAAAATGCCTCCACAACTTAAATCTTGGCCCTCAGTCTCCGGCAGCTGGAATGTACCTGGCCAAGGCAGCGGCCAGTGCGACATGAAGGCAGAGGGTGCTAAGAATCCCCGGAGGACCAGACTAGGCTGCCATCTGATGCTGACCTTGGCTACGTACAACGGACGCTCCCTATCTTCTGATTCAAGGCTTCTTGAATTGGAAGAGGAACTACAAAGGATCAATTGGGACATCGTCGGGCTAAGTGAGGTAAGGAGAAAAGGAGAAGATCTCATTGAACTGAAAAGTGGACATCTCTTCTACTATCGTGGGACAGATACTGGCAGAACTAGTGGTGTTGGATTTATAATAAACAAGAAACTGAAGGATAAAGTTGTAGAAGTTGAAAGTTCCTCTGACAGAGCTGCACGACTCGTTATCCAACTCTCGAGAAGATACCAGGCTCAGATTATTCAAACTTATGCACCCACCACAAGTCATGCTGAAGAAGAAATTGAAGAATTTTATGAGGAAATTCGTGATCTAAATAATAAAGGTAAGCAGCACTTGAAGATAATTATGGGAGATTTCAATGCAAAAATAGGGCAACGGCAACAGAATGAAACTTCAGTAGGTAAATTCGGTCACGGCAACAGAAACCAGCGTGGAAATACTCTCGTAGAGTTTGCAGAGGCAGAAGGGTTTTTCATCTTGAACTCCTTTTTCAAGAAAAAGCCACACAGGAAATGGATATGGAGACATCCAAATGGGACGACAAGTGAAATTGATTTTATTATGTGTAACAAAAAATTCGTCATCGAAGACTGCAGTGTGCTAAACAAGTTCAACACAGGCAGTGACCATAGATTGGTGAGATGTAAGATGCACCTCAACACTAAACTCGAACGTAGCAAGCTCATAAGACAAACAAAATGTATTGACAAAACCAACCTTAAAAAACACCATAATACCTTCAAATTGGAACTGAAGAACAGATTCTCTGCTTTAGAAGGCCTAACATCGGAAGAAATGGATATTTCTGAAGTTAACAGAAAAGTAACCAAAGCTCTTATGGAAACAGCAACAAAATTAGCTGTGTCTAAGAACAAATTGCATGTGAACAAATTATCAGGAAAAAAAAAATGTTGATGCAAAAAAGAAGAGTGATGAGGACAACTAAAGAAGATGTGACTTCCAAAGTGGAATATATAGAGCTATGCAAGACAGTACGAAAAAGTATCACTGAAGACGTAAGGAAATTCAACTGTGAACTAGTAAGGAAAGCACTTGAAAACAACCAAAGCCTAAAGATAGCAAAGGGACATCTCAGTAAGGGGAAAAAACAGATTATGGCACTGAGAAAAGAAGATGGTTCTGTAACAAGAAATAGAGGCGAAATTTTGACAAGAGTGAAAGATTTCTACTCCAAATTATATGAAAGGGATGATACATGTACTCCAGACATCATGAAAGGTACCAGTACCAGAGTTCTTCCAGTCCTTCCAGCAGAAGTTGCACATGCAATCAAGAACATGAAGCGGGGAAAAGCTCCAGGAGAAGATGGAATTACTATAGACATCATACAAGAAGCAAGTGGAGAAATCGAAACAGTACTCGCCCAAATTTTCACTCGATGCCTTAATGAAGGGAAAATTCCTGAGGATTGGAACAACGCTACAATGATCTTGCTACATAAAAAAGGTGACATTGAGGATCTCAGGAACTACAGACCTATCAGCCTTCTATCAGTGGTTTATAAAATCTTCACTAAAGTTCTTTCACACCGCTTGAAGGGGACACTGGACATGGCTCAACCGAGAGAACAAGCTGGATTCAGGAGTGGCTACAGCACAACAGATCATATCCACGTACTGAGAGAACTAATTGAAAGAGCGAGGGAATATGAGCTTCCATTGTGCATGGCTTTTATCGATTATGAAAAAGCCTTTGATTCGGTGAAACCATCAGCAGTTGCAATGGCTCTGAAATCCTGCGGTATTGAAGATGCATACATTAATATTATTAATAACATCTATGAAAATGCAAGTGCAAAGATTCGGCTGTTTGAAAATACAACACACATAAAAATTGGAAAAGGAGTGAGACAAGGTGACACCATATCTCCGAAGCTATTTAATGCCACGTTGGAAAATGTCTTTCAATCACTGAACTGGGAAAACAAAGTGATAAAGATTAATGGAGATTATTTAACCCACCTTCGTTTTGCTGATGACATAGTCATTTTTGCAACTACCCCATCAGAGCTACAGAGTATGATCCAGGAACTTGCTGACAAGAGTAAAGAAGTGGGATTAAAAATGAACTTTCGGAAGACAAAAGTGATGTACAATGCTTTTACAAGAAATGAAGATTTATCGATTGATGGAGAAAAGCTGGAGATAACAGACACGTACGTTTATCTTGGACAGCAGATATCAAATGAGGGTCACATTGGTGAAGAAATTAATCGGCGTACAAAACTTGCCTGGAGAGCTTTTGGAAGAAACAGCATAATTTTCAAGAGCAATATCCCATTATGTCTGAAAAGAAAAGTGTTTGATCAATGCATCCTTCCAGTGCTTACGTATGGTGCAGAGACGTGGACCTTAGCTAAAAGAGACATACAAAGGCTGCAGACAACTCAAAGCAGCATGGAGAGGTGCATGCTTGGTGTAACCAGGAGAGATAAGAAGAGGAACACGTGGATCCGAAAAATGACAAGAGTGGAAGACATCATGATCAGAGTTAAATCCCTGAAATGGCAATGGGCTGGACATACTGCCAGAAGAACAGATCATCGATGGACAGCCGAAATTTTAGATTGGATTCCAAGGGACAGGAAAAGACCCAGAAGAAGACCACATGGAAGATGGGTGGATGAAATTCGAAAGTATGCGGGAGTGACATGGAGGAGACTGGCACAAGACAGACCGTTGTGGAGGAAACTTGGGGAGACCTTCGTCCAGCAGTGGATTGATAATGGTTGACAAT
This sequence comes from Macrothele yani, assembly GCA_039090855.1. Taxonomy (NCBI): domain Eukaryota; kingdom Metazoa; phylum Arthropoda; class Arachnida; order Araneae; family Macrothelidae; genus Macrothele; species Macrothele yani. Next base: position 159,104,020 of record CM077009.1, read on the forward strand.
GATGATGATGATAATGATGATATATATATATTACATGAGTGAAAATTTAACTTTCCTATGCTGTATATATACAGGGTGTCCCACGATTCATTGGACAGTGGAATATCTCGTGATCGGACGAAGCTATTGAAGTGAAACAGAAAGCAATGTAAATTAGTGAAGATTTTTTTGTTCTGGTTGAAGTTTAACGACCACCGTGAGCAACTCAGTGGGCTATAAGCCGTCGCCCGTCCCTAATTTAGGGTCACTGGTTCAAGGGAAGGGAGAGAGCCAGTGCCGTAAGACAAACACAACATCCATGCCTCACCGGGATTCGAACCCGGACCCCGTTCGGACGAATGATCAGAGGCCATCGCTTAGACCACTGCGCCACCGGGGCGGCATTAGTGAAGATGAGCTTCCACGGAATGCAAAAGTTGACCCCCTTCCCCGGGGTTTGGGGGAATGAGAGGAAAATGAAAACGAAAATCTGCGATAAAAAAATTTCGTCAATGTACAACGTATGTCCAAAGACTGCTCATTTGAAAGCCATGCTTATGAACAGATCATTAGCGAAAACACAATTCGATTTCACTGAAAGCGCGCGAAATGGCGGGAGTGCGAAATGTGATGTTCCATGTCTCCGAAACCCCGGAAATAACCCAGAAAGGAAACTGTTCGTTGCAAATGTAGATGCATGGAGGCATTAAACAACGTTCTACCAGACCCTTGTAGTCGTACACATCCACGTAATGTGTGTGCCGTGACGAGCCAGTACTGTTTGTTGTTAGGATGCACCGATGACATTACGACAAAATGGATACAACACCGAAGAGTCACTGTTTCGAGACAGAAAAACCAATTTTTATTTTCATATTGGAAAGTACAGGTCTTATGACTTATGACCTAAAATAAAGTGCCCAAATGTGTTCGTGCCTGCATGCACAAGTTCGGGTCAGCGTTAATTCCAGAGTGTGGAACTTTTGGATGTCAGAGCAGTCCTCATCCCAGACAACATACCATGTGTGCAGATTAGCTGTTCAACTGGATAACAAAACATAAAAGGAAGCAAACTACGACCACATCACATTACGTGTTCAAAGTGACCACCATTGTTCTGGAGACACATTTCGTATCTGGTCATAAGTGCTTTCTGTGTTGCTGATTGATTACACAGTTCTGGGCGATATTCTTCCACATTCTGAACGTATTCTTTCTTGCAGTTCGTCCAGTGTATGCACTTCATTTGAATAAACAACTGTTTTCAAATGACCCCATAGGAAATAATCTAGTGGTGTCAAATCAGGAGATCTCGGAGGCCACTTGATTGGTCCATGGGTACCAATCCATCGGTTAGGAAAGTGAACATTCAAATATTCTATCACAGGGCAAAAAGTATGCGGTGGTGCACCATCGTGCTTAAACAACTGTTTAAGCTTAAACAACAATAAACAACTGTTTTCAAATGACCCCATAGGAAATAATCTAGTGGTGTCAAATCAGGAGATCTCGGAGGCCACTTGATTGGTCCATGGGTACCAATCCATCGGTTAGGAAAGTGAACATTCAAATATTCTATCACAGGGCAAAAAGTATGCGGTGGTGCACCATCGTGCTGAAACCACATGTTCTGCCTTTCACTTAGTGGTATGTCCTCCAGCAACCCAGGTAAAATATTCCTCAGGAAATGAAGGGTGATTGCCTGTCAAAATACCTTCGTAAAAATAAGGACCTACGATGTGGTTATTCAGCATGCCATACCATACGTTTATACCCCAAACACGTTGAAACCGTGTTTGTCTCATCCAGTGAGGATTTATGTCATTCCAATAATGGCAATTGTGCCGATTTACAACTCCATTGTTGTGGAACCGTGCTTCGTCGCTCCATAGAATTTTCGCCTTAACGTTGACATTGTTCACGAGGACAGAGAAACAGGCCAGGAATTCTAACCTCCTTTCCGGATCATTGGCGTCCAATCCTTGTGTTAAGTGCAGCTTGTAAGGGTGATATTTGTTATTGCGTAAAATACGGTGCACAGATGTTTTCGAAATGCCTACTTCACCGGATACTTGTCGCACTGAGGTACATGGATTCAAATGAAATGTACCTAGTATTGCAGTAGCATGTGCCTAATTAGTTGCAGTTTTTGGACGGTACGCCTTTTTCCGGGATGGCAATGTGCCACTACTGCGCAGTTTGTGTTCCACATGTCGAAATAAGTTTTTACTAGGCGGATGACGGTCTGGATATTTCTCTCTGTACATTTGGGTTGCTGAACGACAATTTCGTTTACACTCTCCGTAAATCAGTAGCATATCTACATATTCATCATTGGAGAACACCATCGTACCTTATGGTCTCCGCAGGTTAAGGAAATTAAGGAAAACAAACTGACCTGAAAAAACTTGGTCGACAACGATGTGCAATAATTACGGAATACCACTGAACGACACTACTGTCTACAACACAATTACAGCAGGAAATGCCAGCATTCAGTAAGAGTACTGGAACACCGTTCATACGTCGTCTGACATCTCACTTCAGGGAACGTAGTCTCATACGATATTTGCATAATCCCTCGCACTGCGACATGTATTCAGTTGGTTTAGGTGTTGCCGAACAAGGAATGTATGACCTCACACCTTTTGGTACGTAGATTCGTACAAAATCTGCATGATCCCGTAAACGCTAACATGGCGATATTCCCTATGACGACATCGAAAGCAGCTGTCTTTTGGTATATATCTGTTACACCGCAAACTCATTTTCGCGATGTTTTTCGTCCACTTCTACCTTACACCCCCTCCAACACGGGAGAACAGTTAATTGCACAAGCTGTTGTGTCTACTGTTCGGTATTTCATGTGGTTTTTTTACATCGCATAACACAGACCAATGGAATCGGCCAACGGCACAATTGCATTTATTCGCGGAATGTCGTACATTCACCCTCGATGAGCCGTAATCTGTTTCAATGAGAATGGGGATCACACTTATGGCGCAGCACGCGTTACCACCACAATGGTATTTTGCGATATTCTGCGTAGTTTGCTGGAGGACCTACACTACGTGAATCGAAAAACCCATGGTTTCAGCCAGATGGTGCGCCGCCTCGTCCTTATGACCCGATATGAGGATCGGGGATGTGTCAATACCCTATAGCACGTTTGTTTCACGCCTCCATTCATCTACATTTGCAACAAACAGTTTCCTTTCTGGGTTATTTCTGGGGTTTTCGAGACATGGAACATCACATTTCGCACCTCCGCCATTTTGCGCGCTTTCGGTGAAATTCAATTGTGTTTTCGCTAATGATCTGTTCATAAGCATGGCTTTCAAATCAGCAGTCTTTGGACATACGTTGTACATTGACAAAAATTTTTTTATCGCAGATTTTCGTTTTCATTTTCCTCCCATTCCTCCAAACCCCAGGTAAGGGGGTCAACTTTTGCATTCCGTGGTAGCTCATTTTCACTAATTTACATTGCTTTTTGTTTCACCTCAATAGCTTCGTCCCATCACGAGATATTTCACTGTTCAATGAATCGTGGGATACCCTGTATATATATAATCATCATCATCATTGTCAACCATTATAAAACCACTGCTGGACGAAGAATTCTCCAAGTTTCTTCCACAGCGGTCTGTCTTGTGGCAGTCTCCTCCATGTCACTCCCGCATACTTTCGAATTTCATCCACCCATCTCCCATGTGGTCTTTTTCTGGGTCTTTTCCTGTCCCTTGGAATCCAATCTAAAATTTCGGCTGCACATCGATGGTCTGCCCTTCTGGCGGTATGTCCAGCCCATTGATATTTCAGGGATTTAACTCTCATCATGATGTCTTCCACTCTTGTCATTTTTCGGATCCACGAGTTCCTCTTCTTATCTCTCCTGGTTACACCAAGCATGCACCTCTCCATGCTTCTTTGAGTTGTCTGCAGCCTTTGTATGTCTCTTTTAGTTAAGGTCCACGTCTCTGCACCATACGCAAGCACTGGAAGGATGCATTGATCAAACACTTTTCTTTTAAGACATAATGGCATATTGCTCTTGAAAATTATGCTGTTTCTTCCAAAAGCTCTCCAGGCAAGTTTTGTACCCCGATTAATTTCTTCATCAATGTGACCCTCACTTGATATCTGCTGTCCAAGATAAACGTACGTGTCGGTTATCTCCAGCTTTTCTCCATCAATCGATAAATCTTCATTTCTTGTAAAAGCATTGTACATCACTTTTGTCTTCTGAAAGTTCATTTTTAATCCCACTTCTTTACTCTTGTCAGCAAGTTCCTGGATCACACTCTGCAGCTCTGGCGGGGTAGTTGCAAAAATGACTACGTAATCAGCGAAACGAAGGTGGGTTACATAATCTCCATTAATCTTTATCCCTTAGTTTTCCCAGTTCAGTGATTGAAAGACACTTTCCATTGTAGCATTAAAGAACTTGGGAGATATGGTGTCACCTTGTCTCACTCCTTTTCCAATTTTTATGTGTGTTGTATTTTCAAACAGCCAAATCTTTGCACTTGCATTTTCATAGATGTTATTAATAATATTAATGTACGCATCTTCAATACCGCAGGATTTCAGAGCCATTGTAACTGCTGATGTTTTCACCGAATCAGAGGCTTTTTCATAATCGATAAAAGCCTTGCACAATGCGAGTTCACATTCCCTCGCTCTTTCAATTAGTTCTCTCAGTACGTGGATATGATCTATTGTGCTGTAGCCACTCCTGAATCCAGCTTGTTCTCTCGGTTGAGCCATGTCCAGTGTCACCTTCAAGCGGTGTGAAAGAACTTTAGTGAAGATTTTATAAACCACTGATAGGAGGCTGATAGGTCTGTAGTTCCTGAGATCCTCAATGTCACATTTTTATGTAACAGGATCATTGTAGCATTGTTCCAATCCTCAGGAATCTTCACTTCATTAAGGCATCGAGTGAAATCTTGGGCGAGTACTGTTTCGATTTCTTCACTTGCTTCTTGTATGATGTCTACAGTAATTCCATCTTCTCCTGGAGCTTTTCCCTGCTTCATGTTCTTGATTGCATGTGTGTGTGTGTGTGATTGGAGGTTTAACGACCACCGTGAGCAACTCAATGGGCTATAAGCAGTAGCCCGTCCCTAATTCAGGGTCACTGGTTCCAGGGAAGGGAGAGAACCAGTGCCGTAAGACAAACACAACATCCATGCCTCACCGGGATTCGAACCCGGACCCCTTACGGACCAATGATCAGAGGCCATCGCTTAGACCACTGCGCCACCGGGGCGGCGTTGATTGCATGTGCAACTTCTGTTGGGAGGACTGGAAGAACTCTGGTACTGGTACCTTTCATGATGTCTGGAGTACATGTATCACCCCTTTCATATAATTTGGAGTAGGAAACTTTCACTCTTGTCAAAATTTCGCCTCTATTTCTTGTTACAGAACCATCATCTTTTCTCAGTGCCATAATCTGTTTTCTTCCCTTACTGAGATGTCCCTTTGCTATCTTTAGGCGTTGGTGGTTTTCAATTGCTTTCCTCACTAGTTCACAGTTGAATTTCCTTACGTTTTCAGTGATACTTTTTCGTACTGTCTCGCATAGCTCTATATATTCCACTTTGGAAGTCACGTCTTTAGTTGTTCTCATCTCTCTTCTTTTTTGCATCAACATTTTGGTTTTTCCTGATAATTTGTTCACCTGCAACTTGTTCTTAGACCCAGCTAATTTTGTTGCTGTTTCCATAAGAGCTTTGGTTACTTTTCTGTTAACTTCAGAAATATCCACTTTTTCCGATGTTAGGCCTTCTAAAGCAGAGAATCTGCTCTTCAGTTCCAACTTGAAGGTATTATGGTGTTTTTTAAGGTTGGTTAAGTCAATACATCTTGTTTGTCTTATGAGCTTGCCACGTTCGAGTTTAGTGTTGAGGTGCATCTTACATCTCACCAATCTATGGTCACTACCTGTGTTGAACTTGTTTAGCACACTGCAGTCTTGTATGATGAATTTTTTGTTACACATAATAAAATCAATTATACTTGTCATCCCATTTGGATGTCTCCATGTCCATTTCCTGTGTGGCTTTTTCTTGAAAAAGGAGTTCAAGATGAAAAACCCTTCTGCCTCTGCAAACTCAACAAGAGTATTTCCACGCTGGTTTCTGTTGCCATGACCGAATTTACCTACTGAAGTTTCATTCTGTTGCCGTTGTCCTTTTTTTGCATTGAAACCTCCCATAATTATCTTCAAGTGCTGCTTACCTTTATTATTTAGATGACGAATTTCCTCATAAAATTCTTCAATTTCTTCTTCGGGATGACTTGTGGTGGGTGCATAAGTTTGTATAATCTGAGCCTGGTATCTTCTCGAGAGTTGGATAACGAGTCGTGCAGCTCTGTCAGAGGAACTTTTAACTTCTACAACTTTTTCCTTCAGTTTCTTGTTTATTATAAATCCAACACCACTAGTTCTGCAGGTATCTGCCCCACGATAGTAGAAGAGATGTCCACTTTTCAGTTCAATAAGATCTTTTCCTTTTCTCTTTACCTCACTTAGCCCGACGATGTCCCAATTGATCCTTTGTAGTTCTTTTTCCAATTCAAGAAGCCTTGAATCAGAAGATAGGGAGCGTCCATTATACGTAGCCAAGGTCAGCATCAGATGGCAGCCTAGTCCGGTCCTCTGGGGATTCTTAGCACCCTCTGCCTTAATGTCGCGCACTGGCCGCTGCCTTGGCCAGGTACATTCCAGCTGCCGGAGACTGAGGGCCAAGATTTAAGTTGTGGAGTCATTTTGGAGGGGTTTGACCATAACTCACCACGCTGGCCAAGCGGGTTGGTGAGTGTGGGATAGCATTTACTGTAATCCCGATGGTATAGTTATACCGCTTTTGTTGTCATCAGAGCCCCTTTAGTGGGAACAGGATGCACCCCGAGAAGGCGGGGTTGACATTTGTCAAGGAGAGGCTGTGATGTTACGCATCACCTGACCTTACATCCCTTCAAATGGGTATTAAATTACATATGGGTATTAAATTAGTAACATTTTTATACAAGAGGGAAATACAGATGGGGTGGTGTAATTTTGTATGGTTTGCTCTGTGTACAAGAAATGCCTAGTTGTGCCTCAGCACATGCATATTGTTCCCAGCAAAGGAATGCCTCATATTGCACTTTTCTATGTAGCCATGTCCTTAGAAACTTGCAACTGCTCTGGAAGGGGAGGATGTCAAATATGCATTTTTCAAAATACCGGTGAACATCCTACAAGCAATGAATATGTCATTTCCCCCTCAAAGTAACAAACAAAATTGAGAATCCCTCCTCAACTCTGGTAGAATGTGTGTGTGTGGGGGGTATGTGTGTGTGCATGTGCAAATTCTTATTGTGTATTCTGGAAAATAACACCATCATACACTTCATCATCATCATCATTGTCAACCAATATCAATCCACTGCTGGACGAAGGTCTCCCCAAGTTTCCTCCACAACGGTCTGTCTTGTGCCAGTCTCCTCCATGTCGCCCCTGCATACTTTCGAATTTCATCCACCCATCTCCCATGTGGTCTTCTTCTGTCCCTTGGGATCCAATCTAAAATTTCGGCTGTCCATCGATGATCTGTCCTTCTGGCAGTATGTCCAGCCCATTGCCATTTCAGGGATTTAACTCTGATCATGATGTCCTCCACTCTTGTCATTTTTCGGATTCACGAGTTTCGCTTATCTCTCCTGGTTACACCAAGCATGCACCTCCCCATGCTCCTTTGAGTTGTCTGCAGCCTTTGTATGTCTCTTTTAGTTAAGGTCCACGTCTCTGCACCATACGTAAGCACTGGAAGGATGCATTGATCAAACACTTTTCTTTTAAGACATAATGGCATATTGCTCTTGAAAATTATGCTGTTTCTTCCAAAAGCTCTCCAGGCAAGTTTTGTACGCCGATTAATTTCTTCATCAATGTGACCCTCACTTGATATCTGCTGTCCAAGATAAACATACGTGTCTGTTATCTCCAGCTTTTCTCCATCAATCGATAAATCTTCATTTCTTGTAAAAGCATTGAACATCACTTTTGTCTTCTGAAAGTTCATTTTTAATCCCACTTCTTTACTCTTGTCAGCAAGTTCCTGGATCATACTCTGCAGCTCTGATGGGCTAGTTGCAAAAATGACTACGTCATCAGCAAAACGAAGGTGGGTTAGATAATCTCCATTAATCTTTATCCCCTTGTTTTCCCAGCTCAGTGACTGAAAAACACCCTCCAATGTGGCATTAAAGAGCTTCGGAGATATGGTGTCCCCTTGTCTCACTCCCTTTCCAATTTTTATGTGTGTTGTATTTTCAAACAGCCTAATCTTTGCACTTGAATTTTCATAGATGTTATTAATAATATTAATGTATGCATCTTCAATACCGCAGATTTTCACAGCCATTGTAACTGCTGATGGTTTCTCCGAATCAAAGGCTTTTTCATAATCGATAAAAGTCATGCACAATGGAAGTTCATATTCCCTCGCTCTTTCAATTAGTTCTCTCAGTACGTGGATATGATCTATTGTGCTGTAGCCACTCCTGAATCCAGCTTGTTCTCTCGGTTGAGCCATGTCCAGTGTTACCTTCAAGCGGTGTGAAAGAACTTTAGTGAAGATTTTATAAACTACTGATAGGAGGCTGATAGGTCTGTAGTTTCCGAGATCCTCAATGTCACCTTTCTTATGTAGCAGGATCATTGTAGCGGTGTTCCAATCCTCAGGAATCTTTCCTTCATTAAGGCATCGAGTGAAAATTTGGGCGAGTACTGTTTCGATTTCTCCACTTGCTTCTTGTATGATGTCTACAGTAATTCCATCTTCTCCTGGAGCTTTTCCCCGCTTCATGTTCTTGATTGCATGTGCAACTTCTGCTGGGAGGACTGGAAGAACTCTAGTACTGGTACCTTTCATGATGTCTGGAGTACATGTATCATCCCTTTCATATAATTTGGAGTAGAAATCTTTCACTCTTGTCAAAATTTCGCCTCCATTTCTTGTTACAGAACCATCTTCTTTTCTCAGTGCCATAATCTGTTTTCTTCCCTTACTGAGATGTCCCTTTGCTATCTTTAGGCTTTGGTTGTTTTCAATTGCTTTCCTCACTAGTTCACAGTTGAATTTTCTTACGTCTTCAGTGATACTTTTTCGTACTGTCTTGCATAGCTCTATATATTCCACTTTGGAAGTCACATCTTCTTTAGTTGTCCTCATCTCTCTTCTTTTTTGCATCAACATTTTCGTTTTTCCTGATAATTTATTTACAAGCAACTTGTTCTTCGACCCAGCTAATTTTGTTGCTGTTTCCATTAGAGCTTTGGTTACTTTTCTGTTAACTTCAGAGATGTCCACTTCTTCCGATGTTAGGCCTTCTAAAGCAGAGAACCTGTTCTTCAGTTCTAACTTGAAGGTATTATGGTGTTTTTTAAGGTTGGTTATGTCAATAGATTTTGTTTGTCTTATGAGCTTGCCACGTTCAAGTTTAGTGTTGAGGTGCATCTTACATCTCACCAATCTATGGTCACTACCTGTGTTGAACTTGTTTAGCACACTGCAGTCTTCTATGACAAATTTTTTGTTACACATAATAAAATCAATTTCACTTGTCGTCCCATTTGGATGTCTCCATGTCCATTTCCTGTGTGGCTTTTTCTTGAAGGAGTTCAAGATGAAAAACCCTTCTGCCTCTGCAAACTCAACGAGAGTATTTCCACGCTGGTTTCTGTTGCCGTGACCGAATTTACCTACTGAAGTTTCATTCTGTTGCCGTTGCCCTATTTTTGCATTGAAATCTCCCATAATTATTTTCAAGTGCTGCTTACCTTTATTATTTAGATGACAAATTTCCTCATAAAATTCTTCAATTTCTTCTTCAGGATGACTTGTGGTGGGTGCATAAGTTTGAATAATCTGAGCCTGGTATCTTTTCGAGAGTTGGATAACAATACACTTACAACCCACAAAGTGTCATGCTGAAAAGATGTATGCCAAAACAAGCTTTTGCCCCTTGATAACACCACAAATACCTGTAAACCACAGGAACAAATACTGACAACAAAATATTAGTTTATAACCTTGAAGTGAAATTTCAAAAATAGATTTCTCATGCTTACTTTTCCAAGATTCAAAGCACAAAGAATAAGCAAATAACAAAAAGACCTAAGTTATCAGTGATTAGTTGAAATTTAAATTTATTAGTGATTAGTTGAAATTTAAATTTATTAGTGATTAGTTGAAATTTAAATTTATTAGTGATTAGTTGAAATTTAAATTTATTAGTGATTAGTTGAAATTTAAATGCATCTTAAAACAGCTTTTTGTTTTTTTATTTTTTCACAACAATTACTGCAAAAACAGGCTCCAACACAAAGAGAAAAAAACAAAAACAAAAAAACATTGTGCTATTTAACAGTGAATTTTGCTAATGGATAACATAATTTTCTGCAATCACTTAAAATATTAGTACATACCCATGAAAAATCTAGCTTTGAAAAACAAAAATATGCCATGCGTAATAAAATGTACATTGGAAAAAGGATTTGAAATCCAAATATTCACTTAAGATAAATGGTTATAACATTTCACATGTTTTGTTGAAAAACAACAACTTTTTGCAAGAAAAAAAAATTATCTGTTTTCTCATTCATCCCAAAGAAGGGACATAAGAAAAAAAAAGTTACAACTATGCCACATTTAGGTCCAAACATGAATAATTAGCTGTACACCCATGCCTTTGACCACTTATCCACCCCAGATTTGTATATGAAGTCTCCTGAGAATAACACAGTAACACTTCTCACTCATCAAAATAAAAATATAAATAAATAAATAAAAAAAGAACTCACCACTGATGAATGTCTACATTTTATGGTGACTGAATGAGAACTTGACATTTCAAAAGAAGTGAAATTAATAAATTGTAATGTAAAAATTTGTAGATACATGTCTCTTTATCTCAAAGTGGTCTTAAATTATGGAACATCTCTGTAAGGTATCCAAGATACATAAAAGCCCCTTCACTTGACACATATTTCATTAAACTTCTGCAGAACTCTGCACCCATTGCATGGCAACAAATTTCAGGCATCACTTACCACCACCAAAATTTGATTAACAGATAACAGATCAGAAAAACTAAAACAAGTCATCCTGGATGTATTTTTTCCAAATTGTCCCACAACAGTACACAAAGAAAAATGGATAAAAACCAAAGTTATATATTTCCCAGCAAGAAGTGATTATGTGATGTGAAAATTGCATGAAGAATGAGAACAGCAGAGGAGGGATCTGAAGAACTTTTAAATAGCCATTTGGCAGAAATGTTGAATTTTCTATGTGTATGATATTTTTTATATGTATGCACGGCTTGAATGAGATACTTTGGTGCCCAAAGTAGAAAAACAAAAAAGAAGAGCAACATCTGCACTTTCCATATTAGAGAAGATGAAACTATCATTTTGAAGTATTTAACAGCTCTTTTGGTGCCCCTTATAATAAGTTAGGTGCTACTTATGAGGAGAAACAAACTACAGAAACCTGGCATCACCTCCCACAAATCCATCCATCAATTTAAGTCATAGAATAGAGATGTCAGTTCTTCATTATGTATAAACACTTAGAGCAGAATATAAATATCACTGGTGTAAGTGCTTATACACAACAAAGAACCAACATTCCTACACCATGACTTCAAGTTCAGTCTTTAACTTAGGCAAGTGTACCACAGCATTTCGTTCACAGGCACAAAAAAGTCTAAAACATGACTGATGCATGTATTAATAATGGCAAAAACATGAAAATTCCTTACAACTGAAGTTGCTACTAAAATAGGAACATTATTTAAACCAATTCCACATTATATCAAACAGAGGTCATCGCTCTTTCCACGTTTATAAGTGAGTCACGGAAAAATTCTCATTGGCTGCCACCGGGAATCGAACCCCAGGTCTTCCAGTTACGTGCCGGATATACTTCCACTGCACAATAGCGGCCTCGAATTCCTCCAGACACACACACTAACTGCAAAGACAATTTGGCAGGTTGCTTCTTGGAGCCCCATACAATGCTGGGGATGCACCAAAGATGGTAAGCAGCAACTGAACAAATAATTGGAAGGCGAATGAATAATTAACACAGACATTTTACGTGGACTAGGAACATCAAACAGAGGTCATCACTCTTTCCATGTTTATAAGTGAGTCATGGAATTTGTGAATTGGGTTGTGCAGTGGAAGCATATCCGGCACGTAACTGGAAGACCCTGGGTTCGATTCCCGGTGGCTGCCAATGAGAATTTTTCCGTGACTCACTTATAAACGTGGAAAGAGGAATGACCTCTGTTTGATGTCCCTGGTCCACGTCAAATGTCTGTATTAATTATTCATTCCACATTATATACAATTTTCATCAGGTAATGTGGAAATTGTTTACATTAACATTACCTACACTTTTTATATTTTTACTATTGTTGAAGCAAGGCTGAACTGGATCCCACCAGGCTGTAACATTAAGCAAAAACAGTGAGAACAGAAAAGATGAGTTGGGATGCAGCGCCATCTATTGACATGGTTCGCATAAACAAACGTTGATTCCGTATCATTATTTACATTTGAGATTTTATTTATATTCACTTTCATGTGAACAGATGGATATTTACATTCTGAATTCGCAGTACTTGAGCAAAAGAATTTTTCTGTAGGAGCTGGTGTAATTTATGTGTAAATCTCAGTCCTCTTTTATTCTTCAATAATCTAGGGCTGAGATTTTGGTAAATGTGTAGATTAGCATCTTAAATTGTTTTATTGGAAAAATTAGTACCTGGAAAAAGTGTGACATACAGATTTTAGAGTACAGAAATTAATAGCAAATGGTGCAGAAATTTCGTATTTTAAATGTCTTTTCAAAAATTTTATCGTAACATTTACCTGTAAGTGCAATGGTGTGAAGAGACACTGTCCTCGGCCTACGGCAGCGTCTGCGACAATGTCAAGCGTCGCAGTAGTGATGCATTAGGTCTATGTAGCGATGCGTTAGGTCGATGTCGCAGTAATGATGCGTTAGGCCTACCGCAGCGTCTCTTCACGGCATCGCACTTGCACGTAAATATTACGATAAAAATCTTTAAAAGAGATTTAAAACAGGAAATGTCTGCTCCATTTGCCATTAGTTTCCATAATCTAAAATCTGTATGTCGCACTTTTTCCAGGTACTAACATTTTTCCGACAAAATAATTTAAAACACAAATCTACACATTTACTCACTATTTTACTTAATATGAGTATGTAAGGTCAGGTGATGCGTAACATCTCAGCCTCTCCTTGACAAATGTCAACCCCGCCTTCTCGTGGTGCATCCTGTTCCCACTAAAGGGGCTCTGACGACCGCCCATAGCGGTATAACTATACCATCGGGATTAGAGGAAATTCTATCCCACACTCACCAACCCGCTTGGCCAGCGTGGTGAGTTATGGCCAAACCCCTCCAAAATGATTCCACAACTTAAATCTTGGCCCTCAGTCTCCGGCAGCTGGAATGTACCTGGCCAAGGCAGCGGCCAGTGCGACATGAAGGCAGAGGGTGCTAAGAATCCCCGGAGGACCGGACTAGGCTGCCATCTGATGCTGACCTTGGCTACGTACAATGGACGCTCCCTATCTTCTGATTCAAGGCTTCTTGAATTGGAAGAGGAACTACAAAGGATCAAGTGGGACATCGTGGGGCTAAGTGAGGTAAGGAGAAAAGGAGAAGATCTCATCGAACTGGAAAGTGGACATCTCTTCTACTATCGTGGGACAGATACTGGCAGAACTAGTGGTGTTGGATTTATAATAAACAAGAAACTGAAGAATAAAGTTGTAGAAGTTGAAAGTTCCTCTGACAGAGCTGCACGACTTGTTATCCAACTCTCGAAAAGATACCAGGCTCAGATTATTCAAACTTATGCACCCACCACAAGTCATCCTGAAGAAGAAATTGAAGAATTTTATGAGGAAATTTGTCATCTAAATAATAAAGGTAAGCAGCACTTGAAAATAATTATGGGAGATTTCAATGCAAAAATAGGGCAACGGCAACAGAATGAAACTTCAGTAGGTAAATTCGGTCACGGCAACAGAAACCAGCGTGGAAATACTCTCGTTGAGTTTGCAGAGGCAGAAGGGTTTTTCATCTTGAACTCCTTCTTCAAGAAAAAGCCACACAGGAAATGCACATGGAGACATCCAAATGGGACGACAAGTGAAATTGATTTTATTATGTGTAACAAAAAATTTGTCATAGAAGACTGCAGTGTGCTAAACAAGTTCAACACAGGTAGTGACCATAGATTGGTGAGATGTAAGATGCACCTCAACACTAAACTTGAACGTGGCAAGCTCATAAGACAAACAAAATCTATTGACATGACCAACCTTAAAAAACACCATAATACCTTCAAGTTAGAACTGAAGAACTGGTTCTCTGCTTTAGAAGGCCTAACATTGGAAGAAGTGGACATCTCTGAAGTTAACAGAAAAGTAACCAAAGCTCTTATGGAAACAGCAAAAAAATTAGCTGGGTCTAAGAACAAGTTGCATGTGAACAAATTATCAGGAAAAACCAAAATGTTGATGCAAAAAAGAAGAGAGATGAGGACAACTAAAGAAGATGTGACTTCCAAAGTGGAATATATAGAGCTATGCAAGACAGTAAGAAAAAGTATCACTGAAGATGTAAGGAAATTCAACTGTGAACTAGTGAGGAAAGCAATTGAAAACAACCAAAGCCTAAAGATAGCAAAGGGACATCTCAGTAAGGGAAGAAAACAGATTATGGCACTGAGAAAAGAAGATGGTTCTGTAACAAGAAATAGAGGCGAAATTTTGACAAGAGTGAAAGATTTCTACTCCAAATTATATGAAAGGGATGATATATGCACTCCAGACATCATGAAAGATACCAGTACCAGAGTTCCTCCAGTCCTTCCAGCAGAAGTTGCACATGCAATCAAGAACATGAAGCGGGGAAAAGCTCCAGGAGAAGATGGAATTACTGTAGACATCATACAAGAAGCAAGTGGAGAAATCGAAACAGTACTCGCCCAAATTTTCACTCGATGCCTTAATGAAGGAAAGATTCCTGAGGATTGGAACACCGCTACAATGATCCTGCTACATAAGAAAGGTGACATTGAGGATCTCTGAAACTACAGACCTATCAGCCTCCTATCAGTAGTTTATAAAATCTTCACTAAAGTTCTTTCACACCGCTTGAAGGTAACACTGGACATGGCTCAACCGAGAGAACAAGCTGGATTCAGGAGTGGCTACAGCACAATAGATCATATCCACGTGCTGAGAGAACTAATTGAAAGAGCGAGGGAATATGAACTTCCATTGTGCATGGCTTTTATCGATTATGAAAAAGCCTTTGATTCGGTGAAACCATCAGCAGTTACAATGGCTCTGAAAACCTGCGGTATTGAAGATGCATACATTAATATTATTAATAACATCTATGAAAATGCAAGTGCAAAGATTAGGCTGTTTGAAAATACAACACACGTAAAAATTGGAAAGGGAGTGAGACAAGGTGACACCATATCTCCGAAGCTCTTTAATGCCACATTGGAGGGTGTTTTTCAGTCACTGAGCTGGGAAAACAAGGGGATAAAGATTAATGGAGATTATCTAACCCACCTTCGTTTTGCTGATGACGTAGTCATTTTTGCAACTACTCCATCAGAGCTGCAGAGTATGATCCAGGAACTTGCTGACAAGAGTAAAGAAGTGGGATTAAAAATGAACTTTCAGAAGACAAAAGTGATGTTCAATGCTTTTACAAGAAATGAAGATTTATCGATTGATGGAGAAAAGCTGGAGATAACAGACACGTACGTTTATCTTGGACAGCAGATATCAAGTGAGGGTCACATTGATGAAGAAATTAATCGGCGTACAAAACTTGCCTGGAGAGCTTTTGGAAGAAACAGCATAATTTTCAAGAGCAATATGCCATTATGTCTTAAAAGAAAAGTGTTTGATCAATGCCTCCTTCCAGTGCTTACGTATGGTGCAGAGACGTGGACCTTAACTAAAAGAGACATACAAAGGCTGCAGACAACTCAAAGCAGCATGGAGAGGTGCATGCTTGGTGTAACCAGGAGAGATAAGAAGAGGAACTCGTGGATCCGAAAAATGACAAGAGTGGAAGACATCATGATCAGAGTTAAATCCCTGAAATGGCAATGGGCTGGACATACTGCCAGAAGGACAGATCATCGATGGACAGCCGAAATTTTAGATTGGATTCCAAGGGACAGGAAAAGACCCAGAAGAAGACCACATGGGAGATGGGTGGATGAAATTCGAAAGTATGCAGGGGCGACATGGAGGAGACTGGCACAAGACAGACCGTTGTGGAGGAAACTTGGGGAGACCTTCGTCCAGCAGTGGATTGATAATGGTTGACAATGATGATGATGATGATAGCTGAGTTTTTTTTTTTCTAAAATTTATTTAGGTACATAATTAGAATTAAAATGCTTACCACAAACAACAGTTAAAAGTGACTTGTCATTTGGAGCAAAATCCTGAGGAGATATTGCTTTCAGCTACAGTTGCTTTAGGTTCTGATCTGAGGGGAACTCGTGGAATGAAAATCCCACGTTTTTCTTCTCAAAAGATGTGGACATAGGCACACAGCAGTAAACCATTTTGAAAATGGGTTAGATTTTGTAGCGAAAACAACAGTTTGGTTTTAAAACTTTAAGTTTTTTTTAAAAGAAACACAAGAAAAAAATGACGAACATACTCAATCCAGCAATTCAAACAACATGGAAACAGTTGTTCATTCCTTGGGACGCAGTGCCATCTAATGGCTGAAATTGTCCCTAACACCCACTGGCCAATCACCAAAAGTCTATTGTTTTAAACGTTAAGTTACAGCCTGTTCTTCATCCAGTTCAGCCTTGGTTGAAGGAAATATACTTACACACCTTTTGCATTCTCTTTTTTGGGTTCATGATAGATTCAGACTACCTTGAATAGCCTGAAGTAGTGGAATTAAATCACATACAGTGAGTAATAAGCACGTAACACACACACACACTACTTCAAACCATCCAAGCCTACCATATATCATGAAAGAGACAATAGCAAAGGTTGGTAAACATAGCCTTTAACAACAGCAGAAATAATACATCTGTTAGAGTATGTGAAACTGCAAAATGAAGCAGTTATGTACCCAAGGGGAAATACTTGGTTGTGGGGACCTCCTCCCCACAAAAATGCTTAAATATGCATCTTGCATAGTTTTTTGCAGTAGAAGAAACATTGATATTGAATAATTGCAAAATCAATTAATTTAAACACGATACATCTATACATGCCACCAAGCTGTTCTCCAATAATCAGAATTTAACTTGTCAAAGAAAGACAATCTACCAAGATCAATGTGAATCTGAAGGAACTAAAATTTACTTGCTGTTGCCATATCAAATGTTTGCATTTACAGCGATATCGGCACATGGCTCGTGTTCAACTGACATTCATCACATGATGCACACAACACCTTTTGTACTTTATACTCAATGTTTTCTCATGTAGATATTCCTGAAGGGTTCTGGAACAAAACCCAACGAGTTGGAGTCTTTTGGCCAAAGCCACACAGAACTAGCTGGTACCCCAACAATATTTATACTGAAGCTTAGATCTGTATCAGCTTCCAAAATTACCAGAGGCTCTTGTTGATGTCAATTTATCAAACTGATGTATCAATATTAAATTTAAGCAAATATCTACACTCTAATTTTATGTAGTAAATGAATATTTTTTGAACTTCCATGACTTTTGTTTTCAGATTAAAGCTTGAACAAAATTATTAACATTAATTGAATTCTTTGTAATATGATAAGCAGAGCCCAACTCTTGAAAGGTGTGAAGAAATACCTGGATTCCTCTGTATGGATATTGTAGACCAAAAACAGAGGACTGCCCCTCCCTCCCCTCCCCTCCCCCAACAGAAATCCTGGATACATGCCTGAGATGAATGGCAACTTGCTTAAAAGATGATTCTATTTTAATTTTAATTTCAATTTCAAATAACTTAAGGCGTTATTTTAGAACAGACATTTTTTTCTTTTTTTTTTTTTTACAAATTCTAGGAAACCCATTGCATCCACTTTGGCAATTTCCTTGGCATCACGACTTAAATAAACATTCTTAGTAGCAAAAATAACATTTCACATGCTTTTGCATTTATAAAGCTTCAAAAGAAATTTGCTTGAGCGTGCATTGCAAGAAAGCAAACATCTAGTTTGTATATATCCAACTGTTGACTCACTGATAAGGAAACTGAGTACATTTCAGATATCCCAGATTCGACAACTAGAGTTCAACTGCTAAAAACTTGGCTAGAAAGATTTTCCCCTAGGAAGTCTCAAGATGCCGATTAAACACAGTTACAAAAATTTATCGGTGCCCATATATACTGCACAAAATTGCCCATTTTCAAATATCTTTAAGCACACACATCAGTGTTCCTATTTATTTAGCATGAAGAAGCATATGTCTAGAAAGATTACTTTTATAAGTGAATTTCTTGAAGCACGCATCACATTGGTGAGGTTTTACACCAGTGTGAATGAGCATATGTTGGGAAAGGTTACCTTTCTCAGTAAATTTCTTGGAGCATATATCACATTTATGAGGTTTTTCACCAGTATGAATGAGCATATGCAGTGAAAGTCTATATCTCTCTGTAAATTGCTTGCAACATACATAACATTGATGGGATTTTTCACCTGTATGGATAAGCATGTGTTTGGAAAGATTACCTTTGTCAGTAAATTTTTTGGAACATACATCACATTCATGAGGTTTTTCACCAGTATGAACAAGCATATGTTTGGAAAGGCTACCTTTTTCAGTGAATTTCATGGAACATACATCACATTCATAAGGTTTTTCACCGGTATGAATACGCATATGTTTGGAAAGGTTACCTTTCGCAGTGAATTTCTTGGAACATACATCACATTCATGAGGTTTTTCACCTGTATGAATATACATATGTTTGAAAAGACTACCTTTCACAGTGAATTTCTTGGAGCACACATGACATTGATGAGGTTTTTCACCAGTATGAACCAGCATATGCCTTAAAATTTCACGTTTCCATGTGAACTGCTTGGAACATACATCACACTGAAGAGGTTTTTCACCTGTATGTAAAAGCATATGCTGAAAAAGGTCACTTTGCTGTGTGAATTGCTTGGAACATACACCACACTGATGAGATTTTTCACCAGTTTTTGCAAAAGTATGAGTGAGCATATGCTTCAAAAGATTGCTTCTAACAGTAAATTTCTTGAAGCATATATAACACTGCTGAATTTTCTCACTTGTATTGATCTGATGCCCTGGAAGATTGGTTTTCTGTTTTAATTTCTTGCGACATACACCACACTTTGTGGAATTTTTATTTCCGTGACTACATTGTTTTGTGAAATTGCAGGAGCATGCTTCACACTCTTGAAGATCTATTGTATCAGTAAGGGACAATACATTATCTTCCTTTTTCACTTTCTTTATAATCAAGTTATTAGTAGCTTCTAGAGAAGAACATTTCATTCTAGACTCCATACTGGTAAACTCCTAGGTTTTATTAATTTGCATCATGGTCACACTAATAATAATTTATGACAGGAAGAAAGCACCTTCCATGATTTGACTTGCTGAAATCGAAGCCTCTTGTACATCAAGGTGATCAAAAATGTAAATTTCTTCACCTCTTGATAACAGCTTTTAAAATTCAAAGCAAAAAATCATTGCTGATTTGATCATTTTGGAAGTATAGAATGGTACAAAATATCAACCGGAATAAAAACAATAAGAAAGCAACTCATATGTGATCCACACTGTGGAAACAAATTTTGTAGAAAAATACCACAAACATAAAAACTTATACATCACGATATTAGAATTTTTTATAGGAACGTCCTAGTTTGGGATTTAAATCCACGCAGGCCATTACAGTGGGAAAGCGTTTTATTTTTTGCTTCTGCGCTGTATGTCGGTACTTTCATAATTAATATGTACAGCAGGAAGTTTAATGGGGGTTCAATTTTTTTTTAACCGCAGAAAAAGACGATTTTTTTACCTGTGCGCATCTATTTTTGTTTGGGCTGCGGCGCCATTTGCAATCTTGACTTCTACAACCACAGAGAAAACGTCACGATTCTGACATCACAGCTTTCGCCGCCATGTTGGTGAGATGCAGTGAGACGACTGAGATTATAACATCACGTTGAGCATAAAAAAACATCGAGTCTGCTTTTTTCGATCTGTATCTTTAAATTTCAGTATATGGCTCAGTAAAAAAAAACAACGATCGATTATTAGGTAACACATAATAAACGTTTTAGGGTGGCGATGATACATTTTTATCGATGTTTTTCGAACTTTGTTTTAGCCGCCCCGGTGGCGCAGTGGTCTAAGGCGCTGGCCTCTGATCATTCGTCCGTAAGGGGTCCGGGTTCGAATCCCGGTTAGGCATGGATGTTGTGTTTGTCTTACGACACTGGCTCTCTCCCTTCCCTGGAGCCAGTGACCCTAAATTAAGGACGGGCGACTGCTTATAGCCCATTGAGTTGCTCACGGTGGTCGTTAAACCTCCAATAAAAAAAACAACAAGAACTTTGTTTTAGTTTTTTTAACAACTGGGGAGGAGTATATACTTTCGTCACCGAGGTCATAAATAGCTAAACTAACATTTTCTACTTATCGTGTTTTACAGAAATCTGTACATGTATCAAACTGAATCAATTAATATTGTTAGTAACTCAGTTCTATGGGTTCTTTAGAGTTTCTGTTTACTTGCAAATCCAAGGACCCGACTATAAATAACAGCACGTTAGTTTTACGAGTTACTCTTGACACAAGTACTTAACATTAAAGTTAAAGTGATTTTGTGTGTGTGTGTGTGTGTGTGTGTGTGCGTGCGTGGACAATATTCTCAGTTCATCAGATACGCATAAATTACCACAGAGAATATTTTTTTACGTATCAGTTTATGAGTCCTACCCTTGCAAAATAGAACTCTTAAGAAGGTATGAGCTACAGCGCTTACTATGGAAAATAAGTAGTCGAATGATTTTTTTTTGCATTTTAAAATTTTCATAATGAAAATTTCGTTTAAATGTTCACTTGAATTCAGTGAGGGTGGTCCATTGACCCGCGCCTCCCCATCAGGTATCACTTGATCCTTCATTCTTCGTATTGGCTGCTTATTTTTAAGTATAATTGTATGTGTTTTTGAACATATATTTTACCAATGGAATATTAAATATGTTTGTATATGTTTCTGAATATATATTTTTACTTTAATATGGCGACGATGTTTTTATCACTTCCCAATTACTTTGGGAGATGTTTCTCACAGGGTGTTTTAATTTGCATCTTCAATAATTTGAACCACCCCCCAAAAAGTCTTGGGTACGCTGATGTAACTTATTAACATAAAGAGCACTAAAATTAAAATCACAAATTTATCACTTTATATGAAACATGCGCCCATCTTATGTATTATATGCGCACATGTCTGAGAAAGTTCCGTGGAGAAAATTCAGCCGTTTTTCATGACTCTTCAGTCCACTTATCTTCCATAGCTTCCTATAGGTGATTGCAACGGCTAACCCTAACAGACTCATGTTGCAACAAAAATTAAGGCTCTCAGGAAAGAAAATTCAGGGGAGAAACAGAAATATATTTATGAGGTGTGGTGAAAAATGAATAGAAATTTGTTTTAGCATTAGATTTTTCAGAATAGCATTTTTCAAGAAATAACATAACGATTTGGAAGATGTCGAATAACGTAAATAATTACCCACAGAACCACCCATGAAAACAGCCGAAACAAAAAAATTCTGTTGCACATGTCTAGTAAAAAAGGAAAAAAGAAGAACGCGAGACTTCACATAACTGTTAAATACATTTTAGTTGTTACTTGGTGCCATGGAATTTGTTTTTAAGTGACATTATAATCGTTGTACTGTTAAAAAGAAACAATTCCCTTAAACATTTTTTGTACCAGTTAACCATAAATTGTAATCAAGCATTATTTACTTATTTATTTATTTGAATTTGGTATTCATTTTGTATTTATACGTAATTGCATTTAAGCAACCCATGTACCTATATCGTGCACAAAATTTACATATTCATAATGAACATTTCATTATCTTCGTTTCGTACAGTATATTTCTCCAGCAAGGAAAAGCTCCAGGAGAAGATGGAATTACTGTAGACATCATACATGAAGCAAGTGGAGAAATCGAAACAGTACTCGCCCAAATTTTCACTCGATGCCTTAATGAAGGAAAGATTCCTGAGGATTGGAACAACGCTATAAAAAAGAAGGTGACATTGAGGATCTTAGGAACTACAGACCTATCAGCCTCATATCAGTGGTTTATAAAATCTTCACTAAAGTTCTTTCACACCGCTTGAAGGTGACACTGGACATGGCTCAACCGAGAGAACAAGCTGGATTCAGGAGTGGCTATAGCACAATAGATCATATCCACGTATTGAGAGAACTAATTGAAAGAGCGAGGGAATATGAACTTCCATTGTGCATGGCTTTTATCGATTATGAAAAAGCCTTTGATTCAGTGAACCATCAGCAGTTACAATGGCCCTGAAATCCTGCGCTATTGAAGATGCGTACATTAATATTATTAATAACATCTATGAAAATGTAAGTGCAAAGATTCGGCTGTTTGAAAATACAACACACATAAAAATTCGAAAGGGAGTGAGACAACGTAACACCATATCTCCGAAGCTCTTTAATGCAACATTGGAAAATTTCTTTCAATCACTGAACTGGGAAAACAAAGGGATAAAGATTAATGGAGATTATCTATCTCACCTTCGTTTTGCTGGTGACGTAGTCATTTTTACAACTACCCCATCAGAGCTGCAGAGTATGATCCAGGAACTTGCTGACAAGAATAAAGAAGTGGGATTAAAAATGAACTTTCAGAAGACAAAAGTGATGTACAATGTTTTTACAAGAAACGAAGATTTATCGATTGATGGAGAAAAGCTGGAGATAACAGATGCGTACGTTTTTCTCGGACAGCAGATATCAAGTGAGGGTCACATTGATGAAGAAATTAACTGGCGTATAAATCTTGCCTGGAGAGCTTTTGGAAGAAACAGCATAATTTTCAAGAGCAATATGCCATTATGTCTTAAAAGAAAAGTGTTTGATCAATGCATCCTTCCAGAGCTTACGTAAGGTGCAGAGACGTGGAGCTTAACTAAAAGAGAAATACAAAGGCTGCAGGCAATTTAAAGTAGCATGGAGAGGTGCATGCTTGGTGTAACCAGGTGAGATAAGAAGGGGAACTCGTGGATCAGAAAAATGACAAGAGTGGAAGACATTATGATCAGAGTGAAATCTCTGAAATGGCAATGGGCTGGACATACTACCAGAAGGACAGACCATCAATGGACAGCTGAAATTTTATACTGAATTCCAAGTGACAGGAAAAGACACAGAAGAAGACCACATGGAAGATGGGTGGATGCAATTCTAAAGTATGCGGGTGTAACATGAAGGAGACTGGCACAAGACAGACTGTTGTGGAACAGGCCTGGAAAACTTTCGTCCGGCAATGGATTGAGAATAGTTGACAATGATGATTTCTCCAGTTCACCTACACTCTACTGCTAAAGATATCCAGGTACTTGCTTCTCACCTCTGTGAGATGGAATATTCCAGGTTCAATGATGAAAATACGTATATTATGAACAAAAGTCATTGGTCTCATTGGAATCTACGATATGCACTTATATATAGCATTGGAAAATTGCAACCAAATGGTCTCTTAAATGCTTGGAACTATTTCCTAAAGCAGATGAATTTTTCGTAGAATTCAGTTCGAAATCAGACAATCTTCATACCACACATGACCTAACTTCAAACAGTCATCTCCTCTGATCATTCGTCCGAATGGGTCCGGGTTCGAATCCCGGTGAGGCATGGATGTTGTGTTTGTCTTACGGCACTGGCTCTCTCCCTTCCCTGGAACCAGTGACCCTAAATTAGGGACGGGCGACTGCTCATAGCCCATTGAGTTGCTCACGGTGGTCGTTAAACCTCCAATCAAAAAAAAAAAAAAAAAAAAAAAAAAAAAACAGTCATCTCAATGGCCCTTATTCATCTCGCATTGAAACATGGGAAAGCTTTTCCGCAGCCGCGGACCAACAGTATTTTGTTTACATGCATTTTCCTATTGCTTAACATGGTGTTGTTACATTGCAGGAGTTCAGGAAAATTGCGATTTTTGTAAATTTATTAACGACATGTCTAACTTTTGCTCATCGTATGGCTGTACTAATAAGTCACGCCCCTTAAATTCTATAAAGGAAGAAATAACTTTCCATAGTGTTCTTCTGAAAAGGCCAGAATTCATGATTTCAAGGATTTCGTTTTCCGCCTCCTGTGGCACCACTCATAGGATTCTCTTTCATTATATCACTGAAGTTCTGAAGAATCTTCACATCGGAGTTTCAGAAGCTGGTGAAAATTACTTGTCTTATCTCTGTGTCCCCGGATTGCTAGTCCCTGCCATGATAAGTATAACAATGATGAGAATAATTTATATAAAGCGATACGGGAATTTCGAAGGTCTTGCAACTTTGAAAATTTCAAACTAGATACAGCATTTAATACTCCACTCTGCACTGCCACAACTTTGAAACACGATTCTTTGTGACACTGTGTGGTTTCGTGAGAACATATTTTTTAAGCATGTTTCCAATTGCAAAAGCCAAAAAAAAAAAAAATGAAGCAAGGATCCACTTTGATGGAAAAACTTAATAGATTTTTATCATGAGCTTCCTGGCATACTTTACATAATAGCACCTTTTTGTTCTCATCGTTAAAAATCCACGGATGTTTGCCCTGTCATGAATTACGAAAAGTTCTACCAGCACTTTAGCTTTACTTGATATTATAGAATCACAAACTCCAGAATTAGTTTTATTTTTTTCATTGGAGGTTTAACGACCACCGCGAGCAACTGAATGGGCTATAAGCAGTCGCCCGTCCATAATTTAGGGTCACTGACTCCAGGGAAGGGAGAGAGCCAGTGCCGTAAGACAAACACAACATCCATGCCACACCGGGATTGGAACCCCGACCCCTTTCGAACGAATGATCAGAAGCCATCGCTTAGACCACTGCGCCACCGGGGCGGCCCAGAATTATTTGGAGACGAACTTGATAAATCAGTAATAGCCGATTTCCGAACCGAAATTAAATCTATATTATTGGAACTCTGGGCTGTATTGTCCAGTCGGGGCCGCTTGATTACAAATTTATCCATCAACAATCTTATATCTTAAAATCTTAGCATGATTGAAAATCACATTATGAAAACCACACTACAACAATGCGATATTAGCGCAAACACAAATTAACTCCAACTGATTTTTTCCGTGTGAATATACGGAAATCATATACCTGGAAATTTCAAATCATCACAACCCACGAGCCGCGAACTGTCCGCCCTAGCACTCACCAGAATTCAGTGTTTCCAAATCACCCTTCGTTCTCTTCAATTCTCACGGACTGGAATTTTCTACACTCTGGCCCCACTCCTTTCACTACCAGACCAGACGGCAGACTGCCTGGCGGCTATCTTGCCCAGGGAAGCGATAAGAAGGGGCAGGGCCGGCTGGACCATAGGGGCAACCGGGCCGGTCGCCCCGGGCCCCGCGTCTTCACGGGGCCCCGCACTTTACAAAACAAAAACAAAATTGTGTTTGCTAGAATTCTCTGTATTTATTGTTATTTTTTTTAGGTTTAGGGGCGCAAGTCCCTCAAAAATATATTTTTACGTTTCCATCCGTAGATTTAAAACGCGTATATGCTCCAGCTTTGTCCGTCTGTCTATCCACCCGATAACTCACGTAAAAATTATCCAATTTCAATTAAATTTTAGTATGTAGTAGGGGACTACCTGGGGACGAACCCTATTGAAAATAAGCGAAATGGGGTCAAAGGTCAGGACATAGGAGCGGGATCAATTCCATCGCCCTTATACGTCATAACTTACGTAAAAATGCTTTGATTGCAACAAAACTTTATCATGTTGTTCCGGAAGTAAACTGAACACGTTATGCTGAATGTCATCGAAATAGTATCAAAGGTCAGGGCACAGGAGCGAGATTTATTCCACAAAAAGGTCTGGGCACAGGAGCGAGATTTATTCCACAAAAAGGTCAGGGCACAGGAGCGAGATTTATTCCACAAAAAGGTCAGGGCACAGGAGCGAGATTTATTCCACAAAGGTCAGGGCACAGGAGCGAGATTTATTCCACAAAGGTCAGGGCACAGGAGGGAGATTTATTCCTCATAACTTGAGTAAAAATGCTTCTATCGCGACAAAACTTTAGTATGTTGGTCCAGAGGTATACTGAACCTATTATTTTTTATATAATCGAAATGGGATCAAAGGTCATGGCACATGAGCGAGATTTATTTCACAGCCATAATCATCATAACTTGAGTAAAAATGTTTCTATTGCGACAAAACTTTAGTATGTTGTTCCGGAGGTATACTGAACGAATCAATAGTCAGGCTTGAGAGGAGAGTTTGTCTGCGCAATTTCTGGTATGTTGGAAAGCGTATCATAATCAAAGCATTGCATGATTTTACTAACTTGTTTTAACTTATTTAAGTTATTATTTAAACCTCAAACTTTTCCATATTCATGAAATAAATTAAATTTCATCATATTTTGTGACTACA
Organism: Macrothele yani; assembly: GCA_039090855.1. Classification (NCBI taxonomy): domain Eukaryota; kingdom Metazoa; phylum Arthropoda; class Arachnida; order Araneae; family Macrothelidae; genus Macrothele; species Macrothele yani. The sequence goes on from CM077009.1 coordinate 159,130,820, forward strand.
TATTATATACTCAACAATGTGTGTGTAAACCTGGTACTGAAATTTAAAAAATAAAAAGAACAATATCAAAGGTGTATCTGGGTTATATATGGAGGCCAATCGTTCAGTGACTTTAAAAACAGTGTTGAAAATAAAAAATAAAAAGAAGCAATTTTTATACATGAGCAATATTTATAATTTACCAGTTATTCCACTTCCCATCAAAAATCAATCACTAAAACATGTACCAGGAAAAACATATATATATATATATATTCTATAAAGAAGATACCTAAGCAAAAACATACATATATAATTTTGACTCACACCTAGTACAACATAGAAAAGGTTATGTATCTACCTGTGTGAGTAAAAGGAGAAAAGATAAAAAAATAAAATAAAACAACTGAATGTAGAAGGTGTCGAGAATACTGAGCCTTGGCTTTATCAAGGACAACAAAAACTCTGCATTTTCTCACTTCCACAAAGACCTAGTTGGAAATGGGTTTCTGCAAGGCCATAGATGCAAGTAACATTCCCACCTAAAATAGTTTAACAAATATATATATGTCATGTCCTCCGTAGAGTTGCATGACCTAGCACTAGTTAACAATTTCGCTTGCATCCATTAACCTTCCTGGCCCGACCCATGCTCTTCATCTGTTACTATTAAACAGAGAGAAGAAGATTAAAAGAGAACTCAAGCTGTGAGAGTGACATAATAATTAGAAATGATTTTCAGCCATAACGAAATTCCAAGTTCGTTTGAGAGAGAATTTAAACCTGAAAATCGATGCAAAAGAAATCCAAATTTTTAAATTGCAATTAAAAAAGGAAATATTAATTTTTAACGAACAGATTTTTGAAAGAAAACTTGAGTCTAAAACCCCCTACTCTACAACTTATGACAGCACGAAAACGAGAATAAGTTAAAGATAATAATTAACTAAAGAAAACTATGTGAAAGTTATATACCTTAAACAGTTAGTTGCAATATGTACAAAGTATTTCAGCAGTGCTTTAAGTGCATAATTAATTAGTTATTAAGAACTTAACTACTTTGAAAAAACAGCGCATAGACAGCGCATAGAAAAGGAACAAGCTTAGCCATCTTCTGTTCCTAGGTACCCCAAAAGACGCTCAAAGTTACAGAGAAAAGAAAGAGTTAAAACCCGCAAAAATGTTAACAGACAAACCAATGCCTAAAAGCTGAAAAGCTAAAAAACGACAGAGAAAAAGTACATGAATCTAAAGTTTTTCCTTAGTCTTCAGTTTTGCTCTTAAGTAACTAATTTCAATTTATTATTTAGCAGCTCATGCGCAAATTCTAGTTGAAATGTTTTATTATTACTTTTTTTTTTTTTTTTTTTTTTTTTTATTACTATTTTTTTTTTTTGAGGTTTTTTTCATTTTCTAATTTTTATTTTTAGTATGTTTTGGATGCAGCTTTTTGGAGTGTAGTTTATACTCGAGTTTGGTCTTTTCTTGGACTGCTTATTTCTAAAAAGTTTTTCCTAGTTGGTTTGCTCAGAATTTGTATGTTTTGGCCCAAGTGGAGTTCTAAGGACGATGAAAGGATTGGAGGTCAGCTCAGATATTTTAAGTCCTCCCGCTCGGTTAGGCTAGCACCCTTTCCCATAGTGTATGAACTCGCTGGCAAAGGTAATCTAAAGTTATGAAATGACAAACGTTGTTTGACATGTAAATCTGCAGATCCTAACCTGTATTCTTCTGTTGAGGATAATTGCTCCAACAAGTTTTGCAAAGCCTACAATACCATCTATAAGCTCACCTGTACTGTCTGCAACCTTAGCTATATTGGCCAAAGTAAAAATCCTCTTCATCTTAGGATTAATGGTCACAGATCTCTAGTAAACAAGTTCTCTAATTCAGGAGTGAACCCCTCCACAAATGCCAACCAGTACTCTACCTTTGAATTAGAGAATTTCCATACTCATGGTTTTGACAAAGTGAAAATAGAGGTACTACATATTATCCCTGACCTCTATGCTCGGCTAGAAACTGAATCCCTTGAAATTTTGCAGCATCAGTCTCTTTATCCCTATGGCCTTAATTCCACTCTATCTGACAATAAGCATAATCAGCATAAATTTTCAATTCGTGAACTCTTCTTTCTTGTTAATAATAAGAGCTGCTCTAGAGGCAATAGAGGACAGAGGTTATTTCGCACATCAAGCAAAGTTGATTTTGCTAACCTGCTAAAAACTCTGGAAAGCTTTAAAACTGGCACTAATTTTGTTAAAAATACTTACAAAATTCTCAAGTCCTTCAAGCACTCTGTCCTTAAAAGTTTTTTCAAATTCTGGAATGAAACTGCTGACCATGTTGATAAGCATGTTTTTGCTTTGGTTCTGGACATTCTTAAACATATTCTTAAAGATAAAATTTCTCTTAAAGAATTTTCCAGTAATTTTGTTACCATCAGGTTCCTAAATAAAGCCTACGATAATCTCAATGTTAGGAAGCTGTTCTACAATAATGCAATTTTTTTCCCATCCACAGGCACCAGTCTATTGTAAGTTTTAAATATGTTAAGACCTTAGGGTCAATAGTTAAAAACTACAAACTTAACTCTTCGAGCTACATTCCTGTAATTACTACATGTTCTTGTGATGAACATAAAGAAACAGTTCACTATGATAAGAATTACAACCATATTATCACCGGAAACTTGAGTTTTGTTGAAAATGAAAAGCTTAGGAATTTATTAGAGTATGGCTCTAAATTCAGACCTTCCTTCACAATTTCCAAAGAAAGGATTCTTGAGAGCTTCACTCAAGATGTTAATAGGTACGTCGTAAAAACCAGTTTAACGTACAATCAGCCTATTGAGGCCTTCGCAGAATGGAAATATAATATAATCAATAGCTTCACCGGTGAGTTGGCAGGTTTGGACTTTTGTTTCGACAGAAATTTCTTTTTCTCTGGAGAAGCTAAAAGGTCACTCTCCAAACTACAAGACCAATTTATTTTTACCACTACGGATAAAGCTAGCAATAATTTTGCAATTATCTGTAAGAAGTTCTATTTTGAATTGTTAACTATGGAACTCAATAATAGAGTAACATACGAGCCCGTAAGTTATTCTACCAAGCAGTTAGAAAATCGGTTTAAGGCATTCTTCAAGAAACTTAAAATTCCACAAACTAGAAGATATGAGCCTGAATTTCCATTTCTTTTTGCAACGGTTAAGTTTCATAAGGATCCTGTGAAGTTCAGGTTCATAGCTAGTGGAGTAAGGAGTCATAAAAAGAAAATAGATCTTGCTTTTGAAGATGTCTTAAAGAAGGTTTTGAAACACATTAGAAACTGTTCTAACTTGATGTACAGAGATTTTTGGATTATTAATAATAATGCAGAAGTAATTTCTACTATACTCAAAGTTTGTCCCCTAGATATTAATAGTTATGATTTTGAAAACCTATATACTAATCTGCCTCTATCAGATATAATCACTACCTTTAAAGAGCTGTATGCAGAATTTAAACTTAACCAATTTGTTGATGTAGGAACTTGGAACTCTTATCTCAATTGCTGCATAAAAAATAACCATATCTTATATAATAATACTCTCTATAAGCAAGTGAACGGTATTCCCATGGGAACATCAACGTCCACGAATATCGCTAATCTATTCCTGTTCTTTAAGGAATATAAATTCATTAAAAATCACCCCACCTGCTCAGATAACTACCTTTACACTTTTAGATATATTGATGATCTGCTGTGTATCAATAATTCAGAAGTTATAGAGAGTGATTTTGATAATATCTATCCTAGCTCTCTTAATTTATGTAAAACCAACCACAGTAATCAGGAACTTGAGTTCCTAGACTTAAGCATTAAGCTCAACAGAGGTTACCCATCTATTAGCCTCTTTGATAAAAGAGTTAATTTTCCTTTCAAAGTAATTAAATATCTACACTGGAATAATAACATTTCAACCAAAGTAATTGAGAATGTACTAATTTCTCAGGTCCTAAGAATTTCAAGAATTTGCAGCAACAATTTGGACTTCAATTACCACATTAATATACTATTAGAAAGTTTTCTAGAGAACGAAATTCCTTCTTCTTTCATCAAAAGAACTTTAAGAAAAATTATTCTGAATAATAGAGTAAGGTTGGCAGATCTGCTTTAATTTTCTACACAGTTAATAATATGATTCTGACCAATCAAAGCCGTAAGGAAGTTGGCTAGAGGATGCCTATTAACTACCTAAAGGAACCTTAGTGCTATGGATATGACGGTCCTATTAAAACAAAAAATTAAATAATATAAACAAAATCACAAAAAAAGCTTAAAAATCTGTTTATAAAAGAAAATAAAAACAAATAAAAAAGAAAACTAGTTATTCATCACTAGGATAGCTATACTAAAAATAGTAAAACCAACTTTAAAATTAATAAGATTCTGATTAATCTATAGAAGCTCACTAAGGTGATTTAATACATGCAAAGATTATTAAATACACTGCTCGTGTATTTTATAATATTTATCATGTATTCTGGAGAGTTAATTCTGCTCTTTCTGATCATACAGTTCCACAGTCTTAAGTTTATATATTTTTTTCTCTGGTTAAAATCTCCGCGCGTTGGTTTCTTGCTGCATGAGGAGGCCATCAGCCCCACCCTCACTGCCCCCCAGCGTCTAGGGAGTGGCAGAAGAGGTCAGCCATGTTCTTCTCTTGTGAGGAGAAATGTTTTTGTCACACAAGAGGTAAGCTCTCTTCCCTGTTTTTGGGTTCTAGGTTTTATAAGTTCAATGTTTGTACTTCATGTACTTTTTCTCTGTCGTTTTTTAGCTTTTCAGCTTTTAGGCATTGGTTTGTCTGTTAACATTTTTGCGGGTTTTAACTCTTTCTTTTCTCTGTAACTTTGAGCGTCTTTTGGGGTACCTAGGAACAGAAGATGGCTAAGCTTGTTCCTTTTCTATGCGCTGTCTATGCGCTGTTTTTCAAAGTAGTTAAGTTCTTAATAACTAATTAATTATGCACTTAAAGCACTGCTGAAATACTTTGTACATATTGCAACTAACTGTTTAAGGTATATAACTTTCACATAGTTTTCTTTAGTTAATTATTATCTTTAACTTATTCTCGTTTTCGTGCTGTCATAAGTTGTAGAGTAGGGGGTTTTTAGACTCAAGTTTTCTTTCAAAAATCTGTTCGTTAAAAATTAATATTTCCTTTTTTAATTGCAATTTAAAAATTTGGATTTCTTTTGCATCGATTTTCAGGTTTAAATTCTCTCTCAAACGAACTTGGAATTTCGTTATGGCTGAAAATCATTTCTAATTATTATGTCACCCTCACAGCTTGAGTTCTCATTAATCTTCTTCTCTCTGTTTAATAGTAACAGATGAAGAGCATGGGTCGGGCCAGGAAGGTTAATGGATGCAAGCGAAATTGTTAACTAGTGCTAGGTCATGCAACTCTACGGAGGACATGACATATATATATTTGTTAAACTATTTTAGGTGGGAATGTTACTTGCATCTATGGCCTTGCAGAAACCCATTTCCAACTAGGTCTTTGTGGAAGTGAGAAAATGCAGAGTTTTTGCCGGTCCTTGATAAAGCCAAGGCTCAGTATTCTCGACACCTTCTACATTCAGTTGTTTTATTTTATTTTTTTATCTTTTCTCCTTTTACTCACACAGGTAGATACATAACCTTTTCTATGTTGTACTAGGTGTGAGTCAAAATTATATATGTATGTTTTTGCTTAGGTATCTTCTTTATAGAATGTGAATTCTGAATTTTCAAAACTGCTGCGTTGCGCGTTTTGATTTTCAGGTTATTTTGCAACCTTCGTTTTAAATTCTAAAGTTTTTCCTTAGTCTTCAGTTTTGCTCTTAAGTATATATATATATATATATATATACGAATTTATTTAAGAGGGATCGTTATTATCCAATACGCAAAAATGTTTGCTATGGAAAAATATTCGCTACGCAGATTAGTTAAAGCTGTCTTTTTTATCATTTTGTAGGAACGTTTTTATTAAGATAATAAAGCAACCTAAACTTTCTCCTCTCCAGAAAGAAAATCGTAGATTTCAGCACTTTTTATTCTCTTCCTCTCTCTTTGTCTGTCTGCCTGTCTGTCAGCCCGTCTCTGTCTGTCTGTCTCTCTCACTCAATGTCTGTCTATCTGTCTCTCTCACTCTGTGTCTCTTACTCTCTGTCTGTCTCTCTCTCACTCTACCTCTCTCTCACTCTCTCTGTCTCTCTCATTCAATGTCTGTCTATCTCTGTCTGTCTGTGTCTCTCTCATTCAATGTCTGTCTATCTCTGTCTGTCTGTGTCTCTCTCATTCAATGTCTGTCTATCTCTGTCTGTCTGCGTCTCTCTCATTCAATGTCTGTCTGTCTGTCTGTCTATCTCTCTTTCCCTCTCTCACTCTGTCTGTCTCTCTCGTTCAATGTCTGTCTGTCTATCTCTGTCTCTCTCACTCTGTATATCTCTCACTCAATGTCTGTCGGTCTCTCTCTCTGAATTTTCAATCCATATGATGGTCTTTTTCTTAAGCTGACAATAATTTGAGATAATCCTTTTCCTTTATGATAATTTTGGCTATTTTCATTTTTCATAAAATGATTTTATTAAACTATGAAATTCATTTCCTAGTGCCCTCTATATATATGAATTTCGCCCTGGGCCCCGCAAAAGTTCAATCCGGCCCTGAGAAGGGGTATTGCAAGTATTTCTTACAACGCTGCGAGAGGATACATAAAAAGAAGCACCACGTGTGAAAATAACAGATGTTTTTGGACCTCGAAAACTCCGAAAAAGAGGTTGGGTTTCGAACGAGGAGAACCGAAAAGAGTTCATGCTGCTTCGAATCGCCTAAGTGTTGTAAATTATATGTAAATATTTGTATTTGAACTCAAAAAGGATAAAATAGATATTTGAAACCCGTTTAGCTTTGTAGTGAGCGCTGGGTTTGCCTCCACGGGGCGCTCCGTTGGCAGTGGCATACAGAACAGTAACAAGGGTCTGTGTGAATCTTGGAGAGGTGCCAGGTAGTTCTGTGTGACATTGGCGAAAAGACCCCAACTGACTTGGTTTTTTTCCAGAATACTTAAGTTGAATGATCATCTGGAACCATCAGCTGTCGGCTAATACCCCACACTGATGTACTTACCTGATACAAAGACACAAAAACAAAATAAATTAAAGGACTCAAGTGTTGGATATCGTGGACCTACCACACTTGAGAAGGACGGTCCACCACGGAATAGACCTGGAATTTCTAAAACGCGCATGAGAAAGAGATCACGGCTGAGTGCGTGTAAGATTGGTGTATGGAATGCAAGAGGTATAAATGGCAAGATTAATGAGACGATTGAAGATATGAATGAGTATAGAATGAATGTGCTGGGTTTGAGTGAAACCATAAAGAAAGAAATTGTAATAGAAGAAGTGAATGGCATGGTGAGTGAGGTAGTGTGTGTTCTGGAGTATTGGATAATGTGAGGGGACAGGCTGGTGTAGATGTGATTTTAAGTGAAAAGATAAAGAACAACTTAATGCACTGTAGCTGCATAAGTGAGATAATTCTTTGGATTCGTTTGAAAGTGAAACTTCAGAGAGTAGTAATTGTTGTAGTGACTCGAAACCTTCTGCGTGGCCTAAGCGATGACCTCTGATCATTCGTCCGAAAGGGGTCAGGGTTCGATTCGCCCGGTGAGGCATGGATGTTGTGTTTGTCTTACGACACTGGCTCTCTCCCTTCCCTGGAACCAGTGACCCTAAATTAGGGACGGGCGACTGCTTATAGCCCATTGAGTTGCTCACGGTGGTCGTTAAGCCTCCAATTAAAGAAAAAACTTCTGAGAAGAAAGGAGGTTTCTGGAGCTAAAAGCTGTTTTGAGCCAGTTTGGTGTTAAAGAGAAAGTTACAACAGCAAGGGATTTCAATGCTGGAGGAAGTGTGCAGAATAAGATTTCTCACAATGTTCTGAGTACGTTTAATGATCCTTGTGTAAACGATAACGGTGAAAGATTTACTGAACTCTGCATTGAGAATGGTTTGTGTGTATGTAATACGTTTTTCAACCAAAGTATATCCACACGTATACTTGGGAAAATCGTACTCTTTGCCAAAAGTATGGAGTGGATTGTTGATTTATCGACCACCGTGAGCAACTCAATGGGCTATAAGCAGTCGTCCGTCCCTAATTTAAGGTCACTGGTTCCAGAGAAGAGAGACAGCCAGTGCCGTAAGACAAATACAGCATCCATACCTCACCGGGATTCGAACCCAGACACCTTTCGGACGAATGATCAGAGGCCATCGCTTAGACCACTGCGCCACAGGGGCGGCTCAGAAGAGCATGATAGATTTTGTTGTCTATGATCAGCGTCTGAAACACTTAGTTGTTGATACTCGTGTGATGAGAGGTGCGGATGTTGGCTCTGATCATTATTTGCTAGTGTCAAGAGCGAAACTGAATGTTAGTTGGAGGAAACGGAATAGGAAGAAGCCCAGGATAGAAAGAATAAAGGTTGAAAGGCTCCCTGAAGATCATCGGCGTTATTCTAACTTACTCAGAGAATGACTAAAGGAGCTGAGGTCATGTGAGAGGGATGCAGAAACGAAGTGGGAATGTTTTGAGAACTATGTTGTCACTGTTGCTGAAGAGGTCTGTGGCACCACAATAGTGAGTAATGTTTGAGGTGATGCTTGGTGGCGTAGTTAGATTGAAGAGGCAGTAAAGAGAAAGAAGGAAGCCTATTTGGAAATGTTGCAAACTAGAGTTTCTGTGGATGAATAGCGCTGTAAGAAGTGTGAACCAGCTCAGCTGGTTTGCCAGAGCGAGGAAAAAGATAGGAAGGAAGAGGTGGAAAAGCATGAATTGGCTTTTTGAAAAGATAGAAGACTTTCTGGAAATACATGAGACGCACGAAAAGTAGGAAAAATAATGTTGTAAGCTGTGTGAAGAATATGATCGGGTAATTAAATGGGAGCGCAATGAATTAAGTGAAAGATGAAGTGAATACTTCAGTGAGTTATTAGATCAGAAGAGCAAAGAAGCAGATGATGTCAGAGTGAAGAATGGCAGCACAGCAGAAATCTTAAGAGAAGAGGTGTGTAAAGCTCTAAAATCTCTTCAGAATGGTAAGGCTCCGGGAGTTGATGGCATTACTGCGGAGATGTTGAAATATGGCGGTGACTCTGTAATAGACTGCGATACTGAAATTTGCCAGCTGTGCTGCGAGTTAGGAAAGATCCCTCGAGATTGGAAGGATGCTGTCAGTGTTCCCTTGTATAAGAGAAAAAGTGATCAGACTGACTGCAAGAACTATCGCGGCATTTGCCTACTGAGTGCGCCAGGGAAAGTGTTTGGTAAGGTCATTATTGAAAAAGTACGGAGTCTCACATCAGTGAAAGTGTGGGATGTTCAGAGCGGTTTCATGCCTGATAAAGGCTTCACTTATCAAATGTTTGCATTACGCATGGTGATTGAAAAGTATCTGGCTGTTGGTAAGAAAGTTTTTGCTGCCTTCATGGATTTAGAGAAAGCTTATGACCGAGTAATTAGGACACTTCTGTGGAAGGTACTAAATTAATATGGTGTTACTGTTAATATACTTACTAGTGTAAAAGCCATGTATGCTGGCAGTAGAGCTTGTGTACGAGTGAATGGGGTTTTGCCAAAATGGTTTTCAATTGGTGTAGGAGTACGGCAGGGTTGTGTCATGTCACCATGGCTGTTTAATATATTTATGGATGCCTGCATGCGTGATGCCAAAACAGATAATACTGGTTTATGTCTTGGTGATATCCGTGTGTGCAGATTGCTGTATGCTGATGACACTGTCCTGTTGGCAGAGAGCAAAAGTGAGTTGCAGAGTATGTTTTCGCGGATGTACGAAGTTTGCATGAAATTCTAACTGAGTATTAATAAGGGAAAAACCAAAGTTATGGTTTTTGAGAGAGGAACTGGTTGTACTGAATGCAACATAAGTCTAAATGGCACAGTGATTGACCAAGTGAATGAGTTTGTGTATTTAGGAAACATGTTTGACAGAGAGAACAAATGGGATGGTGAAATTAGTAGGAGAGTGAATTCTTCATTGGAGAGCATGGCTGCTCTGCGAGGTTTTCACAGGAATGATGAGTTCTCAACAGAGTCCCGCATGGCTGTGTATGAGAGTGTAGTTGTTCCTACTCTGATGTACGGCAGTGAAACCTGGGTACTACAGAAGAAACATAGGAGTCGTTTGTGTGCTGGAGAAATGCGTTCTTTATGGGGTGGGGTGGGGGTTGTGGCACGACTCGTTCTGATCATGTGAGGAATGAAGATGTGTTGCGTGAAGCAAAATGTTGTTAGCAAGGTGGAGACTAATATGCTTCGGTAGTTTGGGCATGTTGAAAGAATATGCGACGAGATGCTTACTAAGAATTTTTTTTGCCCAAGTGGTAGGAAGGAAAGGCAGAGGAAGGTCAAGGAAGTCATGGGATGATCAGATTCAAGAGTGTCTGCATGAGAAAAAGATCATCAGCATGAAGTATAGAAAATCTTGTGTGCGTCGTGTGATGGATGTCAGTGAAGCCCACGTTGAAAATCAAGATAACTGTAAATGGAGAAGTTTGATACGGCAACATTAAGTAAATAATCAGTTAAAAATTATCTAGTAGTTTATTTTTAATTTGTGGAGCTAACCTCTAAATCTCAGAGAACAGCTTAGTGATATGCATGTATGTATGTAAATGCTTGAAACATACATTGTATATACTTACGTTTCCCATAACACAAGATCGAATATTTTCATAAAGTAATTTCTCTAAAAATTTCGAGTGTAGTCGTACGTAATATACACTATCTACCAACAAGTAATTGGTCATCCCTACAATCGACAATATCTGCGGTCTTGATACACGTCACGGCTGCCGCCGTTAAATATCGTGTGGGAAACAACAACGCAACCAGTAGCATGAAAGAAGCCGCGCAGTTCGGAGCTCTCTGATTTCGAGAAAGGCGTAATTGTCGGGTATCACAGAAATGGCCGATCCATACGTGACATATCCAGCGAGTTGTACCCAAAATCGGCAGTGGCCTTCGTGATTGGCAAGTGGAAGATGAGAGGTGACTGTCGGAATGTGCCCCGACTCGGCAGACCCACAAAACTGGGAGTTAGAGACCGACGGGTACTGGCCAGAGAAATTCGGAAGAACCGAACCAAATGGATGGGCCATATCCGCGAGGAGTTTCAATGGGCATCCGGAAGTGTTCTTTCGATGAATACCATCCGTAAGGAATCCCATCTGCTCGGTTATCATGGACGTGCTGCCGCCCACAAGCCTTTGATCACCAAGTCTAATAGCGCTGCTCGGCTAACGTGGTGCAAAGAACGTCGACAGTGGACTGTTGAACAGTGGAAACAGGTTATCTGGAGCTACGAATCAAGGTTCACCTTCTACCGTTCGGATGGCAGGGTGTGGGTTTGGCGTCTGCCTGGATAACGCCTCCTGCCGGAATGTATTGTGCCAACTGTGAAGTTCGGCGGCGGTGGAATTATGCTATGGGGGTGTTTCTCCTGGTATGACACGGGAGCCTTGGTCACAATTCCTGATAGACTAAACGCCTAGACCTACTGCACTATTTTGGATGACCATGCGCCTCCTACGTTGTGGTAGTTTTACTGGTTGGACCCATGTTACTTTCAGGATGATAATGCCACCTGTCATGTTGCGAGGTCCACCATGGCTTGGCATGGTGACAATGGGATTAATCGAATGGACTGGGCTGCGCAGAGCCCAGACCTTAGCCCTATCGAGTACCTCTGGGACGAGTTGGAGCGTAGACTTAAGGGGTGCCCCCGCCGTCCGAAATCGGTGAAGGAACTGACCTGTCTTCTCCAAGCCGAGTAGAAGAAAATACCGCTCGCCATCGTACAACGCTTGGTTGAGAGTATGCCTCGGAGGGTCGCAGCTGTAATCGCCGCTCGTGGAGGCTCCACCAACTACTGAAGGTGAATAAACTTCGTTTTCTTTTGCTATCACAGGTGTCCAATTACTTGTTGGTAGATAGTGTAATAGTAATCGTAATAAAACACAGCAAATAATTGGGTGGGCTCGGGTCGCCCATATAAGGAGGGGCCCGTATAAGGAAGGGCCCATTTTAGTGCCAGTTTCATGAAATAAAATAAGATCGACAATTCTCCAGAAGTCGGGGAAGCTACATTTCATTACTAAATGTGCAATTTCGATGACAATTTCAATAAAGAAAAAAGATAGTACAGTCAAACCTCGATTTAGCGAACTTCAAGGGACCAACAGTCTTGTAAAATCGCGGAATTCGCTAAATCGAGGAAGCATTTCAAATGAAACATTCAAAGTAAGCGAGTGTTCATAACAGAATACATAGGCAGCAGTTTCGTAACTACCCCCCGCAGATGCGTGGGGGCGCAGGTAACCAAGGGGCGTACCACAGCTTCCAGTTGTATTGACCTAAATGATGACAAAATATGACAATGATGAGAAGGACCTAAAAGATGACAAAAAAAGCGGAATTCCGCTTTTTTTGTCATCATTGAGGTCATTTTCGAGATTGACGCAGAACTGAAGAGAAATGGGGGAAGGGGGTTGGGGAGGGGTCGTTTTCCGTCTAGGGATGATATTTTGTCTTTCAAAACTGTCGAAACATAAAGTTAAACTGAGTTACAATTTTTTCCGTAATCTTAGTTTTTTTTCTCACGATGTTGCCTGTACCCAGTATTGTTATTAAATATGATTTCATTGCGTAAATGTTTGTATTTCAGCATGACACTGTGGGCATCGATTTCCAAAAACGGAAATTAAGCCGGCGCCGCGAAGATTACCTTGTATAGTCTTCGGGCATGAGATTCATCCGTGGATTCAAATAATTCCACCATTTCCGTTATTTTCGGCATTCTCGAGATCAATGCACAACTGATTAGAAATGTTGGGGATAATGCTATGTGAGAGGAATGCGTTTTTCGTTTGACGACGGGTTTCCGTCTTTCGAAACTTTCGAAAACGGAAGTTAGATGCAACGAAGATTTCTTCCGTAATTATTTTTTTTCTCGCAATGTTCCTTCTGACCAGTATTGTTCTTAAATATTCTTTTATTCCACAAATACTGCATTTCAACCTAAAAATGGAGGAGGAAGTTTCCGAAAACGGAAGTTGGCCGGAGCGAAGATTTCTCCTGAAATCCTCCCTTTTTTTTCTTCCCGCAATGTTCTCTTTATCCTGTGTTGTTCAGTGTAACTTTTCCCCATGAATGTCTGCACTTAAGCTTGATAAGGGAGGGGAAATTTTCCAAAAACAGAAGTGGCGGAGTTTGAAAATTTGTTAAAATTGATGCACGGTGTTCAAAAGTATTCATATTCTGAAAGTTGTACCATTTATCTAAAGTAGTGAAAGCTTTGATATCAATACATTCGTGGTTCTCAGGCTTAAGTTCTTTCAGCATTATGGATAAATTATTGTCATCTGAGGGAATAAAAGGGGAGCAGGAAAGAAAAGTCGTGAAGAAATAGGAAGGGAATGATAACAACAGAAAGAAAAGCTAAGCAAAGATTGCTGTGCAGCTGCAAGGTCGACAAAAGACAAGTATGGCCATGGAACTTGCTAACAAGAAAGCAACACAAGAGGAAAATTGAGCTGATGTTCTAGAAAGTACAACAACAAAAAGAGAGAGAGAGAGAGAGAGAGAGAGAGAGAGAGAGAGAGAGAGTTGTGTTTGAAGTAGTGTTTTTTAAAATCACTTTATTTTGTTTTGAATTCAGAAATTTTATATTGTGAATACAGTGAACAATTCCATCTTGCTTGTGCTGCTTTATATTCACACTTTCATGTCGCATGATTTTTTTTTCGCACAGTTAAAAAGTTCAGCTTTTTCGTTACTTGGTCACTCTCGTGTGTGATAATTACAGGCATTTATTTTATTGTAGAAAATAAGAATACCTTTATTTCATATCACACATTTGTACATATAATTTCACGAAGAATCATAGCGGTGCCCCGGTGGCGTAGTGGTCTAAACGATGGCCTCTGATCATTCGTCTGAAAGGAGTACGGGTTCGAATCCCAGCGAGGCAAGGATGTTGTGCTTGTCTTACGGCACTGGCTCTCTCTCTCTTTCCTGGAACCAGTGCCCCTAAATTAGGGACGGACGACTGCTTATAGCCCATTGAGTTGCTCACGGTGATCGTTAAGGTGGATCCACCTAAATTTTTGGCCGCCCCGGTGGCGCAGTGGTCTAAGCGATGGCCTCTGATCATTCGTCCGTAAGGGGTCCGGGTTCGAATCCCGGTCAGGCATGGATGTTGTGTTGGTCTTACGGCACTGGCTCTCTCCCTTCCCTGGAACCAGTGACCCTAAATTAGGGACGGGCGACTGCTTATAGCCCATTGAGTTGCTCACGGTGGTCGTTAAACCTCCAATCAAAAAAAAAAATTGCTTTGTATTTCCAATGGGTAAACTTCTGTATGCCGCCCCGGGGGCGCAGTGGTCTAAGCGATGGCCTCTGATCATTCGTCCGAAAGGGTCCGGGTTTGAATCCCGGCGAGGCATGGATGTTGTGTTGTGTTTGTCTTACGGCACTGGCTGTCTCTCTTACCTGGATCCGTGACTCTAAATAAGGGACGGACAACTGCTGATAGCCCATTGAATTGCTCACGGTGGTCATTAAACCTCCAATAAAATGCCGCCCCGGTGGCGCAGTGGTCTAAGGCGTTGGCCTCTGATCATTCGTCCGTAAGGGGTCCGAGTTCGAATCCCGGTCAGGCATGGATGTTGTGTTTGTCTTACGGCACTGGCTCTGTCCCTTCCCTGGAACCAGTGACCCTAAATTAGGGACGGGCGACTGCTTACAGTCCATTGAGTTGCTCACGGTGGTCGTTAAACCTCCAATCAAAAAAAAAGCTAGCTTATTTTGGATTTTAGCTTCTTGCTCTGAGCAATAATTGGCAACACTGCTGCTCTGATCGCAAATGGCGCCGGGAACCAGACGAATATATTATAGGTAAACAGTTCCCCTCGTTCTGCGGTGAAAAATAGCTCTTACCACAAGGTTAATTTAAATTTTTGTCTAACTTGATGTACAAGCTTTCAATTTAAGAAATCATGGAGGGTGCTCTTAGTTTGCTGTCTTAAGTTATTAGTGTGGCGTAAAGCAAATGAATAAAATCTAGAAGTTCACCAGTAGGGAATCGAGAATAAAACAGCTCAAAACTTGATTGTTAAGAAAGCGAAAAATGGAGATAATGTATTGTCCCCAGCCGATGCATCAGAAGATTTTCAAGAGTGTGAAGCATGCATCCGCAATTTCACGAAAAAAAACCCCACAGTTTTTCAAGACGTATGGGTTGCACAGAAGTGAAAATTTCATCCAATGTGATATGTGTGGCAAGAAATTAAAATGGAAAACCAATCTTTTAGGGCATTTCCAGATGATACAAGTGAGAAATCTCACCAGTGTGATATATGCTTCAAGAAATTTACTGTTAAACGTAGTCTTTTGCAGCACATGCTCATTCACACTGGTGAAAAACCTCATCAATGTGATGTATGTTCCAAGCAATTCACAAGGAAAAGTCACCTTTCACGGCATATGCTCATTCATACTGGTGAAAAGCCTTATCAGTGTGATGTGTGCTCCAAGAATTTTGCAGAGAGAAGTAGCCTTTCCAAACATATGCTTCTCCATACAGGTGAAAAACCTCATGAATGTGATGTATGCTCCAAGAAATTCACAGAGAGAGGTAGCCTTTCCCAACATATGCTTACTCATACAGGTGAAAAATCTCATAAATGTGATGTATGTTCCAAGCAATTCACACACAGGAGTAGCTTTTCTCGGCATATGCTTCTTCATACAGGTGTAAAACCTCATCAGTGTGATGTATGCACCAAGAATTTCATAGACAGAGGTAGCCTTTCCCAACATATGCTTATTCATACAGGTGAAAAACCTCATGGATGTGATGTATGTTCCAAACAATTTGCACGGAGACGGAAGCTTACCGTGCATATGCTTGTTCATACTGGTGAAAAACCTCATCAATGTGATGTATGTTCCAAGAAATTCACACGGAGAAGTAACCTTTCTAGGCATGTGCTTCTTCATACAAATAAAAAACCTCTTCAAGGTGATGTATGATCCAAGAAATTCACTGAGAAAAGTAGCCTTCCCAAATCTGTGCTTCTTCATACAAAATAAATAGAAATATTGATGTGTGCTTGAGAGAGCACGTTCAAGGATCAGGGGGAGGAGGGCCCTGTAGTTGGGCAATATTTTGGTGCCCCCAGTATTAGTGGCACATCTAGGATTTGACCCTGGGTGGCTGAAAATATGAATAAAAAATACCCCGGAGAAGACATCCTCAAAATATGAGGGAGCCATAAAAATATCCCACCATATTGAAGTGTCTATCCCATGGCTTTTGGACAAATCTGTGTTACAAGAAAATGTAAAAATTCCTGGTTGAGGCATGAACACCAGTTCAGTTCGGCTTTTACTCCCTGCCCCCTCCTGGCTCTCTTTTGTTAAAATTATATCAAAGTAGTGGACAACATAACATAATCCAAATGTCGTGATTGAAACGCTCCTGGCTCTCTTTTGTTAAAATTATATCAAAGTAGTGGACAACATAACATAATCCAAATGTCGTGATTCAAACGCTCCTGGCTCTCTTTTGTTAAAATTATATCAAAGTAGTGGACAACATAACATAATCCAAATGTCGTGATTCAAATGCTCCTGGCTCTCTTTTGTTAAAATTATATCAAAGTAGTGGACAAAATAACATAATCCAAATGTTGTGATTCAAACGAGTTCTTAACGTACAAAAATTTCACTCTCCCCAAAAAGATTTTCTGCGGAGGAATTTCTCACAGTGTGAAGTTATGAAACCACTACAAAGTTTTGAAAGATTTATTCCCATTTGGGCAGCAGTAATAAGCCATCAAAACTTTGTCTGTGGAAAGTAGTGGATTTGGATTACAATCATGATATTGTTTGGCCACACTGTGACATAACTTTGATATGAGCAAAGTCAGTGTACAGGTAAAATAAAAACCAAATGTCAGTTTCCTGTATATGATGCCATGTTGCAGGCAATTCCAAATCTACAGCAAAGTGATTACAACAAAAAAAGGAAAAAGCTTTCTATTAAAAGTTAGAATGTTCACAACTGCTACACTAAAAGGAATAGATCTCTCAAAACTAGCAAAGGTGCTGAAATGTGCCTAGTGTGCTCCTTTTGCAAATGAAAGCAACTGGGGGTTTTCCCCCTGGAAAATGTTTAATATCATGGTGCAATTTTAGGGAGAGGGTAATGATAAATATTTAGTATAGCAGTTTTTTCTTTCTCATATCTAAGAAATCGTGTACAGCCATATTTAGGGAGAGGATGGTAAATATTTAGTATAGCACTTTTTTCTCTTTCGTGTCTAAGAAATAATGTACACCTATATTTAGGGAGAGGGTGGTAAATATTTAGTATAGCATTTTTTTTTTCCTGTGGGCTAATCCCCCCACACTGATGTATTTACCTGATTAAAAAGACACAAAGAAATGAAACAAATGACTCAAGTGTGGGATACGTTAGACCTACCACACTTGAGAAGGACGGTCCACCACGAAAAAGACCTGGAATTTCTAAAAGACACAAAGAAATGAAAAAAATGACTCAAGTGTGGGATACGTTGGACCTACCACACTTGAGAAGGACGGTCCACCACGGAAAACACCTGGAATTTCTAAAAGACACAAAGAAATGAAAAAAATGACTCAAGTGTGGGAGACGTTGGACCTACCACACTTGAGAAGGACGGGCCACCACGAAAAGACCTGGAATTTCTAAAAGACACAAAGAAATGAAAAAAATGACTCAAGTGTGGGATACGTTGGACCTACCACACTTGAGAAGGACGGTCCACCACGAAAAAGACCTGGAATTTCTAAAAGACACAAAGAAATGAAAAAAATGACTCAAGTGTGACATACGTTGGACCTACCACACTTGAGAAGGACGGTCCACCACGGAAAACACCTGGAATTTCTAAAAGACACAAAGAAATGAAAAAAATGACTCAAGTGTGGGATACGTTGGACCTACCACACTTGAGAAGGACGGTCCACCACGAAAAAGACCTGGAATTTCTAAAAGACACAAAGAAATGAAAAAAATGACTCAAGTGTGGGATACGTTGGACCTACCACACTTGAGAAGGACGGTCCACCACGAAAAGACCTGGAATTTCTAAAAGACACAAAGAAATGAAAAAAAATGACTCAAGTGTGAAATACGTTGGACCTACCACACTTGAGAAGGACGGTCCACCACGGAAAACACCTGGAATTTCTAAAAGACACAAAGAAATGAAAAAAATGACTGAAGTGTGGGATACGTTGGACCTACCACACTTGAGAAGGACGGTCCACCACGAAAAGACCTGGAATTTCTAAAAGACACAAAGAAATGAAAAAAAATGACTCAAGTGTGGGATACGTTGGACCTACCACACTTGAGAAGGACGGTCCACCACGAAAAGACCTGGAATTTCTAAAAGACACAAAGAAATGAAAAAAATGTCTCAAGTGTGGGATATGTTGGACCTAGCACACTTGAGAAGGACGGTCCACCACGAAAAAGACCTGGAATTTCTAAAAGACACAAAGAAATGAAAAAAATGACTCAAGTGTGGGATACCACGCTTGAGAAGGACGGTCCACCACGGAAAACACCTGGAATTTCTAAAAGACACAAAGAAATGAAAAAAATGACTCAAGTGTGGGATACGTTGGACCTACCACACTTGAGAAGGACGGTCCACCACGAAAAGACCTGGAATTTCTAAAAGACACAAAGAAATGAAAAAAATGACTCAAGTGTGGGATACGTTGGACCTACCACACTTGAGAAGGACGGTCCACCACGAAAAAGACCTGGAATTTCTAAAAGACACAAAGAAATGAAAAAAATGACTCAAGTGTGAAATACGTTGGACCTACCACACTTGAGAAGGACGGTCCACCACGGAAAACACCTGGAATTTCTAAAAGACACAAAGAAATGAAAAAAATGACTCAAGTGTGGGATACGTTGGACCTACCACACTTGAGAAGGACGGTCCACCACGAAAAAGACCTGGAATTTCTAAAAGACACAAAGAAATGAAAAAAATGACTCAAGTGTGGGATACGTTGGACCTACCACACTTGAGAAGGACGGTCCACCACGAAAAAGACCTGGAATTTCTAAAAGACACAAAGAAATGAAAAAAAATGACTCAAGTGTGAAATACGTTGGACCTACCACACTTGAGAAGGACGGTCCACCACGGAAAACACCTGGAATTTCTAAAAGACACAAAGAAATGAAAAAAATGACTGAAGTGTGGGATACGTTGGACCTACCACACTTGAGAAGGACGGTCCACCACGAAAAAGACCTGGAATTTCTAAAAGACACAAAGAAATGAAAAAAAATGACTCAAGTGTGGGATACGTTGGACCTACCACACTTGAGAAGGACGGTCCACCACGAAAAGACCTGGAATTTCTAAAAGACACAAAGAAATGAAAAAAATGTCTCAAGTGTGGGATATGTTGGACCTAGCACACTTGAGAAGGACGGTCCACCACGAAAAAGACCTGGAATTTCTAAAAGACACAAAGAAATGAAAAAAATGACTCAAGTGTGGGATACCACACTTGAGAAGGACGGTCCACCACGGAAAACACCTGGAATTTCTAAAAGACACAAAGAAATGAAAAAAATGACTCAAGTGTGGGATACGTTGGACCTACCACACTTGAGAAGGACGGTCCACCACGAAAAGACCTGGAATTTCTAAAAGACACAAAGAAATGAAAAAAATGACTCAAGTGTGGGATACGTTGGACCTACCACACTTGAGAAGGACGGTCCACCACGAAAAAGACCTGGAATTTCTAAAAGACACAAAGAAATGAAAAAATGACTCAAGTGTGGGATACCACACTTGAGAAGGACGATCCACCACGGAAAACACCTGGAATTTCTAAAAGACACAAAGAAATGAAAAAAATGACTCAAGTGTGGGATACGTTGGACCTACCACACTTGAGAAGGACGGTCCACCACGAAAAGACCTGGAATTTCTAAAAGACACAAAGAAATGAAAAAAATGTCTCAAGTGTGGGATATGTTGGACCTACCACACTTGAGAAGGACGGTCCACCACGAAAAAGACCTGGAATTTCTAAAAGACACAAAGAAATGAAAAAAATGACTCAAGTGTGAAATACGTTGGACCTACCACACTTGAGAAGGACGGTCCACCACGAAAAAGACCTGGAATTTCTAAAAGACACAAAGAAATGAAAAAAATGTCTCAAGTGTGGGATATGTTGGACCTAGCACACTTGAGAAGGACGGTCCACCACGAAAAAGACCTGGAATTTCTAAAAGACACAAAGAAATGAAAAAAATGACTCAAGTGTGGGATACCACGCTTGAGAAGGACGGTCCACCACGGAAAACACCTGGAATTTCTAAAAGACACAAAGAAATGAAAAAAATGACTCAAGTGTGGGATACGTTGGACCTACCACACTTGAGAAGGACGGTCCACCACGAAAAAGACCTGGAATTTCTAAAAGACACAAAGAAATGAAAAAAATGACTCAAGTGTGGGATACGTTGGACCTACCACACTTGAGAAGGACGGTCCACCACGAAAAAGACCTGGAATTTCTAAAAGACACAAAGAAATGAAAAAAATGACTCAAGTGTGAAATACGTTGGACCTACCACACTTGAGAAGGACGGTCCACCACGGAAAACACCTGGAATTTCTAAAAGACACAAAGAAATGAAAAAAATGACTCAAGTGTGGGATACGTTGGACCTACCACACTTGAGAAGGACGGTCCACCACGAAAAGACCTGGAATTTCTAAAAGACACAAAGAAATGAAAAAAATGACTCAAGTGTGGGATACGTTGGACCTACCACACTTGAGAAGGACGGTCCACCACGAAAAAGACCTGGAATTTCTAAAAGACACAAAGAAATGAAAAAAAATGACTCAAGTGTGAAATACGTTGGACCTACCACACTTGAGAAGGACGGTCCACCACGGAAAACACCTGGAATTTCTAAAAGACACAAAGAAATGAAAAAAATGACTGAAGTGTGGGATACGTTGGACCTACCACACTTGAGAAGGACGGTCCACCACGAAAAAGACCTGGAATTTCTAAAAGACACAAAGAAATGAAAAAAAATGACTCAAGTGTGGGATACGTTGGACCTACCACACTTGAGAAGGACGGTCCACCACGAAAAAGACCTGGAATTTCTAAAAGACACAAAGAAATGAAAAAAATGTCTCAAGTGTGGGATATGTTGGACCTAGCACACTTGAGAAGGACGGTCCACCACGAAAAAGACCTGGAATTTCTAAAAGACACAAAGAAATGAAAAAAATGACTCAAGTGTGGGATACCACACTTGAGAAGGACGGTCCACCACGGAAAACACCTGGAATTTCTAAAAGACACAAAGAAATGAAAAAAATGACTCAAGTGTGGGATACGTTGGACCTACCACACTTGAGAAGGACGGTCCACCACGAAAAAAGACCTGGAATTTCTAAAAGACACAAAGAAATGAAAAAAATGACTCAAGTGTGGGATACGTTGGACCTACCACACTTGAGAAGGACGGTCCACCACGAAAAAGACCTGGAATTTCTAAAAGACACAAAGAAATGAAAAAAATGACTCAAGTGTGGGATACCACACTTGAGAAGGACGGTCCACCACGGAAAACACCTGGAATTTCTAAAAGACACAAAGAAATGAAAAAAATGACTCAAGTGTGGGATACGTTGGACCTACCACACTTGAGAAGGACGGTCCACCACGAAAAAGACCTGGAATTTCTAAAAGACACAAAGAAATGAAAAAAATGTCTCAAGTGTGGGATATGTTGGACCTACCACACTTGAGAAGGACGGTCCACCACGAAAAAGACCTGGAATTTCTAAAAGACACAAAGAAATGAAAAAAATGACTCAAGTGTGAAATACGTTGGACCTACCACACTTGAGAAGGACGGTCCACCACGGAAAACACCTGGAATTTCTAAAAGACACAAAGAAATGAAAAAAATGACTCAAGTGTGGGATAGGTTGGACCTACCACACTTGAGAAGGACGGTCCACCACGAAAAGACCTGGAATTTCTAAAAGACACAAAGAAATGAAAAAAATGACTCAAGTGTGGGATACGTTAGACCTACCACACTTGAGAAGGACGGTCCACCACGAAAAAGACCTGGAATTTCTAAAAGACACAAAGAAATGAAAAAAATGTCTCAAGTGTGGGATATGTTGGACCTACCACACTTGAGAAGGACGGTCCACCACGAAAAGACCTGGAATTTCTAAAAGACACAAAGAAATGAAAAAAATGACTCAAGTGTGAAATACGTTGGACCTACCCCACTTGAGAAGGACGGTCCACCACGGAAAACACCTGGAATTTCTAAAAGACACAAAGAAATGAAAAAAATGACTCAAGTGTGGGATACGTTGGACCTACCACACTTGAGAAGGACGGTCCACCACGAAAAAGACCTGGAATTTCTAAAAGACACAAAGAAATGAAAAAAATGACTCAAGTGTGGGATATGTTGGACCTACCACACTTGAGAAGGACGGTCCACCACGAAAAGACCTGGAATTTCTAAAAGACACAAAGAAATGAAAAAAATGACTCAAGTGTGGGATACCACACTTGAGAAGGACGGTCCACCACGGAAAACACCTGGAATTTCTAAAAGACACAAAGAAATGAAAAAAATGACTCAAGTGTGGGATACGTTGGACCTACCACACTTGAGAAGGACGGTCCACCACGAAAAAGACCTGGAATTTCTAAAAGACACAAAGAAATGAAAAAAATGTCTCAAGTGT
Source organism: Macrothele yani (assembly GCA_039090855.1). Taxonomy (NCBI): domain Eukaryota; kingdom Metazoa; phylum Arthropoda; class Arachnida; order Araneae; family Macrothelidae; genus Macrothele; species Macrothele yani. The sequence continues at coordinate 159,153,766 of CM077009.1, forward strand.
GGGATATGTTGGACCTACCACACTTGAGAAGGACGGTCCACCACGAAAAAGACCTGGAATTTCTAAAAGACACAAAGAAATGAAAAAAATGACTCAAGTGTGGGATACCACACTTGAGAAGGACGGTCCACCACGAAAAAGACGTGGAATTTCTAAAAGACACAAAGAAATGAAAAAAATGACTCAAGTGTGGGATACCACACTTGAGAAGGACGGTCCACCACGGAATCGACCTGGACTTTCTAAATGGCGTATAAGAAAGCGATCTCGGCTGAGTGAATGTAAGATTGGTGTATGGAATACTAGAGGTATAAATGGCAAGATGAATGAGGTGATTGAAGAAATTAATAAGTATAAATTGGATGTGCTTTGTGTAAGTGAAACCAAAAAGAAGGAAATTGGGGTAGAAGAAGTGAATGGCACGGTGAGTGTGTGGTCTGGAGTATTGGATAATATGAGAAGACAGGCTGGTGTAGGTGTGATTTTAAGTGAAAAGATGAAGAACAACTCGATCCATTACAGCTGCGCTGGTGAGAGAATTCTCTGCATATGTCTGAAAGTGAATCTTCACAGAATAGTAATTGTTGTAGTGTATGCTCCTTGTGACTCAAAACCTTCTGATAGGAAGGAGGATTTCTGGAATGAACTAAAAGCTGTTTTGAGCCAGTTTGGTGCTAAAGAAAAAGTTATAATAGCAGGGGATTTCAATGCTAGAGTAGGTGTGCAGAATGCGATTTCTGGCAATGATCTGGGTAAGTTTAACGATTCTTGTGTAAATGATAATGGTGAAAGGTTAATTGAACTCTGCAGTGAGAATGGCTTGTGTGTATCTAATACGTTTTTCAACCACAAGTATGTCCACACATATACTTGGGAAAATCATACTCTTGGTCAAAAGACTGTTATAGATTTTGTTGTTTACGATCAGCGTTTGAAACACTTAGTTGTTGACACTCCTATGATGAGAGGTGACGATGTTGGTTCTGATTATTACTTGGTGGTGTCACGAGTGAAACTGAATGTTGGTTGAAGGAATAGGAAGAGACCTAGTGTGAAAAAAGGTTGAAAGGCTTCCTGAAGATCATCAGCATTATGCTAACTTACTCAGAGAATGACTGAAGGAACTGAAGTCATGTGAGAGGGATGTAGAAGAGAAGTGGGAATGTTTTAAGAACTGTGTTATCACTGCTGCTGAGGAGGTCTGTGGTACCACAGTAGTGGGTAACAATAGAGATGATGGTTGGTGGAATAGTGAGATTAAAGAGGCAGTAAAGAGAAAGAAGGATGCCTATTTGGGGATGTTGCAAGGTAGAGTTTCCGTGGATTAATACCGCTGTAAGAAGCGTGAAGCAGCTAAGCTGGTTCACCAGAGTAAGACAAAAAATAGGAAGGTGAAGGTGGAAAGGCATGAAATGGCTTTTTGGAAAGAAAAAGACTTTCTGGAAGTACGTGAGACTCGGGGAAAAACAGGGGAAACAAAGTTGTAAGTTGTGTGAAGAATAGCAGTAGGGAAATGATATGGGAGCCTAATGAGTTAAGTGAAAGATGGGGTGAATACTTCTGTGAGTTATTAGATCAGAAAAGCAAAGGTTATTCTCAGGCAGAAGCGGATGATATCACAGTGAAGGAGGAAAGCACAGGAAGAATCTCAAGAGAAGAGGTGTGTAAAGTTCTAAAATCTTTTCAGAATGGTAAAGCTCTGGGAGTTGATGGCATAACTGCTGAGATGTTGAAATATGGTGGTGACTCTGTAATTGACTAGTTAACTGAAATTTGCCAGTTGTGCTGGGAGTTAGGAAAGGTCCCTCGGGATTGGAAGGATGCTATCATTATTCCCTTGTATAAGGGAAAAGGTGATCAGACTGACTGCAAGAGCTATCGTGGTAATAGCGTACTGAGTGTGTCAGGGAAAGTGTTTGGTAAGGCCATTATTGAAAAAGTATGAAGTCTTACATCAGAGAAAGTGTATGATGTTCAGAGTGGTTTTATGCCTGGTAAAGGCTGCACTAACCAGATTTTTTCATTATGCATGATTGAAAAGTATCTGGCTGTTGTTAAGAAAATTTTTGCTGCTTCATAGATTTAGAGAAAGCTTACGATCGAGTAAATAGGACACCTTTGTGGAAGGTATTGAATAAATATGGTGTTACTGGGAATATACTTACTAGTGTAAAAGTCATGTATGCTGGCAGTACAGCTTGTGTATCAGTGAATGGTGTTTTATCAAAATGGTTTTCTATTGGTACAGGAGTCAGGCAAAGTTGTGTGATGTCACCATGGCTGTTTAATATATTTATGGATGTGTGATGTCAAAACAGATAATACTGGTTTATGCCTTGGTGACATTCGTGTGTGTAGATTGCTGTATGTTAATAATGTGAAGCATATCCTCACTTTTTTTGAGGTTTTATATTACATAATTGAAATTAAAATTTCAAGAGTTTTGATAACTTGTCTTATAAATTTGGGTTCAAATCAAAATCAAAGACAAACAAATAATTTCATGCATTTTTCAGGTAGACAAACGCTGTGGAAAATATGCCAAATAAAACAAGAAAGATGACACCGAATTTTCGGCTGTGATGAGCACCTCCTTTGAATCTGTTCTGATGAGAATTAAATTTATCAAAGCTATTCAAAGTCAAAGTAAACAATTAACCGGTTTCTATAATCAATAAAAACATCCAGAAATAGAAGCGTGTACTTAGTTCCAGCAGCAGTTAAAAAGCATGTTACGAAGATCAGCAAATGATGCCCAAAAAGTTTCTCATAGCACAAGAAAAGTATCAGAGACAAAGATTTTCAAATTGAACAGTTAAAAGAAGAAATAAGGAAGGAAACATGTCCTGTTGGCAGAGAGCAAAAGTGAGTTGCAGATTATGTTGTCCCGGATGTACGAAGTTTGCATGAAATTCAAACTGAGTATAAATAAGGGAAAAACCAAAGTTATGGTGTTTGAGAGAGGAACGGGTAGCACTGAATGTAATGTAAGTATAAATGGCACAGTGATTGATCAGGTGAGTTTGTGTATTTAGGAAGCATGTTTGACAGAGAGAACAAATTGAATGGTGAAATTGGTAGGCGAATGAATTCTTCATTGAAAGTCATAGCTGCTTTCACAGGAATGATGGGTTCTCAAGAAAGTCCTGCATGGCTGTGTATGAAAGTGTAATTGTTTCTACTCTGATGTATGGCAGTGAAACCTGGGTATTACAGAAGAAACATAGGAGTCGTTTGTGTGCCGGAGAAATGCGTTACTTACGGGGGTTTGTGGCAAGACATGTTCTGTTGTTTGTGAGAGGAATGAAGATGTGTTGCAGTTGTGTGATGTAAAGCAAAATGTTGTTAGCAAGGTGGAGACTATGCTTCGGTGGTTTGGCCATGTTGAAAAAATGAGTGATGAGATGCTTACTAAGAAAATCTTTTTAGCCCAAGTGGAAGGAAGGGAAGGCCAAGGAAGTCATGGGAGGATCAGATTCAGGAGTGTCTGCATGAGAAACAAATTATAAGTATGAAGTATAAAGGATCTTGTGTATGGTGGGTAATGGATGTCAGTGAAGCCCGAGTTGTATGTCAAGATCGCTGTAAATGGAGAAGTTTGATGCGGCAACAGTAAGTAAAAATTATCTGGTACTTTGTATTTCTTTTTGGAGCTAACCTCTGAATCTCAGAGAACAGCTTAATGACAAATGACTCCTATGTTTCTTCTGTAGTGCCCAGGTTCCACTGCCATACTTTTACTTTTACTAGTGATATTATGCTAAGAATAACCCTTTTAAAAACAACTTACTGACCTTAATGCTTTAAAAATGTTCTACCTTGAAAACACCTTTTTCTTGCTTTTGTTACAACTAATTTCGTGACTATATCAGAGAAATTATTCAACATTGAAGTTATGTTTTTTTGTAATGAAAGTATAACTAGATGATTTAATTTATCTTTTCTCAGTGCTGTCCTTCAAACTTTCTTCACAAGAGCTAATTTTGAAAATGACCTGTCAGCTTCACAGTGGTCAGATGCAGGAAAAGTTAATTATAACATCATGGCAATAAACACGTCAAATAATTTCTGATGATGCATGCACTTATTATGGGCATTTTTTCTTGTAAATTGCATTCCTCGATAAAGTGAAAAAAGTGGACTGCTTTGCTGTTTATACTATCTTCTATGTCAGCTGGATATTTATCGAGAAACATTTCCATATTGTCTTCTTCCATACCTAATGTGGATACAAAACCAAACATTGTCATGTGTAGCAACTTTTTTTATTTTGTTTTACATCCAGACTATCAATAATAATTACATTTAACGTTTAAACTTCAAATTTTCTTTCACCAGTTAAACTGAAATTAACACTACCATCGTAGAATTTCCTTTTTTTCGCTCTCTTTTGAGATGTAAATTCCGTAGTGCAGATGACAAACTTTACATTTCTTGTTTTATTCTTGTGACTTTCTCTCTTAATCTAGACACAAATGCATTCAGTGTTTTTAATAAATTAACAGCAGTAAATAAATCAAAAATTGTTTTGGGAATGTTTCCTGAAGGCATACATTAACTTGATTGAATCTCATTGTGTGATTAGGCCATTTACCAGGGTCTTTGTAATGTTCCATTTTAATGGAAAAATTACTTTCAAAATTTGCAAGTGCTAGTCTATAGTTTACATATTCTTCATTGTATGGGACTTCACTACATGTTTCATGCCCTAAATCATAGAACTTACTTGCCACAAAGATTCCACTACTATTTACATGATCCATGTCATCATTTTCTACTGTTGGCAATCTCAGCGGTCTGCTCTTCGTCTAGTGGTGAAAGGAAGAATCACTATAGTACGGATAACATTCTTAGTTGTTAGGTTCGGTTGGCTTGTTTTGGGGTATTTTTTGCATTCATCCTGGAATTAGAGAGTAGTATAACAGGCAATTCCGTGAAGAAGAACAATTCATATTTTATATAAATGTCAACTATTCAGTTGTTGCATTATTTACTGTTTCTCATGTTATATGCTTATAACCCTTGGTCAAACAAAGACGTTTCCCGAAAGCACTTCAACAACAATATGAGAAACAGTAAATAATGCAACTGAATAGTTGACATTTATGTATAATGTGAATAATAACCACGTAAAAAATTCAACACCTTGAGATGTTTGAAGAATTGATAGAACAATTCATGTTGTAGTGTCCCGCAGTGTAATTTCCAAGTTTCCGGGTATGTTTTTCACTAGTATAAATGTTTGTGCCTTGCATTTGAAATCCTTCCAGTGAAATACTACTAACCTAGTAACGTATTTGAATAAATAATAAACGAGACAATGTTTTTATTGTATAGTAAAAATTTAAAATTCGGTATTTCCGCAGGTTCTTGAAAACAAGTAATTGCTGTTATCCACATAAATTTAAAATTCATTAAGGAACAAGATTTGCAATGTTCTGTCAACAGTCCCCAGTTCAAAAACACTGTTTCAGAAAAGAATGATGATTATCAATCACTAATTCAAAAACACTGTTTTAGGAACAGAATGTTCAAAAATTACAAATTTGTTATTATTGACAGAGTATTGAAAATGGATCCTGGGAAACGTCAAGTGAAATCAAATGTCGCCCCTGTCCGCATTATTATATCACTTGTCTGAAAATGTAGAAATAAAAACTACCTGCTACAGTAAAGCATTACTGCTGCACAGTGCTTACAGCGAATAGATTGAAGAAACGTTGAAATTGATGCTTGATCCGCACCTCTTTTCTCAGCAGCATTTGTTCCTGGATGTTTATTCCTAATATGCGAAGAATAGTTCAAAAGACTTAACAGAAATTTCACAATTATTTCTGTCTGAAACACCGTTGATCAAATGAGGAGACAACATTATTGCGATGGAATCCATTGGAAACCAAAACTTCTGTCGTACATAAATTCATTAACATTCCTTAATTTCTTTCCATTCAGACATTGTGAAACTAATAATAATGACATTCCACACATTTATTTCCCGAAAATTAAGAAAACAATTTTGAACTACTACTTGCGCACGATTACACGACGCATCACACTCTTCCGAAAGATACACCCCACTCCTGTTGTATTCTTCCGCACATTCACTACCAACTGTTGTTTCTTCCGGCGCGCAGACCCTTCACGTCGTGGCCGTTAGCATCGCTTTAGCCTCCCGCACCAACTGCTGCAAACCATCGTACTCGCACGTAAGTTCTTCGGAAAATATTTTTCCTTTCATGTAAAAATACTATATTTTTTCACCTTTCCCCATTATTTTTGCATGCTTAAAAAATTGCACGTAGCACTTTTCCCACATAGTTAAATTTTTCTGACGAATAATTTAGGACACTAAAGTACACATTTACCGAAAAGCCTTATCAATGTATATCCCAAACAATTTCATTCTGAGTTATTCTGTCCATTGACACAACATTCAGTTGGTTCAGAACTTATTTTGCCCACTGACAGCTTTTTAATGTGATAAATGTACACAAGTGGGAATCTAATGAAAGTTCAAACTTTTGTATGTACCTGAAGGGAGACCTCTACCTCTCCAGCAGGGACGCGGGCAGAGTCATCCCCATCCTTTGGGGCTTCTGCCCGTGCCATTTATCCCACAGTATAGCATAAGTAGTGCCTGATAGGGTCACCAGCCAAGGAACCACAGAAAGACTGATTCTGGGGGGGGGGAGTTTAGGAACTTCAGTGGTATTAAATTGATTGAAAATGCATATATTTTTTAAGATTGCAGCCCTGAAGTGGCAGAGCTCACTCAGCCTGAATGATAGTATTTTCCTGATAAATCTCTGATACTACAAAACGGTTCCTTAAAATAAATAAAAGTTCATTATTTTAAATATTTAACGGGAATTATCGAGGATAAATTTATTAAGGTACATTACCTCTCAAATTTTCGCTCCACACACTAGATCAACGTCAGGAGTTCTTTAATAACAGGAAGTCATTAATGCCGCCCCGGTGCCGCAGTGGTCTAAGGCGCTGGCCTCTGATCATTCGTCCGTAAGGGGTCCGGGTTCGAATCCCGGTCAGGCATGGATGTTGTGTTTGTCTTACGGCACTGGCTCTCTCCCTTCCCTGGAACCAGTGACCCTAAATTAGGGACGGGCGACTGCTTATAGCCCATTGAGTTGCTCACGGTGGTCGTTAAACCTCCAATCAACAACAAACAAGTCATTAATTATTAAAAAAAGTTCTGAGGATTATTTTTTGTAATGTGTTAAACCGTGTCTCTAATGAACTATGAAAAGCATTTTGCTGCTGAGAAGCAGTGTATATCACTTGTTTAAAAGAGAAATTCCCCTGCTAGAATTATTTCGTGATTAATTGTAATAATAATTAGAATACATGAGACTTTTACTATTTTTTTTTCAAACATAAATTTACGATAGCCGCCCAGCACTTTTTTTTTTTATTGGAGGTTTAACGACCACCGTGAGCAACTCAATGGGCTATAAGCAGTCGCCAGTCCCTAATTTAGGGTCACTGGTTCCAGGGAAGGGAGAGAACCAGTGCCGTAAGACAAACAGAACATCCATGCCTCACCGGGATTCCAACCCGGACCCCGTTCGGACGAATGATCAGAGGCCAGCGCTTAGACCACTGCACCACCGGGGCGGCACACAGCACTTTTAGATAGAGAGTATTTCTATTTAAAGGTGTCTGTCAACGAATCTTCCGTTTGTTATTTCTAACTTACTGCATATTTTTTTATATTAATTCTTTTTTTTTTTTTTTTTTTTTTTTTTGATTGAAGGTTTAACGACCACCGTGAGCAACTCAATGGACTATAAGCAGTCGCCCGTCCCTAATTTAGGGTCACTGGTTCCAGGGAAGGGAGAGAACCAGTGCCGTAAGACAAACAGAACATCCATGCCTCACCGGGATTCGAACCCGGACCCCGTTCGGACGAATGATCAGAGGCCATCGCTTAGACCACTGCACCACCGGGGCGGCACACAGCACTTTTAGATAGAGAGTATTTCTATTTAAAGGTGTTTGTCAACGAATCTTCCGTTTGTTATTTCTAACTTACTGCATATTTTTTTATATTAATTCTTTTTTTTTTTTTTTTTTTTTTTGAAGGTTTAACGACCACCGTGAGCAACTCAATGGACTATAAGCAGTCGCCCGTCCCTAATTTAGGGTCACTGGTTCCAGGGAAGGGAAAGAACTAGTGCCGTAAGACAAACACAACATCCATGCCTCACCGGGATTCGAACCCGGACCCCTTACGGACGAATGATCAGAGGGCAGCGCCTTAGACCACTGCGCCACCGGGGCGGCCTTATATTAATTCATGCAGTGTTTGATAAAAATGTGCTGATGAGCCTCTTTTTGGGGTTATTGACGAGATTTGTTAAAATTCTAACTCAAAATTCAATGGGCCGCCCCGGTGGCACAGTGGCATAAGGCGCTGGCCTCTGATCATTCGTCCGTAAGGGGTCCGGGTTCGAATCCCGGTCAGGCATGGATGTTGTGTTTGTCTTACGGCGCTGGCTCTCTCCCTTCCCTGGAACCAGTGACCCTAAATTAGGGACGGTCAACTGCTTATAGCCCATTGAGTTGCTCACGGTGGTCGTTAAACCTCCAATAAAAAAAATTCAATGGACCTTATTCATGTGACGTCAGAAGTGGATTTCTGCGTACCAACATCGCTGCTGATTCAGTGTTTTCGCTATTTGATTATCCCTTACTGTTTCCTAATTTTTACAACCCTAACGTCATGGATTCTGCCGAGGAATTAATAGAGCTACAGGGCGAAGAAGAAGAAATTAATTTCTTAAAACAAATAAAGGTTGCAAAAATATACAGACAATTTTGTGTTCGATGTTTATTTCGCATGACGCAGGAAAGCATCGCCATTAGTCAATGCCGTTTTTAATCTTCCCTGGAACCAGTAACCCTAAATTAGGGACGGGCGACTGCTTATAGCCCATTGAGTTGCTCACGGTGTCGTTAAACCTCCAATCAAAAAAAAAAAAAAAGAAGTTTTTAATGTAGCATTTCTCGTACACGCTATATTAAATTGTCATGTTCTTATTGTCAGAGATTGGCGAAATATCTGAAACATAAAATTTAGTACCTTGTTTTGTAAAACAAAAACATTTAAAAGCTCAGACAAATATGTAATAAGGAAACAAACTAGGGTTCGCACGCTAGGCAATCTGCTTAAAAATTAAATGAATGCGTAACATTAAATAAAAGAGAAATTATAGATATGTTTGTTTTATTCTTTGTGGGAAAGTACAGTATAACTTAATTCGTAATTTACCGATCCAAATATTCCATCAATTTTTGCCTACCTTTTTTTATTTTTTTCTTAATTGAAATTCAAAGGAATACTACGAGGTTTCAACTGCCTTTGATTCGCAGTGTCATAATATCCAAAAGCTTGTTCGTTAAAGTGGACAGTAGAGTGCACATCGGAATGGAAATCACCGCGTTTCATTTTACACAGCCATTCCCTTAATAATTTCTTCTTTTTCAGCGGAAAATTAAAGAATGTTTTTCTTTCGTCTACACAATTTAGGTTGCAGGATTTATTAGCCCAACCATACGATGAGCAAAAGTTATACATGTCGTTAATAAATTTACTAAAATCGCGATTTTCCTGAACCCTTGCAACGTAACGCCATGTTAAGCAATGGGAAAACGCATGTAAACAAACTCTTGTTGGTCCTCGGCCACGGAAAGGCTTTCCCATGATGCAATGCGAGGTGAATAAGGTCCATTATAAACGCAGCGTAAGAAGTAAGGATCTCGGTAAGAAGTATTATTCTATTACTTGCGATTAGCTGCAGACCGACGACAAGCGGCGCCATCTTTCGTACTTTCTTTTGTACTTATACATATCTGAAAAGAAACATACCTACTTGTGGAATTGGTAGCCAGGGAAAAAGAAATATAGAACACTCACATTTCTCCTCCATCTTTCAAGTTTTTTTTTAATTACCGGATTTTTCTTCCGTGCCTTAAACCATTCTAATGGTGGATTTTTTTGTCCTTCTAATAAGGCGTAACTTCAACATTTTTGAAAAGGATTGGAGCGCCTTTTCATTTCACATGCTTCCATAGGCACACCAATAGAAAGAATATATATTTTTTCTTTATCCATATAATTCACTTATAACAGTGGCTTCGTTCCTGCATATTTCTTATGATATGCACTGAAGCGCCAGAAAAACTGGTACAGACAAGCTTATGCAAAATGCATAGCAACGTCACCTATGCGCGTATTCGGTTGCGTCCGCCAGTGCGTATATAAAGCGATAGACATCCTCACCAGCTGTCAGAGCTATTTTCGGCATGAGAATGACAAGTAATAACTATTTAAGCGATTTTCAACGCGGTGTCATAGTTACCGCTCGTGAGATGGGCCATAGTATTTCGGAGGTAGAAACGAAGTTCGGATTTTCACGGACGACCATTGCAAGGGTGTACCGTGACTACAAGAATTCCGCCAAAACCTCCAACCTACGATACCAGTGTGGCCGTAAAAAGACATTGGGTGAACGTGACCATCGTCGGCTGTCAAGAATCGTTTCACGCGATTGGCGTGCAACACTCGCAGGTATCATCGGAATTCAATGCTGGAGCCTCAACAAGCATCAGCGTCCGGACTGTGCAACGTACCCTGCACGATATGGGCTTTGGGAGCCGACGCCCAATTCGAGTCCCCTTGATGGGTGCACGACACAGAGCTATGCGCCTCGCGTGAGCACGGCAATACCGCCACTGGACGCTTGATGACTGGAAACAAGTAGCCTAATCAGCCGAGTCGCGTTTCCAACTGTATCGGACAGGATTCGTTGGTGGCGCAAACCCCATGAAGCCATGGATCCCGGCTGTCAACAGGGAACTGTAGCGGCTGGCGGGGGAGGGGAGGGTGTTTAGCTGGACTTCGCTGGGACCCCTGGTACGTCTGCAAACGTTTGTGGCCGGCCAACACTACATGCGCATCCTTTCTGACGAGGTACACCCATTCATGTCCTGCATTTATGCTGATGGGTTGGGCCTGTTCCAACAGGACAATGCACTTCCACACAAGTGTCGGGACACCACATTATGCTTAGTGGAGCATTCATCTGAGTTTGGGGTGTTGCTATACCCACACAAGTCCTCAGATCTGAACGTGATAGAACACATTTGGGATGCCATGCAGCGCGCTATCGAACACAGGAATCCGAGACCTCGGAATGCACCCGAATTGTGGAACGCTCTGCAAGAAGTATGGCGTGCATTGCCTCCGCATATTTCTGGAAGCTAGTGCAGTCCATGCCCCGTCGTATTTCTGCAGTCCTGCGCTGCCGTGGGGGACCTTCCAAGTATTAGACTGGTGTACCAGTTTTTCGGGCACTTCAGTGTACATTCAAAACATTTTAAATGCGCAGTATTTTATTTACTTTCATTTTTTATTTATTTATGAATGCAACTCTAAAACATAACAACAAAAAAAAAAAACAAGGTGAGATTATTGTATATGTTAATACATTCACAGCACATACATTTTCAGTTTTATAAGCCACAGGCCTTTTGTTTTTTTCCCTTTTAGATACATGAAATGGCTTATTTTTGCTCAGATTGAAACAAATTATTCCACATTAACAAAGCGAGTGAAACTATTTATAGCTGTAAATTGAGCTACTGTTAATTTGCTCCCTGCAGTTAGCCAAGACACTTAAAAAAGAAAAACTAAGTGCTGTCTATTTGTTAACTTTCACTCCATTGCTTTGTGTTTTTGAGTACAATTTAAGTGACCAACTACATAAGCAGCAGCTGGTCTATTTGTACTTAGGTCTGAATAACTTCTTCACCATTTGTTAAAAGATATTTCTTTCGGTGTTTTACTCCTAACAAGCAATGGTATAATAATTACATTAATTTTCGAAGTCCAACTATTCAATATTTTTTTTGGATTGAAGGTTTAACGACCACCGTGAGCAACTCAATGGGCTATAAGCAGTCGCCTTACTTGCCACAAGTAAGGGTCACTGGTTCCAGGGAAGGGAGAGAGCCAGTGCCGTAAGACAAACGCAACATCCATGCCTCACCGGGATTTAAACCCGGACCCCGTTCGGACGAATGATCCGAGGCCGTCGCTTAGACCACTGCGCTACCAGGGCGGCCCAGCTAGTCAATAACCTTAAAAAAACAAGAAAATCGATTTTTCAACCGTTATTCCTAATAGATGGTACTACACCTTTTGACATACTACAGAGGTGACGTACATGTCAAGATAGCAAAGAGAACAGAGGAATGCTGGTTCAAGTTCCGTCACCAGCAGATTCATGTTTAGCTATAATCTAAAATTATTGAAATATGACAAAACTGGTAAAAATACACTATATTGCCAAAAGTCACCGGACACCTAGAAGAGAAACACAGCATAGCATTTATTGACATACATTAGTACGGTGTCGGTCCACCTTTGGCCTTAATGCATGCACTGACCCTTCGAGACATGATTTCGACAAGGTTTTCGAACACAGCTGTAGGTACGCGCTTCAATTCAGTACATAATACTGCCGCTAATTGTTGCTTAGTTGTAGACCTTGGTTCCAAACTTCTTATACGGCGCTCCAATTCATCCCATAGGTGTTCTATAGGATTAAGATCAGGGCTCTGTGCTGGACAGTCTACACACGATACGGAATTATCGTCAAACCACGCCGTAACAGTCCTTGCTTTATGGCTCGGTGCATTATTCTGCTGGTACCAACAAGGCTCGGTTCCATAGTATTGCCACAGAATTGGTATGGCATAATTGTCGAGAAAATCGAGGTAGACGTGCTGGTTAACAGGTTTGTCCACGATAACCAATGGACCGGGACCATACCATGAAAAAACCCCACACTAGTACACTGCCAGCTCCAAACTTGACCGTAGGAACAGTACACTGTGGGAAATAGTGTTCCCCGGCTGCCGCCATATTCACACACGGCCTTTAGACTGATTGATCGTGAATCTGGATTCATCAGTCCATAGGACCCGTTTCCATTAATCTACGATCCATGGTAAATGTTCTTTACACCATGCTAAATAAGGAGTAGCATCCGAGTGGAGATGAAAGGCTTATGAGCAGCCGCACGTACGCGGTAACCCATGGAATAAAATTCTGTGCGAATGGTACGTGTATATACCTAGGTTCCAGCATTTTTACTTACCTGTACACTGAGGTCTTGTGCAGTACTCCGTCGATTAGCTGTAACGACTCTCCTGAGGCTTCGACGTCCTCTATCACTGATTTTCTTTGGTCTGTCGGTACGTTTTGCTGCTTCAGGCACTCCATGTGTCTTCTACTTATTAAGTGCATCCAAAAGAGTTGACTTGGATATGTTTTGACGCCTTCCGGTTTTTCTTTTGTACAACCCACTAATATAACACCCTACAATCTTTCCTTTCTCAAAATGAGTTCTCTCCCGCCGCGAAATTTTCATACAACCTCACAGTGCGGTGTGATCGCAGTCAGCTGCATGCTTGTTTTTATACCGTTTGCAGCTGTACCGCGCATCTTAACAAAGCAGCGGATCCGTTCATTTGTTTTTGAAGGGGTGTCCGGTGATTTTTGTCAACATAGTGTCAGGGCCGTAGCTAGAGATATTGGCGCCCGGGGCAAGCAGTAAAACTGGCGCCCCCCTGCCCCAGTTTAATTGGAACAGGTGACGGTGTCAGATTTTATTATATACCTGTTTGCAGATATAGTACAATACCTGTATAATAAAAACATTGCGATTTTTATTGTTATTTGCAATTATTGTACCGTATATAATTTGCTAATTGTATGAAATAGTAACAAAATGTTATTTTTTTATATAAAATATTACTCATAATATAATTTTTTTTAAATAACTTATATACGAAATCCTATTCAACAGCCTGTGGTGATTATATGAACTTGAATAGGGATTGTAGAAGAAAGAAAAAAACATTGTACTTAGTTTGAATGAAGAATAATTTTCATTTATAATTAATTGCTTCCTCAAGTGCTTATGGCCGCCCCGGTGGCGCAGTGGTCTAAGCGATGGCCTCTGATCATTCGTCCGAAAGGGGTCCGGGTTCGAATCCCGGTGAGGCATGGATGTTGTGTTTGTCTTACGGCACTGGCTCTCTCCCTTCCCTGGAACCAGTGACCCTAAATTAGGGACGGGCGACTGCTTATAGCCCATTGAGTTGCTTACGGTGGTCGTTAAACCTCCAATCAAAAAAAAAAAAAAAAGTGCTTATGAACAACTGAAAAAATATGTACAATTAGCATTTGTTTAAAATTATGCTTAAGCCTTAACAGAAAGATTTTGTATTTCTAAATGCACCTTTTGAGCTTTAATAGCAGCAAAATCATTTATTATTTGATCATATTAATATTTTAGCAATATCTTTTTCTATTGACAGTATTACCAGGTGCGTTAAACTGGTCACCATTTTATCCTTAAAGCATAATGAAGTTCAAATTTTATACATTTTTTTAAATACGCGTATAAATTGATTTCACATTTTTTTACATTTATAAAAAAAATTACGTCTCGATGGCACCCCCTACGGCTCGGCGCCCAGTACGGCCGCTCGTACTGCACCCCATCGCTACGGCTCTGATAGTGTATATTGGAATACAAGAATTGGTCCAAGTGACTGAAGATAAACTGTTATGGTTCCGGTATACAAGGGCAAAGGGTAGAAAAACTGAATTCACGAGCTACTGTGAAATCTGATTACCAAGTGTTTCAGAAAAAGTATTTAGCGAAATGTGTAATTGATAGAATTGGTGCCCTAACTCCGGAGAAACCATTGATTTGGTCATGTTGAAAGAATGAATGATGTGTTAATTAGGCAATCCTGGGAAGACCAAATTCTAGGGATTGTGAGCCATAGGCGCAGACTACGGGGATGGTGTAAATCTTGTCCCTTTCAATAATTTTACTAGGGAGGCAATGCCACCCAATATTTCTCGTCCTGTTTAATTAAATAATCGCTTTAGCCTCATAAGGTGGACCAAGCTCTAACTTATGAGGCCAAAGCGATTTATTTTGAAATCAATAAATAGCAAAATAAGTAAAAAAAAAAAAAAAAAAGGATATTCAGCATTGTTTATTTGATTAGAAACTGGATTGTCAACCAAATATTGTATTTGACATGTTCTCCTGATATGTGGCAAATGTTTAAAACAATTAACAACAATAAAATAAATAAAAATACGAAACGTATAATCTCTTGCGTCTTTATTCATGTATTTATTTTGTGCACTTCTTGTTCTTTGTTTAAGTAACACAATTAGCTAATTTCTCATTTTTTTTATGAACGTTCGGAAATAAAATGTCTGAAAATCTTTATAAAATCACAGGCTGATTTTTATTTTTTTTAAATATAAATATTCAGAAAAAGAATATTTTCGTTTCTTTGTTAATTTGCTGCTGAGCAATTACAATTGAGTTTTAAAATATGTCAAATCTCTTAGTTTATCTTTTTGCCCCCCCCCCCATCCCAATTTTTTAAAAAATTTCCCTCCTGACTATTGAAGAAACGTGTCTCTCCCACGTCCGATCTCTTCACACTTGCTCCTCCAATAATTTGGTGATGTCCAATAAATTGGTGAAGTAGGCGCCCCTGTTGTGAGCAGGGATGTAGTTCTGAATAAAAGAGTGCCTTAGCGGTGAACTGATTAAGAAAAGCAACCCAAGAAGAATTATTTCAAAATTTTCAAAAGCCCTGTGAAATCGGATTTGTTGTTTTTTATTATTTAGTATTATTATTTATTAGATTTTCATTAGTAATTATTTTCATCAATTGATATTAAAATTGCCTAATTTGAGCAATTTTAAATTAAAAAAAAGAATGTTGCGTAAGAGTTATATGTGCTAAGAACATCAAATTTTTATTTAAATATCGCTCTGTCGTTCGGCACGATTCTCTACTGTGAATAATACATATTATAGTCACTTCAAACAAATACAACTAACAAAGTCACATCAATTCGGTGTGACAAATACGCCGTTTTTCCTAAGATTATGAATTGGATGTTGCAGAGTTCTTTTATGTTACCCATTAGGATCTCTCCCAAGTCTCGATTAGGCGCATTGAGAGTAATGGGTTCCTCAACATGGTACTAACCGGCTATGGCGTCTCGCCGGAGTACTTCCGCAGATTCGCGGTACGGGAACGAGTGTGCAGCTGTGGTGCCCAGACTGCAGATGTCGCACACATCGTTCTTGGATGTGCTTCTCTCTGTCAGGTAAGAGAAGAACTTTGGTGCCAGAATTGGCAAAGAAGAGGGACCTCTCGATCCTGCTCGCGTACCCAAGAGCGCGGCAGGGGATCATCGAGTTATTTATATTATGATTGGAGGTTTAACGACCACCGTGAGCAACTCAATGGGCTATAAGCAGTCGCCCGTCCCTAACTTTGGGACACTGGTTCCAGGGAAGGGAGAGAGCCAGTGCCGTAAGGCAAACACAACATTCATGCCTCACCGGGATACGAACCCGGACCCCTTTCATACGAATGATCAGAGGACATCGCTTAGACCACTGCGAAGGAAGTGGTTGAAAACTGTTTTGTAGAAGAGGAGTGCACGGCAAAGTCGCTGGCTTGAAGGAAGAGAATGTTTTTTTTTTTATTGGAGATTTAACGACCACCGTGAGCAACTCAATGGGTTATAAGCGGTCGCCCGTCCCTAATTTAGGGTCACTGGTTCCTAGGAAGGGAGAGAGCTAGTGCCGTAAGACAAACACAACATCCATGCCTCACCGGGATTCGAACCCGGACCCCTTTCGGACGAATGATCAGAGGCCATTGCCTTAGACCACTGCGCCACCGGGCCGGCGAAGAGAATGTTAAGGAGTGGGAGGAGGTATTGTTGTGTCAGCACGGCACGATTTAAAATTTGTTTTAGATAAACAGAAATGACGTTTTCCTTTAAATTGTTTAAGTACAGTGCTATTTTTGTAAGCAAAAATGCAAAATTTCGAAAAGCAATTTCAGACAATGCATTCAGAGCAAGCTAAAAATTTAAGGCGACAACATTTGTATGTTACACCAGTGGCGAAACTTGTCAGTTCGTGTGTGTGTGTGTGTGTGTGTGTGTGTGTGTGTGTGCGTGTGTCCAGGAGGAGGGAGGGTGGGGTTGCATGAATTCCTTTGTAGCCGGAAGTGAAGCGCATTAAAAATTAGTTTTTTCAGGGTTTCGAAAAAAAGAAAAATTACTATCATCCACCAAAAAAGACAAAAAAATGCTCGCCCATCCTTATTTCGAAGTCTAGAGACATCCCTGCATTTCAGGAACTTCACCTTGAAAATTATGTAATCAACTGTTGTCAGGTTTCTGGTCGACAAGTTCCTCTTCCTATTTTTTCTGGTTATACCAAGTATACATATCTCTATCCTCCTTTTTCGTTATTTGCAGCCAGTGACAACTTGTGGGGAATATTTATATCTCACATATGTAAAACTTTGTTCATGGGCAAAAGCTTTTTGGTGAGGCAGTGCCTCATCTGTCAAGCTGTCCATGTTTGCAACCTATGAATTTTTTAGTCCATGTCTTTGATCGATAAGCAAGAAAGAGCAGGAATCGTACATTAAGCATTTTTCACTGATAATAATGAACAATAAAAAAATAAAACTGTGAAATTCATGTGCAATTTATTATATATCACATCATCTGCAGTTATCAATCCACTGATGGATGAAGGCTTCCTTCTGCTCTCTTCCAAGAAGGCTTTTTGGACTTCAGCCACACATCTCTCTCATTTTTGGTATCCAGTCCATATTTCAGTTTTCCAACGATGGTCAGTTCTAGCAATATGACCAGCCCATTGACACTTGAGCACCTTACTTTGATTATAATATCAACTTCTGCCCATTTTCTCAACCTACGTGTTCCTCTTTTTATCTTTCATGGTTGCACCAAGCATTTGTCATTTTTTTCTTGTAGGACTTCCGTCCACAGTGAGTAGAGTTTAGGTCCCAGACATTTACAGCGAGATCGCCTTTTGGGCAGGACATAGAAACGGAAGGAATGAGAGCAAGTCTAGCGACTTTGACAGAACAGTATTAGTGAAATTAGAGTACAGTAGATGGCGCCACCGTACAAGTACGATGTTGCACATAGAGGGGTGAGAGAATTTCAGGGGGGGGGGGGCATAGGAAAGGATACCCATTTAACCAGTGGGTCCAGCCTGGGGGACGTCACTTAATATGCGTCATCTAAATAATAAAGGTAAGCAGCACTTGAAGATAATGATGGGAGATTTCAATGCAAAAAAAGGGAAACGGCAACAGAATGAAACTTCAGTAGGTATATTCGGTCACGGCAACACAAAACAGCGTGGAAATACTCTCGTAGCGTTTGCAGAGGCAGAAGGGTTTTTCATCTTGAACTCCTTTTTCTAGAAAAAGCCACACAGGAAATGGACATGGAGACTTCCAAATGGGACAAGTGAAATTGATTTTATTATGTTTAACAAAAAATTCGTCATAGAAGACTGCAGTGTGCTAAACAAGTTGAACACAGGTAGTGACCATAGATTGGTGAGATGTAAGGTGCACCTCAATGCTAAACGTGAACGTGGCAAGCTCATAAGACAAACAAAATGTATTAACATAACCAACCTTAAAAAAAATTTAAAAACACCATAATACCTTCAAGTTGGAACTGAAGAACAGATTTTTTGCTTTAGAAGGCCTAACATCGGAAGAACTGGGTATTTCTGAAGTTAACAGAAAAGTAACCAAAGCTCTTATGGAAACAGCAACAAAATTAGGTAGGTCTAAGAACAAGTTGCATGTGAACAAAATATCAGGAAAAACCAAAATGTTGATGCAAAAAAAGAGAGATGAAGACAACTAAAGAAGATGTTACTTCCATAACGGAATATATAGAGCTATTCAGGACAGTACGAAAAATTATCACTGAAGACGTAAGGAAATTCAACTGTGAACTAGTGAGGAAAGCAATTGAAAACAACCAAAGACTAAAGATAGCAAAGGGACATCTCAGTAAGGGAAGAAAACAGATTATGGCACTGAGAAAAGAAGATGGTTCTGTAACAAGAAATAAAGGCGAAATTTTGAGAAGAGTGAAAGATTTTTACTCCAAATTATATGAAAGGGATGATACATGTACTCCAGACATCATGAAAGGTAGCAGTACTAGAGTTCTTCCAGTCCTCCCAGCAGAAGTTGCACATGCAATCAAGAACATGAAGCGGCAAAAAGCTCCAAGAGAAGATGAAATTACTGTAGACATCGTACAAGAAGGAAGTGGAGAAATCGAAACAATACTCGCCCAAATTTTCACTCGATGCCTTAATGAAGGGAAGATTCCTGAGAATTGGAACAACGCTACAATGATCTTGCTACATATAAAAGGTCACATTGAGGATCTCAGGAACTACAGACCTATCAGCCTCCTATCAGTAGTTTATAAAATCTTCACTAAAGTTCTTTCACACCGCTTGAAGGTAACACTGGACATGGCTCAACCGAGATAACAAGCTGGATTCAGGAGTGGCTACAGCACAACAGATCATATCCACGTACTGAGAGAACTAATTGAAAGAGCTTTTTCATAATATGAACTTCCATTGTGCATGGCTTTTATTGATTATGAAAAAGCCTTTGATTCAGTGAAACCATCAGCAATTACAATGGCTCTGAAATCCTGCGGCATTGAATATGAATACATTAATATTACTAATAACATCTATGAAAATGAAAGTGCAAAGATTCGGCTGTTTGAAAATACAACACACATAAAAATTCGAAAGGGAGTGAGACAAGCTGACACCATATCTCTGAAGTTCTTTAATGCCACATTGGAAAATGTCTTTCAATCACTGAACTGGGAAAACAAACGAATAAAGAATAATGGAGATTATCTAACCCACCTTCGTTTTGCAGATGACGTAGTCATTTGTACAACTACCCCATCAGAGCTGCAAAGTATGATCCAGGAACTTGCTGGCAAGAGTAAAGAAGTGGGATTAGAAATGAACTTTCAGAAGACAAAAGTGATGTTCAATGCTTTTACAAGGAATGAAGATTTATCGATTGATGGGGAAAAGCTTGAGATAACAGACACGTACGTTTACCTTGGACACCAGATATGAAGTGAGGGTCACATTAATGAAGAAATTAATCGGCATACAAAACTTGCCTGGAGAGCTTTTGGAAGAAACAGCATAATTTTCAAGAGCAATATGCCATTATGTCTTAAAAGAAAAGTGTTTGATCAATGCATCCTTCCAGTGCTTACGTATGGTGCAGAGACGTGGACCTTAACTAAAAGAGACATACAAAGGCTGCAGACATCTCGAAAACGCATATAGAGGTGCATGCTTGGTGAAACCAGGAGAGATAAGAAGAGGAACTCGTGGATCCGAAAAATGACAAGAGTGGAAGAGATCATGATCAGAGTTAAATCCCTGAAATGGCAATGGGCTGGACATACTGCCAGAAGAACAGACCATCGATGGACAGCAGAAATTTTAGATTTCATTCCAAGAGTCAGGAAAAGACCCAGAAGAAGACCACATGGGAGATGGGCGGATGAAATTCGAAAGTATGCGGGAGTAACATGGAGGAGACTGGCACATGACAGACCGTTGTGGAAGAAATTTTTGGAGACCTTCGTCCAGCAGTGGATTGATAATGGTTGACAATGGTGATGGTGATGATATATATATAATTTTAACTACTATATTTATATATATAGAAGTAATTTCTATATGTCTAGCACAGGGGAGAATTTGGAGAGCGCTTTGCTCCCCCCTCCCCCGGCAAATTTTTTTTTTGTTTTTCGGTTAAAATGCGACTCACATTAGAAAAAAATTCTTAATTTAATAAAAGTGTATCTACTTACATTAGAAAAAAATGCTTTAATTTTGTTCAATTTTTCATTAACTTTGATTTTGTTCCAGACGGTGGATTTCAAAAACTTCCTATTTGTGTCCCCCCCCACCCTTTTCCGAAGAAAAATTCTACATACATACCTGATATATATTACTTCAAACATTTCAGGAATAACAAACTTTTTTCAGCTAAGGGAGGGGGGGGGGAGAGGCGGGGATTTCCGCAGGCTTGAGATTTTAATCTATTAAAATGCATTTAATGCACTCTTAATCCTGAATCAGGATTCCCAAACAATTAGGTATAATTAGCCTACTTATTATCGTTTGAAGAATACCATGCGTCATAATACACTTTTTAATAAATTAAACTATAACTGGTACCATTTGAACAAAATTAAAAAAAATATAATTGGAGAAATATTTGTAACATAAAAAGAAACGAAACTTCCTTTTTCATCATAGCCTGAATTTATTAAAATTTGGCTCGGTGACATAAAATGTCTCCGGGGGGGGGATGGTCGTTTCCGGGAGGGCCTCGCTACCCTGGAGGCATGCCTGAAAGAAACACTCATTCGGATTAGTTCACCAGCTATAACATTATTCCAATCCTTACCCTGCCGCCCCGGTGGCGCAGTGGTCTAAGCGATGGCCTCTGATCATTCGTCCGTAAGAGATCCGGGTTCGAATCCCGGTGAGGCATGGATGTCGTGTTTGTCTTACAGCACTGGTTCTCTCCCTTCCCTGGAACCAGTGACTCTAAATTAGGGACGGGCGACTGCTTATAGCCCATTGAGTTGCTCACGGTGGTCGTTAAACCTCCAATAAAAAAAAAAATACTTACCCTCTTTTATTGTTTGCTTGGTTTTAGTACGAAAACGAATGGTGACAAGTAGCCTGAGCTTTTATTTAACTCTGTAATTATAGAGATTGTTACGCAATTTTCTTACTTTGTTTCAGTTAATTGACTGTTGAGTATAATGTTCCAGCCAAATGTACCGGAAAACATCTGGCTCCAGAAAAATAAAATAAGAATTACAATTGTTATATGGTATCTTTTGGGTCCCAACTGATATTGTATTCGTACAGTGGGCAATCAGCGCCCTCTGGCATTGGCGAAAATATTTAGAACTAGCGATGATTATTACTCTCAGAGGTCACCGCATAGGCCGAAGAGAGCGTCCCATCACGCTCCATGGACCTTATTCATGTGACGTCAGAAGTGGATTTCTGCTGACCAACATGGCTGCTGAGTCGATGTTGTCGTATTGCAACAAATTTGCGCATCAGTTGTTCGTTGTATGTAGCGGCGTATTTTCTATTTCATAGGTGATTTTCATCGAAATTGAGAATTTTCTAATTAAATTTTGCTCTAGGAATCTGTTGTTTCGCATTCGCACCCGAATATTCCTTCAGCGCTATAAAGGAAGAATTACTATAGTACCGAATATTCCTTCTGCGCGGCGAAAGGAAGAATTACTATAGTACGGATAACATTCTTAGCTGTTGTTAGATCGTTGCTTGGGTTCGGTAGGCTTGTTTGTGGTATTTTTGCATTCATTCTGAAAATAGAGTGCCGCCCCGGTGGCGTAGTGGTCTAAGGCGCTGGCCTCTGATCATTCGTCCGTAAGGGGTCCGGGTTCGAATCCCGGTCGGGCATGGATGTTGTGCTTGTCTTACGGCACTGGCTCTCTCCCTTCCCTGGAACCAGTGACCCTAAATTAGGGACGGGCGACTGCTTATAGCCTATTGAGTTGCTCACGGTGGTCGTTAAACCTCCAATCAAAAAAAAAAAAAAAAAAATAGAGTGTAGTATAATGGAGAATTGCTTGAAAAAAAAACCAATTCATATTGTTGCGTCCCGTAGTGTCGTTCCCAAGGTTCCAGCTATGTTTTTCACAAGTTAGTATAAACGCTTCTGCCTTGCACTTGAAATCCTTCCAGTGAAATACTACTAACCTAGTAACGTGTTTGAATGAATAATAAACATGACATGATTTTATTGCATAGTAATAATTTTAAATTCTGTATTTTTACATGCTCTTGAAAAGAAGTAATTGGTGTTATCGATACAAATTGAAACTCCGTTAAGGAACAAGATTTGCAATGTTCTGTCAACAGTCACCTGTTCAAAAACACTGTTTGAGAACAGAATGATGATCAACTATTACCAGTTCAAAAACACTGTTTTAGGAACAAAATGTTAAAAATTTACAGATTTGTTATTGTTGACAGAGTATTGAAAATGGATCCTGGAAATCGTGTAGTAAAACGAAATGTCGGTAAATATGTAGGAAAAAATGTTAGTACCTGGAAAAAGTGTGACGTACAGATTTTAGAGTATGGAAAATAATGGCAAATAGTGCAGAAATTTCGTATTTTAAATGTGTTTTAAAGATTTTTTTCGTAATATTTTTCTGCAAGTGCGATTGTGTTAAGAAATGCAGCGGTAGGCCAAACGCATCGCTACCGCACGATGTCATGCGTTGCTCCGTTAAAAGAAGGTTCGTTGCAGTACGAAATGACGAGGGCCGCAGGTAGCCTAATGGTCAACGTTCGTGACTGCCACGGAAAGGATTTCAGGTTCGATCCCAGGCAGGTATGAACGCGCGATCCGCTGAATATCGGCCGTGCTTCGGATGGGCACGTTAAGCCGTCGGACCCCGGCAACTCGCCCCCCCGTATTAAATAAGGTCGTCTTCCTCTCCCCTTTCTACTTCACTTCCGTGTCACTTTCCTATCGGGCACTCTAGCCCAAATCTCCTAGTTTCCTATTTCTAAGGGTTGTTTAAGACCTCGGGTCAGACACTCCTTTCCTAAAATTCTCTACATATGATCATTTGTACGAAATGACGGGCGAAAGAGTACAAGAGAACGCGGTTACGTTGTTGACAGGAGAACGATAAATGTCGTAGAGATACGCTACAGAAAATAGGTCCACATTTACCACCCTTTATTTTGCTGTATCCTGTACGTTGTTAGCAGGAAAAACATCTTTGATTTGTAAAAGAGTAAGATAGAAACTGACCTGCGATGAAAGTATTGACAGGAGAACCAAAAGTACAGTTGCACAGCTAAAACCGTGCAAAACAGAAGCGAAAGTTATACTTCGCAAGTTTCCTGTACAGTACAGGAAAGCATATTCGTACTTTTTATTTGGAATCAGGGAATCACTTGTGTAAGAAAGGAACATTTTTCAACATCTGCTTTAAAAACAATGACAAAACATGCTCGAACTATATTATGTTTTGTACGAGTACATTATGCTTTGCTCCCCTGGCAAGAATGTACGCTGCTGCACTTGTAGTCATCCGCGCGTGAAATGCACCCCACAGCGAATCTTCCTTTCAACGGAGCAAAGCTTGACATTGTCGTGGTAGCGATGCTTTAGGCCGACCGCAGCGTCTCTTCACAGCCTCGCACTTACAGGTAAATATTACGGCGAAAATCTTTAAACGACATTTAAAACATGAAATTTCTGCACCATTTGCCTTTTTTTTTATTGAAGGTTTAACGACCACCGTGAGCAACTCAATGGGCTATAAGCAGTCGCCCGTCCCTAATTTAGGGTCACTGGTTCCAGGGAAGAGAGAGAGCCAGTGACGTAAGACAAACACAACATTCATGCCTCACCGGGATTCGAACCCGGACCCCTTTCGGACGAATGATCAGAGGCCATCGCTTAGACCACTGCGCCACCCGGGCGGCTTATGCAAATTAATGGGCCGCCCCGGTGGCGCAGTGGTCTAAGCGATGGCCTCTGATCTTTCGTCCGAAAAGGGGTCCGGGTTCGAATTCCGGTGAGGCATGGATGTTGTGTTTGTCTTACGGCACTGGCTCTCTCCCTTCCCTGGAACCATTGGCCCTAAATTAGGGACGGGAGACTGCTTATAGCCCATTGAGTTGCTCACGGTGGTAGTTAAAGCCCCAATCAAAAAAATAATAATAAAAATTTGCATAATCTCAAATATGTACGTCGCACTTTTTCCAGATACTAACATTTTTCCGACGAAATAATTTAGGACGCTAATCTACACATTTACCGAAATGTCACCCCTGTCGGTGTTACTATATCACTTGTCTGAAAACGTAAAAATAAAAATTGCCTGTTACAGTAAAGCATTACTGCTACACAGTGCTTACGCGTTCCACTTCTGCCAGCTTTACAAGAGTACTCAAATGACTACAGAAATTTCACAATTATTTCTGTCTAAAACACCGTTGATCGAATGAGGCGACGACGTTATTTCGAAGGATTTGTTTCCTATCTTCCTTCTTAATTGCACATCAAATTATATGATCTGCATTAAGAATCCATTCCTCTGCTTTGGTGCATCGTGAATTTTTTGTAGCGTCCACAAATTTCATTATCTCAAGGATTGAGAGTGCGAAACCAGCCTCACTTCGCACGTGTTCCTGTGAAGTGTGATACGACTTCACGGGAACACATGCGACGTTATCCGTACTAAAAGAAGTTTGTTTACGTTTGCGCAGCGCCCCCTATAGTTCATTGAGATTTTCCAATAGCTATGAATTTCTCACCAACTCCTCGCGGTAACGGACGACGTTGCTGTCCCAAATGCTGTTCGTTGCCTCCGAAGCGCAGCATTAGGTTTGGCAGTCTATTTTCTCCAAGGTCTTTGTGCAGGGCTTTCACTTTTAGGGAAATTTGATCAAAATCAGGCCTTCTCAGGGGGAAAATGGCAAGAGGGGAAATTTTCGTTCTATAAATGTAAATCATCATCATCATCATCATTGTCAACCATTATCAATCCACTGCTGGACGAAGGTCTCCCCAAGTTTCCTCCACAACGGTCTGTCTTGTGCCAGTCTCCTCCATGTCACACCCGCATACTTTCGAATTTCATCCACCCATCTTCCATGTGGTCTTCTTCTGGGTCTTTTCCTGTCCCTTGGAATCCAATCTAAAATTTCGGCTGTCCATCGATGGTCTGTTCTTCTGGCAGTATGTCCAGCCCATTGCCATTTCAGGGATTTAACTCTGATCACGATGTCTTCCACTCTTGTCATTTTTCGGATCCACGTGTTCCTCTTCTTATCTCTCCTGGTTACACCAAGCATGCACCTCTCCATGCTGCTTTGAGTTGTCTGCAGCCTTTGTATGTCTCTTTTAGCTAAGGTCCACGTCTCGGCACCATACGTAAGCACTGGAAGGATGCATTGATCAAACACTTTTCTTTTAAGACATAATGGCATATTGCTCTTGAAAATTATGCTGTTTCTTCCAAAAGCTCTCCAGGCAAGTTTTGTACGCCGATTAATTTCTTCACCAATGTGACCCTCACTTGATATCTGCTGTCCAAGATAAACGTATGTGTCTGTTATCTCCAGCTTTTCTCCATCAATCGATAAATCTTCATTTCTTGTAAAAGCATTGTACATCACTTTTGTCTTCTGAAAGTTCATTTTTAATCCCACTTCTTTACTCTTGTCAGCAAGTTCCTATATCATACTCTGTAGCTCTGATGGGGTAGTTCCAAAAATGACTATGTCATCAGCAAAACGAAGGTGGGTTAGATAATCTCCATTAATCTTTATCCCTTTGTTTTCCCAGTTCAGTGATTGAAAGACATTTTCCAATGTGGCATTAAAGAGCTTCGGAGATATGGTGTCACCTTGTCTCACTCCTTTTCCAATTTTTAAGTGTGTTGTATTTTCAAACAGCCGAATCTTTGCACTTTCATTTTCATAGATGTTATTAATAATATTAATGTATTCATCTTCAATTCCGCAGGATTTCAGAGCCATTGCAACTGCTGATGGTTTCACCGAATCAAAGGCTTTTTCATAATCGATAAAAGCCATCATGCACAATGGAAGTTCATATTCCCTCGCTCTTTCAATTAGTTCTCTCAGTACGTGGATATGATCTATTGTGCTGTAGCCACTCCTGAATCCAGCTTGTTCTCTCGGTTGAGCCATATCCAGTGTCACCTTCAAGCTGTGTGAAAGAACTTTAGTGAAGATTTTATAAACCACTGATAGGAGGCTGATAGGTCTGTAGTTCCTGAGATCCTCAATGTCACCTTTTTTATGTAGCAAGATCATTGTAGCGTTGTTCCAATCCTCAGGAATTTTCCCTTCATTGAAGGCAAACTGAATTAAAAATCGTCCAATCAAATTGTAACCGTAACTTCAGTGATGCAGATTTTGTAGTTTCATGACTGATGTTGAAGACTTCATAGGTTGGTAAGTAACACCAATGGTTCCTGTTACTGCGTTGTTTGTGCTTAATGTTAGTTTGGGATTGGTAGAACAAACTGGTGAGGAAACATAGGCCGTTGGGAATTGTGGTATAATTCAAGGATTAACCAAAAGAAAGAATAGAAGAGGGGGACAACCATTTAAGGCTCGCACTGATTACCTTTGAAACTGCCATAAGCAAATTGCAAGTACACGGTAGGCAATGTATAGCGTCAGTCCCGCCCGTAACCACCCATATGGTGTAGTAGATAAGCGTTGTATTTTGGGGAACCCAGAAATTGGAAATAATTGTTAAGAAAAGCCCGGAAACCTACAGATGTGAGTAAAGGAATTTCCCGCAAAGTGGTAAGCAAGCCTCTCCATTTTTATTGTGTTAATTGTATGCATCAATCTTTCACTCAGTATCTTTTAAGTTTCCTCTCTTAACCAATGATTAATATAGATATCTCTCTCTCCACGCGAGACAGACCATATTTTTCTCCTTTAACGTTCAAGATCGTTTTTCGATTTTAGGAGGCTGACATTTTTATGTGTTTGTTATGTTTATTTACAGTGTATAAAGCTGGAAACAGTTTAGTTTGATGCATTGGTCACGATGGCAAATAAACAAAAGTTTATTGATGCCTGGCTGGAAAACGAGGATTTTAAAGGATTTGTTGCCATTGCAAAAACATTGCAGTGGTAAAAAATATTTAGATACTCAAGAAATGCATATAGCTTAATAAATCCATTTATTTCTTATGGTGTAATAATCGCAGAGATGCGCCAAGTTTTCGCACTCGACTGGGAGGCATTTTCAAGGCAACGGTAGACATAAAAATGCAGGAATTGGAACAAATAAGAAACCATATAATGTAGAACACATTAGAAATCGTATAATGTCAGCAGCAACAAAATCACCTAGTAAGACAATGAAGTACGCAGGATCCATCTCATATATCCCAGGCTTTGCATATTGGTTAAAGAATTTGTTACATAAATACAAAATATTAATAACAATGAAGTCCCAGACCCCATTATCACATACAGTATCGAACTGCAAGGAGAGATAGTGTGAAAAATAAAAAGGTGGGTGTGTACGCTATTCCGTTGGCATATCCTGACCACACGGAAAAGATATACATCGGAATAACAGAGCGATCCTTGGACACTAGATGTAAAAAATACATGCAAAGTGTCAACCAGGACATGCAGAATACAGCCCTTGCCAGAGAAGTCACGCATTCATCGGCCACTCCAGTATGGAATAATATTAGAAGAATTACCCCCTTACACAAACTTTAAAGAGGCTGCCATCAGGGAAACTGTCGAAATCCTCTCCAGCAAAGTAGCATGCCATGACACGGTCTCTACTGAACTACCAATGGTTTGGCATGCATTATTAAAAGACGGGAACATGTCACTGGGCGGCGTAAAATTACGTGCTAAAAAAATGTTTTTTCGCGAAATATGCTCGTGATGTCACCCACGTTATTTTCAAAAATCATCTTTGTTCCTTATATGTTCCAATTCCCTGCATTTTTATGTCTACCATTGCCTTGAAAAAGCCTACCAGTAGAGTGCGAAAGCTTGGCGAATCTCTGTGATTATTTCACCATAAGAAATAAACGGATTTAATACGCTATATGTGTTTCTTGAGTATTCATATTGTGGTGTATTAAAAATAACGTAACATTTAGATAACTTTCGACAATCAAAAACTCTGCAAAGTTTAAAAAACACCTTAAGTTTTGCTTATGAAATAAGAAAAGCTGAAGTGAAAATTTGTGCGTTTATAGCAGAAATGAACCTGCCGATATCAGCAGTTGACAAGTTAGTTCCCATGTTAAAAAGCATGCCAAGTAAATCTGTAATAGATAAAGTAAATCTTGGCAAACAAAAGGCTATAAACATTATTTGTTGTGGCATGGCTCAATATTATGGTGATGATCAATCGGAAACTCTCTGCCGCCCCGGTGGCGCAGTGGTCTAAGGCGCTGGCCTCTGATCATTCGTCCGTGAGGGGTCCGAGTTCGAATCCCGGTCAGGCATGGATGTTGTGTTTGTCTTACGGCACTGGCTCTCTCCCTTCCCTGGAACCAGTGACCCTAAATTAGGGACGGGCGACTGCTTATAGCCCATCGAGTTGCTCACGGTGGTCGTTAAACCTCCAATCAAAAAAAAATCGGAAACTCTTTGTTTCAACAGTTTTTCTCTGTATGTTGATGAGACAACAGATAAGAGTGTCACAAAGCAGCTGGCTGCAATGGTGGTGTATTTCAGCAAATAATTATAAGTTAAAGTGGATTTCCTTGGTATGGCATCATGTCCTGATGGTGCTGCAGTAGCTGTTGACTAAAAACTAATGACTCTCTTAAGATCCAAAAATGTTCCACCGGGAAATATGATGGGTATGTGCACGGACATTACCAATGGCATGGTAGGACAAAATAATTCTTTGGCCCAACAAGTCCGCATGCATTTTCCGTGGGTTAAAATAATAAAGTGCTCTTGTCATCTTCTGGCTCTTGTTTCATCGAATGCCTGCAAGAAACTTTCCAACTCGCTGAAAGATCTGTGTTGAACGATTCACAACCACTTCAGGAAAAGCAGCAAAAGAACAGAATCTTTGAAAGAATTTCAATCCTTTTTAAATTTGAAGCCACATAAAATGCTTAGATTGACGCAAACAAGATGGCTGTCTTTGCACCAACGCATCAAAAGAATTTTGGAACACTGGAAGGCACTAATGTTGTACTGGACATCCCAAGTATTTGAAGACCAGACGCATGCCGACCAGCTGACGTTGGACCCTTTGAAGAATCCACTAATGAAGTGTCTAATGGAGTTTGCAGATTATGCCCTTGGTCTAATAAATGAAGTGAATGCTATTCTGCAAAGCAATTCTCCTATGTTGCATTTACTGCAGGAGAAAATTGAAACTAATTAAAACATTTGCTGGGAATTCCATGCTCTTATGTACAATCAACAGAGGCTTCAAAAATAAATTCATTTAATGAGGATGCATATACTGATGTGCAAAACATATATATTGGTATTCGAGCCAATACTACCCTTCAGATTGTAAAACATAAGGCAGATCATGAACTGATTTTAAAAATATACCATAGTGCTTGTGCATTTTATATTGAAGCTATTGAACAATGAAAGTCACGTTTTAGCTTTGAAGATGAAATATACAGAGACATACGTCTGATATATCCACATAATGCTGGAAATCTTGAACCTGCATCTATTGCTGCCAGAGCTCGCTCTTGCCTTGTAAAACTCCGAGTCAGTGTGACTCTTTATTCTCAAACATAAGAGTCAAATTTTTTTTTTCCTAGTGGACTCGCTTTCGTTCTTAATAAATCCAAACCAGAAAGTAACTATTATCAGTGTCTTGCATTTATTTCTATACTCTTACAAATAAATAATATAAACATAAAATATATAAAAGGAAACAAAAATATTATCAAACATTAGGAATTATATATATCACAACTTTATTTACATTGCTCTTCTACAATCCACATTTACTAAAAGATTACTCAAATATTTACACATTTTTTTTGCTCATTCATATTTTCAAAAATTTTAATGGCTTTAGCATAGGGAAATTCACTAACTGGTACAGTGTTCATGGATAATGCCATTAATGTTGATAAATTTTCATCTTCTAAGGAAGCTCTTTGGTTACATTTTATTCTGTTTTGAGTGCTAAAAGCTCTCTCGCATGAGGCACTATTCAGAGGAATTATGAGGGCAGAGCTAGCAAAAATGGAAAAATCGGGAAACATTTCATTCATTTCAGTTGACAATTTCAGAAACATTTCTTTAAAACTTAAATATTTTATGGAACAGCAAGTATGTTTATACATTGCAAAATCCTTTTTAGCCCTATCTACATGTATTATGCTCTCATATTTCTCAAGCAGTACTTGGAATTCTTCATTCGCAAAATTTGCAATTTCGGATCCAGATGTGGGAAAATTTTTTGGATTTAAAATTTTGTCTAAGCAAGATAAAATATCAATATCGGGAAATCTATCAGCCAAGCTGAGAGCAAGATTTGTAAGATATTCTTATTCTGAAGCAGTCTTATTTAATTGTTGCTGATTATATTAATACAGACATTAGATGTGGACCAGGAACATCAAACAAAGGTCTTCGCTCTTTCCACGTTTATAAGTGAGTCACGGAAAAACTCTCATTTTCCACCACCGGGAATCGAACCCCGGGTCTTCCAGTTACGCGCCAGATATGCTTCCACTACACCACAGCAGCCTCGAATTCCTCCAGACTCACACACGCTAACTGCCAAGCCAATTTGTTGCTGATCATATTTGGAACCATATCTCAAAGATATGCCCTTGTATGTACCACAGTCTTCTACACTTTCTTTTTTCTTATCATCCAAAAAGGTTTTAACATTTAAGCCAGGATCAGCCCTCATCAATAATAAGCAACTTTTTGTGGCATTTACTATTGGCTTTACCATCGACAAATCCAAATTTTCTTTCTGAAATGTTTTGCACAATTTGTCCCAAAGTGGGTGAACATCTAAAAGCAGTTTTATAACATAAATAAAGTAAAACTTTCAATTTATTTCCGATATTGGAGGTTATATTATTTAACGTGCATTAATGCTTTTGCATTTTTGAACTTCACTTTTAGTTGGTAAAGTTCGATGAACACTTACCGCACGTGGGGCTTGGCTTTCAATTCGTATTTCCGTTATGTGGATGCGGCACGGGGGTTTTTCATTTGGCCACGGGTCCGCTTCTTCTTTTTTTTCTCCGTTGGAATTTATTTTGTCTCATCACCAAATGAGTTTTTCCTTTGCTGCATCCTCATTTACTTCAATATTTATTCATACCCGAGTACTTTCAGTAAAATTCCTTTACCGTCTTCGAGGGGACGTTTTGCTCCGACTAGCGCGGACCGTGTCAGCTGGGCATTTCGGTGGTTCACGCGGGCTGCTTCTGTCATCGGCTATAAAACTGTGTGATGTCACTGTATAGTGCAGTAGCAACTGGATTTTTCACAGATTTCTCTTTCTCTAATTCTGCAACTAGTGTGGGTCAGCACCTGTGAATTGTACTCACAGCTGAAAAAATGGACAGCCATCTTATTGGTTTCGGTTCCTTCAGGGAAATCTGACGTTTCCAAAACAGTCTGCAGTTCTCGTAAGCGACTGTATAGGGCAGCCGAATTCGAATAGTACTTTCAAATCTGATCAGCAGGCCGTTGAAACTTCAGAACTGAAGGAATATATTTAGATGCCCGTGATGAAGCCAAGGAAACTTTGTTAGCGATACAATGGACCTGTGTTTAAGATTGGTGAATAAGCACGCAATTTAGCCCCAAACTCCATTATTCTTTCCGACCATGACAGCTGTTCCATCTGAAGCTAAGCCACCAATTTTGGCCAGGTCAATGTTTAATTTTCTTAAAATTTCTGTTATCTTATCAACAGTTGTCTGTGCTTCGCCATTCTCAACGGTGTAATCCCCAAGAAAAAGGACAGATGTGCTTTTTTCTACAAGATTCACTACAGAAGCAAAAATGGTAAGTTTTTTTAAGATGCTGATGTCCTTTGATTCATCAATTGTCAGGCCAATAAATAGAGATTCTTTAATTTGCAGACTTTCTTCATCATTTATAGCTTTCCATAGGGTAGTCTACAAAAAAAAAAAAAAAAAAAAAAAAAAAAAAGAAAGAAAGAAAAAGAGGGACTTAGAGTGAGTAATGAAAATAATTTTATTCAAAGCTTAATTTAAAAACAAAATGTTAGCAAGGTGGAGACTAATATGCTTTGGTGGTTTGGGCATGTTGAAAGAATGAGTGATGAGATGCTTACTAAGAAAAAAATTTCAGCCCAAGTGGAAGGAAGGAAAAGCAGAGGAAAGCCAAGGAAGTCATGGGATGATCAGATTCAGGAGTGTCTGCATGAGAAAAAGATCATGAGTATGAAGTATAGGAGATCTTGTGTGCGTCATGTGATGGTTGTCAGTGAAGCCCGAGTTGTATGTCAAGATCGCTGTAAATAAAGAAGTTTGACATGGCAACAGTAAGTAAATAATCAGATAAAAATTATATGGTAGTTTGTCTTTTCTTTGGGGAGCTAACCTCTGAATTTCAGAGAACAGTTTAGTGATATGTATGTATGTAGCATGTATGTATCTTTCCTCATGCAGGAAAAAAAAAAAAGATAAAAAAACTAAAATGTACCTCATTTTTCTGTTTTCAGGGAAAAAAGGGAAAAAGTGCAGAGTGAAAGTGGAAGCCCTGCTCCATTGAGTCAGGCTGTGCTTCTTCCTATGAGACAACCTTTGGATGACACACTATTGTACAAAGAGCCACTAGTAGGCTCTTTCTACAATAGTTTGCAAATGGCGCGACATATGAAACCATCGAGCGTACGAAACAATATGATGTACATATAGGTAAACAATTCCCCTCTTTTTATGGTAAAAAAACAAAACAAAAACAAAAGAACTTTTAACCCGTTTTGAACTTTCCGCTGTATATATTAATTATGAAAATACCAACATAGAAAACTGGAAAGAAACAATAAAACGCTTCCCCGCTAATTTATAAAAATGCCTTTTTGGAAGTAAATTGAAAAGATGTTCTCATAAAATTTAAAAATATCTTGATGTACAAGTTTCACTGTTTGTGACATTTTCTTCAAAAATTGTTTCCACTGAGCTTAAGAAATTTAAATTTAGGAATACCTTGATGTACAAGCTTTCATTTTCAAAAATCTTGGAGGGTGCTCTCTCTTAACTTATTTGTTGCATAAAGCAAATTAATGAAATCTAGAAGTTTACCAGTATGGAATCCAGAATGAAACATACCTCTGTAGAAGCAACTCAAAACTTGATTGAAAAACAAGTGAAAAATGAAGATAATGTATTATTGTCCCATAGTGATACAACAGAAGATCTTCAAAACGGTGAAGCATGCTTCTGCAATTTCACAAAAAAATACAGTCGCAGAAATAAAAATTCCACCCAGTGTGATGTGTGTGACAAGAAATCAAAGCAAAAATCCAATATTCCAGGATATCCCCACATCAATACAAGTGAAAAAACTCACCAGTGTGATGTATGCTTCAAGAAATTTTATGTTAAAAGTAGCCTTTCTAGGCACATGCTTCTTCATACAGGTGAAAAACCCTATCAATGTGATGTATGCTCCAAGAAATTCATACAGCAAGGTGACCTTTCCCAACATATGTTTCTTCATACAGGTGAAAAACCTCATCAGTGTGCTGTATGTTCCAAGCAAATCACACACAGAAGTACCCTTTTTAGGCATATGTTTCTTCATACAGGTGAAAATCGTCATCAATGTGATGTGTGTTCCAAGAAATTTGCATGGGCAAATCAACTTTCCAGGCATATGCTTCTTCATACAGGTGAAAAACCCCATCAATGTGATGTATGCTCTAAAAAATTTGGACAGAGAAGTAGTCTTTCATCGCATATGCGTATTCATACTGGTGAAAAACCTCATCAATGTGATGTATGCTATAGGAAATTCACTGAGAGATTTCACCTCTCCAGACATATGCTTCTTCATACAGGTGAGAAACCTCATCAGTGTGATGTATGTTCCAAGAAATTCACTGAGAAAGGTAGCCTTTCCAAACATATGGTTCTTCATACAGGTGAAAAACCTCATCATTGTGGTGTATGTTCCAAGCAATTTAGATACGGAGTTACCCTTTCTAAGCATATGCTTCTTCATACAGGTGAAAAACCTCATCAGTGTGTTGTATGTTTCAAGCAATTCAGAGTGAGAGGTCACCTTTCTAGGCATATGCTTCTTCATACAGGTGAAAAACCTTATCAATGTGATTTATGCTCCAAGAAATTCACACGGAGAGATCATCTTTCCCAACATATGCTACTTCATACAGGTGAGAAACCTCATCAGTGTGATGTATGTTCCAAGAAATTCACTAAGAAAAGTAACCTTTCCCAACATATGGTTCTTCATACCTGTGAAAAACCTCATTAGTGTGGTGTGTGTTCCAAGCAATCTAGATACAGAGTTACCCATTCTAAGCATATGCTTCTTCATATAGGTGAAAAACCTCATCAGTGTGTTGTTTATTTCAAGCAATTCAGAGTGAGAGGTCACCTTTCTAGGCATATGCTTCTTCACACAGGTGAAAAACCTCATTAACGTGATGTATGTTCCAAGCAATTCACACGAAGTCACCTTTCTAAACATATGATTCGTCATTCATATTGGTGAAAAACCTCATCAGTGTGATGTATGATCCAAGAAGTTGACTGAGAAAGGTAGCCTTTCCAAGCATATACTTCTTCATACAAAATAAATAGAAATACTGATGTCTGCTTGACCAAGGCTGCTGAACTGGATCCTACCAGGCTGTATCATTAAGCACAAACAGCGAGGACAGAAAAGATTAGTTGGAACGCAGTGCCAGCTAATTGACGTAGTTCGCATAAACAAACTGATTCCGTATCATTATTTACATTTGAGATTTAATTTATTTTATATTCACTTTCACGTGAACATTTACATTCTGAATTCGAATATTTACATTCTGAATTCGTAGTACTTGGGCAAGAGAATTTTTCTGTAGGAACTGGTGTAATTCATGTGTAAACCTCATTCCTCCTTTATTCTTCAACGATCTAGGGCTGAGATTTTGGTAAATGTGTAGATTAGTGTCTTAAATTATTTCGTCGAAAAAATGTTAGTACCTGGAAAAAGTGCGACATACAGATTTTAGAGTATGGAAATTAATGGCAAATGGTGCAGTAATTTCGTATTTTAAATGTCTTTTAAATATTTTTATCCTAACATTTACCTGTAAGTTCGATGCTGTGAAGAGACTCTGTCGTAGGCCTAACGTATCGAACGTACAGGTAAATGTTATGCTAAAAATCTTTAAAAAACATTTGAAACAGAAAATTTCTGCACCATTTGCCATTAACTTTCATAATCTAAAATCTGTACGACCCACTTTTCCCAGGTACTAATATTTTTCCGACGAAATAATTTAAAACGCAGATCTACACATTTACCTACTATTTTATTTAAGATGAGTTTATATAGCTGAGGTTTTTTTCTAAAATTGAATTAGGTACGTAATTATCAGAATGAAAATGCTTACCACAAACAACAGTTGAAGGTAACTTGTCATTTGGAGCAAAATCCTGACGAGATATTACTTTCAGCAACAGTTGCTTTAGGTTCTGATTTGAGGGAAACCCATGGAATGAAAATCCCACGTTTTTCTTCTCAGAAGATGTGCACATCGGCACACAACAGTAAACCATTTTTAAAATGGGTTAGATTTTGTTGTGAAAACAACAGTTTGGTTTTAAAACTGTAAGGTTTTTTTAAAAGAAACACAAGAAAAAACGACGAACATACACAATCCAGCAATTCAAACAACGTGGAAACTGAGATGTTTATACCTTGGGACTCAGTGCCATCTAACGGCTGAAATCGTTCCTAACGCCCACTGGCCAATCACCAAAAGTCTATTGTCTTCAACGCTAATGTTATAGCCTTTTCTTCATCCAGTTCAGCCTTGGCTTGACACAGCATATTCAAGGTGTTTATGGGCTGGGCAATATTTTGGGTCCCCAGTATTAACTGCACATCCAGGATTTTACTATGGGTAGCTGAAAATATTGGAAACAGAAAAAGAAATACCCCAGAGAAAACATCCCCAAAATGTGAGGGAGCCATAATATCTCTGCTATAATGAAATGTGTGTCCCATGATACATGGCCAAATCAGTGTTAGCAAGAAATTGTAAAAATGTATGGTTGAAGCATGGACATTTTTCTCTCTTTAATGTATACAGAAATATATTCAGGGATTTTAATAAATTCATAGCAGTAAACAAATCAAATCGTGGTTCCTGAAAGCATACACTAACCTGATTAGTCTTATTATGTGATTAGGCCATTTACCAGGGTCTTTGTGATGTTCCATTTTAATTAAAAAAATTCTGTGTTCAAAGTGGGGCAGGGCAGTATGGCATACCGGTAGTTAACAAAAATGGAAGTGAGCATACCGGCAGTTGAAAAAACATTATTTACCATCCCAGTATGTAATAAATTATAAGTACCCGTCACAAACTGCATAAAGAAATTAGGATGAAAGCACAAATTTTAATGCAAAAATCGGCAAATGGCATGTTTGACGAATACAATTGATAAATGATTAGCAGCTGGGACCGAAAAGATGTAGGAAGCAGAAGCCTGGTGTCGGAATTCTTGTTAATAAGAAAATGGGGCTGGGGTGAGAAGTGAAACTGTACATCTCTCAGGAAAAACACTTCATTTAGTTTTTCATTTGCGGAGAAGGGAAACATGCAAGGGTTATTTGGTGTGATGATAACCTCGGGCGTGGCAAGGAGGGTATCTCAACAGTGGGACTTCCCAGAATCCTGACTTTTCAGATGTTTTTTAAGCCCCAGTGGAAACCCATTTTCAGCACATGACAGGAGTCTGTGGATTGCTCATCGTTATGGGTGGGGCGATATAAAAGTGTAATAAGGCGATTAAATTGCTAATCTGATTTTCTCTCTCCCTAACAACACTTCTCCCTAATCCCTCCTTAAATGGGCCCAACTTAATCTGCCTGTTGTTGAGTTTGCTGACTGAAAAGGGCATTTGCAAGGAACTTGACCTTTGTTTGACCTGCTGCTAGATTAGTTGCAGGATTCAAGAAAAAGAATTGAGGATTTCAGAGAGTGTCATAATCAAACAAAAAAAAAGATATAAAATATGGAATTTACAGGACTCAACAACTCTTGATACAGCTTGGAAGTCATTTATAAAAAGTGAAAAAAGCACGAGACAAATTTTTTTTTTTTTATAAAAATTACACTGTTTAATAGAAAGGTTAATAACATTATTTATCCCCATATAAAAAGAAAATGAGTTTGTACTTATAACAGTTATCAGCTCTTCCAATAGATGGTGGCGCTGAGGTGATTCACCTTAGATAAGTAACAAATGAGCCACACCACTTCTTTCGATCCCGGCACGCAACTTCGAATGCTAGAAACACGCGAGGAATTCTTCGTGTGGTTTATCGCTGATACATCATTGACGGAGTGTTTCTGTGTAAACAGTGTCTCCCAACGCAGTGATGAGAAGTTTGTTACGAACTGCCCCAATTTCATTATCTTGCGCCAAACTGCTACAAAGACGGAGTGTTTCTGTGTAAACAGTGTCTCCCAACGCAGTGATGAGAAGTTTGTTACGAACTGCCCCAATTTCATTATCTTGCGCCAAACTGCTACAAAGACGGAGTGTTTCTGTGTAAACAGTGTCTCCCAACGCAGTGATGAGAAGTTTGTTACGAACTGCCCCAATTTCATTATCTTGCGCCAAACTGCTACAAAGACGGAGTGTTTCTGTGTAAACAGTGTCTCCCAACGCAGTGATGAGAAGTTTGTTACGAACTGCCCCAATTTCATTATCTTGCGCCAAACTGCTACAAAGACGGAGTGTTTCTGTGTAAACAGTGTCTCCCAACGCAGTGATGAGAAGTTTGTTACGAACTGCCCCAATTTCATTATCTTGCGCCAAACTGCTACAAAGACGGAGTGTTTCTGTGTAAACAGTGTCTCCCAACGCAGTGATGAGAAGTTTGTTACGAACTGCCCCAATTTCATTATCTTGCGCCAAACTGCTACAAAGACGGAGTGTTTCTGTGTAAACAGTGTCTCCCAACGCAGTGATGAGAAGTTTGTTACGAACTGCCCCAATTTCATTATCTTGCGCCAAACTGCTACAAAGACGGAGTGTTTCTGTGTAAACAGTGTCTCCCAACGCAGTGATGAGAAGTTTGTTACGAACTGCCACAATTTCATTATCTTGCGCCAAACTGCTACAAATTACGAAAATTTTTCATTTTTGCGCCCAGCTGCGCCGGAATGGCAATCCACAGCAACAACTGCCAAGACAAAAAAAAAAATTTTCACCGCAAAAAGACGTTTTAAACAGCGAATTGAATGATGCCTTTTTAAGGTCTATGCATAATTTAGTTAAACGTATAACAATGCTTAATCAACATGTACCGCCAATCTTAATTTGTTGATTTTTTGGCACAAGTGACGAATAGGTTTCGCGATGTAGGTAGAGCTTATGGAGGAGGAGTTTTGTTGTAATCACATGGTATGTAGGAGAAACAATGTTATATGTTATAAAATCCTGCTAAAGATTGTTTACAGATGGTTTGGTGGTCTTTTGGAGTGCTGTGCAATTGAGATTGTTTATATGTCGATCCCTGCTCTTTGAGATGGTGTAGTTATTTCGTTCCGGGCGAGGTGTGCGATTACGTAAATACATCATAAGGTCAGTCATTACCTATTTTGTTGATGTGGAAGATGACTGAAAATGGCCCTCCTCTGGCAGGATACAATGGTTCTGTTTTTAAAGGATTCATAGGAATTCAGAGATGCCAACTTTTACAGATTTTCAGTAGTTTGTACGGATTTTCACTCCATCTCACGGTTTTACGGAAGTTACCCAAAAACTACGGAAAAGCCCATGCAATATCCCTGCACACAATTTTTTGTTTTTTACAGTCTTTTGGTCTAAAAAGCACTTTACAGATATCCCTATACGCCTTCGATGTTCTGACTTCCCACGGCAACGGAGGCGGAGCTTTATCACGTGATTCCGCGTACAACAATTTGAGAGTGCTGTGCTCAAAAGCCGAAAGGGAGCTCAGCTCATTGCCTTTTGCGAACTCTTTACATTGATTACATGTGGCTATCTGCTTTTTTTTTTTTATTGGAGGTTTAACGACCATCGTGAGCAACTCAATGGGCTATAAGCAGTCGCCCGTCCCTAATTTAGGGTCACTGGTTCCAGGGAAGGGAGAGAGCCAGTGCCGTAAGACAAACACAACATCCATGCCTCACCGGGATTCGAACTCGGACCCCTTCCGTGCGAATGATCACAAGCCATCGCTTAGACTACTGCGCCACCGGGGCGGGGGCTATCTTCTTTTAAAAATTTCGGTGCAAACGTTTTAACCCTTTCCACCCGACATTACTAAGTCGCCGAATAGCACGTGCGGCACGTCGATGACGCCTCTATAGCTCGTATGTCGGCACTTGCGAGACATTTCTTTTTCATCGAATAGAGAAAAAAATGTCATCGACATGTTGGTTATCACCCGCCATACTGAAGATGCCTCTATAGCTCGCATGTCGGCACTCGCGAGGAATTTCGTTTTTGCCGAATAGCTGGCGTGTCGGGTGTTATCCACCACGCCTATAACGCCTCTGTAGCTCGCATGCCGGCGCTCGCGAGGAATGTCTTTTTTGCCGAATATTGCGCGTGTCGGATGTCACCCTTCATGCCGATGATGACTCTATAGCTCGCATATCGGCACTCTCGAGACATTTCTTTTTCGCCGAATAGCTTGCGTCTCGGGTGTCATTCGCCACGCCCATGACGCCTCTATAGCTCGTGTGTCGGGGCTTGCGAAACATTTCTTTTTCGCAGAATATCGCACGTGTCGGGTGTCACCCTCCATGCCGATGACACTTCAATAGCTCGCATGTTGACGCTCGCGAGACATTCCTTTTCCGCCAAATAGGTCGGGTGACATCCGCCACGCCAATGATGGCTCTATCCCTTATATGTTGGGACTGGCGAGCCAAAGCTGATCTTTCACTGCTAAGTTGTGGCCTCTACTGCAGGAAAAAAATCTTTCACTCTTGTCAAGATTTCGCTTCTATTTCTTTTTACAGAACCATCTTCTTTTCTCAGTGCCATAATCTGTTTTCTTCTCTTACTGAGATGTCCCTTTGCTATCTTTAGGCTTTGGTTATTTTCAATTGCTTTCCTCACTAGTTCACAGTTGAATTTTCCTTACGTCTTCAGTGATACTTTTTTGTAATGTCTTGCATAGCTTTATGTATTCCACTTTGGAAGTCACCTCTTTTTTAGTTGTCCTCATCTCTCTTCTTTTTTTGCATCAACATTTTGGTTTTTCCTGATAATTTGTTCACATGCAACTTGTTCTTAGACCCAGCTAATTTTGTTGCTGTTTCCATAAGAGCTTTGGTTACTTTTCTGTTAACTTCCGAAATATCCACTTCTTCCGATGTTAGGCCTTCTAAAGCAGAGAATCTGTTCTTCAGTACCAACTTGAAGGTATTATGGTGTTTTTTAAGGTTGGTTATGTCGATACATTTTGTTTGTCTTATGAGCTTGCCACGTTCGAGTTTAGTGTTGAGGTGCATCTTACATCTCACCAGTCTATGGTCACTACCTGTGTTGAACTTGTTTAGCACACTGCAGTCTTCTATGACGAATATTTTGTTACACATAATAAAATCAGTTTCACTTGTTGTCCCATTTGGATGTCTCCATGTCCATTTCCTGTGCGTCCTTTTCTTGAAAAAGGAGTTCAAGATGAAAAACCCTTCTGCCTCTGCAAACTCAACGAGAGTATTTCCACGCTGTTTTCTGTTGCCGTGACCGAATTTACCTACTGAAGTTTCATTCTGTTGCCGTTGCCCTATTTTTGCGTTGAAATCTCCCATAATTATCTTCAAGTGCTGCTTACCTTTATTATTTAGATGACGAATTTCCTCAAAAAATTCTTCAATTTCTTCTTCAGGATGACTTGTGGTGGGTGCATAAGTTTGAATAATCTGAGCCTGGTATCTTCTCGAGAGTTGGATAACGAGTCGTGCAGCTCTGTCAGAGGAACTTTCAACTTCTACAACTTTATCCTTCAGTTTCTTGTTTATTATAAATCCAACACCACTAGTTCTGCCCGTATCTGTCCCACGATAGTAGAAGAGATGTCCACTTTTCAGTTCAATGAGATCTCCTTTTCTCCTTACCTCACTTAGCCCGACGATATCCCACTTGATCCTTTGTAGTTCCTCTTCCACTTCAAGAAGCCTTGAATCAGAAGATAGAGAGCGTCCATTATATGTAGCCAAGGTCAGCATCAGATGGCAGCCTAGTCCGGTCCTCCGGGAATTCTTAGCACCCTCTGCCTTCATGTCGCACTGGCCGCTGCTTTGGCCAGGTACATTCCAGCTGCCGGGGACTGAGGGCCAAGATTTAAGTTGTGGAGTCATTTTGGAGGGGTTTGGCCATAACTCACCACGCTGGCCAAGCGGGTTGGTGAATGTAGGATAGCATTTCCTCTAATCCCGATGGTATAGTTATACCGCTTTTGGCAGTCGTCGGAGCCCCTTTGGTGGGAACAGGATGCACCACGAGAAGGCGGGGTTGATATTTGTCAAGAAGAGGCTGTGATGTTACGCATCACCTGACCCTACATACATGTGTCTAAATTGATCATTCATCAGTGACCTCAAATACAGTTGTGCTAAGAGTTAAGTGTAAATGAAAAATTAAGTTTGTAAAATCTATTAAGAATATGACTGATACGCTGCAATTAGGAGATGTTATGCTAACTGCAGTTAGACTTTATGTAATTCTAAAATAAAAGAAAAGGTTATAGTACTAAGTATGGGTATTTTTAAATGTTAGAGCTCATTGATTAATACACATTCTTGTTTTTAATTGCAGAATACAATTAGAAATCAGTAAAAGCAAACACCTTTTTTGTATTTTTGAAAGAAATGGATTGCAGTGTTATTTTTTGAAAACTGTAGCTTCGATTGATGCGTATATATTCTGATTATGTAAGTGGATTAAATTCATGCATGAGAGAAACTTAAGGCATGGTTTTACATGAAGCTCACTTTAAAGTAATTCTAAAAAGCTGTTAGTAAAATAAATAGTAAATTGTCACATTGTGCCAAGTGTTTCTGTACAACTAGAAATCACTAAGAGCAAGTTTGTTTTTAAAAAATCTTGCTGTCTAAAGATTTCTCCTGACCTCATTATTGCCACACATCACAGAAAAAAAAAAAAATTGAGGCAAGTTAAAACTTTTAAACTAAAATTAGATGTGCTTCATTTGGTACACCAAAGTGAATCAAAAGCTTACAATTCATCAGATTAGATTGCTACAGATATCACTGGGTGAACACTGAATCTTACTTTCTTATCTTGGTCCTTTACTTGGAATGGTATTCCATGAATACACAATGCAGTGTTTAAGGTCACATTTATTATAACCAGAGCTACACAAACAGAACCTCACACACATGAATAATTCAGTCAGTCTGAACTTGTGAAGGGGAAAGTTTTGGTTGTAATTTGACGATCAATACACTTTTACCAGCTTTGTTGCTGTATCAGCTCATCAGCTATTTTATAACTTTCTCCAAACTAGTCCAAATGTTGTGAAGTACCTCTGAATGGAAGCAGAGGAAGCTGGTGCTGAATGTAAGCAGAAGAAAATTTGGAGTCTTTTTGCGAGGAAAACTCCTGTATGACATTTGCATGCATCGTGAAAGCAAGGGTAAATCATGATCACTTATCTTGAAGGCCACAACACCTGGCAGGTATTCAGTTAACTACATTCATGTTGATCATTCTTTTTCCTCATTTCAATAAATGCTGCCCTTTGAATTTAGGATCCTTAAGGTTAACTTATAACTAGGATGTGTGGTGGTTGGATTGCCAGTTGAAATCTTTTCTTTAAATGATGATGGTAGGGATCCAGAACATCAGAAGGTAATAAGTCTAGCTATAATACAACAGCCTCTGAAATGCATGTTCCTTTGTGAAAGTTTTCCAATGCATCTTCTACTATACATAACTTTCTCAAGATGCACAGCTTCTTGATAAAGACCCACACGGTTCAAGATTTTGGAATTAACAGGGTCATTTCCCTGTACTTATGAGAATTAGCTACAAATGATTTGTCACAGTCAAGATGCGAGTTTGATCTTGTGTCATTTGGCAACTGTGGCGTAAGACAACTTAACTTTGGAAGCCACCAATGTGCTTGGAGTACGTTCAGGAAGTACTTATAAATTTCCACAATGTGACCCATAATTGTGTTACAAGATACTTCTCTCTGTAATGAATTTAACAATGTGCTGAACATTCCTTGGTGATTAGATCCGAGTGTTTTTCCTTTAAAATATCTCACGTTTTCCTCATTTTATTCTCATTATCAGTTACCCCTGCAAAGATGGTACTGTGACATTCTTTTATTGCTGCCTCAAACACTGCAGCATACTGTTGTAATGTCTTTTTCTGTGACGCTGCATCATACACTTTCAGCAGGTAACTTCCTGTCCCTGTATGGACACAGACAGCTTGAATGGGGCCATTCTTAACAACCTATGCAATGTTAGCAGTAGACTGCAGTGTTGCACTTTTTCTCCAAGCTGTCGATCTACTTGTTGCTGAGTTGCATCATCCAAAAACTCCCAATGATGTCTTTTGCTGATGGTGGTTTATATTAAGGTCTTAATATCTGGATCATGTGCTTGAAGACATCAAGTAGAGAAACCACTGACCAACTGTCATTTTGTGACAGATAACAGCTCCATTGGTTCTATTAATAGGGTTCACTGTATTCAGAGGAAAATTTTGAGCGTTGTTTTATGTGAAACATCTCTAATTCGATCGAAAAGTAGCATTGCTATGAATTATACTTCTATTACATCTACTAAAATATCACGACTTCAATTAACAGCGTAAGCAAATCAAAAATTAATGCATCTTAATTATACACAG
Organism: Macrothele yani; assembly: GCA_039090855.1. Classification (NCBI taxonomy): domain Eukaryota; kingdom Metazoa; phylum Arthropoda; class Arachnida; order Araneae; family Macrothelidae; genus Macrothele; species Macrothele yani. The sequence continues at coordinate 159,198,476 of CM077009.1, forward strand.
AATTCAATTTAATTTCTGCTTTTCAGTTATTGAAGCTTTGCCATAGTTCTCCAACGATTGTGCCTGTATAAGGCACTGATAAAAGAAGAGGAGTGGAATGTTGCACGAGACCAAATTACAACCACCTTTTACTTGGTTCATTGAACTGTTGATCTTTTATCCCCCTTTACCATTTTCTGCAAGTTACTTACAGACCTTGATTTCTTAAATGAATATTTAAATAAGAAAATGCTATGTAAAAACAAAATGTATCTCTAATGTTACAGTAGTGGAAACATTGGAAATTCTGGAAAAAAGCCCCTGCTTAGTGCACCAAGTGGGTTATTTGAAGTGGGCATACCCGTAAAAACCACAGGTGGGACCCACTTTGGTGAACCATGACCCAAAAGCTTATCTGTTCTTCAAATCTACTGCACAACCATTAGTGATTATTAATTATCAATTAACGACAAGAAAATATGATTAAAAACAACAGTATATAAATAATTCTAAGTGAAGCGAAACACCAGAAGAACTCTCAATAGCCAGTGTTAGTTTTTTCCTTTTTAATTGAAATTGTATATGCACATATTAAATAATGTAAATCTGTATGTAATCAACACACAAGTCCAGTTGTACTGGCCTAAAATCTACTGCAACAAGTAGGATTATAATATTTCAGGCAGCAAAACTTTTTTTTTTTTTATCCTAATGACTTTCTGCAGTACATTATGAATTAAATCAAAAGCTCTTGCTTTCAAACTTCCCTTATTCATAGGTGGTGCTGCAACTTCAATTGGTATCCGTCATTTCAAAACCGTGAGCATTACGTTTGCCAGTGTATCTCTCTCCAATGTCTTTGGCCTATCACAGATGACAATAACTAGACCGAATTACTCAACTGAGCTCATATTGGAGCCTCTTGAAGCTTGAGGTGAAATGTATATTTTGTTCATTAGTAAACTTGCAATCTTATCATCATTTTCAAGATCTGCTTTCTATTTCAAATAAGCTACTAATGTTACTTGCACCTTTATGGTAAAGGGCTCTATGAGCTTTCTTTTGAGATATCAGACAATCATATGGGAAATTTAATTTACAAAGCCATCTATTTTGACCTTTAATCTTTCAAAGCACAGCACATTAACAAATTAATTTTTATTAAACAAAGTGAAGGCAGGAAGCCTCTCAGTAGTACAGAAATTGACAGGGAAATAGAAAAAAACATTATTTCCTTTTAACATGTGCAGAGTCAGATCTGCCGCCCCGGTGGCGAGATGGTCTAAACCAGGGGTGCACAACCTTTTTATAAGTGGGGGCCAAGTTTATTTTTACATAATAAGTGGCGGGCCGCAAGTTACCTTTTCACATAGGCACTTGCCAAACCCTACCGCTAAAGCTAATTTTACTATTATCCGAATAACCTATTTTACCAGCAGACAAAAAATGTGTTTCAATACCATTTTTGTGTCCTCTAAATGGTTTAATAGACATGATATTGATATTATAATAATAATGTAGAAACTCTGTAAACTGCACACAAGCTGTAACAACACACAAACAACTCACAAATGTGAACTCTGCCACGACAACAATGATACTCCCAGTGCACGACGTGGCGTCCAATCGGAAATAACAAACCTATAAATAGCCTCGCACTACACCACTTCAAGGTCACACAGCGCCCTCATCCTCCCCTGCCGCACAACGATGAGTCGGTGTGTCAGTCACGTGCTCACATCCACTTGTATTGCAAGAGTGACTCCACAGTCAGTCTGAACCTTGCAGCAGTCTGGTTATGCAAAACTTAAAATCTGTCCAATAATTGTTTACTTTTTAATTTATTTTTAACAAACATTTTTATAATTTTCTTATTTCAACTAGGTCCTACAATAATGGGAAAAGATCTCATCATTCACAATATATATATTCACGTTTTCAATAGTATAAAATATTTATCCGCGGGCCGCATAAACTGACTTTGAGGGCCGCGGGTTGTGCACCCCTGGTCTAAACGATGGCCTCTGATCATTCTTCCGGAAGACGTCCGGGTTCGAATCCTGGTGAAGCATGGATGTTGTGTTTGTTTTACGGCACTGGCTCTCTCCCTTTCCTGGAACCAGTGACCCTAAATTAGGGATGGACGATTGCTTATAGCCCATTGAGTTGCTCGTGGTGGTCGTTAAACCTCTAATCAAAAAAGAAAAAAAGAGTCAGATCTTTTACATGCCTCAGAAGGAATGTAGGGGTGGGGGGGGAAGGTATGTATGCATTAGACATGTTGGTAAATACGAATTTCAAGCATTGGTGTAATGTAATATTGTCCATTAACAGACTAACAATCTTATCATTATTTTCAAAATCTACTTTGTTTTCAAATAAGCTATTATTAATATTACTTGCATGCACCTTTAAGGTTTAGGACTATACCTAGTTTTTCAAGTGCATAGGATGTGATAGTGTAAGTACATCACTGTTTCATAAAAGTTTTTATGATACAGGATGGAAATAATAAACTGTAGAAATCCACACTTCAAGATCTGTAGTATACCGCACATGTGTTTGAAGTAGTCCAATTAACTTTTTCTGTTTAAGATGTTAGCTTTAAGTTATAATTTTCCTGCCTCATCACAGGCAGCGTTATAATTTTTGGCAGAAAAAAATTGTTGCACACACATCTGCGGAAAGTTCAGGCTTCTTCCTAGGAACCATAAATAAAGAACCATCACTTTGAGTTGCTCTGTCTTTTCTTATGACAAAATGTTCACTGAAGTGATTTAGAAATACAACAGAAGTGGCTGCACGGTCTGTGCTCATTCTTTAACAGAAAAGTACTGGTGTGTAAGTTTTACCTGATTGCACTTAGAGTTACACCCTGGCACACAATACAAACCTTCTATCCCTTTCTAAAAGTAAGAGGAAACAAGAACTTAGAAAATGCTTAATATCAGAATACACCTATCTATGCATTACGGAAAAAGAATGAACTGAGTCAGGTGACGAAATTTTTTTTCCTTATGTGAAATGTGTATGGCTGATAACTTTTTTAATTAGAGGTTTAACGACCACCGTGAGCAACTTAAAGGGCTATAAGCAGTTGCCCGTCCTTAATTTAGGGTCACTGGTTCCAGGGAAGGGAGAGAGCCAATGCCGTACGACAAACACAATATCCATTGATTGATTGGAGGTTTAACGACCACCGTGAGCAACTCAATTCCAGGCTATAAGCAGTCGCCCATCCCTAATTTAAGGTCACTGGTTCCAGTGAAGGGAGAGAGCCAGTTCCGTAAGACAAACACATAAAGGTGTCACATACCTATTATTGGAAACATAAGCAGCACATTACGAATTCGGTGAAACACGTGCTGGCGCCCTGAGAGAAGCCTAACATATGTAACTACTCTTTGTTAGTTAAAATATTTACAAACTAAAACTTTTGCTTAAAATTAATTTATAACTCTCAATTAAATACAACCCCCCAAAACATTCATACATCTAAAATTATCCAATGATTAAAAATTTATAACACTTTAGAACAAACAAACTAATTGGGTTGGGAGACACCGTTCACACAGAAACACTCCGTCAATGTTGTATTGGTGAGCACTTTCGTGAACACGCTTACATCATCACATACCTGCCAACATTGGCAAGATCCTTGTCAGTAGTTACTAGTATTATTGCACTGCACACATAGACACTTTTTTTACGAAACAATACATCTCTTTGTGAAAAAGAAATATGCACCATAACGAAAGGTCACAACAAACAAGAACATTAATGAAACAAACTTAACATGTGAGAAACACAACGTTGATTTCTCTGGCGAGGGCACCATAGGTAATATAGCATGATTTAAGTTCAAAACTTCCACTAGTAAAAACCAGTCAGATGCATTTAGATTTCCACAATGCTTGACAATTGGGAAATCTGAAATTTGAAAAAAAAAAATGCATTTGATTTTTCTAAATTCGTCACTTCCGTTTTCGGGAATTTCTTCCCCTCTTATCAAGCTTAAATGCTAAGACGTACGAGACTGGAGATATTTAACAATGCAGGAGAGTGGGAACATCGCGGGAAGGGGTACAATTACGGGAGAAAACTTTGCCCTGCCCGACTTCCATTTCAAGCTGATATATGCAAGTACGAGTCATTTTCTTGTAGGACTTCTGTTCACAGTGGGTAGATTTAGGTCCCAGCCACCTACAGCGAGTCCGCCTTTCAGGCAGGACACAGAAACAGGAGGAATGATAGCAAGTCTAGCGACTTTGACAGAACAGTTTGTAGTGATATTAGAGTACAGTACACCGTACAAGTACGATGATGCACATAGAGGAGTGAGAGAATTTCAGGGGGCATAGGAAAGGATACCCATTTAACCAGTGGGTCCAGCCTGGGGGCCGTCACTTAACGTGCTCGTCCGATGCACGGCGAATATTCAGTGATTGTTAGCAAATCACATCACCTCCGCAAGATCAGCCCAGGATCGAACCTGAGGACCTTGTATGGGTAGTCTGAACTGCTAACCACTCAGCCATTCGCGGCTCCATTTCAAGCTGAAATAAACATATTTATTTCGTAAAATGTTATTTAACAATAATACTGGGCACAGCCAACATCGCGAGAAAAAGAAACAAATTGCAGGAAAAATCTGACATCTGTCGACCTTCCGTTTCAGAAAGTTTCGTAGAGATGGAATTCCGTCCCCCGAATTTCCGTTCACTTGTGCAACAATCTCGTAAATGACCAAAATAATGGCGGAATTCCTTGAATTCGCGGAAGAATCTTATGCCTGATAATTACTGGGAAATTTTTGCGGCGTCTGACTTCCGTTTTCGCAAATTGTTACCTGCAGTTTCAAGCTGAAATACAAACATTTATGCAATAAAATGATATTTAACAAGACTACTGGACACAAAGGCAACATCGGGAGAAAAAATTACCATTACGACAAAAATTTTTACTCCGTTTAACTACCGTTTTCGAAAGGTTTGAAACACGAAATGCCGTCCCCAGACGGAAACGACCCCTCTCCCCCCTCTCAAATTCTCTTCAGTTTTGTATCCATCTTGAGAATTATCTAAGTGATGACAAAAAACGTGAAATTCCGCAAAACCGTTTGAGAGTATCATGTATGTCATAAAAATAGCAAAATAGAAACAAATGAAACAAAATGAAAATTCGTACAATCCGTAGTTTCGAGAGTGAGTTCCGTAGTCAGACAACAAAATCCGTAGAAACTACGGACATTCCGTAGTAATTGGCAGGAATGTCATCAATCCATCAAAACCACACGAGGACTCCCTCACATGTTTTTAGCATTTGAAGTTGCATGCCGGGATTGCCATGTACCGAGGTGAATCACCTCAGTGCCGCCATCTATTGGAAGAGTTGGTAAATATAATATTCGTAAATATAAATTCATTTTCTTTTAATGTAGAGATAAATGTAATGCTACTAACCTTTTTGTTAAACAGTGTAATTTTTATAAAACTTATATAATTTTACAAAACTTTTTATGTCTTAATTACATCTGTTTTGTCATATCCGCATAACAGACTTTTATATGGATGTGTGTATGTACTGTTATACGTTAAGTATAAAAAGCTTTAAGGCAAATATATTTCAGCCATTACTATGGCCTTCATCAGTATGACTACGATTTGTTTTGTTGCCAGATTGAAAAGGTAAGTTTTGTAACGGTAACTCTGGGTGATGTGATGGAGTTACCGTTACAAAACTTACCTTTCCAATCTGGCAACAAAACAAATCGTAGTCGTACTGATGAAGGCCATAGTAATGGCTGAAATATATTTGCCTTAAAGCTTTTTTATACGTAACTTAGCGTGTTCTCAACTACCATCTACTTAACTTGTTTGTAATTACGTGAATTGCCTACCACTCTTTTATGGTACTGTTATACCTGCTTAACAGACCTTCATATGGATAGACGTGCGTATGTTTTATGTATCAGTGACACTTCACATGATTTTTCTTAAGTGGAGGATAGTAAGAATGAAATAATTTTCTCAGATGTCATCCGAGAAGGTGACGGAAAACCCAAATCTTGTGTGAAGCCCGAGAAATTGTGATTAAAGAGATATGTATACGTATAAACATAACATCCAGTTTCAAACTTAGTTCCATATACATTCACTGTATCTGCTTAACATATCTTTATATGGATGTGTGTATTTTTTATGTATCAATGACATTTCACATGATTTTTATTAAGTGGACGAGTATAAAAATGGGACAGTTTTACCTACATGCCCTATGTAAAGGTGACTAGGAAAATCCAGAAGATGTGTGAATATTTATTTGGAATGGCTGTGTATTTATTCAAGTATCTCTTGTTTGGTTTTGTTTTGAGGCTGCTAGAAAGAAACTCTTTAAAGTCCAAACATTTAGTAAGTGCTTCAAAATATATACACCTGTGCAGGAAAAGTAAAATAGTAAATTATTTTAATAAAGCTCATATTGAGAAATGGCTTCCTAGTTTAATTGAATTAATAATCTAAAGCAACTTATGGGAATTTACTAGGAAATTTTTCTTTAATAGCAAATTTTCGGAGAAAACTCTTCTCCTTCTTCAGGCTGTCTTGTTGCTGTCACTTTAAGACAGCCTGAAGAAGGAGAAGAGTTTTCTCCGAAAATTTGCTATTAAAGAAAAAATTTCCTAGTAAATTTCCATAAGTTGCTTTAGATTATTAATAGTAAATTAGTTTGTCATGACAAGGAATTGGTCAAAATGTTGTATACAAAATTTTCGTGTATTCTTATTGTCCTCTGTTATCCTAAATGAAGTATTCAAAAATCCTCAATATGTAAGTAGTTCACACTGCATTATATGTATCTCATCGAGAACAATTTCTGACAAAAAAGAAGAGTATTAGTGCAGAACAGGTAAACGGGGGGGGGGAGAAAACTAATTTGATCATTGTGGTAAATAGGTATATAAAGTAAATGTACCTTGGGAAAGCCTTCCTGAAATAAATACTTTACCAATTTTTCCCTTCTTTCACAAAAGCGATCAGTGTAATACTTATTTTTTTTCCCCGTTTCTGAAATTAGTGTTCATAACCCCATCTCTCATTTTTGAAGTAAAACTGAAACAGTTGGAAGTAATGGAAAGAAAAGTCAAGTGAGATAACTTTCCGTTATCTTCATTCCCGAGATTAAAATTGTGTACCGAAAATCAATTGCTCAGGCTGTTGTTATGTTTCTGATTAAAAAAGTAACTAAGGAATGTATGATTATGTATGTCACTTCATCTGTTTAGTTATATTATCCAGATTTGTTTCTTTGTGTGTGTACACACATTTAGTGAACATTCACACCTACATAAACGATGTGAAAATTATGGTAAATGTTTAGTTTAGCGTCCTAAATTATTTCGCCACAAATGTTGGAAGGATTTCAAAAAACTGAGACGTACAGATTTTAAAGTATGTAATTTCATGGCAAATGGTGAAAAAAATTTATCCGTAAAATGCATTTTAAAGATTTTTACCGTAAAACTTACCTCCAAGTAGGACGATGTGAACAACGCTATGGCCGGCCTAAACACAACGGTGCGGCAAAACCATGTGAAGCTTTGGCTCCACTCAAACGATGGTCTCATTCCGGTGCCCATTTTGCTGGCGGAAGAGTGCAAGAGGAATGGGGAATGTTCGTGCCAGAAAAGTGTTCCAATTTGTAGTGCTACCTGACAGAAAATAGTTCTTCATTTCTGTCGCAGTTTTTTAAAACACGTGGTGACAATTGCTTCATTGTTATGCATATGATTCCCTGATACGAAATAGAAAGTATGCAGATGCCTTTCTTTTTTCCAGAGAAGCGCTAAAGTAAATGTCTTGTTCTCCCCAACGGAAGTTACATGGCATCCAAAAATGAAAGTTTTGCTCCACCTATTGACGGTGTGGTTCCCCCTCTTGTACTCTTCTGCCAGCAGAATGGCCGCCGGAACGAGACCATCATTTCAGTGGAGCAAAGCTTGACCTCGTCGCAGCAGCTTCTTTTCACAGCATCATACTTTCGGGTAAATATTATGGTAAAAATCTTTAAAAAGTACCATAAAGCTGAAATGTTTTCACCATTTGCCAGGAAATTGGATACTTTAAAATCTGCACGTCTTACTTTTCCGAAATCCTTCAACATTTCCGAGGAAATAATCTAGGACGCTAAACTACACATTTTACACAATAACTCCCATTGTTTATGCTGACATATTCAAATTGTAGTAGATATAGAAATGAGTCGACTGCATTGGTGCACCCACGGAGGGGGATTTGGGAGCTTATGCCCCCTCCAAGGAGATTAAGAGTGCCGTAAGTCACAAATTAGACATTCAAAAATATTATTTTACATGTTCAAAAAATTACATAGTGTCTTCTATTAAATGGTGTCTTCTTCCCAAAGCCTCAAAGAGATTAAGAGTGATGTATGTCACAAATTAAACATTATTTTACATGTTAAAAAAAGTTACAGTGTCTGACATAATATCTTTTATTTCGTGGTGTCTTCTTCCGAAAGTCCCAAAGGGATTAAAAGCGACATACGTCACAAAAAAAAAAAAAAAACATTCAAAAATATTATTTTACAAGTTCAAAAAATTACACAGTGTCTTCTTCCCAAAGCCTCAAAGAGATTAAGAGTGACGTATGTCACAAATTAAACATTATTTTACATGTTCAAAATATTACATAGTGTCTGACATAATATCTTCTATTTCATGGTGTTTTCTTCCAAAAGTCCCAAAGAGATTGAAAGTGACATACGTCACAAATAAAACATTCAAAAATATTATTTTACATGTTCAAAAAATTACACAGTGTCTTCTATTACATGGTGTCTTCTTCCCAAAGCCCCAAAGAGATTAAGAGCAACGTATGTCACAAATTAAACATTTTTTTACAAGTTCAAAAAATTACATAGTGTCTGACATAGATAGTGTCTTCCATTACATGCTGTCTTCTTCCCAAAGCACCAAAGAGATTAAGAGCCATGTACGTCACAACCGTATATAAACTTATAGGCATACACTATATATGTGCACACATTGTGTACGTATACTATATATATACACTGCCGGACAATTTCTAAGGACGGATGACAATAGCAACCATAAAATGAAAGGCAGGAAAATGTGGAAATTAGCATAAGTGCGGGATACAGTAAGACGTGTTGTGCGTATGCAAATTTTGGATTGCCGAACTTGTTCGTGACGTCATAGTGCTGATAAGAGATGTAAAGGATTTGACGCGTATTGACCGTTGTTGTTCAAACGCAAAGTTGAAAGGGAAAGAATCAATTGACGAACTTGCAATTTTCAGCATGTCTTCCCGACATCACCTAGATGATTTTACGCGTGGCCGTATTATTGGCAAGATTGAAGAAGGGCAAAAAATAACAGATGTTGCCAGGGAGTTCGACGTCAGCCACAGTGTTGTTTCAAGGCTTTGGAAATCATTTCAAACAAATGGAGAGTGTAGCAAACGTCACGGGGGGAGGTCGTGTTCGCAGTACGACACCTGCAGAAGATTGGTACATAGTGCTATCAACAAAAAGACACCGGCGCAGCACAGCTAGTGAGGTAGCAAATCAGTTTATGGCTGCTACTGGAAAGCGGATCTCCCGAAAAACTGTCGCCAGACGTTTGCGTGAAGGAGGACTATACGTCCGCCGTCCTGTTGTGTGCATCCCATTGTCAAGATGCCACCGTACCGCCCGTTTGCAATGGTGCCATCAACATCGCAATTGGACTGATAACGACTGGTCTGCTGTCCTCTTCTCAGATGAGAGTAGATACAGTCTATCGTCTGATTGTCGACGACAACTGATCTGGCGTGATAGTGGTACTGCATATTGTCCAGCAAACATACAGGAAAGAGACCGATATCCAACATGTAGTGTCATGGTATGGGCTGGCATCATGATCAATGGCCGTACGTCCCTCTATGTGCTTCCAACTGGGACTATGACTGGCCAACCATACATTAATGATGTTCTGCTACCTCATGTTCGCATGTTCCGTGGTGCTGTCGGTGATAGATTCATTTTCATGGACGACAACGCAACATGTCATCGAACAGTCGCTGTCCAGGAGTGTCTTGAGAGCGAGGACATTCAACGCCTCGTATGGCCAGCACGTTCTCCAGATCTGAATCCCATTGAAAATGTGTGGGATGCTTTGGGGAGGAGTCTTGCTGGTCGCCAATGCCCTCCAATAAACAAGGACACCCTCATCCGTGTACTGACAGAGGAATGGGATAAATTACCCCAACAGCTACTTGATAATGTTGTGCAAAGCATGACACGACGTGTGGAATATTGCATCGCCCTCCATGGTGGCCATATCCCGTATTGACATCTTACGCCTTAACGCCTGCGGACGGTAATTGCATTTTTTTCACGTTTACGTATTCTGCACAAAATGGCCTGTTTGTCCCTTGAACACGTTCCAAAGCCTTCTGGATTTCAGAGCACAATAAATTGTCTTTCTTGTAATGTCCTGGCATTCTGACATTATTTTATTTCACTTGGCATACAACCACTCTTACTTTTTTATGCGCTATATAGCCGTTTATGATCCGTCCTTAGCAATTGTCCAGCAGTGTATATAGCCCCCTCCAACAAGAATCCACTGGTTGACTGTATCACGTTATTTGGAAAAAAAAAAAGTTAAGAATGGGGAATTTTTTTTAACTAGGCAATGACGCAAAACAAGTTCATAGCGGGGAAAATACTGTTGTGGTCTTCATCGATTGAACTCCTTTTGGAGTGAAGGCATGACAGGCTCAGGCCCGTGACTCTAGCCGGCCCAGTCTCTACCCCTTAATTTATGGACATCAGTGTATATGCCACCAAGCTGTTCACTGATAATCATAAGTTAGCTCCTCAAAGAAAGACGATCCATTAAGATAAATGATTATCTGAAGGAACTTGGGTAAATGTGTAGATTAGCGTCCTAAATTATTTCATCAGAAAAATATTAGTACCGGGCAAAAGTGTGGCGTACAGATTTTAGAGCATGGAAATTAATGGCAAATGGTGCCGAAATTTCGTATTTTAAATGTGTTTTAAAAAAGATTTCGATCGCAATATTTACCTGTAAGTGCGATTCTGTGAAGAGACTGTGGTAGGCTTAATGCATCACAACCGCGATGATGTCAAGCTTTGGTCCATTAAAAGGAAGGTTCGTTGCTGTACGGAAATGACAGGCAGAAGAGTACAACAGAAAGTGGTTACGTTGTTGGCAGGCGATCGATAAATCTTGTAGTGATACGCTACAGAAAATAGGTCCAGATTATCCACCCTTTATTTTGTTGTATCCTGTATGTTGATGGCAGGAAAAACAGGAAAAAAAAACTCTTAGATTTGCAAAAGATATGTATCAGTGAGATAGAAACTGACCAGTGAAAAAAGTATTAACAGGAGTACCAAAATTACAGTGCCACAGGAAATCAGCTACGAATGGAAGCCGTTCAAAGCTGCACCAAAAGTTATACTTCCCCAGTTTTCTGTGCAACTCAGAAAGGGGCATATTCGTACTTCCTATTTGGAATCGGGGAATTATGTGCGAAAAAACGAAACATTTCTAAACATCTGCTTTAAAAATAAAGATAAAACACGCTCGAACTATATTCTGTAGCATATGAGTACATAATGCTTCGCTCTCCTGGCAAGAACGTATGCAGCTGCACTTGTATACAGGAAGATTCGCTGCTGTGTGTATGTATCCGCGCATGAATTACATACAGCAGCGAAACTTCCTTTTAACGGGGCAAAGCTTGACATCGTTGCGGTAGGCCTACCACAGCGTCTCTTCACAGCATCGCACTTACAGGTAAATATTACAATAAAAAATCTTTAAAAGACATTTAAAATATGAAATTTCTGTACCATTCGCCATTAATTTCCATTCTCTAAAATCTGTATGTTGCACTTTTTCCAGGTACTAATATTTTTCCGACAAAATAATTTAGGACGCTAATCTACACATTTACCGGAACTAGAATTTACTTACTGTTGCCTTATCAAATGTCTGCATTTACAGTGATGTCGAAACATGGCTACAGCTTCATTTTTATTCATGACATGATGCACACGACTTTTGTACTTCATACTCAACCTTTTTCTCATGCAGACATTCCTGAATCTGGTCCTCCCATGATTATATCTTCCTCGAGTGTGGTAGGTTCACCGTATCCCATAATAGAGTCCTTTAAGATCTTTGTCTTTTTAATCAGGAAAGTACACTAGTCTGGGGGATTAGCTCACAGTTTGCGATTCAAGTTAGTTTCTCCATAAACAGCTTTACAAGAAAAGTCCGTGATCAGGTTAATATCTCGCAAACTATGGCACTTAGCGATTGACTTCTTGTGCAGTTATTTAGGAAGCCCCCTATGGCACACACAATAACACCACGAAGGATTCCCTCGCTCCCAATTTTTGGGGGTTGAGGGTGCTGCCTTGCCCGCCTTTGTAGATAGGGCAAAAAAGTCAAATACAAACTTGTTCAACAAGGCAAAAATAGTACAAAAATTTTTTGTCCCATAACAAAAGATGGAAGGGGACTCTCCAAATGCAAAAAGCTACCTGAGTTGCTGTGTTCGAAGCGCATTTGCATGGATTTCAAATGTGCTTTCTGCTCCGTTGTCGGAATACAGAAAGGCTATGCGTGGTCGGTATGCCAACACTTCGTGAACCAGTGACGGGAAGTCGAAAGCTTTGCCACGTACGCAAGTCAATTCGATGTGCATACAGTTTACCTATTGGATTAGTGTTTTGCCACTTTATGCTATTTGTCCTTGTCTCAGTGTATTTTTTACTGTATTGGACATCAAAGTCTGTTATAGAATATGTCAAGGAACTGCATTTTTATTTCAGAACAAGAACTGTTGATAAGGTTTGTAGGAAAACTTTTCCTTTGTGCTTTTGTTTACTTAGAACTTACCAGTTTAGATAAGTTCTTGTCTAAATACTCTGTTGTTGCTTCTGAATGTTGTGATTTTCTTGGAGCTACATTCCCGGTCCCCTTCTATCTTTTGTTATGGGACAAAAACATTTTTGTACTATTTTTGCCTCGCTGAACAAGTTTGTAATTGACTTTTTTGCCCTATCTGCAAAGGGGAGATATCTCCCCCCCCTCAACCTTCCAAAACAGGGTGCGAGGGGATCCCTCATGGTGTTATTGTGTGCGCCATAGGGGGTTTCCTATACAACTGCACAAGAAGTAAATTGCTAACTGCCATAGTTCCTGAGATATTGGCCTGATCAAGGATTTTCCTTGTAACCCTGTATAAGGGTTCTGGAACACAACCCACTGAGTTGGGGTCTTTTGGCCAATGACACACAGAACTAGCTGGTACCTTTACAGTATTTATACTGTAGCTTAAATTTCTGTCAGCCCACAAAATTCATAGAGACCCTTGTTGCTCTCAATTTATCAAATTGATGTAGGTATCAATATTAAATTTAGGCAAATATATACACTCTAAATTTACAAATTTATGTAGTAAGCAAATGCTTCTTTTTTTTTTTTTTTTTTGAACTTCATTGATCTTTGTTTTCATATTAAATCTTGAACAAAATTATTAACATTAACTGAATTACCTGTAAGTAGATTAGCAGAGCACGACTCTTGAAAGATGAATAAATACTTGTTATCCTCTGTATGTATTCATGGAAAAAATATATATTTTTTTTTTTTTTTGATGGGAGGTTTAACGACCACCGTGAGCAACTCAATGGGCTATAAGCAGTCGCCCGTCCCTAATTTAGGGTCACTGGTTCCAGAGAAGGGAGAGAGCCAGTGCCGTAAGACAAACACAACATCCATGCCTCACCGGGATTCGAACCCGGACCCCTTTCGGACGAATGATCAGAGGCCATCGCTTAGACCACTGCGCCACCGCGGCGGCCCCCTAATTTAAGGTGACTGGTTCCAGGGAAGGGAGAGAGCCAGTGCCATAAAACAAACACAACATCCATGCCTCACCGGGATTCGAACCCGGACCCCTTTCGGACGAATGATCAGAGTCCATCGCTTAGACCACTGCGCCACCGGGGCGGCCCCCTAATTTAGGGTCACTGGCTCCAGGGAAGGAAGAGAGCCAGTGCCGTAAGACAAACGCAACATCCATGCCTCACCGGGATTCGAACCCGGACCCCTTTCGGAAAAATGATCAGATGCCATCGCTTAGACCACTGCGCCACCGGGGCGGCCCCTAATTTAGGGTCACTGGCTCCAGGGAAGGGAGAGAGCCAGTGCCGTAAGACAAACACAACATCCATGCCTCACCGGGATTCGAACCCGGACCCCTTTCGGACGAATGATCAGAGGCCATCGCTTAGACCAATGCGCCACCGGGGCGGCTCATCACGGAAATAGAAAAACAGTAAATTGTACAAACACATACATATATACAGGGTGTTCGTAAACTGTTTTGACAAAAGAAGAGGGGTGATAGTACCCATCAAGACAAACAATATTTACAATGGAACCTAAGGTCACATTCCACAGTTGAGTGTCAGAAAAGAGTAAAGTTCGACGTCCAAGTTGAACTTTCAACAGTGCAAAGAAAGAGAATTGACGACATCATAAGTTGCCCAATCCCATTTATGGAGATCAGGGACGGACTCAAAGTAGATGCTCAAAGTGGCGGCCACGGGTGCGGTTGCACAATTCACACCGGCAAATGAAAGACCGGCGCACCCCGTCGAAGACTCCTGGTGGCGTGCTTATCCTGTCCGCTGCAACAACGATTCTTGCAACGAGAACTTCCACGGAGTCCACGGGCGTCTCGTACACCGATGATTTCATGTGCCCCCAGAAGAAGAAGTCCAGTGAGCGTGGTGGCCGTGCCACAGGTCCGCCACATCCAATCCATCGTGTGGGATATGTGGCATTCAAGAAGTGTCTACTACACCTTGATAAGCCAATCAGCTGCAACTGTCGATGCTGCGTCTTTTCTCTGGCAATTTACATACGGTAAATGCTTGACGGTGATGTTCTGGCGTCGCGCTACTTCTCCGGCATGAAAGAAATGACGTCTTGTGCTTGCTGGATGTATTTCGAAGTTATTCTTTTCTGACACTAGGTTCCATTGTAAATATTGTTCATCTTGATGGGTACTATCACCCCTCTTCTTTTGTCAAACCAGTTTATGAACACCCTGTATAAACGGTCGAGTCACATTATTGTGACCACCAGCTAATATCCAGAGTAACGGCAGTGTGCAGCACAGACAGCCGGTAGGCGGGCTGGGAGTGACTCGATAAGGTGATGGAAGGCGTTCACAGCTATGTGGAGCCATGCTAACTACAGTGTATCTGACAGCTGCTGGAAGGTGCATGGTGGAAGATCCATAGAGCGAACAACATGATCGAGGTGGTCCCACAGATGCTCAATTGGGTTTAAGTCTGGGGAATAAAGGAACCAGGGAAGTACTTTGAAGTCTTCATCGTGCTCTTACAATCGCTCTCGGACATTTCTAGCTGTGTGACACGTTGTGTGGTTGTCTTGCTAAAAGATCCTATCCTCACCAGGGAAGACAATCAGCATATATGAGTGTATGTGGTCTGCAAGAATGGATTCATAATGAATTCGGTCCATAGGGCCTTTCACAGGTATGAGTGGGCCCAGGGAATGCCAGGAAAACATTCCCCAGACCATAATGCTGCCCCCCACTAGATTGTGTTCTTCCAGCAATGGTTGAAGAGTGTTTGTTCTCCGATGTTTCTCACCTTATACGCCAATGTCCATTCGTTTCATGAAGCAGAAATGACTCATCGGAAAAGGCAATCCTTTGCCAATCAGTGGAGGTCCAAATACAAATGTAAGCCCCTTCTGCCAATGCATATTCGTTAGCACAGGTGCAGTGACCATCCGTATCCATTGGAGCCCCATATGCATTCACTGAACTGTTGTTTTAGACACATTTCTGGTAGCCGCCTGGTTCATTCGGCCACTGAGTTGCTCCACTGAAGTGTGTTGATCGGCCTTCACGCACCTTCGGAGACTGTTCACCTCTCACATCAATGTCATGCGGTGCTACCGCTATTCACAATGCTGCCATCTGTCCAATCACGATACACTTTAACTACAGCAGCAGGCGAGCAAACTGTGCTGTTTCTGAAATACTGTCGCCCTTTGCCTGAAAGCCTGATAATCTTCCCTTTTTTGGAAATCTGATAAATCGCTGCTTTTACCCACGAGAACAACGAATAATATGTTTTCAGAATTCCTACAGCATACCTTATACAAATACCCTCCAAGCCAGCTCGCATGTGCCTTCTTTCATTGGCTACGCGCTGTTGATGTTGAAAGTAGGAGGTGGGCACAATAATGTGACTTGATTGTGCATGTATGTGTATATACACAATACAATTTAAAAAAAAAATTTTTGGATCCAAAACAGAGTACAGAACTAGTGCCATTACTTTAGAAGATACACATTTTTTTTTAAAATATAAATTCTGAATTATTCATTACATACATTTTGGCTATTTACTTGGCATTGCTATTTAAATAAGCATTCTTAGTCGCAAAAATAACATTTCACATGCTTTTGAATTTATACAGATTCATTAAAAATGTGTTGAATATGCTCTGCAGGAAAGCAAATATCTAGTTTGTATATATCCAACTATTGACTTGCTGATAAAGAAACGGAGCACATTTCAAACATCTTGCAGATTCTACAACTAGAGTTCAAATGGTAAAAACTTTTTTAGAAAGAACATATTCCCCCTTGGGAGTTCAAGATGCAGATTCCTCAGTGTTACAGAAATTTATCAGTGCATATATACTGCACAAAATTGCCCATTTTCAAAATATCTTTAAGCACAAATCAGTGTTCCTATTTATTTAGTATGAAAAAGCTTATGCCTGGAAAGATTACTCTTATAAGTAAATTTCTTTAAGCACACATCACATTGATGAGGTTTTTCACCAGTGTGAGTGAGCATATGTTGGGAAAGGTTACCTTTCTGTGTGAATTTCTTGGAACATACACTGCACTGATGAGGTTTTTCACCAGTATGAAGAAGCATATGGATGGAAAGGTGAACTTTCCTAGTAAATTTCTTGAAGCATACATCACATTGATGAGGTTTTTCACCAGTATGAATGAGCGTATGTTGTGAAAGGGTACTCTTCTCAGTGAACTTTTTGGAACATACACCACATTCATAAGGTTTATCACCTTTGTGAAGAAGCAAATGATTGAAAAGGCAATCTTTCCTAGTGAATTCCTTGGAGCATACACTACATTGATGAGGCTTTTCACCAGTATGAATGAGCTTATGCGTTAAAAGGTGATATTTTTGTCTGAACTGCTTGAAACATACATCACATTGATGAGGTTTTTCACCAGTATGAACGAGCATATGAATTGGAATTTCACTTTTCCATGTGAACTGCTTGGAACATACATCACATTGATGAGGTTTTTCACCTGTATGAAGAAGCATATGCTGAGAAAGGCTACTTCTCTGTGTGAATTGCTTGGAACATACGTCACACTGAAGTTTTTCACCTGTGTGAAGAAGCATATGCTGAGAAAGGCCACTTTTCTGTGTGAATTGCTTGGAACATACTTCACATTGATGAGATTTTTCGCCAGTATGAACAAGCATATGTGTCAAAAGGTAACTTTTCCGTGCAAATCGCTTGGAACATATATCGCATTGATGAGATTTTTCACCTGTATGAATGAGCATATGCTTCAAAAGACTGGCTCTAACAGTAAATTTCTTGAAGCATACATTACACTGGTGAGTTTTCTCACTTGAGTTGATGTGGAAATGTACTGGAAGATTGATTTTCCATTTTAATTTCTTGCCACACACATCACACTGGGTAGAATTTTTATTTCTGTGACTATGTTTTTTTGTGAAATTGCAGGAGCATGCTTCAAGCTCTTCTGTTGTATCAGAAACGGACAGTACATTATCTTCATTCTTCACTTTCTTTATAATCAAGTTATCAGTTGCTTCTCTAGAAGAATGTTTCATTCTGGACACCATACTGGTAAACTTCTAGATTTTATTAATTTGCTTCACGGACACTCTAATAATTTAAGACAGCAAAGTGAGCACCTTGATGATTTAAAGACTTTCTAAAATTGAAACCTCTTGTGCATCAGGGTGTTCAAAATTTTTAAATTTCTTAACCTCATGTTAAGAGCTTTTAAAATTCAGAGCAAAAAATCATTTTGATTTAATCATTTTGGAAGTATATAATGGTACAAAATATAAATGGCAGTAAAAAAAAAAAAAAAAAGAAGAAGAAACTCGATCAAATCTGACCCACAAGGCGAAAACAAATTTTCCAGAAAAATATTACAAACATGAAAACTTGTACATCACGATATTTAAAATTTTTATAGAAACATCTTTAGGATTTAAATCCAAAAAGGCAATTTTATAAAGTAGTTGGCAAGCGTTTTATTTATTTCTTCCGGTACTGTATGTGTGTACTTTCATAATTAATATGTACAACAGGAAGTGTGCAATATTTGCCTTCATTCGGTGCGTGGCGCCATTTGCAAGTATGAGCAGTGATGCCAATAATTTTAAACGAAAATTCCTTCATACTTTGCTAAAATGTTGGTTGTTTTTTCACTAAATTTCCCCACGCTTCACCATTTGCTTAGCAATTATGCCCGAATACCATGAAGATGCAAAACTAGACTACTATTTTAATCATGTAACACTACTGGAAATTTTATGTAACGAGTTTTTTGAGTTGCAAATACACATTTAGTTACATATTTAATTAGGGTGACCGCCGCCCCGGTGGCGCAGTAATCTAAACGATGGCCTCTGATCATTCGTACGAATGCCGCCCCGGTGGCGCAGTGGTCTAAGCGATGGCCTCTGATCAATCGTCCAAACAGGGTCCGGGTTCGAATCCCGGTGAGGCATGGATGTTGTTTTTGTCTTACGGCACTGGCTCTCTCCCTTCCCTGGAACCAGTGACCCGAAATTAGGGATGGGCGACTGCTTATAGCCCATTGAGTTGCTCACGGTGGTCGTTAAACCTCCAATCAAAAAAAAAAAAAAAAAAAAGAAACTAGGTTGACCATATTTCCTTGAGACGAAAACAGGACAAAAAAGTAAAACTATAAAAAGAGCTTCATTACTTAAACATATTGATCTTACCATTGTTCTTCAGTTAACAGTGACAGAACATATACAAAAATTAAGGTACACTTAGCGGGGACCTGTATTTCACCACGATCGTACCATGACTATTTCTCCGATGAAGTAATCTTGCACAGCAAACTTCGGTCTTTTTTTTTTTTTTTTTTTTCGATTGGAGGTTTAACGACCACCGTGAGCAACTCAATGGGCTATAAGCAGTCGCCCGTCCCTAATTTAGGGTCACTGGTTCCAGGGAAGGGAGAGAGCCAGTGCCGTAAGACAAACACAACATCCATGCCTGACCGGGATTCGAACCCGGACCCCTTACGGACGAATGATCAGAGGCCAGCGCCTTAGACCACTGCGCCACCGGGGCGGCCTTCGGTCTTTCAACATCGTATCATAAAACTTCTCACTCTCCGTGACACAATTTTGTCTTACAACTAACATAGCTCTAATTGTCTCAACACTCAACCTAAATTTCTCCTTTGACCACATACTGTTCACAACAGAAAAGCCGCCCCTGGTGGCGCAGTGGGCTAAGCGATGGCCTCTGATCATTCGTTCGAAAAGGGTCCGGGTTCGAATCCCGGTGAGGCATGGATGTTGTGTTTGTCTTACGGCACTAGCTCGCTCCCTTCCCTGGAACCAGTGACCTAAATTAGAAACTGGCGACTGCTTATAGCCCATTGAGTTGCTCATGGTGGTCGTTAAACCTCCAATCAAAAAAAATAACAGAAAATATTCCCTCAACAGGTGCTGTACTTTCTGGAAGACAAAGAATATATTACAAAAGTCGTGAAAGTCTAGGCGTTTTTCGCTATCGCTTCAGAAAATATTTGCTTGTCCAATATAGAAGTATATTTATAGTTTTCATTAAAAACGGGACAGAACTGACATTTTTATTAAAACGACGGGACGGCCCCGTTCGCATTCTAGCAAACCTTACATTGACACGAGACTGGAGAAATCGGCCAATCAGAGGGTGGTTTTTAGGTTCAAGGACGACACATATGGGTGTGGCTTATCTTCATGGGTCACGGCTTGCGGGTGGCCTAGGGAGCAACGTTCGTCACTGCGACGGAAATGACAGGTTCGCTCCACTAAATATCCCCCGTGCGTCGAATGGGCACATTAAACCGTCGTACCAAGGTTTCGGCCCCCCGGTAATAAATAAGGGCGTCTTCTTCCTCCTTTCTACTTCGCTTCCGTATCACTATCCTATCGGGCACTCTAGCCCAAATCTCCTAGCTTCCTATTTCTAAGGGTTGTTTAAGACCTGGGGTCAGACACTCCCTTCCTAAAATCATCTACATATGATCTTCATGTGTCCCATGAGGATTTTCTTTTTGATTGGAGGTTTAACGACCACCGTGACCACCTCAATGGGCTATAAGCAGTCGCCCGTCCCTAATTTTGGGTCACCGGTTCCAGGGAAGAGAGAGAGCTAGTGCCGTAAGACAAATACAATATCCATGCCTTACCAGGATTCGAACCCAGACCCTTTCGGACGAATGATCAGAGGCCATCGCTTAGACCACTGCGCCACCGGGGTGGCACAATGGGGATTACTTCTCAATTACGATCTGAGCGGCTTTAGTTTATGTGAATTCTTGTCATTTTCACGTTCGTCGTTCGCTGCCTTTCGGATTAAAAAATAAATTTTTTTTTATTGGAGGGTTAACGACCACCGTGAGCAACTCAATGGGCTATAAGCAGTCGCCCATCCTTAATTTAGGGTCACTGGTTCCAGGGAAGGGAAAGAGCCAGTGCCGTAAGAAAAACACAACATCCATACCTCACCGGGATTCGAACCCGGACCCTATTCGGACGAATGATTAGAGGCCATCGCTTAGACCACTGCGCCACCGGGGCGGCAAAACAAATTTACATACACAAACAAATAAATAAATAAATATATATATATTTAGGGATGTAAGTTCAGGTGATGCGTAACATCAAAGCTTCTCCTTGACAAATGTCAACCCTGCCTTCATGGTGGTGCATCCTGTTCCCACTAAACGGGCTCTGACGACCGCCAATAGCGGTATAACTATGCCATCGGGATCAGAGGAAATGCTATCCCACACTCACCAACTCGCTTGGCCAGCATGGTGAGTTATGGCCAAACCCCTCCAAAATGACTCCACAACTTAAATCTTTGCCCTCAGTCTCCGACAGCTGGAATGTACCTGACCAAGGCAGCGGCCAGTGCGACATGAAGGCAGAGGGTGCTAAGAATCCCAGGAAGACCGGACTAAGCTGCCATCTGATTCTGACCTTGGCAACGTATAATGGACGCTCCCTATCTTGTGATTCAAGGCTTCTTGAATCGGAAGAGGAACTACAAAGGATCAAGTGGGACATCGTCGGGCTAAGTGAGGTAAAGAGAAAAGGAGAAGATCTCATTGAACTGAAAAGTGGACATCTCTACCATTATCGTGGGACAGATACTGGCAGAACTAGTGGTGTTGGATTTACATTAAACAAGAAACTGAAGGATAAAGTTGTAGAAGTTGAAAGTTCCACTGACACAGCTGCACGACTCGTTATCCAACTCTCGAGAAGATACCAGGCTCTGATTATTCAAACTTATGCACCCACCACAAGCCATCCTGAAGATGAAATTGAAGAATTTTATGAGGAAATTCGTCATCTAAATAATAAAAGTAAGCAACACTTGAAGATAATTATGGGAGATTTCAATGCAAAAATAGGGCAACGACAACAGAATGAAACTTTAGTAGGCAAATTCGGTCACGGCAACAGAAAACAGCGTGGAAATACTCTCGTAGCGTTTGCAGAGGCAGAAGGGTTTTTCATCTTGAACTCCTTTTTCAAGAAAAGGCCGCACAGGAAATGAACATGGAGACATCCAAATGGGACAACAAGTGAAATTGATTTTATTATGTATAACAAAAAATTCGTCATAGAAGACTGCAGTGTGCTAAACAAGTTCAACACAGGTAGTGACCATAGATTGGTGAGATGTAAGATGCACCTAAACACTAAACTTGAACGTGGCAAGCTCATAATGCACCTGATGCACCTAAACACCAAACTTGAATGTATTGACATAACCAATCTTAAAAAACACCATAATACCTTCAAGTTGGAACTGAAGAACAGATTCTCTGCTTTAGAAGGCCTAACATCGGAAGAAGTGGATATTTCTGAAATTAACAGAAAAGTAACCAAAGCTCTTATGGAAACAGCAACAAAATTAGCTGGGTCTAAGAACAAGTTGCATGTAAACAAATTATCAGGAAAAACCAACATGTTGATGCAAAAATAAAGAGAGATGAGGACAACTAAAGAATATGTGACTTCCAAAGTGGAATATATAGAGCTATGCAATACAGTACGAAAAAGTATCACTGAAGACGAAAGGAAATTCAACTGTGTACCAGTTAAAAGCAATTGAAAGCAACCAAAGCCTAAAGATAGCAAAGGGACATTTCAATAAGGGAAGAAAACGGATTACGGCACTGAGAAAAGAAGATGGTTCTGTAACAAGGAATAGAGGTGAAATTTTGACAAGAGTGAAAGATTTCTACTCCAAATTATATGAAACGGATGATTCATGTACTCCAGACATCATGAAAGGTACCAGTAGCAGAGTTCTTCCAGTCCTCCCAGCAGAAGGTGCACATGCAATCAAGAACATGAAGCGGGGAAAGCTCCAGGAGAAGATGGAATTACTGTAGACATCATACAAGAAGCAAATGGAGAAATCGAAACAGTACTCGCCCAAATTTTCACCCGATGCCTTAATGAAGGGAAAATTCCTGAGGATTAGAACAACGCTACAATGATCCTGCTACATAAGAAAGGTGAGATTGAGGATCTCGGAAACTACAGACCTATCAGCCTCCTATCAGTGGTTTATAAAATCTTCACTAAAGTTTTTTCACACCGTTTGAAGGTAACACTGGACATGACTCAACCGAGAGAACAAGCTGGATTCAGGAGTGCCTACAGCACTATAGATCATATCCACGTACTGTCAGAACTAATTGAAAGAGCGAGGGAATGTAAACTTGCATTGTGCATGGCTTTTATCGATTATGAAAAGCCTTTGATTCGGTGAAATCATCAGCAGTTACAATGGCTCTGAAATCCTGTGGTATCGAAGATGCATACATTAATATTATTAATAACATCTATGAAAATGCAAGTGCAAAGATTCGGCTGATGAAAATACAACACACATAAAAATTGGAAAGGGATTGAGACAAGGTGATACCATACCATACATCCGAAGCTCTTTAACGCCACATTGGAAACTGTCTTTCAATCACTGAATTGGGAAAACAAAGGGATAAAGATTAATGGAGATTATCTGACCAACCTTCGTTTTGCTGATGACATAGTCATTTTTGCAACCACCCCATCAGAGTTGCAGAGTATGATCCAAGAACTTGCTGACAAGAGTAAAGAAGTGGGATTAAAAATGAACTTTCAGAAGACAAAAGTGATGTTCAATGCTTTTACACGAAATGAAGATTTATCGATTGATGGAGAAAAGCTGGAGATAACCGACACGTACGTTTATCTTGGACAGCAGATATCAAGTGAGGGTCACAATGATGAAGAAATTAAACGGCGTACAAAACTTGCCTGTAGAGCTTTTGGAAGAAACAGCATAATTTTCAAGAGCAATATGCCATGATGTCTTAAAAGAAAAGTGTTTGATCAATGCATCCTTCCAGTGCTTACGTATGGTGCAGAGACGTGGACCTTAACTAAAAGAGACATACAAATGTTACAGACAACTCAAAGTAGCATGGAGAGGTGCATGCTTGGTGTAACCCGGAGAGATAAGAAGAGGAACTCGTAGATCCGAAAAATGACAAGAGTGGAAGACATCATGATCAGAGTTAAATCCCTGAAATGGCAATGGGCTGGGCATACTGCCAGAAGGACGGACCATCGATGGACAGCCGAAATTTTAGATTGGATACCAAGGGACAGGAATGACCCAGAAGAAGACCACATGGGAGATGGGTGGATGAAATTCGAAAGTATGCGGGAGTGACATGGAGGAGACTGGCACAAGACAGACCGTTGTGGAGGAAACTTGGGAAAACCTTCGTCCAGCAGTGGATTGATAATGGTTGACAATGATGATGATGATGATGATGATATATTTAAACAAAGGGATAAAGATTAATGGAGATTATCTAACTCACCTTCGTTTTGCTGATGACGTAGTCATTTTGTAACTACCCCATCAGAGCTGCAGAGTATGATCCAAGAACTTGCTGACAAGAGTAAAGAAGTAGGATTAAAAATGAACTTTCAGAAGACAAAAGTGATGTTCAATGCATTTACAAGAAATGAAGATTTATCGATTGATGGAGAAAATCCGGACATAACAGATACGTACGTTTATCTTGGACAGCAGATATCAAGTGAGGCTCGTATTGATGGAGAAATTCATCGGCGTATAGAATTTGCCTGGAGAGTTTTTGGAAGAAACAGCATAATTTTCAAGAGCAATATGCCATTATGTCTTAAAAGAAAAGTGTTTGATCAATGCATCCTTCCAGTGCTTACGTATTTAGCAGAGACACGGACCTTAACTAAAAGAGACATACAAAGACTGCAGACAACTCAAAATAACATGGAGAGGTGCATGCTTGGTGTAGCCAGGAGATATAAGAAGAGGAACTCGTAAATCAGAAAAATGACAAGAGTGGAAGACATCATGATCAGAGTTAAGGCCCTGAAATGGCAATGGGCTGGACATACTGCCAGTATGACAGACCATCGATGGACAGCCAAAATTTTAGATTGGATTCCAAGGGATAGGAAAAAACAAAGAAGAAGACCACATGAGAGATGGGTGGATGAAATTCGAAAGTATGCGGGAGTAGCATGGAGGAAGACTGGCACAAGACGTACCGTTGTGGTAGAAACTTGGGGAGACCTTCATCCAGCAGTGGATTGATAATGGTTGACAACGATGATGATGATATACACAAAAATATAAAAGGGAAGTGGAAAGTAAATTTTTTTTTTAAATTTTGTAACGGTTATTTCATATCTTCGGTAACGATGTGAAATGTAGAATGATCCAATAGTCTAGTTATTGTGGAATATCATGTAGTGTAAGAAATACGGGATTACACCACATAATACAAATTTGAAGATGACAATCCGATTTTTGGTGTAAATGTGACAAGCATGGTAAGTCAGATAATATCCGAAAACCTGAAAATGGTTGTATTGTATTAAAAACTTCGAAAATTTCGTTGAAGTGGTTAGCATACACGAGAGCTATCTGGGAGCCCCGAGTTCGGGTCCAGCTGCAGGACGACGAAATTTTGTAGTTTTCGGATATTATCTGACTTACCATCCTTGTCACATTTACACCAAAAATCAGATTGTCATCTTCAAAATTTGTATCAGGTAGTGTTTTTGGCAAATGTGTAGATCAGCGACCTAAATTATTTCTTCGGGAAAATATTAGTATCTGGAAAAAGTGCGACGTACAAATTTTAGAGTATGGAAATTAATGGCAAATTTTGCAGAAATTTAATGTTTTAAATATATTTTAAAGATTTTTATCGTAATATTTACCTGTAAGTGTGATGATGTGAAGAGACGCTGCGGTAGGATTAACGCATCGCTACCGCGACGATGTCAAGCTTTGCTTCGTTGAAAGAAAGGTTCGTTGTTGTACGGAAAACACTGGCGGAAGAGTACAGGAGAAAGCGGTTACGTTGTTGACAGCACAGCGATAAATCTTGTAGTGATACGCTGCAGAAAATAGGTCCAGAATATCTACCCTTCATTTTGTTGTTTCATGTGCGTTGTTGGAAAGAAAAAATCGGAAAAAAACCTCTTTGATTTAAAAAAGATATGTATCAGTGAGATAGAAACTGACCTGCGAAAAAAATATTAACAGGAGAAGTAAAAGTACAGTACAACAACTCCACAAGCAAATCAGGTATGAAATGAAACCGTTCAAAGCAGAACCGAAAGTTATACTTCCCTACTTTTCTGTGCAGCATAGAAAGGAATATTTGTACTTTCTATTTGGAAGCAGGAAATCGTGTGCGCAAGAACGAAACATTTCCCAACATCTACTTTAGAAACAATGACAAAACATTACCGAACTATGTTCTGTAGCGTATGAGTACATGATGCTTCGCTGTACTAGCAAGAACGTACGCGGATGCACTTGTAGTCATCTGTGCGTGAATGACACGCCGCAGCGCATCTTCCTTTCAACGGAGCTAAGCTTCGCATTGTCACCGTACCGATACGTTAGGCCTACCGCAGTGTCTCTTCAAAGCATCGCACTTACAGGTAAATATTACGCTAAAAATCTTTAAATGAGATTTAAAATACGAAATTTCTGCACCATTTGCCATTAATTTCCATACTTTAAAATTTGTACGTCGCACTTTTTCCAAGTACTAGTATTTTTCCGACGAAATAATTTAGGACGCTATTCTACACATTTAAATTTACCTCAATATCAGAAGAGACTTTTGGAGCATTCGTGTTAGGACAACTATCAAATTTTTCAAGTGAACATACTGGTACACTCTTCCAGTGGTTATCTTAAGGTTTCAAAGATTTTACTGAGAGAAACTAGCATTCTGTATTTGTATTATTGTAATTAGGAATTTTGTAAGTTTATCTCTGTTTCCTCAAAGAGCTCTCTATTTTGTTACAGACAAAAACCATTAAAATTATGTGTTTGGAAGATTTTGACAGATAATTTATTCTTTCCCCAAAAGAGCTTTCCCTATCTTGTTACAGACATGCCGGGGAAAACCATCCACACGTATACTAACATAATTCCTCCAGCATTACAAGTCAATTATAAATAGAAGAAATATACAACACATGTCAGTGAAAAACATTACCTGATATTCCTCAATAACTAAAGACTATTGGATCATTCTACATTTCACATCGTTACCCAAGATATGAAATAACCGTTACAGAATTAAAAAAGCTTACTTTCCACTTCCCTTTATATTTTTGTGTTTATATATATATATATATATATATATATATATATATATATATACACTGGTGTGCAAAAATTAAGGACGAAGAGGAAAAATTAGCATAACAACAAAACGAACTGGCAGAACGGACCGACAGACCACTCAGGAGATAGACTAGCGTCCGGTACGGTAGCGCATGCACATATATATGCAGCATGACGTGGGGGGGGGGGTCGGAAGGGTATAAAGCCCACGGGCGGTGTACGCTCAGCAATTCGGTGAAAGCTATTGCACGGTGTACATCGGATTGAACGACGTCGAGTTGCTGCGACCGTGTGATATGGCCAACAGGCAATCCAGTAAACGACATCTGCATGACTTTACCCGAGGTCGCGTCATTGGGAAGTTGGAAGAAATTCGAAGTGTGACTAGTGTGGCCAAGGAGTTCAGGATCGCTCACAGCATCGTTTCACGAGCTTGGAGAACATTTCAAATGACAGGAAGAGCTGTCCGAGAGTTCAGCAGTGGTCATCCGCGAGCAACCACGGCGGCGGACGACCGGTATATTGTCCTACAGGCGAGAAGAGACAAACGGCAGACAGCGGGAGAAATCGCAAGGCACATGCAACAGACAACTGGATGTCCGTTATCGCGTTTTACCGTTGCCAGGTGGCTGTACAAAGGTGGTCTATTTGCACGACGACCAGTACGGTGTGTGCCATTAACGCCTGCTCATCGGAGACGGCGGTTTCTGTGGGACGAGGAACACAAGAACTGAACACATCAGCAATGGGGTCGAGTTCTCTTTACGGATGAGAGCCGATTTAGTCTGACGAGCGATTCTGGACGTATACACATCTGGAGAGAGCAGGGAACACGCAACCACACCTCCAACATCATCGAAAGGGACCGGTTTGGAGGTGGCGGAGTTCTCGTTTGGGGCGGTATCAGGCTTGGTAGCCGTACTGACTCCCACATCTTCCAAGGAGGTTCAGTCACTGGTGTCCGCTATTGTTCCGAGGTTCTCCTGCCTCACGTGCGTCTGTTTAGAAGTGCTGTGTGTCCTGAGTTTCTCTTCATGGACGACAACGCTACACCTCATCGTACAGTTGCTGTCGCAGAGCTGTTGGAGAGTGAAGATATTCAACGCATGGATTGACCCACAAGGTCCCCGGACCTAAATCCAATCGAACAAGTGTGGGACATTCTCGTGACACGCTTGGCAGCACGTCACCAGCCGCCAGCAACGATTGGCGCTATAAGAGGAATGGGCCGCGATGCCTCAACAGCTCCTTGACAACCTCGTTCGCAGCATGGACAGACGTAAGTCCTGCAACGCAGTCAGGGGTGATCATATCCCCTACTAAAGACTGGATTTTTCTTGGCAGCGGCCTGTCACATTGACGTTTCTGTCTTCTGTCCAGTTGTGCTCGAAGCTACGTTTTCAATAAAGTGCCTTTGTATCCATTGGATTCCTTGTTTGGACGGTTTTGCTCACTTGTCCCATATTCTTACATCTGGGGGATCTTATGTTATTGTTTGAGTTGATGTGGAGCACTTCTGCACGACGTTACATTCAAAAAACCGTCTCGTCCTTAATTTTTGCACGCCAGTGATTTATTTATTTGTTTGTTTGTGTATGTTAATTTCTTTTATTTTTTAATCCGAAAGGCAGCGAACGACGAACGTGAAAATGGCATGAAATCACATAAACTAAAGCCGCTAAAATCGTATCTGAGAAATAATCCCCACGTGACACATGAAAATAAGCCCCACCCATATGTGTCATCCCTGAAGCTGAAAACCGCCCTCTGATTGGCCGAGATCTCCCCAGTCCCGTATCAATGTAAGGTTTTTATTTTTTTGGTTGGAGGTTTAACGACCACCGTGAGCAACTCAATGGGCTATAAGCAGTCGTCCGTCCCTAATTTAGGGTCACTGGTTCCAGGGAAGGGAAAGAGCCAGTGCCGTAAGATAAACACAACATCCATGCCTCACCGGGATTCGAACCCGGACCCCGTTCAGGCGAATGATCAGAGGCAAGCGCTTAGACCACTACGCCACCGGGGTGGCATGTAAGGTTTGCTTAAATGCGCCCCGTTCAAAACGGTACTTGTGGACAGATCATACATAATCTGTACTATTTCCAAATTTCATTACGTCGCGGCGGTGGCGCAGATGTCTAAGGGATGTCTTCTAGTCATTCGTCCGAGATGGTTTCGGGCTCGAATCCCGGTGAGGCATGGATGTTGTGTTTGTCTTAAGGCGCTGGCTCTATCCCTTCTTTGGAACCAGTGGCCCTAAATTAGGGACGGCCGCCCCGGTGGCGCAGTGGTCTAAGGCGTTGGCCTCTGATCATTCGTCCGTAAGGGGTCCGGGTTCGAATCCCGGTCAGGCATGGATGTTGTGTTTGTCTTACGGCACTGGCTCTCTCCCTTCCCTGGAACCAGTGACCCTAAAATTAGGGACGGGCGACTGCTTATAGCCCATTGAGTTGCTCACGGTGGTCGTTAAACCTCCAATAAAAAAAAAATTAGGGACGGGCCCAGCTTCATTAATAATTTCACTACAAATTATCCGTAATATAGTAAAACACGCAAAAAACCGTACCAGAAGAAGGAATGACCAATAGTTAATTTCGATGATTTGTAAATTTTAGACTGAGAGATGAAACAGACATATAAAATAATATAAATATGTATGTTTTTTTATTGAAGGTTTCAGGCCACCTTGAGCAACTCAATGTGCTAGACGCAGTCGCTCCTCCCTAGTTTAAGGCCATTGGTTCGAGGGAAGGGAGACAGCCAGTGCCGTAAGACAAACACAACGTCCATGCCTCCACGGGATTCGAACCCAGACCCCCTCTGGGACGAATGGTCATAAGCCATCGCTTAGACCACTGTGCCACTGAGGCGGCCCTTCAAGAAGTACGCATAATCATAGGTGTGTATGTATCATGAAAAGATGTTTGCTATTGTTATTCTTCTTCTTGAAAAGTGACCGGGCTCGGTGGCACAGTGGTATAAGTGATGGCTTATGACGATTCGTCTCGGAGGGGTCCGGGTTCGAATCCCGGTGAGGCATGGATGCTGTGTTTGTCTTACGGCATTGGCTCTCTTCCTTCCCTGGAACCAGTGGCCTCAAATTAGGGACGGGCGACTGCTTATAGCCCATTAAGTTGCTCACGGTGGTCGTTAAACTTCCAATAAAAAATGCTTTAAACCTCAGCATTATAATGAGAAAGCGAAAATGAGCTTTGATGATATGCGTAAGTTGTGAAATTTAATTTTATCACTAAGTTGGTATGTAGAATCAGAAAGCCTTCTTTTTTTTTTTTTTTGTGTTTGCAACATTCCTTTATTATTTTGTTCTCTGATCATTTTTTTTGATTGGAGGTTTAACGACCACCGTGAGCAACTCAATGGGCTATAAGCAGTCGCCCGTCCCTAATTTAGGGTCACTGGTTCCAGGAAAGGGAGAGAGCCAGTGCCGTAAGACAAACACAACATCCATGCCTTACCGGGATTCGAACCCGGACCCCTTTCGGACGAATGATCAGAGGCCAGCGCTTAGACCACTGCGCCACCGGGGTGGCCTCTGATTATCAGACAAAGATTTATTCACATTGCGGGATCAATGTGAATAAATTTGAGCGTTTCTGAGATACTTTTTTATGTGCTTTAGAGATGAAAAAATCTTTTTGGCTGAAGAGCTTGTTTCTGGAATGGTAATTACGAGCTTGAGAAATTTGGCTAGTTTCGGCATCGCTTCGTCTACCCCATTTTATTTCAAAAGAATCAAAATTTCAGTGACGTATTTACCACTGAAATCATCTGTTAAATGCA
Organism: Macrothele yani; assembly: GCA_039090855.1. Taxonomy (NCBI): domain Eukaryota; kingdom Metazoa; phylum Arthropoda; class Arachnida; order Araneae; family Macrothelidae; genus Macrothele; species Macrothele yani. The sequence goes on from CM077009.1 coordinate 159,229,422, forward strand.
ACAATTTTAGTTCGGATCGCAGATGAGCAAATTCGAAGTACTTGGTGTAATTTTTCTTGAAATTTTCAAAGAAACTCTCTGGAAAACAGTTTTTAAATTCCACTCGTTTGTCAGGATTTAGCAATTCTAGAAATTTCATATTCTGCAAGTCTAAAAATCTTTAAATCACGTGGCTCATTATATTGTCCAATATTTCGCAATAGAACCGTCGGTAATTTGTTTTGAGAACTCCGTAAACATCTAAGCGCTTACGCTTTATAAGAGCTTCGTCTGCTTCGCTTTCTTCTAGTTTTGATCACAACATCGCGAACTCATTTCTTTTCTCTGACACTGCTTACTGAAACTCAGCGACTTTCTTCTTACAATATACATCCAATTTCTTTTTACGTAGTATTTCAAATAACGTGTCTCAAAGGAAATATATCAGAGAAGAAACACAGCAGGAAGCAGAAATCGAATTCACCCAAACACTTTGAAAACCCATTGGCTGTAACAATAGTATCAGAATACCAGTGTTCAGGATTTTCAAGAATATTTGTGAACAATACTCTAAGGCGTTGGCCTCTGATCATTCGTCCGTAAGGGGTCCGGGTTCGAATCCCGGTCAGGCATGGATGTTGTGTTTGTCTTACGGCACTGGCTCTCTCCCTTCCCTGGAACCAGTGACCCTAAATTAGGGACGGGCGACTGCTTATAGCCCATTGAGTTGCTCACGGTGGTCGTTAAACCTCCAATCAAATAAAAAAAAACAAAAAAAAACAATACTCTTGTACTTTCTAGATGCTCATACACAGTTCCTACCAAGCGACTTTGAAAATTTCATCGAGCAAGAGTTGCATTGGGTAATCTTCTTTTCACTTCCGCCTCCAATGCATGAAAGCCGCCCCGGTGGCGCAGTGGTCTAAGGCGTTGGCCTCTGATCATTCGTCCGAAAGGGATCCGGGTTCGAATCCCGGTGAAGCATGGATGTTGTGTTTGTCTTACGGCACTGGTTCTTAACCTTCCCTGGAACCAGTGACCCTAAATTAGGGACGGGCGACTGCTTATAGCCCATTGAGTTGCTCACGGTGGTCGTTAAACCTCCAATCAAAAAAAATGCATGAAATCTTTTCGTCGTCTTTGAAAAGAAAGAAGCCCGTCCACTCAGTGTTGCGAAGAAAAATATGGATTCTTTTATACTGTTAAGTGCTTGTGAGAGGACCAGATTTAATCTGTGAGCATAGCAATGCACAAAAATAGTTTCCTGGTGTTTTTCTTTTACACGAGCTTGAAGTCCCGAATGTTCTCCTGCCATCACGGTAGCTCCATCGTATGTTTGAGCTATTAATTTTTCGGAGCACTCGAAACTTTCTAAAATGCTTTGGACGTACTCTTCCAAAGAATTAGCTGAACGATCAGCACTGACATCAATAAAACCAATGTAAGTCTCTTCGGGAGTCCCGTCATTAGTCACATAGCGAAACACTGTAGACAGCTGAGACCTGCAACTCACATCAGTTCTTTCATCCAAATTAAAACGAAAGGTGCTTCTTCAATTTCTTTTTTTATTTCAGCGATCATTACTTCTCCTATTGATTCAATAAAATCATTTTGTGTACGCTTTGACATCCCCGAAAACACGGACGAACTGTCTAAATGATTTTTAAGATTTTCGTCATAGCAACGAATTAAATTTGTCAATTCAACATAATTCCCAGGATGAACAAACTCCGCGGATTCATCATGCCCCCTAAGGGCCGATTCCTGCTTGCCAAGGAAACACGTAACGTCAATTAAGCGCCTTAAAACATTTCATTTTTTTTAGCGAGTTCCTTATGTCAAGAAACGTCCGTTTTTATTTGCTCGTCTATTTGAAGCTCAAAATCCTTGTTTTGGCAAAAGTTTTTAATTTTATCACTGACGAAATGTGTATCTCTAAACACTCGTGCCGTTTGGATGAATTGTGAAAGTTATTGAAGTCGCCAAAACCACCGTTTATCCATACACTTCTTCTGTTTACTGAAAATAATGTGTACGGCCAACAGTATAATTTTTGGTCACTTTTGCAAGCTGTCAACCACTTTGTTTTTTCGTATTCTTCCCGATGGAAGTGGCGAAAACATTTTTTACCCTTCGTTTGGAGAGCTTCTAAAGAAGGTTTTGATCTCCCAGCTTATCCCTTTTGTCATGAAAACTCTTTTGGCTGAAAGGCTTGTCTCTTAAAAAATTAAAAACAACACAATCCAAAACACACATTTATATTTGTTGTCATCGTGTTGGTCCACAGATGAGAGCGCAGACGCGAACATGAAATTGCTTCTCTCAGAGAAGAGAAATGCTTATATCTTCAAAAATTAAGTCAAACAGCGTTGAAAGGTGTTTTCTTACAATAATTGTAATAACACCTTACACGGAAACATGCACAAAATCATTGCACATTGCAAAGTGTTTGAAGAACATATATTTTACTGCTTGGTTCGATAGCGAAAGAACTACAAATAATCACTTCAGATCAGACTTAACTTCCACTCACGGAACGAATGGGCGAAACCTAAGCAACTGCTGTGTTGCTTGAATAGCCCTCATGCAGGCAGCGGTGAGCTTGGTCACGTGATCGTTCGGAGCGGCGGCTGTGAATCTTGAAACGAATGGAGGAATCCGAAGCAACTTCTGGATTGCTTGCACAGCCCTCATAGCAGAAGTGGTGAGCTTAGTCATGGCTTTCTGCGATTAATCGTATATTACAAGGCTATGCCAGTTTCGCCGATCATACGGGATTCTGTGTACGAGCAAAAACGCCGTTTCAGTCACACGGGGGCGCCAAATCGCGACCCCAAAACAGCAATCTTCACTGTGAATTTCAGCTGAGGTATATGGGAAAGTAAGTAAGTATTTATTTGGGTTGTTTTTGGACATATTGGCAAATGGTCTCTTTCTACTCAGGAACGAATTGCCCATGCGATACGAAACGTAATTACGTTCCATCCGGCCGCCATCTGTCCGTCCATCCAAAAGAATAAAAAAAAAAATTATCCGCCCATAAACCGATTTGCACGGAAATTATTTCTTTCGACAGAGGGACGCCTCACACCTATCAGATACAATACAAAATGACGTTCCATCCGGCCGCCGTCTGTCCGTCAGTCCAGAAGAATAAAAAAATATCTCCACCGATAAACAACCGATTTGCACGAAAATGATTTCTTTCGACTCAGGGACCCCTCACACCTATAAGATACAATACAAAATTACGTTCCGTCCGTCCCAAGTCTGTCCGTCCGTCCAAAAGAACAAAAAATATATCCGCCGATGAACAACCGATTTGCACGGGAATTATTTCTTTCGATTCAGGGTGCCTGACACCTATCAGATACATTACAAAATTACGTTCCATCCGTCCCAAGTCTGTCTTTCCGTCCGTCAGGAAGCATAAAAATACATAACTGGACCGAGAAACGACAGATTTGCACGCAAATGGTCTCTTTCGACTCAGGAACGAATCACCCATGAGATACGATGCATAATTACGTTCCATCCGTCCTTCAAGAAGAATAAAAAAAATATCTCCGCCGATAAACAACCGATTTACACGGAAATTATTACTTTCGACTGAGCGACGCCTCACACCTATCAGATACAATACAAAATTACGTTCCGTCAGTTCCAAGTCTGCCTTTCCGTCCGTCCGTTCGTCCGGAAGCATAAAACACATAATCGACCGAGAAACAACAGATTTGCACGCAAACGGTCCTTTTCTACTCAGGAACGAATTACCCATGAGATACGATGCAGAATTACGTTCCATCCGTCCTTACAGAAGAATAAAAAAAATATCTCCGTCGATAAACAACCGATTTGCACGGAAATTACTTTCGACTCAGCAACGCCTCACACCTACCAGATACAATACAAAACTACGTTCCATTCGTCCGAAGTCCGTCTTTCCGTCCGTCCACCCGAAAGTATAAAACCACATCTCGACCGAGAAACACCCGATTTGCACGGAAATGAACCCGTTCTACTCAGGTACGGCTCACACCAATAAGATATAATAAAAAATAACGTTCCATCCGTCCGCCTTCTGTCTGTCCGTCCAGAAGAATTGAAAAAATATCCGCCGATAAAGAACCGATTTGCACGGTTCGACTCAGGTACGCCTGACACCTATCAGATACAATACAAAATTACGTTCCATCCGTCCTTCCAAAAGAATAAAAAATATATATCCGCCGATAAACAACCCATTTGCACTGGAATTATTTCTTTCGACTCAGGGATGCCGGACACCTATCAGATACATTACAAAATTACGTTCCATCCGTCCCAGGTCTGTCTTTCCGTCCGTCCGTCAGGAAGCATAACAACACATAACTGGACCGAGAAACAACAGATTTGAACGCAAATGGTCTCTTTCGACTCAGGAACGAACTACCCATGAGATACGATGCATAATTACGTTCCATCCGTCCGCCGTCTTTCCGTCCGTCCAGAAGAATAAAAAATATCTCCACCGATAAACAACCGATTTGCACGAAAATTATTTCTTTCGACTAAGGGACGCCTCACACCTATAAGATACAATACAAAATTACGTTCCGTCCGTCCCAAGTCTGTCCGTCCGTCCAAAAGAACAAAAAAATATATCCGCCGATGAACAACCGATTTGCACAGGAATTATTTCTTTCGATTCAGGGTGCCTGACACCTATCAGATACATTACAAAATTACGTTCCATCCGTCCCAAGTCTGTCTTTCCGTCCGTCAGGAAGCATAAAAACACATAACTGGACCGAGAAACGACAGATTTGCACGCAAATGGTCTCTTTCGACTCAGGAACGAATCACCCATGAGATACGATGCATAATTACGTTCCATCCGTCCTTCAAGAAGAATAAAAAAAATATCTCCGCCGATAAACAACCGATTTACACGGAAATTATTACTTTCGACTGAGCGACGCCTCACACCTATCAGATACAATACAAAATTACGTTCCGTCAGTTCCAAGTCTGCCTTTCCGTCCGTCCGTTCGTCCGGAAGCATAAAAACACATAATCGACCGAGAAACAACAGATTTGCACGCAAACGGTCCCTTTCTACTCAGGAAAGAATTACCCATGAGATACGATGCAGAATTACGTTCCATCTGTCCTTACAGAAGAATAAAAAAAATGTCTCCGTCGATAAACAACCGATTTGCACGGAAATTACTTTCGACTCAGCAACGCTTCACACCTACCAGATACAATACAAAACTACGTTCCATTCGTCCCAAGTCCGTCTTTCCGTCCGTCCACCCGAAAGTATAAAACCACATCTTGACCGAGAAACACCCGATTTGCACGGAAATGAACCCGTTCTACTCAGGTACGGCTCACACCAATAAGATATAATAAAAAATAACGTTCCATCCGTCCGCCTTCTGTCTGTCCGTCCAGAAGAATTGAAAAAATATCCGCCGATAAAGAACCGATTTGCACGGTTCGACTCAGGTACGCCTGACACCTATCAGATACAATACAAAATTACGTTCCATCCGTCCTTCCAAAAGAATAAAAAATATATATCCGCCGATAAACAACCCATTTGCACTGGAATTATTTCTTTCGACTCAGGGATGCCGGACACCTATCAGGTACATTACAAAATTACGTTCCATCCGTCCCAGGTCTGCCTTTCCGTCCGTCCGTCAGGAAGCATAACAACACATAACTGGACCGAGAAACAACAGATTTGAACGCAAATGGTCTCTTTCGACTCAGGAACGAACTACCCATGAGATACGATTCAGAATTATGTTCCATCCGTCCGCCGTTTGTCCGTCCTTCCAGAAGAATAAAAAAAATATCTCCGCCGATAAACAACCGATTTGCACGGAAATTATTACTTTCGACTAAGGGACGCCTCACACCTATCAGATACAATACAAAATTGCGTTCCGTGTCTGTCCGTCCGTCCAAAAGGATAAAAAAATATATTCACAGTTGAATTTCCTTACGTCTTCAGTGATACGTTTTCGTACTGTCTTGCATAGCTCTATATATTCCACTTTGGAAGTCACATCTTCTTTAGTTGTCCTCATCTCTCTTCTTTTTTGCATCAACATTTTGGTTTTTCCTGATAATTTGTTCACATGCAACTTGTTCTTAGACCCAGCTAATTTTGTTGCTGTTTCCATAAGAACTTTGGTTACTTTTCTGTTAACTTCAGAAATATATCAACTTCTTCCGATCTTAGGCCTTCTAAAGCACAGAATCTGTTCTTCAGTTCCAACTTGAAGGTATTATGGTGTTTTTTAAGGTTATTTATGCCAATACATTTTGTTTGTCTTATGAGCTTGCCACGATCGAGTTTAGTGTTGAGGTGCATCTTACATCTCACCAATCTATGGTCACTACCTGTGTTGAACTTGTTTAGCACCTGCAGTCTTCCATGAAGAATTTTTGTTACACACAATAAAACCAATTTCACTTGTCGTCCCATTTGTATGTCTCCATGTCCATTTCCTGTGTGGCTTTTCTTGAAAAAGGAGTTCAAGATGAAAAACCCTTCTGCCTCTGCAAACTCTACGAGAGTATTTCCACGCTGGTTTCTGTTGCCGTGACCGAATTTACCTACTGAAGTTTCATTCTGTTGCCGTTGCCCCATTTTTTGCATTGAAATCTCCCATAATTATCTTCAAGTGCTGCTTACCTTCATTATTTAGATGACGAATTTCCTCATAAAATTCTTCAATTTCTTCTTCCGGATAACTTGTGGTGGGTGCATAAGTTTGAATAATCTGAGACTGGTATCTTCTCGATAGTTGGATAACGAGTCGTGCAGCTCTGTCAGAGGAACCTTCAACTTCTGCAACTTTATCCTTCAGTTTCTTGTTTATTGTAAATCCAACACCACTAGTTCTGCCAGTATCTGTCCCACGATAGTAGAAGAGATGTCCACTTTTCAGTTCAATGAGATCCTTTTCTCCTTACCTTACTTAGCCCGACGATGTCCCACTTGATCCTTTGTAGTTCCTCTTCCAATTCAAGAAGCCTTGAATCAGAAGATAGGGAGCGTCCATTATACGTAGCCAAGGTCAGCATGAGATGGCAGCCTAGCCAGGTCCTCCGGGGATTCTTAGCACCCTCTGCCTTCATGTCGCACTGGCAGCTGCCTTGGCCAGGTACATTCCAGCTGCCGGAGACTGAGGGACAAGATTTAAGTTGTGGAGTCATTTTGGAGGGGTTTGGCCATAACTCACCACGCTGGCCAAGCGGGTTGGTGTGTGTGGAATAGCATTTCCTCTAATCCCGATGGTATAGTTATACCGCTATTGGTGGTCGTCAGAGCCCTTTTAGTGGGATCAGGATGCACCACGAGAAGGCGGGGTTGACATTTGTCAAGGAGAGGCTGTGATGTTACGCATCACCTGACCTTACATCCCACATATATATATATATATATATATATATATATATATATATATATATATATATATATATATATATCATCATCATCATCATTGTCAACCATTATCAATCCACTGCTGGACGAAGGTCTCCCCAAGTTTCCTCCACAACGGTCTGTCTTGTGCCAGTCTCCTCCATGTCACCCCTGCATACTTTCGAATTTCATCCACCCATCTCCCATGTGGTCTTCTTCTTGGTCTTTTCCTGTCCCGTGGAATCCAATCTAAAATTTCAGCTGTCCATCGATGATCTGTCCTTCTGGCAGTATGTCCAGCCCATTGCCATTTCAGGGATTTAACTCTGATCATGATGTCTTCCACTCTTGTCATTTTTCGGATCCACGAGTTCCTCTTCTTATCTCTCCTGGTTACACCAAGCATGCACCTCTCCATACTTCTTTGAGTTGTCTGCAGCCTTTGTATGTCTCTTTTAGTTAAGGTCCACGTCTCTGCACCATACGTAAGCACTGGAAGGATGCATTGATCAAACACTTTTCTTTTAAGACATAATGGCATATTGCTCTTGAAAATTATGCTGTTTCTTCCAAAAGCTCTCCAGGCAAGTTTTGTCCGCCGATTAATTTCTTCATCAATGTGACCCTCACTTGATATCTGCTGTCCAAGATAAACGTACGTGTCTGTTATCTCCAGCTTTTCTCCATCAATCGATAAATTTTCATTTCTTGTAAAAGCATTGAACATCACTTTTGTCTTCTGAAAGTTCATTTTTAATCCCACTTCTTTACTCTTGTCAGCAAGTTCCTGGATCATACTCTGCAGCTCTGATGGGGTAGTTGCAAAAATGACTACGTCATCAGCAAAACGAAGGTGGGTTAGATAATCTCCATTAATCTTCATCCCCGTGTTTTCCCAGCTCAGCGAATAAATTACGTTCCATCCGTCCGCCGTCTGTCCGTCCTTCCAGAAGAATAAAAAAAATATATCCACCGATAGACAATCGATTTGCACGGAAATGATTTCTTTCTACTCAAGGACGCCTCACACTTATCCGATATGATAAAAAATTACGTTCCATCCGTCCTCCTTCTGTCTGTCCGTCCAGAAGAATAAAAAAATATCTCCTTCTCAAAAGATAAAAACAAACAAAAACGATTTTGTTCGCTTTATACAATATATATATATATATATATATATATATATATATATATATATATATACTTAAGAGCAAAACTGAAGACTAAGGAAAAACTTTAGAATTTAAAACGAAAGTTGCAAAATAACCTGAAGGTCAAAACGCGCAACGCAGCAGTTTTGAAAATTCAGAATTCACATTCTATTAAGAAGATACCTAAGCAAAAAATACATATATAATTTTGACTCACACTAAGTACAACATAGAAAAGGTTATGTATCTACCTGTGTGAGTAAAAGGAGAAAAGATAAAAAAATAAAATAAAACAACTGAATGTAGAAGGTGTCGAGAATACTGAGCCTTGGCTTTATCAAGGACCAGCAAAAACTCTGCATTTTCTCACTTCCACAAAGACCTAGTTGGAAATGGGTTTCTGCAAGGCCATAGATGCAAGTAACATTCCCACCTAAAATTGTTTTAAAAAATATATATATGTCATGTCCTCCGCAGAGTTGTATGACCTAGCACTAGTTAACAATTTCGCTTGCATCCATTAACCTTCCTGGCCCGACCCATGCTCTTCATCTGTTACTATTAAACAGAGAGAAGAAGATTAAAGAGAACTCAAGCTGTGAGAGTGACATAATAATTAGAAATAATTTTCAGCTATAACGAAATGCCAAGTTCGTTTGAGAGCGAATTTAAACCTGAAAATCAATGCAAAAGAAATCCAAATTTTTACATTGCAATTAAAAAAGGAAATATTAATTTTTAAAAAACAGATTTTTGAAAGAAAACTTGAGTCTAAAACCCCCTACTCTACAACTTATGACAGCACGAAAACGAGAATAAGTTAAAGACAATAATTAACTAAAGAAAACTTTGTGAAAGTTATATGACTTAAACAGTTAGTTGCATTATGTACAAAGTATTTCAGCAGTGCTTTAAGTGCATAATTAATTAGTTATTAAGAACTTAACTACTTTGAAAATACAGCGCATAGAAAAGGAACAAGCTTAGCCATCTTCTGTTCCTAGGTACCCCAAAAGACGCGCAAAGTTACAAAGAAAAGAAAGAGTTAAAACCCGCAAAAATGTTAACAGACAAGCCAGTGCCTAAAAGCTGAAAAGCTAAAAATCAACAGAGAAAAAGTACATGAAGTACAAACATTGAACTTATAAAACCTAAAACCCAAATACAAGGAAGAGAGCTTACCTCTTGTGTGACTAAACTTTCTCCTCACAATAGTAAAACATGGCTGACCTCTTCCGCCACTCCCTAGTCGCTGGGGGCAGTGAGGGTGGGGCTGATGGCCTCCTCATACAGAAAGAAACCAACTCGCGGAGATTTTAACCAGAGAAAAAAAAATATATAAACTTAAGACTGTGGATCTGTATGATATATATATATCATCATCATCATCATTGTCAACCATTATCAATCCACTGCTGGACGAAGGTCTCCCCAAGTTTCCTCCACAACGGTCTGTCTTGTGCCAGTCTCCTCCATGTCACCCCTGCATACTTTCGAATTTCATCCACCCATCTCCCATGTGGTCTTCTTCTGGGTCTTTTCCTGTCCTTTGGAATCCAATCTAAAATTTCAGCTGTCCATCGATGATCTGTCCTTCTGGCAGTATGTCCAGCCCATTGCCATTTCAGGGATTTAACTCTGATCATGATGTCTTCCACTCTTGTCATTTTTCGGATCCACGAGTTCCTCTTCTTATCTCTCCTGGTTACACCAAGCATGCACCTCTCCATGCTGCTTTGAGTTGTCTGCAGCCTTTGTATGTCTCTTTTAGTTAAGGTCCACGTCTCCGCACCATACGTAAGCACTGGAAGGATGCATTGATCAAACACTTTTCTTTTAAGACATAATGGCATATTGCTCTTGAAAATTATGCTGTTTCTTCCAAAAGCTCTCCAGGCAAGTTTTGTACGCCGATTAATTTCTTCATCAATGTGACCCTCACTTGATATCTGCTGTCCAAGATAAACGTACGTGTCTGTTATCTCCAGCTTTTCTCCATCAATCGATAAATCTTCATTTCTTGTAAAAGCATTGAACATCACTTTTGCCTTCTGAAAGTTCATTTTTAATCCCACTTCTTTACTCTTGTCAGCAAGTTCCTGGATCATACTCTGCAGCTCTGATGGGGTAGTTGCAAAAATGACTACGTCATCAGCAAAACGAAGGTGGGTTAGATAATCTCCATTAATCTTTATCCCCTTGTTTTCCCAGCTCAGTGACTGAAAAACACCCTCCAATGTGGCATTAAAGAGCTTCGGAGATATGGTGTCACCTTGTCTCACTCCCTTTCCAATTTTTACGTGTGTTGTATTTTCAAACAGCCTAATCTTTGCACTTGCATTTTCATAGATGTTATTAATAATATTAATGTATGCATCTTCAATACCGCAGGTTTTCAGAGCCATTGTAACTGCTGATGGTTTCACCGAATCAAAGGCTTTTTCATAATCGATAAAAGCCATGCACAATGGAAGTTCATATTCCCTCGCTCTTTCAATTAGTTCTCTCAGCACGTGGATATGATCTATTGTGCTGTAGCCACTCCTGAATCCAGCTTGTTCTCTCGGTTGAGCCATGTCCAGTGTTACCTTCAAGCGGTGTGAAAGAACTTTAGTGAAGATTTTATAAACCACTGATAGGAGGCTGATAGGTCTGTAGTTTCCGAGATCCTCAATGTCACCTTTCTTATGTAGCAGGATCATTGTAGCGGTGTTCCAATCCTCAGGAATCTTTCCTTCATTAAGGCATCGAGTGAAAATTTGGGCTAGTACTGTTTCGATTTCTCCACTTGCTTCTTGTATGATGTCTACAGTAATTCCATCTTCTCCTGGAGCTTTTCCTCGCTTCATGTTCTTGATTGCATGTGCAACTTCTGCTGGAAGGACTGGAGGAACTCTGGTACTGGTATCTTTCATGATGTCTGGAGTGCATATATCATCCCTTTCATATAATTTGGAGTAGAAATCTTTCACTCTTGTCAAAGTTTCGCCTCTATTTTTTGTTACAGAACCATCTTCTTTTCTCAGTGCCATAATCTGTTTTCTTCCTTACTGAGATGTCCCTTTGCTATCTTTAGGCTTTGGTTGTTTTCAATTGCTTTCCTCACTAGTTCACAGTTGAATTTCCTTACGTCTTCAGTGATACTTTTTCTTACTGTCTTGCATAGCTCTATATATTCCACTTTGGAAGTCACATCTTCTTTAGTTGTCCTCATCTCTCTTCTTTTTTGCATCAACATTTTGGTTTTTCCTGATAATTTGTTCACATGCAACTTGTTCTTAGATCCAGCTAATTTTGTTGCTGTTTCCATAAGAGCTTTGGTTACTTTTCTGTTAACTTCAAAGATGTCCACTTCTTCCGATGTTAGGCCTTCTAAAGCAGAGAACCTGTTCTTCAGTTATATATATATATATATATATATATATATATATCTTCTTTAGTTGTCCTCATCTCTCTTCTTTTTTGCATCAACATTTTCGTTTTTCCTGATAATTTATTTACATGCAACTTGTTCTTAGACCCAGCTAATTTTGTTGCTGTTTCCATAAGAGCTTTGGTTACTTTTCTGTTAACTTCAGAGATGTCCACTTCTTCTGATGTTAGGCCTTCTAAAGCAGAGAACCTGTTCTTCAGTTCCAACTTGAAGGTATTATGGTGTTTTTTAAGGTTGGTTATGTCGATAGATTTTGTTTGTCTTATGAGCTTGCCACGTTCAAGTTTAGTGTTGAGGTGCATCTTACATCTCACCAATCTATGGTCACTACCTGTGTTGAACTTCTTTAGCAGTGTGCTAAAGAAGTTCAACACAGGTAGTGACCATAGATTGGTGAGATGTAAGATGCACCTCAACACTAAACTTGAACGTGGCAAGCTCATAAGACAAACAAAATCTATCGACATAACCAACCTTAAAAAACACCATAATACCTTCAAGTTGGAACTGAAGAACAGGTTCTCTGCTTTAGAAGGCCTAACATCAGAAGAAGTGGACATCTCTGAAGTTAACAGAAAAGTAACCAAAGCTCTTATGGAAACAGCAACAAAATTAGCTGGGTCTAAGAACAAGTTGCATGTAAATAAATTATCAGGAAAACGAAAATGTTGATGCAAAAGAAGAGAGATGAGGACAACTAAAGAAGATGTGACTTCCAAAGTGGAATATATAGAGCTATGCAAGACAGTAAGAAAAAGTATCACTGAAGACGTAAGAAAATTTAACTGTGAACTAGTGAGGAAAGCAATTGAAAACAACCAAAGCCTAAAGATAGCAAAGGGACATCTCAGTAAAGGAAGAAAACAGATTATGGCACTGAGAAAAGAAGATGGTTCTGTAACAAGAAATAGAGGCGAAATTTTGACAAGAGTGAAAGATTTCTACTCCAAATTATATGAAAGGGATGATACATGCACTCCAGACATCATGAAAGATACCAGTACCAGAGTTCCTCCAGTCCTTCCAGCAGAAGTTGCACATGCAATCAAGAACATGAAGCGGGGAAAAGCTCCAGGAGAAGATGGAATTACTGTAGACATCATACAAGAAGCAAGTGGAGAAATCGAAACAGTACTCGCCCAAATTTTCACTCGATGCCTTAATGAAGGAAAGATTCCTGAGGATTGGAACACCGCTACAATGATCCTGCTACATAAGAAAGGTGACATTGAGGATCTCGGAAACTACAGACCTATCAGCCTCCTATCAGTAGTTTATAAAATCTTCACTAAAGTTCTTTCACACCGCTTGAAGGTAACACTGGACATGGCTCAACCGAGAGAACAAGCTGGATTCAGGAGTGGCTACAGCACAATAGATCATATCCACGTGCTGAGAGAACTAATTGAAAGAGCGAGGGAATATGAACTTCCACTGTGCATGGCTTTTATCGATTATGAAAAAGCCTTTGATTCGGTGAAACCATCAGCAGTTACAATGGCTCTGAAAACCTGCGGTATTGAAGATGCATACATTAATATTATTAATAACATCTATGAAAATGCAAGTGCAAAGATTAGGCTGTTTGAAAATACAATACACGTAAAAATTGGAAAGGGAGTGAGACAAGGTGACACCATATCTCCGAAGCTCTTTAATGCCACATTGGAGAGTGTTTTTCAGTCGCTGAGCTGGGAAAACAAGGGGATAAAGATTAATGGAGATTATCTAACCCACCTTCGTTTTGCTGATGACGTAGTCATTTTTGCAACTACCCCATCAGAGCTACAGAGTATGATCCAGGAACTTGCTGACAAGAGTAAAGAAGTGGGATTAAAAATGAACTTTCAGAAGACAAAAGTGATGTTCAATGCTTTTACAAGAAATGAAGATTTATCGATTGATGGAGAAAAGCTGCAGATAACAGACACATACATTTATCTTGGACAGCAGATATCAAGTGAGGGTCACATTGGTGAAGAAATTAATCGGCGTACAAAACTTGCCTGGAGAGCTTTTGGAAGAAACAGCATAATTTTCAAGAGCAATATGCCATTATGTCTTAAAAGAAAAGTGTTTGATCAATGCATCCTTCCAGTGCTTACGTATGGTGCAGAGACGTGGACCTTAGCTAAAAGAGACATACAAAGGCTGCAGACAACTCAAAGAAGCATGGAGAGGTGCATGCTTGGTGTAACCAGGAGAGATAAGAAGAGGAACACGTGGATCCGAAAATGACAAGAGTGGAAGACATCATGATCAGAGTTAAATCCCTGAAATGGCAATGGGCTGGACATACTGCCAGAAGAACAGACCATAGATGGACAGCCGAAATTTTAGATTGGATCCCAAGGGACATGAAAAGACCCAGAAGAAGACCACATGGGAGATGGGTGGATGAAATTCGAAAGTATGCAGGGGTGACATGGAGGAAACTGGCACAAGACAGACCGTTGTGGAGGAAACTTGGGGAGACCTTCGTCCAGCAGTGGATTGATAATGGTTGACAATGATGATGATGATGATGATATATATATATATATATATATATATATATATCAGAAGATAGGGATATATATATATATATATATATATATATATATATATATATATATTCTATTAAGAAGATACCTAAGCAAAAAATACATATATAATTTTGACTCACACCAAGTACAACATAGAAAAGGTTATGTATCTACCTGTATTTTATAATATTTCTCATGTATTCTGGAGAGTTAATTCTGCTCTTTCTGATCATACAGATCCACAGTCTTAAGTTTATATATATTTTTCTCTGGTTAAAATCTCCGCGAGTTGGTTTCTTTCTGTATGAGGAGGCCATCAGCCCCACCCTCACTGCCCCCAGTGACTAGGGAGTGGCGGAAGAGGTCAGCCATGTTTTACTATTGTGAGGAGAAAGTTTAGTCACACAAGAGGTAAGCTCTCTTCCTTGTATTTGGGTTTTAGGTTTTATAAGTTCAATGTTTGTACTTCATGTACTTTTTCTCTGTTGATTTTTAGCCTTTCAGCTTTTAGGCACTGGCTTGTCTGTTAACATTTTTGCGGGTTTTAACTCTTTCTTTTCTTTGTAACTTTGCGCGTCTTTTGGGGTACCTAGGAACAGAAGATGGCTAAGCTTGTTCCTTTTCTATGCGCTGTATTTTCAAAGTAGTTAAGTTCTTAATAACTAATTAATTATGCACTTAAAGCACTGCTGAAATACTTTGTACATAATGCAACTAACTGTTTAAGTCATATAACTTTCACAAAGTTTTCTTTAGTTAATTATTGTCTTTAACTTATTCTCGTTTTCGTGCTGTCATAAGTTGTAGAGTAGGGGGTTTTAGACTCAAGTTTTCTTTCAAGAATCTGTTTAAAAAAAAAAAAAAAAAAAAGTGGGACATCGTCGGGCTAAGTGAGGTAAAGGAGAAAAGGAGAAGATCTCATTGAACTGAAAAGTGGACATCTCTTCTACTATCGTGGGACAGATACTGGCAGAACAAGTGGTGTTGGATTTATAATAAACAAGGAGCTGAAGGATAAAGTTGTGGAAGTTGAAAGTTCCTCTGACAGAGCTGCACGACTCGTTATCCAACTCTCGAGAAGATACCAGGCTCAGATTATTCAAACTTATGCACCCACCACAAGTCATGCTGAAGAAGAAATTGAAGAATTTTATGAGGAAATTCGTGATCTAAATAATAAAGGTAAGCAGCACTTGAAGATAATTATGGGAGATTTCAATGCAAAAATAGGGCAACGGCAACAGAATGAAACTTCAGTAAGTAAATTCGGTCACGGCAACAGAAACCAGCGTGGAAATACTCTCGTAGAGTTTGCAGAGGCAGAAGGGTTTTTCATCTTGAACTCCTTTTTCAAGAAAAAGCCACACAGGAAATGGACATGGAGACATCCAAATGGGACGACAAGTGAAATTGATTTTATTATGTGTAACAAAAAATTCATCATAGAAGACTGCAGTGTGCTAAACAAGTTCAACACAGGCAGTGACCATAGATTGGTGAGATGTAAGATGCACCTCAACACTAAACTCGAACGTAGCAAGCTCATAAGACAAACAAAATGTATTGACATAACCAACCTTAAAAAACACCATAATACTTTCAAGTTGGAACTGAAGAACAAATTCTCTGCTTTAGAAGGCCTAACATCGGAAGAAGTGGATATTTCAGAAGTTAACAGAAAAGCAACCAAAGCTCTTATGGAAACAGCAACAAAATTAGCTGGGTCTAAGAACAAGTTGCATGTGAACAAATTATCAGGAAAAGCCAAAATGTTGATGCAAAAAAGAAGAGTGATGAGGACAACTAAAGAAGATGTGACTTCCAAAGTGGAATATATAGAGCTATGCAAGACAGTACGAAAAAGTATCACTGAAGACGTAAGGAAATTCAACTGTGAACTAGTAAGGAAAGCAATTGAAAACAACCAAAGCCTAAAGATAGCAAAGGGACATCTCAGTAAGGGGAAAAAACAGATTATGGCACTGAGAAAAGAAGATGGTTCTGTAACAAGAAATAGAGGAGAAATTTTGACAAGAGTGAAAGATTTCTACTCCAAATTATATGAAAGGGATGATACATGTACTCCAGACATCATGAAAGGTACCAGTACCAGAGTTCTTCCAGTCCTTCCAGCAGAAGATGCACATGCAATCAAGAACATGAAGCGGGGAAAAGCTCCAGGAGAAGATGGAATTACTATAGACATCATACAAGAAGCAAGTGGAGAAATCGAAACAGTACTCGCCCAAATTTTCACTCGATGCCTTAATGAAGGGAAAATTCCTGAGGATTGGAACATCGCTACAATGATCTTGCTACATAAAAAAGGTGACATTGAGGATCTCAGGAACTACAGACCTATCAGTGGTTTATAAAATCTTCACTAAAGTTCTTTCACACCGCTTGAAGGTGACACTGGACATGGCTCAACCGAGAGAACAAGCTGGATTCAGGAGTGGCTACAGCACAATAGATCATATCCACGTACTGAGAGAACTAATTGAAAGAGCGAGGGAATATGAGCTTCCATTGTGCATG
Source organism: Macrothele yani (assembly GCA_039090855.1). Classification (NCBI taxonomy): domain Eukaryota; kingdom Metazoa; phylum Arthropoda; class Arachnida; order Araneae; family Macrothelidae; genus Macrothele; species Macrothele yani. The sequence continues at coordinate 159,246,474 of CM077009.1, forward strand.
GTGGCTTTTATCGATTATGAAAAAGCCTTTGATTCGGTGAAACCATCAGCAGTTGCAATGGCTCTGAAATCCTGCGGTATTGAAGATGCATACATTAATATTATTAATAACATCTATGAAAATGCAAGTGCAAAGATTCGGCTGTTTGAAAATACAACACACATAAAAATTGGAAAAGGAGTGAGACAAGGTGACACCATATCTCCGAAGCTCTTTAATGCCTCATTGGAAAATGTCTTTCAATCACTGAACTGGGAAAACAAAGGGATAACGATTAATGGAGATTATCTAACCCACCTTCGTTTTGCTGATGACATAGTCATTTTTGCAACTACCCCATCAGAGCTACAGAGTATGATCCAGGGACTTGTTGACAAGAGTAAAGAAGTGGGATTAAAAATGAACTTTCAGAAGACAAAGGTGATGTTCAATGCTTTTACAAGAAATGAAGATTTATCGATTGATGGAGAAAAGCTGGAGATAACAGACACGTACGTTTATCTTGGACAGCAGATATCAAGTGAGGGTCACGTTGATGAAGAAATTAATCGGCGTACAAAACTTGCCTGGAGAGCTTTTGGAAGAAACAGCATAATTTTCAAGAGCAATATGCCATTATGTCTTAAAAGAAAAGTGTTTGATCAATGCATCCTTCCAGTGCTTACGTATGGTGCAGAGACGTGGACCTTAACTAAAAGAGACATACAAAGGCTGCAGACAACTCAAAGAAGCATGGAGAGGAGCATGCTTGGTGTAACCAGGAGAGATAAGATGAGGAACACGTGGATCCGAAAAATGACAAGAGTGGAAGACATCATGATCAGAGTTAAATCCCTGAAATGGCAATGGGCTGGACATACTGCCAGAAGGACAGACCATCGATGGACAGCCGAAATTTTAGATTGGATTCCAAGGGACAGGAAAAGACCCAGAAGAAGACCACATGGAAGATGGGTGGATGAAATTCGAAAGTATGCCGGAGTGACATGGAGGAGACTGGCACAAGACAGACCGTTGTGGAGGAAACTTGGGGAGACCTTCGTCCAGCAGTGGATTGATAATGGTTGACAATGATGATGATGATGATATATATATATATATATTGTATAAAGCGAACAAAATCGTTTTTGTTTGTTTTTATCTTTTGAGAAGGAGATATTTTTTTATTCTTCTGGACGGACAGACAGAAGGAGGACGGATGGAACGTAATTTTTTATCATATCGGATAAGTGTGAGGCGTCCTTGAGTAGAAAGAAATCATTTCCGTGCAAATCGATTGTCTATCGGTGGATATATTTTTTTTATTCTTCTGGAAGGACGGACAGACGGCGGACGGATGGAACGTAATTTTGTATTGTATCTGATAGGTGTGAGGCGTCCCTGAGTCGAAATAAATAATCTCCGTGCAAATCGGTTGTTTATCGGCGGAGATATTTTTTTTATTCTTCTGGAAGGACGGACAGACTGCGGACGGATGGAACGTAATTCTGCATCGTATCTCTTGGGTAATTCGTTCCTGAGTAGAAAGAGACCATTTGCTTGCGAATCGGTTACTTGTTAAGATACATGGTTTTTCGTGTGTGCGTAATAAGTCATTTCTGGACGGGCCGACAGACAGACGGTGGACGGATGGAAGGTAATTATGCATCGTATCTCATGGATGATTCGTTCCTGAGTAGAAAGGGACAATTTCCGTGCAAATCGGTTGTTTCTCGGTCGAGTTACGTGTTTTTATACTTCCGGACGGACGGAAGGAAAGACAGACTTGGGACGGACGAAACGTAATTTTATATTTTATCTGATAGGTGTGAAGCGTCGCTGAGTCGGAAGTAATAGTTTCCGTGCAAATCGGTTGTTTATTGGCGGAGATATTTTTTTATTCTTCTGGAAGGACGGACAGACGGCGGACGGATGGAACGTAATTCTGCATCGTATCTCTTGGGTAATTCGTTCCTGAGTAGAAAGAGACCATTTGCTTGCGAATCGGTTACTTGTTAAGATACATGGTTTTTCGTGTGTGCGTAATAAGTCATTTCTGGACGGGCCGACAGACAGACGGTGGACGGATGGAAGGTAATTATGCATCGTATCTCATGGATGATTCGTTCCTGAGTAGAAAGGGACAATTTCCGTGCAAATCGGTTGTTTCTCGGTCGAGTTACGTGTTTTTATACTTCCGGACGGACGGAAGGAAAGACAGACTTGGGACGGACGAAACGTAATTTTATATTTTATCTGATAGGTGTGAAGCGTCGCTGAGTCGGAAGTAATAGTTTCCGTGCAAATCGGTTGTTTATTGGCGGAGATATTTTTTTATTCTTCTGGAAGGACGGACAGACGGCGGACGGATGGAACGTAATTCTGCATCGTATCTCATGGGTAATTCGTTCCTGAGTAGAAAGAGACCGTTTGTGTGCAAATCTGTTGTTTCTCGGTCGAGTTATGTTTTTATGCTTCCGGACAGACTTGGGACGGACGGAACGTAACTTTGTATTGTATCTGATAGGTGTAAGGCGTCACTGAGTCGAAAGTAATAATTTCCGTGCAAATCGGATGTTTATCGGCGGAGATATTTTTTTATTCTTCTGGAAGGACGGACAGACGGCGGACGGACGGATGGAACGTAATTCTGCATCGTATCTCATGGATAATTCGTTCCTGAGTAGAAAGAGACCGTTTGTGTGCAAATCTGTTGTTTCTCGGTCGAGTTATGTTTTTATGCTTCCGGACAGACTTGGGACGGACGGAACGTAATTTTGTATTGTATCTGATAGGTTTGAGGCGTCGCTGAGTCGAAAGTAATTTCCGTGCAAATCGGTTGTTTATCGGCGGAGATTTTTTTATTCTTCTGGAAGGACGGACAGACGGCGGACGGATGGAATGTAATTCTGCATCGCATCTCAAAGGTAATTCGTTCCTGAGTCGAAAGAGACCATTTGTGTGCAAATCTGTTGTTTCTCGGTCCAGTTATGTGTTTTTATGCTTCCTGACGGACGGACGGAAAAACAGACTTGGTACGGATGGAACGTAATTTTGTAATGTATCTGATAGGTGCCAGGCGTCCCTAAGTCGAAGGAAATAATTGCCGTGCAAATGGGTTGTTTATCGGCGGAGATATTTTTTTATTCTTTCGGATGGACGGACAGACTTGGGACGGATGGAACGTAATTTTGTATTGTATCTGATAGGTGTGAGGCGTCGCTGAGTCGAAAGAAATAATTTCCATGCAAATCGGTTGTTTATCGGCTGATAATTTTTTTATTCCTTTGGACGGACGGACAGACAGACGGCGGCCGGATGAAACGCAATTCTGTTTCGTATCGCATGGGTAATTCGTTCCTGAGTAGAAAGAGACCATTTGCTTGCAAATCGGTTACTTACACGTCCTCCTGGGCAGTACTTTTGGCCGTAAAGCTGAGCTGCATCTGCCGGGGGATTTCAAAGGTGCCTGTATTAGGACATTTCCGTCAAAACGTCACTTCGTTTTTCTTTCCAAATTTTTATTAACAATAAGAAACGCAACAAAATCAGAACATGTGTGAAAACTGAATTTTGTACTAGCACATTTTTTGCAGAAATATTGAACATAGCTCATTACTGTACGCCGCCATGAATGGTCCCGCAGTTACCTAGTACTGTTGTCATAAAATATTCTCATTCAATGTTACTGGAATTTAAATTCTTTGAAGTCATAGCTTTCTTTACTTACGGGGGTATATTCAGAAAATGAGCTCCTCTTTTTAGAAAATGTTAGCAGCCTTTACCCTTAAACATCTCGGAAAACGATTATCGTTTCTTAAAATATTATATTCTGTATGCAAACAGCCAAAAGTTACATAAAAATGTTATAATTTTAGTCAAACTTTGGAGTAAAATAACTAGATTTCCTGAAGCAATCCTGGGGAGCATGCACGAAAAACTTTCTTGTACTCACGTTTAGAAAATAATAAACATTATAAAATAAGAGCCATACATCAAGAATAATTAACAGATTGGTTACACAATTTTAAATTGTGAAAGTGAGCTCAATTATTGGCAAAGGGCATAGAAAAAATACCCACAATTTTCCATTGCATTCAATGGTAAACATACATCCTAGGGGTCGCGAATCAGCGCCGATTCTGTGCAGGGGCAAGAATATGAACTTTTGCTTGTACATTAGCGATAGCGAACTGGCATAGCCTTGTATTATACGATTAATCGCAGAAAGTCATGACTTAGTCATGCGGCCGTTCGGCGCGCAGGAAGCGTGATCTTTACACGACGATGGCACTAAATTTCAATAAAGCTACGGCGGAAATTATTTAATAGTTATTTAAGAGGTGCATTTTCGGAAGCAATCACGCTATGGGTCTAAATTTTAACAGCCATTCTAAATAAAAAATAAATAATCTAATTTCTGTAAAGCTTTCAATTATTCATATCTAGTAAGGCAAGCATTGCTCACATTGCTTCTATGGACTGCACGCCCCTGGTGTTAAACCAGCCATTCCTATATACGACTTCATGGGAGCACGTGCGACGTTATCCGTAGTAAGAGAAGTTTGTTTACGTTTGCGCAGCGTTCCCAACAGTTCATTGAAGTTGCCAATAACTAGCAATGTTTCCTGCATCGCCGCCCCGGTGGCGCAGTGGTCTAAGCGATGGCCTCTGATCATTCGTCCGTAAGGGGTCCGGGTTCGAATCCCGGTGAAGAATGGGTGTTGTGTTTGTCTTACGGCACTGGCTCTTAACCTTCCCTGGAACCAGTGACCCTAAATTAGGGACGGGCGACTGCTTATAGCCCATTGAGTTGCTCACGGTGGTCGTTAAACCTCCAATTAAAAAAACAAACAAACAACAGATTCCTTTATCGAAACGTCACAGCACAAGCCTTTGGGACTACCTCTTCACGCTTCCTCTAGCCAAGGCTGAACTGGATCATTTTCATTCTGACAATTGCGTACCTATTTCAATTTTAGAAAAAACCCTCTGCTATATAAACTGATATTAAGTAAAATTGTACATATTTTCCTGTTTTTTTCTTGTAAATGTGTAGATTTGCGTTTTAAATTATTTTGTTGGAAAAATATTAGCACCTGGGAAAAGTGCGACGTACAGATTTTAGATTATGGAAATTAATGGCAAATGGAGCAGAAATTTCCTGTTTCAAATCCCTTTTAAAGATTTGTATCGTAACATTTACCTGTCAGTTCTATGCGTTAGGCCTACGGCAGCGACTCTTCACAGCATCGAACTCACAGGTAAATGTTACGATAAAAATATTTAAAAGACATATAAAATACAAAATTTTTCCATTCTCTAAAATCTGTACTAATATTTTTCTGACGAAATAATTTAAGACACTAATCTAAACATTTACCAAAATCTCATTCCTAGATCGTTGAAGAATGAAAGAGGAATGAGACTTACACATAAATTACACCAATTTCTACAGAAAAATTCTCTTGCCCAAGTACTACGAATTCAGAATACCAATATTTATCTGTTCATGTGAAAGTGAATATAAATAAAATCTGAAATGTAAATAATGATACAGAATCAGTTTGTTTATGCGAACTACGTCAATAGATGGCGCTGCGTCCCAACTCATCTTTTCTGTCCTGGCTGTTTTTGCTTAATGTTACAGCCTGGTAGGAACCAGGTGGCAAAAAGAAAAGTTCGGGCTTTGGAGAAATTTATAGTTCTGTCCAGACGTTTCTCACTTTGAACTGTTATCATCATATTATTATTAATTATTACCATTATTATTTTTATTGCTGACAAAAAGTTCACATTATTAACTTCTTATCAGAAAATGAATGGAGAAGTTTTTTTTGTGTTTTCTCTTGTTAATTTTCGTACTTTTTTTTTCCATTAAAATATTGAGCAGGAACAAGTCAACATTAGGATGAATTTCTGTCAGCAGGGTTTGGAAAAGAGGGATTTCTATCATTTTTGTTTACGTTAATAAAGTAAAACCGCAGTAAGATAAAAACTGCTCTACCCGCGAAGATAGTACCATTGAAGCATTATGAAGTCTATATTAAAAACTTTGAACGATACATTGGCTGACAATTGATGTAAAAAGCACATTGGTCTGGTGCAAAGCTAAATGATGGTGGAGATATCGAGGAATTGGAGTTCTATGAGTGGTATGTGAAATCCGAAATGCACTTGTTGTATTGCTACAGATCTTAAGACAATACAATTTTAGTGCCGGGGCTGCGGGCGCTGAAATGTCCACTTGTGCATTAAATTTTTTTAAAAGTGCAGAAAGGACAACCTTATCAAGATGCATGGAATTTTGAGAGAAAGGAAACACTGATCACAAGTATGTTATCAAGCCCTAGGCCCTAACCATATGCTGTTTGAAGTTATTAAAAAAAACCGCGCACTCGACATTTCCCTGCAGAACTAATTTGCTGGAGTTTCCCAGATGGTTGGCCAGTTTTTGGTGGATGAAAAGCCTCCCACTACAAGCTTCGGATATTAAAAAAAGATGACCCGTGATATTTCTTTAAAAAAAAAGAGAATAAAAAAAGATAAGTCGCATATAAATTTTACAGTTCACTCTTCATGAATGATTGGTTTGTGTTGGCTCATATCTGGGGTGGTACAATAGATATTAATGTACCCTCTCCAAAATTTGGGGGTACATTGTACCCCCGTAACCCTCCCCCGTTCCTACGCCGCTGGTTATACCTAAGGACGTTAGAATGAGATATCTGGAGGCTGCCGCCATGAAACGTTCGAGAAAGTTCAAACAAATATAGCGTCAATCGGGCAGTACTACTTTGCTTGTAGCATACTACCGTGAGCGTCAGCCATTAAAGTGTGGGAAAGCTGGTGGTTTCCAAGGTTATTGCAATGCCTGTTGTTTTCGCAGAATACCATTTTTCCGTAGCAAATATTTCTAATTGTATATCGTAAGTTGCCGCAAATGTGTGAGAAAATGCTGCTGAATTAAAATAATTCGTAATTATTTTGAGGCACTTACCCATTTCTATTTCAAACTCAAATTTATGATACGTCCGTGCAAGTTCAAAACAAATATAACGTTAAAATAAAAAAAGTCACTCTTTTATGAAGCATAATTCATTCCAGTTTGATATTACCACGATTGCTGCTATCCAAAACCACGCAACTCGAAAATGCACACAGATGAAGCTGCATTAGTATCATGTAAAAAAAATCAGTTTCCACAGTTACTTGCTCTGAACTTGCTTGTAAGAATGTACAAAAAGCACACAGCAATACCTAATTTCTTTTATATAAAAATAATTGAAAAAAAAAATGAGAAGTATGCAGTTTCGTAATCTACGGCAGTATACTAAACGCACTAACGGTAATACAAAGTTGTCCTCAGCGGCCTCTGGTGGCGTTAGAGAGAATCAAAAGTGCTTCCGTTTCTTTCAGAAAATTTGGCCCAAAATAACAGGCTTCTTTAACGATCCTCGTAGGACGGTAAAACCAAGGCTGAACTCGATCCTATCAGGCTGTAACATTAAGCAAAAACAGCGAGGACAGAAAAGATGAGTTGGGATGCAGCGCCATCTATTGACATTGTTCGCATTAACAAACTGATTCCGTATCATTATTTACATTTGAGATTTTATTTATATTCACTTTCACATTAACAGATGGATATTTGTATTCTGAATTCGTAGTACTTGGGCAAAAGAATTATTCTGTAGGAACTGGCGTAATTCATGAGTAAATCTCATTCCTCCTTTATTCTTCAACGATCTGGGGCCGAGATTTTGGTAAATGTGTAGATTGGCGTCTTAAATTATTTCGTCGGAAAAATGTTAATACCTGGAAAAAGTGCGACGTACAGATTTTAGAGTATGGAAATTAATGGCATATGCTGCAGAAATTTCGTATTTTAAATGTCTTTTAAAGATTTTTATCGTAACATTTACCTGCAAGTTCGATGCTGTGAAGAGACGCTGCCGTAGGCCTAACGTATCGAACGTACAGGTAAATGTTACGATAAAAATCTTTAAAAGATATTTGAAACAGAAAATTTCTGCACCGCCGCCCCGGTGGCGCAGTGGTCTAAGGCGCTGGCCTATGATCATTCGTCCGTAAGGGGTCGGGGTTCGAATCCCGGTCAGGCATGGATGTTGTGTTTGTCTTGCGGCACTGGCTCTCTCCCTTCCCTGGAACCAGTGACCCTAAATTAGGGACGGGCGACTGCTTATAACCCATTGAGTTGCTCACGGTGGTCGTTAAACCTCCAACCAAAAGAAATAAAGAAAATTTCTGCACCATTTGCCATTAATTTTCACAATCTAAAACCAGTATGTCGCACTTTTCTGAAGTACTAATATTTTTCCGACGAAATAATTTAAAACGCAAATCTACACATTTACCTACTATTTTACTTAATATGAGTTTATATAGCTGAGGTTTTTTTCTAAAGCTGAATTTGGTACGTAATTATCAGAATGAAAATGCTTACCACAAACAACAGTTGAAGGTAACTTGTCATTCAGAGCAAAATCCTGACGAGATATTTCTTTCAGCAACAGTTGCTTTAGGTTCTGATTTGAGGGAAACTCATGGAATGAAAATCCCACATTTTTCTTCTTATAAGATGTGCACATCGGCACACAGCAGTAAGCCATTTTGAAAATGGGTTGGATTTTGTTGTGAAAACAACAGTTTGGTTTTAAAACCAGAAGGATTTTTTAAAAGAAACAAGAAAAAACGACGAACATACACAATCCCGCAATTCAAACAACGCAGAAACTGAGGTGCTTATACCTTTGGACGCAGTGCCATCTAACGGCTGATATCGTCCCTAACGCCCACAGGCCAATCCCCAAAAGTCTATTGTCTTCAACGGTAACGTTACAGCCTGATAGGATCCAGTTCAGCCTTGGTAAAACCGTACAACTTATGATTGCAAATGGCGCCGCGCTGTAGGCAATGGCACTTAATCGCAGGTAAAAAAAAACATCCTTTCGTGCAATAAACACAAACAAAAAATACTAATGACGTCTGCTTAAAACTTCCTACTGTACATATCAATTATGAAAGCACCCAAATACAAGACTGGAAGAGGGAAATAAAACGCCTGCCCGGTCTTTTATCAGAAGGCCTTTTTTGGGAATTAAATTCTAAAAGTGTTCCGATAAAATTTTAAATATCTTGATGTAGTTTCATATTTGTGGTATTGTTCTCCAAAATTTGTTTTCACAGTATGTGTCAGTTATAAGTTGCTTTCCTTTTTTTTTTTTTTTTTTTCCTTCAATGGTAGTTTGTGCCGTTCTGTACTTACAAAGTGATAAAATCAGCAGTGCTTTTTTGCTCTGCATCCTAAAAGCTCTTAGCATGTGGTTAAGAAATTAAATTTTTTGAACACGTAAATGTACAAGGTTTGAATTTCAGAAAGTCTTTTTTTATTTAAATCATCGGAGGTTCTCTCTTTTACTGTCTTAAACTATTAGTGTGGCCATGAAGCAAATTTATAAAATCTAGAAGTTTGCCAGAATGGAGTCCAGAAGGAAACTTTTTCTGGAGAAACTACTGAATTGTAAAGAAAGTGAAGATAATGTATTACCCCTTTTTGATACAACAGAAGATCGTCAAGAATGTGAATACTTCCTCAATTTCACCAAAAATAGCTAGTTTTTCTAGACATATCCAGAGTTGCACAGCAATAAAAATTCGATCCAGTATGATGTGTGTGGAAAAAATTTAAACTGAAAAGCAATCTCCAGATGAATACACGTGAGAAAACACACCAGTGTGATGTATGCTCCAAGAAATTTGCTGACAAATGTAACCTATCCAAACATATGTTTCTTCATACTGGTGCAAACCTTCATCAATGTGGTATATGTTCCAAACAATTCACACGAAAAGGTAATCTTTTACTGCATGTGCTCGTTCATACTGGTGAAAAACCTCATCAGTGTGATGTATGTTCCAAACAATTCAGACTCAAAGCTCAGCTTTCTAAGCATATGCTTCTTCATGCAGGTAAGAAACCTCATCAATGTGATATATGCTGCAAGAAATTCACAGAGAGAGGTCACCTCTTCAAACATGTGCTTCTTCATACAGGTGAAAAACCTCATCAATGTGAGGTATGTTCCAAGCAATTCGCTGAGAAAGGTAGCCTTTCCAGACATATGGTTCTTCATACAGGTGAAAAACCTCATCAATGTGGTGTGTGCTTCAAGAAATTCACTGAGAAAGGTAGCCTTTCCAGACATCTGCTTCTTCATACAGGTGAAAAACCGCATCAATGTGGTGTGTGCTTCAAGAAATTCATAGAGAGAGGTCATCTTTCCAAACATCTGCTTCTTCATACAGGTGAAAAACCTCATCAATGTGATGTTTGCTCCAAGAAATTCACAGAGAGAGGTCACCTTTCCAAACATCTGCTTCTTCATACTGGTGAAAAACCTCATCAATGTGGTGTTTGCTCCAAGAAATTCACTGTGAAAAGTAGCCTTTCTAAACATCTGCTTCTCCATACCGGTGAAAAACCTCATCAATGTGATGTATGTTTGAAGCAATTCACTGAGAAAGGTAGCCTTTCCAGACATATGCTTCTTCATACAGGTGAAAAACCTCATCAATGTGGTGTGTGCTTCAAGAAATTCAAAGAGAGAGGTCATCTTTCCAAACATCTGCTTCTTCATAAAGGTGAAAAACCTCATCAATGTGATGAATGTTCCAAGAAATTCACAGAGAAAGGTAGCCTTTCCAGACATATGCTTCTTCATACTGGTGAAAAACCTCATCAATGTAATGTATGCTCCAAACAATTTACACAGAGGGGTCACCTTTTTAAGCACATGCTTCTTCATACCAGTGAAAAACCTCATCAATGTGAATAATATTCAAAGCAATCAGTGGCATAGGAACAGGGGGGGCTACAGGGGTACAATGTACCCCCAAATTTTGGAGAGGGGTACATTAATATCTACAGTACCCCCCCCCCCCCAGATATGAGCAAACACAAACCAATCATTCATAAAGAGTGAACTGTAAAATTTACATGCTACTTATTTTTTTTTATTCTCTTTTTTTCAAAGAAATATCACGGGTCATCTGGTTTTTTTTATATCCGAAGCTTGTAGTCGGAGGCTTTTCATCCACCAAAAACTGGCCAACCATCTGGGAAACTCCAGCAAATTAGTTCTGCAGGGAAACGAGTTCAAACGACTGCCAGCTTGAGCAGAAGAAAGGCACCGATATTATGACACCTGTCAGTCACCTACAGCTAATGACATTGCGATGGGTTGAAACGGAGTATCGAACTGTGCGGCATCTTTCTTCATCGATATTAATGATGCGAATACTTATTGATGAGTAAGATATCACCTTTAACTGTCCTAAAAGATAAAATATTTGTATGATGAACTACAAGGATAGATCCAAAAAAAAAAAAAAAGAAAAAAAAAAAAGATTACAAGCAGCAGCATTGGAAAAGTAATTAGTGTGGAGGGTACATTTGTTGCCCAGAGTGGAGACAGAGGGCGCTAGTTGTCTGACAGCGGTTGTTTGGGAAGTTAGTGCAAGTTCGCAGATGCGCGAGAGCGATTGAAATGGCAAGACGTTTGGAAAAGTGGTCCCGCTTGGAGGTGCGTGCCGTAATTCGGTTCTTATGGGCAAAGAATGCGTCCGCATCTGCAATTCACAGTCAAATAGTGGAAGTTTAGGGTGAAGAAGCAATCGGCTAACTACATGTAGCGAAATGGTGTCGCTCTTTTCAATCGGGCAGAGAGGATGTGGAAAACCATAACAGGGCAGCGAGCGGCCGTCCAAGTTCATCAACGACAGAAATCAACACGGCACGAGTTGATGAAATGATTCAAAATGATCAACCAGTAACTGTGCGTGCAATGGTGTCGGGGCTGGGACTCAGCTATGGTACCGTTCAGCGTATCGTTTCTGATGTTTTGGGATATTCCAAGGTTCGTGCCCGCTGGGTACCACGAGCGTTATCCGAGGAGCAGAAAGCCACACGAATGATGTGCAGTCTCACGTTTCTGCAGCGTTACCATGCCGACGGCCAGCAGTTCATTGATCGCATCATTACTGGGGACAAAACTTGGCTTCATCACTTCGTCCCCACAACCAAAAGAGCCAGTATGGAGTGGAAACACGCTGGATCACCAACGGAAAAGAAGTTTAAGGTTACACCCTCTGCCGGTAAAGTTATGGCAACCATATTCTGGGATGCATGCGGCGTTATCCTTATCGAGTATCTGGAGCGTGGCCATACCGTTAATGCCGATCGTTATTGTTCCACTTTGACAAGGTTACGTGAAGCCATTCGACGCAAACGGCCTGGCATGTTGAGTGATGGTGTCATCTTCCTGCATGACAATGCCAGGCCCCATACTGCACGCGAAACTCAAGAATTGCTGCAAAAGTTCAAGTGGGAAGTCTGGAGCCACCCCCCATACAGCCCAGATTTGGCACCCAGTGACTACTTCCTTTTTCCGAAATTGAAGGAACACTTATCTGGAAGAAGGTTCTCTTCCGACAGTGATGTGAAAACAGCTGTGAAGAACTGTATCAATGGGCAGGGACGTCAAACAAGTTGGTCATGCGTTCCAATAAATGCCTGAACAGATTTGGTGATTATGTGGAAAAATGATTGGCAAGTATGCCTCATAATTCCTTTTTAAATTTTCTGTCTATTGTTAAGCAATCATTTTTTATGACCCTTGTAACCTTTTTTTTTTTTGGATCTATCCTCGTATTATGCCCTTGCTAGCAGCAACAAATAGGTTTGCGTTTTAGAGCACGTCAGTAATCGCATAAAACAAAATTCACTAACTACTAATGAAGTGCAAGGTTTTTGTTAATAACTTCAAACTGCATATGGTAGGGCTAGGGCTTGATAACATACTTGTGATCAGTGTTTCTTTTCTCTTAAAATTCCATGCATCTTGACCAGGTCGTCCTTTCTGCACTTTTAAAAAAAAAAATTAATGCACAAGTGGACATTTCAGCGCCCACAGCCCCAGCACTAAAATTGTTTTCTGTTTTAAGATCTGTAGCAATCCAACAAGTGCATGCATTACGGATTTCACATACCACTCGTAGAACTCCAATTCCTCGATATCTCCACCATCATTTAGCTTTGCACCAGACCAATGTGCTTTTTACATCAATTGTCAGCCTATGTATCGTTCAAAGTTTTTAATATAGACTTCATAATGCTTCAATGGTACTATCTTCGCGGGTAGAGCAGTTTTTATCTTACTGCGGTTTTACTTTATTAACGTAAACAAAAATGATAAGAAATTTAATTTGTTCTTGTTAAGAGTTAAATAACATTTCCTGAGAAATCCCTCTTTTTCCAAACCCTGCTGACAGAAATTCATCCTAATGTTGACTTGTCCCTGCTCAATATTTTAATGGAAAAAAAAAGTACAAAAATTAACAAGAGAGAACACACAAAAAAAAAAAAAAAAAAATTGGCTGTGGGTAGCCTAGTGGGCAACGTTCGCGACTGCCTCAGGTTCGATCCCACGCAGGTACGAAGGCTCGATCCACTAAATACCTGCCGTACGTCGGACGGGCACGTTAAGCCAGCTGACCCCGGGTACTGGCCCCTCGGTAATAAATAAGGGCGTCTTCCTCCCCCTTTCTACTTCGCTTCCGTGTCACTTTCCTATCGGGCGCTCTAGCCCAAATCTCCTAGTTTCCTGTTTCTAAGGGTTAAAGACCTGGGGTCAGACACTCCCTTCCTAAAATCCTCTACATATAATCATGATCACACACACACAAAAAAAAAAACTCCATTCTTTTCTGATAAGAAATTAATAACAATGTTCATTTGGATGAATTCCTGATCAGTATACATATTTTATAAAAACTCTAATATACTACCCCCCCAAAAAAATCGGAGGGGTCATCCATAGATGGCTTAATCCTTGAGATGTAAGGTTCATGAGCTTGTACCCCCTAAATCAAAAGCGTTCGAACACCACTGAAAGCAATTCACTGAGAAATGTAGCCTTTCCAAACATATGCTTCTCATGCTGGTGCAAAACCTAACATCATCATTGTGATGTATGCTACAAGAAATTCACCGAAAAAGGTAATCTTTCTAAACATATGCTTTTTCATACAAAATAAATTGAAATACTGATGTATGCTTGAACATATTTTTAAAATAGAAAATTTTCTGGAGCATATGTACTCTGATAAATTCCTTGAACACTGAGGAATTTGCATCTTAAAGGTTCCAAATAGAAATATATATTTTTACATAATATGCTTTAGCAATTCAAATTTAGCTATAGAATCTCAGAGATATCTGCTGTATGTTAAGTTAGTGCATGAATGCTATAACAAAGTTAGATATTCCTTTGCAACAATTATTTTCATTGTTTCTTAGGTCATGGCCCCCAAACATGCACACTGTTTTTACATCAAGTATAAACAGCAACAAAATTAGCTGGGTCTAAGAACAAGTTGCATGTGAACAAATTATCAGGAAAAACCAAAATGTTGATGCAAAAAGAAGAGAGATGAGGACAACTAAAGAAGATGTGACTTCCAAAGTGGAATATATAGAGCTATGCAAGACAGTAAGAAAAAGTATCACTGAAGACGTAAGAAAATTCAACTGTGAACTAGTGAGGAAAGCAATTGAAAACAACCAAAGCCTAAAGATAGCAAAGGGACATCTCAGTAAGGGAAGAAAACAGATTATGGCACTGAGAAAAGAAGATGGTTCTGTAACAAGAAATAGAGGCGAAATTTTGACAAGAGTGAAAGATTTCTACTCCAAATTATATGAAAGGGATGATATATGCACTCCAGACATCATGAAAGATACCAGTACCAGAGTTCCTCCAGTCCTTCCAGCAGAAGTTGCACATGCAATCAAGAACATGAAGCGAGGAAAAGCTCCAGGAGAAGATGGAATTACTGTAGACATCATACAAGAAGCAAGTGGAGAAATCGAAACAGTACTCGCCCAAATTTTCACTCGATGCCTTAATGAAGGAAAGATTCCTGAGGATTGGAACACCGCTACAATGATCCTGCTACATAAGAAAGGTGACATTGAGGATCTCGGAAACTACAGACCTATCAGCCTCCTATCAGTAGTTTATAAAATCTTCACTAAAGTTCTTTCACACCGCTTGAAGGTAACACTGGACATGGCTCAACCGAGAGAACAAGCTGGATTCAGGAGTGGCTACAGCACAATAGATCATATCCACGTGCTGAGAGAACTAATTGAAAGAGCAAGGGAATATGAGCTTCCATTGTGCATGGCTTTTATCGATTATGAAAAAGCCTTTGATTCGGTGAAACCATCAGCAGTTACAATGGCTCTGAAAACCTGTGGTATTGAAGATGCATACATTAATATTATTAATAACATCTATGAAAATGCAAGTGCAAAGATTAGGCTGTTTGAAAATACAACACACGTAAAAATTGGAAAGGGAGTGAGACAAGGCGACACCATATCTCCGAAGCTCTTTAATGCCACATTGGAGGGTGTTTTTCAGTCGCTGAGCTGGGAAAACAAGGGGATAAAGATTAATGGAGATTATCTAACCCACCTTCGTTTTGCTGATGACGTAGTCATTTTTGCAACTACCCCATCAGAGCTGCAGAGTATGATCCAGGAACTTGCTGACAAGAGTAAAGAAGTAGGATTAAAAATGAACTTTCAGAAGACAAAAGTGATGTTCAATGCTTTTACAAGAAATGAAGATTTATCGATTGATGGAGAAAAGCTGGAGATAACAGATACGTACGTTTATCTTGGACAGCAGATATCAAGTGAGGGTCACATTGATGAAGAAATTAATCGGCGTACAAAACTTGCGTGGAGAGCTTTTGGAAGAAACAGCATAATTTTCAAGAGCAATATGCCATTATGTCTTAAAAGAAAAGTGTTTGATCAATGCATCCTTCCGGTGCTTACGTATGGTGCAGAGACGTGGACCTTAACTAAAAGAGACATACAAAGGCTGCAGACAACTCAAAGAAGCATGGAGAGGTGCATACTTGGTGTAACCAGGAGAGATTAGAAGAGGAACTCGTGGATCCGAAAAATGACAAGAGTGGAAGACATCATGATCAGAGTTAAATCCCTGAAATGGCAATGGGCTGGACATACTGCCAGAAGGACAGATCATCGATGGACAGCCGAAATTTTAGATTGGATTCCAAGGGACAGGAAAAGACCCAGAAGAAGACCACATGGGAGATGGGTGGATGAAATTCGAAAGTATGCAGGGGTGACATGGAGGAGACTGGCACAAGACAGACCGTTGTGGAGGAAACTTGGGGAGACCTTCGTCCAGCAGTGGATTGATAATGGTTGACAATGATGATGATGATGATATTGTGCCTATATTACAGATTTCACAGCAAAACGAGTGTACATTTATTAAACGTTAGGTCATTTAAAATTGTGGCTTATTTGTTCTATGTGTTTACTTATTTAGAGTTTTACAGTCTAATTGAAAAGGAAAGGTTAATAGTTTAAAGGTTTATGTTTAACAGCATGCTTCTGAATATCTGGCTTAAAATGCAAGATTTTAAGTTGCAGCTCTGACTTCATGTTATGTCTGTTCTTGTATTTATTATTTCTATGGTCAAAAACCTGAAAGTGTAAATTCACACAGGTATAGGGGTATCAAGTATTTTATCGCTTTTCCAGGAACATAATGCAAATTGCACCAAATCTCTGAGAAACCACTCAAGAAATTATCTTCAAACAGTAATTGAAATTATAATTATTTCCAAATTATGGATTTTTTCTAATGAAAATAAGGAATTAATATCTAAAATTTTTGGGTAGCACCCCTACCCTTCCTCAGGACTACAACTATAGTTTGAGGAATTGCAAGATAATTCAAGGAGCCCAGCTATTTCATTGGGTGGCAATTGAGTTTCTCTGAGACTGTTTTTCATCCAAATTTTCATTTCATCGGAAGATAGGAAAGTCTTTTAAGTAAGCCACCAATGACTTCAGGTGTTCCTTTATGTACTCAACAATTTTAGAACATTTTGCCATTGAAGTCGTTAAGAGAGATATAATATTTGTTGTTAATAATGTGCGGAGTCCAGTTCTTTGATTTTTTTTTTTAATTTGTCTTCTCTCACTTCTGCGGAAAAGGGAAAGTTACACTGGAGCCTTAAATTGAGTGCATTTAAGAAGATGAAAATATCTGCTAAATTAGAGGAGGTAGAAAGAATAGAAGTCACACAATCTTTTAACTCAAATTTGAAAGAACAGCACCACTTCATCGTATAGCTCAAACAGATAAGTCAGAAGTCTACTTCTGGACAACCACTGTATTCAGGGTAACAGCAAGTTTTTATAATCATACCCCAGCATGTGAAGATGCTGTTGTGAGATTGAGACAAAAAAGTTACAATTTTCACTGATTTATGTTAAACAGATTTAATGGTTTATGGCATGTTGTGTATAGCCAGTGCTTCTCAGTGAATGATGCAATGTGTCCACTTAGCATAGTGTGATACTGACAGAATTCACAAAACAAACTCCATGTACATTGGTTTAGTACTATCCATACAGACACCAACAT
The DNA here is from genome assembly GCA_039090855.1 of Macrothele yani. Taxonomy (NCBI): domain Eukaryota; kingdom Metazoa; phylum Arthropoda; class Arachnida; order Araneae; family Macrothelidae; genus Macrothele; species Macrothele yani. The sequence goes on from CM077009.1 coordinate 159,264,017, forward strand.
CTGAACATATTTAGCCCATTCGCTTTTATTTTGGAGAACAGAACTTCAAAGAAAGTTTCTGCATTTGTGTACAAGTGCAAATTTATACAAAACAATAAGTCATCTCATATCTATGGAATGCCACTAAATTAGCATTGACTGCAATGCCAGTTCTGTGTTCCAATCGAAACACTGTGATTTATTCCACATTTCCCAACATCTCAACAATTCTTTATCAGTTCTGTCAGACATGATATTGCACACAGGCCGTTTAGAATATTAATTACCCATTGTAATATTTGTGGGATGTAAGGTCAGGTGATGTGCAACATCACAGCCTCTCCTTTACAAATGTCAACCCTTCCTTCTCGTGGTGCATCCTGTTCCCACTAAAGGGGCTCTGACGACTGCCAAATAGCGGTATAACTGTACCATCGGGATTAGAGGAAATTATATCCCACACTCACCAAGCCGCTTGGCCAGCGTGGTGAGTTATGGCTAAACCTCTGCAAAATGACTCCACAACTTAAATCTTGGCCGTCAGTCTCCGGCAGCTGGAATGAACCTGGCCAAGGCAGCGGCCAGTGCGACATGAAGGCAGAAGGTGCTAAGAATCACCGGAGGACTGGACTAGGCTGCCATATGATGCTGACCTTGGCTATGTATAACGGACGCTCCCTATCTTCTGATTCAAGGCTCCTTGAATTGGAAGAAGAACTACAAAGGATCAAGTGGGACATCGTTGGGCTAAGTGAGGTAAGGAGTAAAGGAGAAGATCTCATTGAACTGAAAATTGGACATCTCTTCTATTATCGTGGGACAGATATACTGGCAGAACTAGTGGTGTTGGATTTATAATAAACAAGAAACTGAAGGATAAAGTTGTAGAAGTTGAAATTTCCTCTGACAGAGCTGCACGACTCGTTATCCAACTCTCGAGAAGATACCAGGCTCACATTATTCAAGCTTATGCACCCACTACAAGTCATCCTGAAGAAGAGATTAAAGAATTTTATGAGAAAATTCATCATCTAAATAATAAAGGCAAGCAGCAGTTGAAGATCATTATGGGAGATTTCAATGCAAAAATAGGGCAACGGCAACAGAATTAAACTCCAGTAGGTAAATTCGGTCATGGAAACAAAATCCAGCGTGGAAATACTCTCATACAATTTGCAGGGCAGAAGGATTTTTCATCATGAACTCCTTTTTAAAAAAAAAGCTGCAAAGGAAATGGACATGGAAGCGTCCCTATGGATGGACAAGTGAAATTGATTTTATTATGTGTAACAAGAAATTTGTCATGGAAGACTGCAGTGTGCTAAACAAGTTCAACACAGGTAGTGACCATAGAATGGTAAGATGCATCTTAATGCTAAACTCGAGCATAGCAAGCTCATAAAACAAACAAAGTGTATTGACAAGACCAACCTTAAAAAGCATCATAATACCTTCAAATTGGAACTGTGGAACATATTCTCTGCTCTAGTAGGTCTAACATCAGAAGAAGTGGACATCTCTGAAGTTAACAGAAAACTAACCAAGGGTCTTATGGAAACAGCAACAAAAATAGCTGGTACTAAGAACAAGTTGCATATGAACAAATTATCAGGAAAACCCAAAATTCTGATGCAAAAAACAAGAGAGGTGAGGACAACTAAAGGAGATGTGACTTCCAAAGTGGAATATATAGAGGTATGCAAGACAGTACGAAAAAGTATCACTGAAGATGTAAGGAAATTCAACTGTGAACTAGTGAGGAAAGCAATTAAAAACAACCAAAGCTTGCAGAGAGGAAAGGGACATCTGAGTAAGGGAAGAAAACAGATTATGGCTCTGAGAAAAGAAGATGGTTCTGTAACAAGAAATAGAGGTGAAATTTTGACAAGAGTGAAAGATTTCTACTCAAAACTGTATGAAAGGGAAGTTACATGTACTCCAGACATTAAGAAAGGTACCAGAGTTCTTCTAGTCCTCCCAGCAGAAGTTGCACAGGCAATCAAGAACATGAAATGGGGAAAAGCTCCAGGTGAAGATGGAATTACCATAGACATCATACAAGAAGCAAGTGGAGAAATTGAAATAGCACTTTCCCAACTTTTCACTTGATGCCTTAATGAAGGGAAGATTCCTGAGGATTGGAACATTGCTACAATGATCCTGCTACATAAAAAAGGTGACATTGAGGATCTCAGGAACTACAGACCTATCAGCCTCCTATCAGTGGTTTATAAAATCTTCATACCGCTTGAAGTTGACAATGGACATGGCTCAACCAAGAGAACAAGCTGGATTCAGGAGTGGCTACAGCACATTATCATCATATGTACGTACTGAGAGAACTAATTGAAAGAGCAAGGGAATATGAACTTCCATTATGCATGGCTTTTATCGATTATGAAAAAGCCTTTGATTCGGTGAAACCATCAGCAGTTACAATGGCTTTGAAATCCTGTGGTATTGAAGATGCATACATTAATATTATTCATAACATCTATGAAAATGCAAGTGCAAAGATTCGGCTATTTGAGAATACAGCACCCATAAAAATTGGAAAGGGAGAGTGAGACAAGGTGACACTATATCTCCCAAACTCTTTAATGCCGCATTAGAAAATGTCTTTCAATCACTGAACTGGGGACACAAAGGGATAAATATTAATGGAGATTATCTAACTCACCTTCGTTTTGTTGATGACGTAGTCATTTGTGCAACTACCCCATCAGAGCTGCAGGGTATGATCCAGGAACTTGCTGACAAGAGTAAAGAAGTGGAATTAAAAATGAACTTTCAGAAGACAAAAGTGATGTACAATGCTTTTGCAGGAAATGAAGATTTATCGATTGATGGAGAAAAGCTGGAGATAACAGATACATACATTTATCTTGGACAGCAGATATCAAGTGAGGGTCACATTGATGAAGAAATTAATCGGCATATAAAACTTTCGTGGAGAGCTTTTGAAAGAAACAGCATAATTTTCAAGAGCAGTATACCATTATGTCTTAAAAGAAAAGTGTTTGATCAATGCATACTTCCACTGCTTACATATGGTGCAGAGACGAGACATACAAAGACTGCAGACAACTCAAGGTAGCATGGAGAGATGCATGCTTGGTATAACCAGGAGAGATAAGAAGAGGAACTTGTGGATCAGAAAAATGACAAGAGTGGAAGACATCATAATCAGAGTAAAATCCCTGAAATGGCAATGGGCTGGACACTGGACATATTGCCAGAAGGACAGACCATCGTTGGACAGCTGCAATGTTAGACTGGATTCCGAGGGACAGGAAAGGTCCACATGGGAGATGGGCAGATGAAATTCGAAAGTATGTGGGAGTAACATGGAGGAGACTGGCACAAGACAGACCGTTGTGGAAGAAATTTGGGGAGACCTTCGTCCAGCAATGGATTGATAATGGTTGACAATGATGATGATGATAATATTTGTCAACATGTTAGCTCTAGGAAGAGTTGCACCTTACCCACTGGTTTGAGGTTGCCCTCATTTTTAGCGAAAATTAAGTTACGTTCTACGAAGCCGAAACATTTCTTTGTGAGAACCAAACCAGTGTTCTTAAACCACCTTTTTTTAAATTCTGGAGTATAATTTGTTAACAAAATTCTACTGGTTTGTAAATTGCATATCATTATGTTTAATTTCAACATGTGTTTGCAATTTGGAGTGCTTCATGCATTCAATTCAGAGATCTTAATCACAAACAACCCACTGGTTTTCCTCACCATCTGTGTCCATAACCATAAACCTAACCTCTGAATATTTACAGACCCATGTTCATTGGTAGGGCAATTGGTAATGAACACGATTTGGTAAATGTGTACTTTTAGAGTCCTAAATTATTTCGTCGGAAAAATTGAACTGTGTGAGAAAAGTGCGATGTACAATTTTTTAAGCATGCAAAATAATGGAGAAAGGTGGAAAAATATAGTATTTTTAGGTAAAAGGAAAGACTTTTTCCGAAGTGTTTACCTGGGAGTGCGATGGTTTAGAAGAGAACGGCCTAGGACAACGGAGCAGCGACAGCGTCAAGGTGGAGTCAGGTGAATGAAAGCTTCGTTGAGAAGGGCAAGTAACGGGCGGAAGAATACAGAAGGAAGCGGTTGAGCAGTACATAGTCATCGAAGCATCTTGTAGGAATACGCGGAAGGAAAGAGGTCGGTGTTACGCAGCATTGTAAGTTTTTTTTTTTTTTTTTTTTTAAGGGTAATTTCGAGAAAGCGTAAGAACATAATCGTCAGTCTCCACACTGCATTTTGGATTTTGTCAGGGCTTAAAATTTCATTATCCACCACAATGCAAGAAACTGTAGGCCTCCCTGTCATAGCAGGATATCTGAATTGAAAAAAATTGTTTATTTTGAAAAAATATCCGTTTCACGAGGAAAAAATGTGAACTACGATGTACAGAATAACAGCAGAACTACAAATGAAATGCTTCAAGAAATCACCTTCCCCTGCCTATCTTCCAAACCATAACCGAAACTTTAGGTTCAACCGTAAGCAAAACTTCTGTCATACATAAATTCATTTACATTCCTTAATTTTTTCCATTCGGAACACATTGTGAAACTAATAATAACTACATTCCGCACATATCTTTCTCAAAACTTAATAATAATGGTTTGAACTACTTCTACTAGAGCACGATTACACGACGCAACACACCCCACTGCTGTTGTATTCTTTCCGCGCATTCACTACCAACTCGTACTCCGTTCCGACGCACGGAACCTTCACGTGGTGGCCGTTAGCATCGTTTCAGCCTCCCGCACCAACTGCTGCAAACGATCATACTCACAGATTAATACTTCGGAAAAATTCTTTCCTTTTTATCTAAAAGTACTATATTTTTGCACCTTTCCCTATTATTTTGTATGCTTTAAAGATTGTACATCACATTTTTCCGACGAAATAATTTAAGTAATTAATGACTTCATGGCTTCCTCTTATTACTTTCAGTATTATAAATATTTACCGGGAATTATCGTGGATAAATTTATTAAGGTACATTACCTCTCAAATTTTCGGTCTAAACACTAGATCTTCGTCAGGAGTTCTTGTCTCCTTCTACTTCCACAGGTCTGGTGACCAAGCCTGATGGATTTTCCACCCAGCATGGTCATTTACAAGACACAAGATGGCAACATCAATGACCATACTGGGTGGAAAATCCATCAGGCTTGGTCACTAGACCTGTGGAAGTAGAAGGAAGCAAGAACTCCTGACGAAGATCTAGTGTTTAGATCGAAAATTTGAGAGGTGATGTACGTTAATAAATTTATCCTCGATAATTCCCGTTAAATATTTATAATACTGGAAATAATTTAGGAAGCTAAGGTACACATTTATCCATGATTTCAGCCACAGATCAATTTCAAAATGACACGCAGAAATCACAGGAAGTTAATATGTAGTATAATTTTAACGTAGGTCCAAAATATTCAGGGGAATCCATAATGACCCACAAATGATGTACATTTCCCTTATAAAGGCTGCTAATAATACTTCTAGTGCTTGTTGTTGATGCAGGATTGAATGAGGTGAGGAGGAGGAAAGATCAAGTGACACTAGTGGAGCATAAGCATTTCAGCCTTGACAGTTCCACCTGCACTCTCCCGCTCAATGGCAGAAACAGTCTGCTTCTACAGAGTGTATACTAAGGTAGAGATTGTACCTGTCTGATCTTAAATCTTTCAATCATTAAAAGAACAGAGATCTGAAGTTTAATAACATTAGTTCATGGAATTATTTTATTTTTAAACCCCCCAACCGTTAGAAAAATGCCTAAACTTATTTTTAATACCTTTTTTAAAAAATGTTCGGTGCTTGCAGACCACAGATTGTGAAGCACTGCTTTAAAAGACCGTCACACCCTTTTTTACAAATCCTATGTAACCCAAGGCACATTTATTTTTGCATTTTACTTTGTGTTGCTAATTAAATAGACATATCTGACAGTGAAAATATCATTTTACATTTTTTTCATAAAATATATGTGGTGCATAGCCTACAACTTCTGGAAATCTAGTGGGTGTCTGAGCTATTTACGTACTACCAATCTGTATATATAAATCTACAGCGTAATGTTCATCATGTGCCAATTAGGAATATAATTTAATCAGCAATAAGTTTTAAAAATTGGAATACAGATACAGAGACTTCAACTTCTACAGATTCTCCATAGTCACTACGGAAGTCGTCGGTTCCCTATGGGTTACAGAAAGCAGGTGATATACCACGGGAATCAAAGATCTCAGTGAAGTAACCATTTTAACGAAGTGCGTAAAGTTAATTTTTGTGTTTTCCAGATTATCACATTCATTCAACAATTTGGATTGTGTTTCTTGGGTGTTTTCGATATCGTCGCATTTTCTTCCATGATATTTCAATATTTTTGGATGTTTAAGCATCTCTGGTCACATGCAGAGTTATCACGGTCCACGGAATCATGGAATTGCCGCCCCGGTGGCGCAGTGGTCTAAGCGATGGCCTCTGATCATTCGTCCGAAGGGGTCCGGGTTCGAATCCCGGTAAGGCATAAATGTTGTGTTTGTCTTTCGGCACTGGCTCTCTCCCTTCCCTGGAACCAGTGACCCTAAATTAGGGACGGGCGACTGCTTATAGCCCATTGAGTTGCTCACGGTGGTCGTTAAACCTCCAATCAAAAAAAAAAAATCATGGAATGAATTTTCAGTTCTTTTTCCCGATCTTGGAAAGTCCTTAATTTTTTTCAGATTTCTCCTTGATTTATCGAAAAACTAAGGACTTTCAATGATTAAGGCAATGAAAAAACATTTTTTTTCGTTCATTGCAGGAAAAAAAAGCATTTTTTTTATTCTTTTGGGGGTTTGAAGACCTTTGAATCTGTGTAGGCACTTCCTATGTTTACTATAAGGTTCCCATCGGAACAGAAATTTACATTGATTTTTAAGGTAAACTAGAAAAATATTAAAAAAAATATTGGAGCCATTTAATTTTTCCCACAAAATGTCTTAAATTTATGGAAAATATTTAAAAAGAAAATTTTCACTTATTTTGCTTTCCTGGCAATTTGTTTTTTGCAGTATGTACACTGGCGGAAAGTGAAAAAAGAACACCAAGAAGGAATTGGCGGACGATCATGAAATTTACATATGTTAATGGAGTCGAGTTTACGTAGGTGTGATATTAATTTCGGGACCATCCGGTGAGCGCTTACACCACAGCACGGCATAATATGGAAATTATCGTCGGTGGTATTTAAGGAGTATACGGCGAAGTGAATATAATCCGTCGTCGGCGTACGGACACGTGCGAAGACCCTGAAGAAGCTGCAATGCCTGGACATGGAAGACGTGTACGATTTCAGCAGTTATCAGACTTTGAGCGAGGTCGTCTAGTAGGACTCCGCGAGGCCGGGTGTTCGTATTGCGGAGCTAATTGGACGGGAAGTATCGGTGGTGGTACGATGGTGGCGTAGATGGTCCGAGGAACATGCCCACACGAGAAGACGTGGAACCGGGAGTCACAGACGGACTGATTAGCGGACCGATCGACGCATAACAAGAGCGGCGTTGTCAAGCAGAACATCCACTGCGACACAAATCCGAGCAGCCGTTGCACCTGAAGTGACTGTGCGAACAATCCGCAACCGTTTACTGGATGCTGGACTACGTGCACATGTGCCTCTGGCATGTGTACCACTGACTCCAGCCCACCTTCAGGAACGGCTACAGTGGTGTCGCCAACGTCTGCACTGGAGAACGCAATGGCGATCTGTCTTGTTCAGCGATGAAAGCAGATTCTGCTTGGGAGCCTCCGATGGCCGTATGCGTGTTCGCAGACGTACAGGGGAGTTCCTCCACCCTTCTTGCATCCGCCAGCAACACACAGGGCCTACACTTGGTCTCCTGGTGTGGGGAGTGACCAGGTATCGCTCCCGTACACAACTAGTGTTTGTACCGGGTACGTTAAACAGCACCTCCTACATCAACATCATTCAGCCCGTTGTTGTGCCATTTGTAAGGTTGGTCCATCGTGGTGTTTTCCAGCAAAATAACGCACGCCCACACACGGCACGTGCAACGCAACATGCGCTTCAGGGTGTGAGACAACTTCCATGGCCTGCACGTTCACCGGATTTGTTCCCCATTGAGCACGTGTGGAATTTTATGGGACAACGACTTATCCGGTCTCCACTGCCAGCCACGACCATCCCCGATTTACGCGTCCAGGTTGAGGATGCTTGGAACTCAATACCCCAAACTTACATCCAGCATCTGTACGACAGACTCCATACCAGAATTGCACGGTGTGACGCAGTTCATGGCGGTTCAACCTCGTACTAACCATGTTACAAGGAAATGTTATTTTTCAGTTTACCAGCAAATACAACTGTATTTTGCCATAATGTTTTGATCACGGTATCCTCTGTATTCCGTTATTATGCTGTATAAATTTCGTTGGTATCAGACGTCTTCTTCTTGGTGTTCTTTTTTCACTTTCCGCCAGTGTATTACAATTTTATTGATTGCTACAGAAAAATTCTGATTACTACGAATTTTTGTAGTTTTCACCAGTGATGTAGAAGGGGCTTAGCGGTGCTAAGGCACTATTTTCCTAGGATTAGCTTAGCTAAGACACTTTCTGTGGTTGTCTAAAAAAAGAAAACTAGGGTCAGAGAAATATTTTTACATGATAATGTATGCAAAAATAGGGAAAACTGTGTTCTGTATGGAATCAAACTAGAATCTTATCTGAATGTTTATACTGCAGAAATGGAAGAACCGGTGATCAAGTGGTTTTAGGTGCTTGCTTCTGACCATAGGCGGCAGAGCTTATATGGCAGGTCCGGCTATAGCCGTACCAGAAATAGAGCCTGGTATGGCTAGTCGTTCCAAGCATTCTCTCTTTCAGTATGAAAATATCAGATTTTCTTTTTCAAATAACATTTTTTGCAGTTGCTTACATAAAAAGTTGATGACAGGGTGGTCAGATGGAGAAGGAAGAAGTCGGTAATCTTGCCGATTTATCGTATTTTTATAAGTGAACATATGTCGGCCCATAAAGCCATAAATAGCTAAATGCCTTAATCACAAATGCTCTCCCTGACGGCGTGGCATGGACTCAGTGAGGCTCTGGAAGGTTGCCCGAGGCACATGAGCCCATTCGGACTGCAGCAGAGCACGGAGGTTCCGGAGATGACATGGCTGTGGCTCGGCACGTCGATCCAAATAGTCCCACAAGTGCTCTATGGGATTGAGGTGGGGGCGATTCCTCCGGCCAAGGGAGAACGGAGACATCGCTGTCGTGTTCTTGGATCCAGTCACGCATCCTCTTAGCGACATGGCACAACGCATTGTCCTGTTGGTAGACACCATCACCACCAAGGTAAACGTCCAACATGAAGAGATGCATCTGGTCAGCGAGAATATACAGGTAGCCATTGGCGTTCAGGGACCCATTCGATGGTACCAGCTGTCCCAGGTCATACCAGGAAAACATCCCTCAGACATGCGCACTTCCACCGCCGGCCTGTACTAGGCCGACAAGCGTGTCCGCGTGTTGGTTCTCGTGTGTATGACGCCGTATCCACCACCGCCCGTCACTTCTGTGGAGTAGAAACCTCGATTCGTCGGGGAAGGCAACCTTTATTTCACTGTCCAATGACGATAGTCCAGTGCGAATTGCAGGCGTCGTTGCCGATTAACCTATGTTAACATGGGGGATTTGTCGCAGGGTCGACCTCAGAGACCCATGCGTAAGAAAGAGGGTTCGATCTACTGTTATCGGTGACATGTACCTTGGTGCTCCAACGTTCATTTGCGTGGTCAACTGTTGCGTGTCGATTGCTCTTTACCAGTCGACGGTGGTGACGTTCTCCTCTGGGGTCGATGGTCTATGGGGCTCCACAGTTATGACGTCTGGAGGTACTCTGTGTGCCAGTGGTCCATTCTTGGTACACCCTTACTACAGCACCTCGCGAACAGCCCACGAAGTCTGCTGTTTCTGAGATGCTTCCACCCTTGGCGCTGCAGCCGATGACAATACCGTTTTTGAACGTCCGTCAAATCACTACCTCTACCCATTGTGCTCACGTTACGCACTATGGCTCATCTGTACTGCACGAGCGCTTATATCTCCGTGTGGTCGACCTTGTCACATGCGTGCCTGAGCGGGTACACTGTGTGTGTGTGGTTGACCTTGTGACGCGCCTGGGCGGGTACACCGTGATTCCGGGGTGGTCATATTATTCTGATACGACCGTGTATACTGACTGTACGCTCAATGAAAGACAAGTGCATTATAGAGACAGTCTATTTTGCGCCGTGAACGCAATGCGAATATAGGTAGGAAGCTGAAGTAGTACCTAATTAGACATAACCTTACAACAAACGTTTCGATGCTTCGAGATGACCGGAAAAGAACACCACGAAGTGAAATAGTGTAATTTTAGGTGTCTCATAAATATAAAGACAACTAGGTAAAGTAGCCACATGCAAATGAGATGTATAAATTAGCATGTTGTGCGCACGCGCATGGGCCGTAATTCGGTCCAGCCTACAAAAGACAGCGGACCTGCCGTCAGACATTCATTTGCCGAAATGCCACGCAACAGCCTACAAAAGACAGCGGACCTGTCGTCAGACATTCATTTGCCGAAATGCCACGCAACAGCCTACAAAAGACAGCGGACCTGCCGTCAGACATTCATTTGCCGAAATGCCACGCAACAGCCTACAAAAGACAGCGGACCTGCCGTCAGACATTCATTTGCCGAAATGCCACGCAACAGCCTACAAAAGACAGCGGACCTGCCGTCAGACATTCATTTGCCGAAATGCCACGCAACAGCCTACAAAAGACAGCGGACCTGCCGTCAGACATTCATTTGCCGAAATGCCACGCAACAGCCTACAAAAGACAGCGGACCTGCCGTCAGACATTCATTTGCCGAAATGCCACGCAACAGCCTACAAAAGACAGCGGACCTGCCGTCAGACATTCATTTGCCGAAATGCCACGCAACAGCCTACAAAAGACAGCGGACCTGCCGTCAGACATTCATTTGCCGAAATGCCACGCAACAGCCTACAAAAGACAGCGGACCTGCCGTCAGACATTCATTTGCCGAAATGCCACGCAACAGCCTACAAAAGACAGCGGACCTGCCGTCAGACATTCATTTGCCGAAATGCCACGCAACAGCCTACAAAAGACAGCGGACCTGCCGTCATACATTCATTTGCCGAAATGCCACGCAACAGCCTACAAAAGACAGCGGACCTGTCGTCAGACATTCATTTGCCGAAATGCCACGCAACAGCCTACAAAAGACAGCGGACCTGCCGTCAGACATTCATTTGCCGAAATGCCACGCAACAGCCTACAAAAGACAGCGGACCTGCCGTCAGACATTCATTTGCCGAAATGCCACGCAACAGCCTACAAAAGACAGCGGACCTGCCGTCAGACATTCATTTGCCGAAATGCCACGCAACAGCCTACAAAAGACAGCGGACCTGCCGTCAGACATTCATTTGCCGAAATGCCACGCAACAGCCTACAAAAGACAGCGGACCTGCCGTCAGACATTCATTTGCCGAAATGCCACGCAACAGCCTACAAAAGACAGCGGACCTGTCGTCAGACATTCATTTGCCGAAATGCCACGCAACAGCCTACAAAAGACAGCGGACCTGTCGTCAGACATTCATTTGCCGAAATGCCACGCAACAGCCTACAAAAGACAGCGGACCTGCCGTCAGACATTCATTTGCCGAAATGCCACGCAACAGCCTACAAAAGACAGCGGACCTGCCGTCAGAAATTCATTTGCCGAAATGCCACGCAACAGCCTACAAAAGACAGCGGACCTGCCGTCAGACATTCATTTGCCGAAATGCCACGCAACAGCCTACAAAAGACAGCGGACCTGCCGTCAGACATTCATTTGCCGAAATGCCACGCAACAGCCTACAAAAGACAGCGGACCTGCCGTCAGACATTCATTTGCCGAAATGCCACGCAACAGCCTACAAAAGACAGCGGACCTGCCGTCAGACATTCATTTGCCGAAATGCCACGCAACAGCCTACAAAAGACAGCGGACCTGCCGTCAGACATTCATTTGCCGAAATGCCACGCAACAGCCTACAAAAGACAGCGGACCTGCCGTCATACATTCATTTGCCGAAATGCCACGCAACAGCCTACAAAAGACAGCGGACCTGTCGTCAGACATTCATTTGCCGAAATGCCACGCAACACCCTACAAAAGACAGCGGACCTGCCGTCAGACATTCATTTGCCGAAATGCCACGTAACAGCCTACAAAAGACAGCGGACCTGCCGTCAGACATTCATTTGCCGAAATGCCACGCAACAGCCTACAAAAGACAGCGGACCTGCCGTCAGACATTCATTTGCCGAAATGCCACGCAACAGCCTACAAAAGACAGCGGACCTGCCGTCATACATTCATTTGCCGAAATGCCACGCAACAGCCTACAAAAGACAGCGGACCTGTCGTCAGACATTCATTTGCCGAAATGCCACGCAACAGCCTACAAAAGACAGCGGACCTGCCGTCAGACATTCATTTGCCGAAATGCCACGCAACAGCCTACAAAAGACAGCGGACCTGCCGTCAGACATTCATTTGCCGAAATGCCACGCAACAGCCTACAAAAGACAGCGGACCTGCCGTCAGACATTCATTTGCCGAAATGCCACGCAACAGCCTACAAAAGACAGCGGACCTGCCGTCATACATTCATTTGCCGAAATGCCACGCAACAGCCTACAAAAGACAGCGGACCTGTCGTCAGACATTAATTTGCCGAAATGCCACGCAACAGCCTACAAAAGACAGCGGACCTGCCGTCAGACATTCATTTGCCGAAATGCCACGCAACAGCCTACAAAAGACAGCGGACCTGCCGTCAGACATTCATTTGCCGAAATGCCACGCAACAGCCTACAAAAGACAGCGGACCTGCCGTCAGACATTCATTTGCCGAAATGCCACGCAACAGCCTACAAAAGACAGCGGACCTGCCGTCAGACATTCATTTGCCGAAATGCCACGCAACAGCCTACAAAAGACAGCGGACCTGCCGTCAGACATTCATTTGCCGAAATGCCACGCAACAGCCTACAAAAGACAGCGGACCTGCCGTCAGACATTCATTTGCCGAAATGCCACGCAACAGCCTACAAAAGACAGCGGACCTGCCGTCAGACATTCATTTGCCGAAATGCCACGCAACAGTCAACTTTCTGGTGAGGAGACGCAGAAGATTTGGAGACTGAGAGCAAATGGATTGCCTATAGCGAAAATTTGTAAAGCCATGGGGAGGAGTAGGGCAGTCATTTATAAGACTTTATCGAAACGCGGTGCGTTAACTGCCAGAAAACGGCCTAGAAGGCCTTGAATAACAACCAAACGAGATGATCGTGCCATCATGCGTTTAGTTTCATCCCAAAGTTTATCACTACGTCAAGTTTCTCTGACTGTTGGTGTCACCGTCTCAAAGAACACAGTTCATCGATGAATCAAGGAAAGTCGCAACATTGTGCTCCTTAAAATGCGCCGTCTGCCACACCTCCCGCGGTGCCACAAGGAAGCTAGATTGTTATGGACAAGCAGCCACATGCACTGGACAGACGAGTGGATCACAACTATTTTCTCCGATAAGCAAAAGTTCAACCTGGACGGCCCTGACGACTGGAAGTGCTATTGGGATGATTTACGACGCGAGCCACGCACCTTCTTCAGCAGACAGAAAGGAGGGGGATCTGTGATGGTCTGGGGAGCTTTTGCGTTCAATGGGACAACGTATATCATTTTCCTGCAAGGAAGGCGAAACTCCGAAACGTATCAGTGCATACTCAGCAGCCACCTCCTACCGTTTGCCGAAACTAGCGGGTGTTGATTATCTATTCCAGCAAGACAATGCCTCTATCCATCGGTCTGCATCAACGAAAAGCTGGCTTAACACTCATCATGTGACCGTAATGGATTGGCCAGCACTCAATCCAGATCTGAACCCTATCGAGAACATCTGGGGTATCCTCGCTCGTGATGTGTATGCGAATCGACGGCAGTTCTCAAGTGAGGTCGCATTGAAAGAGCAGATTGAACGAAGCTGGTACGCACTCCGTCCAGAACACTTACATCACTTGGTGGACAGCATGCCCAATCGGGTTTTCAATGTTATTCGGAACAACGGTTCCACTATTCGTACCGGAGGTGCTCATAACTAGTAAGTCTTTATGTTTTTGAGACAGCGTATTTATGTTTTTTTTCTTGTACTTGGCGTTGGAATTGTTATGTTTCCATCAAACTATTGTGCAGCTGCGTGTCCTATGCTATTTTTGCTATAAATATGAGGTGTACATTTTAGCTCGTTGTTTTTTCTTTTTTCGAGAATTTGTTCTGTCTCTATATTTATGCGACGCACTATAAACGGAGTAAAACTGTCTACGTATTTTTTCGCTTATAGCGGATGATACATCCGACATTGGAACACGGGAATAATTATCTGTTTGCTTATGGCATGTGATAGGTGACTTTATTGTGCATGAGGACTTCATCGGATTGTAAGAAAATGAAACAACCATCTCGTCTTTTCTCGAGAGTGTGATAAAAGACGTGTTTGTTCCGATGCGGCCTAAATTAAAAAAACTGCCGCCGACAAAGCTACGACGGAGTAGCTAACATGGCTGGAAGATTGCACGGTGTAGCCAAAAGAATTTTAAATGATGAACCGAGGGCCACTTTTATTCATTGTGCAGCTCATTCCTTAAATTTGGCGCTTCAAGACATTCGCCGAGCTATTCCCGAAATTCGAGACGTTTTGGATATCGCATCCGAATTATCAAACGTAATTCACACGTCACCGAAGCGTAATGCACAATTCCAAAATTTGCAGGTGCAAATAAAAACCAAAGCTTCGAGAAGTGTTAAACCACTTTGCCCAACCCTGTGAGCAGTCCGTGCAGCTGCCATTTCTTCTATATTGGAAAATTACGAAGTTCTCTTAAACTTTTAACCCGAAATTGCCCATGAAAACCGCGGCGGCCCTACAAGTTCAGGTGCAAGTGGTCTTTGCGGAAAATTAGAAAAATGTGAAACATTATACATACATACATACATATCACTAAGCTGTTTTCCGCGATTCAGAGGTTAGCTCCAGAAAGAAATACAAACTTCCAGATATTTTCCCTTATTGTTGTCGTATCAAACTTCGCCATTTACAGCGATCTTGACACACAACTCGTGCTTCACTGATATCCATTACACGCCGTACACAAGATCTTTTATACTTCATACTCATAATCTTTTTCTCATGCAGACACTCCTGAATCTGATCCACCCATGTCTTCCTTGGCCTTCCTCTGCCTTTCCTTCCTGCCACTTGGGCTGAAAAGATTTTCTTTCGAGAATTTGTTGTCCTGAATCTGATCCACCCATGTCTTCCTTGGCCTTCCTCTGCCTTTCCTTCCTGCCACTTGGGCTGAAAAGATTTTCTTAGTAAGCATTTCATCACTCATTCTTTCAACATGGCCAAACCACCGAAGCATATTGGTCTCCACCTTGCTAACAACATTTTGCTTTACATCACACAACTGCAATACATCTTCATTCGGGTCTGGTTCATTTGCCCGACGTTTACTTCACCGAAGGTTCACTTGACCGAAAATCACTTCACCGAAAAGATTGTTTCACCGAAAGGTCACTTCATCGAAACGTTCATTTCACCGAAGGGTTACTTGATCGAAAGGTACATTACGCCGAAAGGTCACTTGATCGCAAAGTTCATTTCACCGAAAGGTCTCTTTACATAAAAGTTCCTTTCATCGAAAGGTAATTTCACCGAAGGGTCAGTTTATCGAAAACTTTGGATTTCATTACAGGATCTGTTGAAGCATGGTGCAAGTTCGGCAGACAGACCACCGAAACGTTAGGGGATCATACTCAAATTGCACTTTTGATTTCTCAGTGTCACAAAGAACGCAAAGATTTAGTTTTAAGACAAAAAAAAATTAATTTTAGTCCCTAGGCTTCGGCTTAGGCCTTTTTAGGAAATTTTAATCGAGCGAGCTTATATTCATATGGTTAACATAAAAATGTGCACCGTTATTAACTTGAGTTTTTTATGTAAACCTTATGAACATGAGCACGCACGATTAAAATTTTCTAAAAAACGTAAGCCTAGGCCTAGGGCCCTAAAATTGGTTCTTTTGCCTGAATAAATATGCAACATTAGTAACTTGACTTTTTATGTAAACTTTATGAATATGAGCTCGGAGGATTAGAAATTGATAAAAAGGCACAGATCTAGGCCTTGTAATTAATGTTAAATTTCGACAAACCTACTCATGGGGAGGTGTTTCATATAAATTAAGTGTATTTTTTATACAATCCGATAATGTTTAGGTGGTCAGTTTTTCAAAAACCCGCATCACATTCCAACAACAAAATTCTAAGTTTTCGATAAACTGACCATTCGGTGAAATGAACTTCCGATATAATGAACTTTTAGGTAAAGTAATACTTCGGTAAAATGAACTTTTCGAACAAATGTCCTTTCGATGAAATGAACTTTTAGGTAAAGTGACCCTTCGGTGAAATGTACCTTTCGAGCAAGTGATTTTCGAGCAAGTGATTTTCGGTCAAGTGATCTTTCGATCAAGTGAACGATACCCTCTTCATTCCTCACACAATCAGATCGTGTCTTGCCACGAACCCCACGTAAGTAACGCATTTCTCCAGCACACAAACGACTCCTATGCTTCTTCTGCAGTACCCAGGTTTCACTGCCATACATCAGAGTAGGAACAATTACCGTTTCATACACATCCATGCAGGACTCTCTAGAGAACCCATCACTCCTGTGAAAACCACCCAGAGCAGCTATGACTTTCAAAGAAGAATTCACTCGCCTACTGATTTCACCATCCAACTTGTTCTCTCTGTCAAACATGCTTACTAAATACACAAACTCACTCACCTGGTCAATCACAGTGCCAAATTAAGTTTAATTATCTTTGTAAAAACTGAGAACTTCAGTGTGGCTCTACAGAGTCAATCCATGACGGCTCACGAAGCAAAAAGAAAAAAGGATATTTAATGGTGGAAAGTAGTTTGGAAGAGCTACGTTGTGACAGCACATTTCAGAAATTGCGGACTGAAACTCTCGAATGAGCTTAAATTAAATGAGCCTTCTGTTCCTCGATTTCGAAGACCGCACCAAACCATTGACGACGGAACCACAGCGTATGAATTCGCGGATCCCACAGCCTTATTAAAGCATGTATACTTTATTTTTTTGGATAACGTAACAGGCGCCATTAATTTCAGGTTTGATCAACCAGGTTATAAAATTTATAAGAAAATGGAAGCAGTTCTGCTTGCAGCATTAAATGGGATTTATTGCAAGAAGACATACATCACGTGTGCACTCATTTCGGAAACGATTTAGAAGAACATGCGCTGACAGATCAGTTAAAAATGCTTAAATATTTGTGTGACTCCGACTCTAAAAGCCTTGAAGATATAGTGGCAGAATTAAACAAAGTATCATGAAAGAAATACGGGATTACGCCATATAATACAAATTTTAAAGATGATAATCCGATTTTGGCGTAAATGTGACAAGGATGGTAAATCAGATAATATCCGAAAACTTGAAAATTTTCATCGTCCTGGAGCGGGACTCGAACCCGCGTCTCCCAGAAAACGCCCGGGTTTCTGGGAGACGCGTTTCAAGTTTCCGATCAATATTCAAATTGATCGGAAACTTGAAACTTGGTCGTTCTGAGTGGTGTAGTGGTTAACATACCCGGGCGTTTTCTGGGAGACGCGGTTTCGAGTCCCGCTCCAGGACCATGAAAATTTTCAAGTTTTCGGATATTATCTGACTTACCATCCTTGTCACATTTACGCCAAAAATCAGATTGTCATCTTCAAAATTTGTATTAAACAAAGTAGTTCATTTAAAAAAATATCTGTTCTCAGCAGGGCCTGATTTCTGCACGTGCATGCGGTGCATGTGCACAGGGCCTCAGAATTTGGGGGGACCTCCAAATTACCTCCAAAAATGAAATATACACTGACGGAAAAAAAAATCCCAACACCACGAAAAAATAGTTGTAGAGGTATGAAATGGCGGCAATGCATTTGTATAGGTAACATATTTAATCGATTAAGGTTTCAAGATCACAGCTTAATGTAAGCGCGAGAAGAGCCATTTTAAATGTGAAATGTCGGTTCATTAATAACCGGTATAACCGCCAGAATGTTGAATGCAAGCACGCAAACGTTCATGCATTGTGTCGTACAGGTGCTGGATGTCAGTTTGTGGGATTGAGTTCCATGTCTGTTGCACTTGGTCGGTCAATACAGGGACGGTTAATGCTGGTTGGGGGTGACGCTGGAGTTGTCGTCCAATGATGTTCCATACGTGCTCGATTGATGAAAGATCTGGTGATCTAGCAGGCCACGGCAACATGTCAACACTCTGTAGAGCATGTTGGGTTACAACAGCGGTATGCGGGCGAGCGTTATCCTGTTGGAAAACACACCCTGGAATGCTGTTCATGAATGGCAGCACAACAGGTTGAATCACCAGACCGACGTACAACTGTACCGTCAGGGTGCGTGGGACAACCACGAGAGTGCTCCTGCTGTCATAGGAAATTGCTCCTCAGACCATAACTCCAGGTGTAGGCCCAGTGTGTCTCGGCCGCAGACAGGTTGGTTGCAGGCGCTCACCTGGCCTCCTTCTAACCAACATACGGCCATCACTGGCACCCAGGCAGAACCGGCTTTCATCAGAAAACACAACAGATCTCCACTCCGTCCCCCAATGAGCTCTAGCTTGACACCACTGACGTCGCAAACGGCAGTGGTTTGGAGTAAGTGGAATGCACGCTACAGGGCGTCTGGCTCGGAGCTATCCTTCAAGTAACCGATTTGTAACAGTTCGTTGTATCACTGTGGTGGCAACTGCAGCTCGAATTGCTGCCGCAGACGCGGTACGATGCGCCACGGCCATACGCCATACACGAAGGTCTTCCCTCTCAGTAGTGCCACGTGGCCGGCCGGAACCCGGTCTTCTTGAAGCAGTATCTTCCCTTGACCACCGTTGCCAACAATCATGCACATTGGCTACATTCCTGCCAAGTCGTTCTGCAATATTGCGGAAAGAAAATACACCTTCTCGTAGCCCTATTACACGACCTCGTTCAAACTCCGTGAGCTGTTGATAATGGCTTCTTCGTCTTCTTAAAGGCATTCTTGACTAACATCAACACACTACGTCGAATCTCAACGATAACTAACGCTCACGAACGTTACAGCGCGTTTTTTTTGATTGGAGGTTTAACGACCACCGTGAGCAACTCAATGGGCTATAAGCAGTCGCCCGTCCCTAATTTAAGGTCACTGGTTCCAGGGAAGGGAGAGAGCCAGTGCCGTAAGACAAACACAACATCCATGCCTCACCGGGATTCGAACCCGGACCCCTTACGGACGAATGATCAGAGGCCATCGCTTAGACCACTGCGCCACCGGGGCGGCAGCGCGTGTTTACAGCAAACCTGCTTTGCATGCTCCGAGGGACGCTACTATCGCCACACGTATGCGCCGAGCGCGAAATTTGCATAGACGTCATCTTACAGATGTACTCTCACCGCCTACCAAATGTCGTTTATCTAACACAACCCCTTCTTGGTGTTGGGATTTTTTTCCGTCAGTGTATTTTTTAGTCTCTTCATGCCAAATAAATGGAAAGTGAGGCTTCAACATCTAGAAATTATCAGGTATTTTTTTAGACATTTTTATTCATACATTTCTAATGGTTTGTTCAAAAACGGGGTGTGACTTATAATCACGCTCCTATAATAACATGTAGATATGGTTTGCTTTTTTCTTGAGATCTCATATCACGGGTGAAGTCCATATTCTGAGCAATGCGGTATGTTATACATGAAAAGCATATCAGCAAAATGTAGCATTTACTAATCATAGGTTTATTATTAATATTAGCTTTGTGAGAAAGATTTGTGAATCAATATTCATAATTATGTAGGGTTTATTTTCACATAAATAAAAATACGAGAAAAGGTCAATTGACACTACGTTATTTTAAATCTGTTGTAATAATTTATCCCACAATGTATGTAGTCAGCTGTAACATTTTGTGAGGAATTTCTTCTTGCAATTTAAACAACCATTGGTTCATCATTTCCTTTTAAATTTATGGTAAACTAGGTGTTTTAAATTATATCTCTTGAAGGATAGTTATTTGTTTCGTAAATGATACTATAAAACAAAAAAAAAAAAAAGAATTCCAGAGTAATTGATGTTACAACTGTAACCTCTGGGGGTGCGCGGAAGTACAAGTGGTGTGAATGCTCGTCTATTACAAGCCACATTGGCTATAAAGTTGACCAGCATGAGGGATGTGTTTTAATGTTTTATTACTAAAAAAACTGCTTGCAAAAAAAAAAAAATGTTTACCAGCAAATATTATTTTCAACTGCTGACTGATAATTTTAATTGAAAGACGTGCACAGGGCCTCGCCTGACCTAAGCCGGGCCCTTGTTCTCAGAAGTTTCTACATTCGTAAAACTTCTGTTACTTATGCCCGCAACAACTGCCAAAGCAGAAAGATCTTTTTCCGCTCTTAGACGTTTAAAACCATATCTCAGAAGTACAATGACTAGCAATCGGATGAATCACGTGTATATTTTGCATGTGTATAAAGACCTGTGTAAAGACATTGATATTCAAAAGTGCATGGAAATATTTGTAAATAGCAATGAAAATAGAAAACAACTGTTTGGGAACATTTTACCATAAATAACATAGGCATAGAAATCTTTTTTATTAGTAATAACAATGTGCGTACATATACTCAGTATTTCTTATTTCCTGAAATAAACGCAATTATATATTCTAGGTAATCAATGCTTTTAATTTTGTTTTGCTATATGAAACGAACGAAGTGTTGCCTTGTTTCTTTATAATATTTGAAAATAATATTCCAATATTGGTTTTTGTATACACGTTTTACATTTACTTCAACCTGTATTTTCTTCTTCTGTTATTTAATGTTTTATTTCTAAAAGGTAAGTACGTGTTAACACTGAAAACATTAGGTTGGGAAAGCTGAAATTTCACTTAGATGCAAATAAACGCAACCGGGGGGGGGGTTTGCATATTTCATCCCCCATGGCTTCGCGGGTTAGGGGGATATATTGCTGTAAATAGCCGTACCAGTTTTCGAGAGCTTCCGCGGCGACTGCTTCTGAACATCCTTCCGAACTGGACAAAGCCATCACCCCCTAATAGCTTAACAGGCCCGCGCACCGGTTTGTGACGTCACTAGAGTAGTCCGTAGTCGCGGAGAGGAGCATTACGGCGATGTGTGAACGAACGCGTCTTTACGTGTACCAACTAACCAGGTCGTGGGTTCTTTCAGAGTTTCACTGCATTTAAATAAGAACTTGTGTGTTAGTTTTTAAATAACTGCAGAGTTAACAAGTTTGTTTAATAATCTTTTAAAATACAGAAGAAAAAGAAATTACAGCGTAAAATTTAGCGTAGCAATAATTTCGACTTTGAAAGGGTAAGCAAGACAGATTCGTCAACTTAATGAAAGCATCGCTGTCATTTCACTGGAAGTGATAAACCATTCCTATAATCGAAATTATAAACTGTTGTCGTAGTTTCACTTGAAGTTATACTGTCTCTATAGTTAACCGAATGATTCCTGTACTTGTGAACAAATCGTTCTTGTACTTGAAAAGATTAGTTTGAGGGTCCATTACGAAGTATCGCCGTCGTTTCAGAAGATGTCAATTGACTAATTTAAGGAATCAGATTTTTCATTCATTGCAAACTTATGACTATGAAAATTTTAGTAATGAAATAATTCCTTTTGTGAAAATGTATTTTCACATCAGACAGTAACTAGCAATTTATATGCAATCCGTGATCACTAATATATAAAAAAAGGTCAAGAAAAACTGAATTTTTTTCTGTTTAATTATTACCAAAGGCTCAATAAAACACTTTTTAACATACATACAGTGAATTGCTGCTTGATCGACTGATTGCATCAAATAAATTAAGATTTCAAGAAAATTATGCAATTGCTACATTATTAAACGTACAATAATGACATTTTACAGACATAACAAGTTTTCCTAATTTTAGTCCCATCTAGTTACGTGTTTGGACAACTTCATTTTGATAAGCAAATATAAAGTTTATAATTTTTGTCTTCCAGAGCACTATTTCAAAAAAGTTACCTTGTCAAAGTTCAACAGATCTGTATTAAGTATATTAGTAGTATTAAGCAAAACTATTTGGATCCACAATATAAGCATTTCTTTTTATCTGGAAAAATACAAGTAACTTATAGGCAGAATTTTGCTGAAATTTGATTTTCAAGAAGTATTCAGGAAAACTGCCAATGTACAAATAATTATGGTTGTGTAGTTCTTTGGGTATCACAAAGACAATTTAATTATGTGTCCGTTAACTGTTCCTTGAAGAATTTCAAAGACACATTTCTAAGAAAATCTGAAATTTGTTCCAATAATTTCTTAAAGTATTTTTGCAGATAATTATTATATTTTTTGAGAACCGGACAAATGCACATGCAGTTATTGTACTGAATAAATCTAAGCGATTGTTTTGGTACTATAGGATGTATTTTAAAAGATGTACATGTCTCATTATAATTGACTAACTTGATGTACCATTTTCTCAGAAACTATAAAAAGCAATGGTATAAAATTTTGCACAAATGTTTTGTCATTACTAAAGCTATTGAAAAAGATTGTTTTTTCCTTTTTTTATGATTTTGGTTTTAAAATAAATTCTATGAAGGATTGGAGAAGTTTATCCCCATACAAAGATTGACACCCACCCCACGTTTGGAAGCACACTTTCCAGTAGTTATCAGATAATATGAGATATATTCGTTCCAGTTATTATAGCTGTAGCTTGTGAAGATACAGTGCAGCAAGTCTATAAACAGATAAGTCTAGATAAATGAATAAAAAGTTGATCTCTCATTTTAAGCAAATGTTTTCAATAAAAAAAAAGCCGGTATATATTTCTACTTGTATTTTAAAAACCCTGTTTCTTTAGAACATAGTTTCTACAATATGTGGATTCATGTCGATCCAGGTACTTTTTTTCTCTTAAAAATAACAATATCCAAGGCTTAAAAATACCATGCCCGAGATGCCCAGGGCATGTAAATCATTTGCCTGGGCAGGTAAATAAAAAATCTAATTGCCTGTGCATGGCAACTAAATTTTAAAATAAAAAAGTTTGTAATAAAATTTCCTACTACACAAGAAAAAAAAGATAGTCATCACATGTCGTGTTTCATGTCATTGTTAATTAATGGAAGTTGTATTATTGTTACGAAGTACCAAGGAAAGAGCAATATCCAGGACGATGAAAATTTTCAAGTTTTCGGATATTATCTGACTTTCCATCCTTGTCACATTTACGCCAAAAATCGGATTGTCATCTTCAAAATTTGTATCACATCTTTAATTATGTTATGCTCTACGCACAGAAATCGGAAACCATATGTAGTTTCGCTGCAAATTTTGTTTATAATCAACAACAGGATGCATGCCTCTGATGTAACTGGCCTCTCATGTTTAGTGACAAAGGGAGAAAAGTTTAACAAAAGGAACATGGCAGAATCACTAAATTTCCGAAACACCAGTTTCATCTTCGTACCATTTCATACCAATTTTAGCATCAGCATCTTAAAAATTGATATACACACTTTTGTGCATTGAACATTTGTAATACAGACCCTTAAAATGGAAGTGCAAACATGTTAAAACAGATCATATTTTTAACTTAAAAAAAAAATCTGGTTTGTTATCTTAAAAGATAAATTTTCCTGCGCATCCAGCATTTACTACCTGGGCAAGTAAATAATTTCTTGCCCAGCTAGTAAATAAACACCTAAAGTTACATGCCCAACTGGGCACTTGGGCATGTAACTTTTCCCATATTTTTCAAGCCCTGATATCTATAGATTTCTGATATATTTAAAAAGAATATGATTAGAATATGAAAAAATATGATTAGTATAAAGAATATGATTAGTATGTTTGCGTTCCTTTAGTAATAAATATTAAAAAATGATAATTCAATGCAACTCTCCATGTCTGCAAACACAAAAGATGTATTTTACATGGCAAAAGGCCTTAACATTTATATAAAGGACATAGGCATGTTAGATGTGTACATGACATACATATATTTCATATAGGGTATAGGACATAGTTACTTTACAAGCACTTGTGCCCAGAAATAGGGATCCCAAAAAAGTTTAGTTCGGCACTGCCTTAGACACTTACATAACTGTGTACGAATGTATCAACATATTACTCTTGGGATCGAAAACATGCAACCCTTATTATTCTGTGTCCATAATAAAGTTTTAAAATCCCTTCCTAAATATTCATATTTTACTTTGAATTTATTTGATACATTGGCAAAAACATGTTATGGGTTATTATAACAAACAAATAATCTATTGTTTCCATTACAAACATAAATTTCATTTTTCAAAAATCTTTTCAGTGCTTTGACTTCCCGCTGTGAGATGCATTGATTATAAAATTAACCAAATTTAAATTTTCTAGTTCAAAATTTTTATTTTACAAGTAGTTTAAATAAGGTTAACAAAAGGTTTCCACTTACCCTAGAGTTCTTGGTCACTTGAAAATTTTCACGCTTAATTGCTGTAATCCATTTTCTGAGAACCTCCCCATTAGTAGGGAATTTGAATTTGACGACAACAACAACCACGCACATCGACAGTCAGGCTTACACAGAGTGAGCAAGCTGATGCATGCTCGACCACCCACCACGGACATCAGCCTACTCTCCCCTACGTCATCCAGCTTCCGGTATTCGGTGCGCGGGCCTGTAAAGCTATTAGGGGTGATGACAAAGCTCGGTCTCTAGTTTAGGTATGGGTGACGTATTTGCCTGATTGCACAGGATTTGTCCTTTTTGCTCAGATTAAGGATAATGGACTACTTATAGCCCTTACAAGTTGTAAGGGTTATAAGTAGTCGGCTACTTATAGCGAGTTGTCTAACTTACCATGCCACTTGCCATTGGGTCAGAAAACAATAGCAACAAAAAAAGTGGGCTAGAAGTCTTATCATCTTACTGTCATACAGCATTCTTTTATTTACAGTTCCTGAAGTTAAACAATTGTATTGTAAATTGACGGAAATAATCAGTACTGAAAATGTAATAAACATTAGTAAATAGTAAAAACAAAAACAAAAATTCACCGAGTTTCTGAAAAAATTTCTACCCGGATTGTATTTTCCTAATCACTTCACCGCTAAGGCACTTTTTTTATTTTTATTTAGGACTACATCACTGTTTTTCACTACTGAAAAAAAATGCTAAGAACTACAGTTTTTTGTTGTGTTTAGTGTTGAAAATTTTCCATGAGGGTTGGAGTCCCTGCAGATATATAATTATATATCCTCCTAATATCCTAATTTTTCTTATGCACATTTTACATTTACGCAGCTTTGCAATTATATATTTTTTTAAAGGAGAACTTTTGTTGTTATGAGTGACTTAATGGGGGTGCCTGAGTGGCAGAGTAGAGGTGGGCTTAACAGTGATTTTCCTGTCACAGTGACATAGTAACAGTTCCATGGAAACGACGGTGTGACTTTTTAAGCAGCGACAAAATCACAGTTTGTTAGCGGGATGATACAGCTGTAACGGGATGGTGATTTGTTGTTTTACTAGTATCTGTGACAAAATCACTGTTTCCGACAGGAGTGATGGAGCAGTAACGGAACTGCGAGTCGAACTTTTGTAAGAAAGATTTTACCTACAAATATCACATGAAGCAAGATTTTCGTCAATGACGGTGAAATAATAATACATATCACTGGTTTGTCTATGCTCGGCGTCAGACATTTCATTATGTTGAAGGCCGAATACTTTATTACAGAGCCAAAGTACTAAGTGTCTCTGATGACAGGGGCACAGGGCCGTAGCCAGGCCGTGCTAGGCCCGACCTGTGTTTCCTTCTGCCCATCCTATTGACTCACACAACAGTATAGTGCCCGACCTCTTTTACATCTTTTGCCCGACCACTTTGTATCCTTCGCCCGATCTCAATCATAAGCCGCCCCTCCCGACTTGCTTGTCTGGTTACGGGCCTGCATGGGGACCAGGTGACGCCCCCACCACCAAATTCGTTCTTTGTATCCTTCACCCGATCTCAATCATCAGCCACCCCCTCCCGACTTGCTTGTCTGGCTATGGGCCTGCATGGGAACAAGATGACGCCCCCACCACCAAATTCGTTCTTTGTATCCTTCGCCCGATCTCAATCATCAGCCGCCCCTTCCGACTTGCTTGTCTGGCTATGGGCCTGCATGGGGACAAGATGACGCCCCCAACACCAAATTCGTTCTTTGTATCCTTCGCCCGATCTCAATCATCAGCCGCCCCTTCCGACTTGCTTGTCTGGCTATGGGCCTGCATGGGGACAAGATGACACCCCCACCACCAAATTCGTTCTTTGTATCCTTTGCCCGATCTCAATCATCAGCCGACCCTCCCGACTTGCTTGTCTGGCTATGCGCCTGCATGGGCACAAAACAAAATGACGCCCCCCACCACCAAATTCGTTCTTTGTGTCCTTCGCCCGATATCAATCATCAGCTTCCCCTCCCGACTTGCTTGTCTGGCTATGGGCCTGCATGAGCACAAGACAAGATGACCCCCCCCCGCCAAATTCGTTCTTTTGCTAAATGGTGCAGGCTCATGATGTGTATGTGTCTGCTTGTCTGGAGTGTGTTTTATTGCGTTATGTGAAGTAACTTTGCAATTATGTTTATTAGTAACTAGTGTATAGCCCATCCTAGGGCGATCGTTTAAAAAGCGTCCAATAAATATTAATACAGTCAAGTCCGCTTATTGTGAACCTCTGCAGACTCGATTATTTCGCTCATTAAGCCCGAGGTTCACTAAAACCGAAGTGTCTTCTCTTAACCTGAATTGAGTGGAATGGTGAGCAAGAAAATAAAATATAAATCTAAAAAATAATATTTTTATGTACCAGTGTATATTTATTAAATTAAGTAAACAAAATTCATTTTACATTACCTTAAATAAAATGAAAATAGTCCTCAAACAGAACATCAAACAGAAGTCAAGGCTCTTTCCACGTTTAAAAGTGAGTCACGGAAAAATTCACATTTGCCGCCATAGGGAATCGAACCCAGGGTCTTCCGGTTACACGCGCCGGATATGCTTCCACTGTACCACAGCGGCCTCGAATTCCTCCAGACTCACATACACTAACTACCGAGCTACTTGGCAGGTTGCCTCTTGGAGCCCCGCACACTGCTGGGGATTCACCGAAGATGGTAAGCAGCAACTGAACAAATAATTAGAAGGCGAATAAATACAGGTTGCTTAATAACACAGGTTGCATCTTGTGCGGGGCACCAAGAAGCAACCTGCCAAATAGCTTGGTAGTTTGTGTATGTGAGTCTGGACGAATTCGAGGCCGCTGTGGTGCAGTGGAAGCATATCCGGCGCGTAACTGGAAGACCCTGGGTTCGATTCCCAGTGGCAGCCAATGAGAATTTTTCCGTAACTCACTTCTAAACGTGGAAAGAGCGATGACTTCTGTTTAATGTCTGTATTTATGAAAATAGTCCGTTATGTGCCGCTGCAAACAGTTGTAATAAATATTTCCTGTATATCCTCTAGAGCCTGCGCTTTTAGTACACTCAATTCTACATTTTCCATACATTATAGGAACTTTATCATAGTCCTGACACTTTCCGACATGTCTTCCACTGTTGGAACACATTCTTATATATATATATATTTTTTTTGATTGGAGGTTTAACGACCACCGTGAGCAACTCAATGGGCTATAAGCAGTCGCCCGTCCCTAATTTAGGGTCACTGGTTCCAGGGAAGGGAGAGAGCCAGCGCCGTAAGACAAACACAACATCCATGCCTCACCGGGATTCGAACCCGGACCCCTTTCGGACGAATGATCAGAGGCCATCGCTTAGACCACTGCGCCACAGGGGCGGCAAAAACACATTCTTCATTATCGTCATCTTCAGATTCGTTTTCTGCTATGTTCGAACCGCCTTTTTTTTTTTTTTGATTGGAGGTTTTTTTTTTTTTTTTTATTGGAGGTTTTTTTTTTATTAGAGGTTTTTTTCTGATTGGAGGTTTTTTTTTGATTGGAGGTTTTTTTTTATGATTGGAGGTTTTTTTTTTTGGTTGGAGGTTTAACGACCACCGTGAGCAACTCAATGGGCTATAAGCAGTCGCCCGTCCCTAATTTAGGGTCACTGGTTCCAGGGAAGGGAGAGAGCCAGTGCCGTAAGACAAACACAACATCCATGCCTCACCGGGATTCGAACCCGGACCCCTTTCGGACGAATGATCAGAGGCCATCGCTTAGACCACTGCGCCACAGGGGCGGCAAAAACACATTCTTCATTATCGTCATCTTCAGATTCGTTTTCTATGTTCGAACCGCCTTTTTTTTTTTTTTTTTTTTGATTGGAGGTTTTTTTTTTTTTTTATTGGAGGTTTTTTTTATTGGAGGTTTTTTTCTGATTGGAGGTTTTTTTTTTGATTGGAGGGTTTTTTTTATGATTGGAGGTTCTTTTTTTTTATTGGAGGTTTTTTTGTTTTTTTTTATGATTAGAGGTTTTTTTGCTTTTTTTTTGATTGGAGATTTTTTTTTTTTTTTTGGTTGGAGGTTTAACGACCACCGTGAGCAACTCAATGGGCTATAAGCAGTCGCCCGTCCCTAATTTAGGGTCACTGGTTCCAGGGAAGGGAGAGAGCCAGTGCCGTAAGACAAACACAACATCCATGCCTGACCGGGATTCGAACCCGGACTCTTACGGACGAATGATCAGAGGCCATCGCTTAGACCACTGAGTCACCGAGGCGGCGCACTTTGTATGTGCAGTTAGTTTACACTGAGAAACTACAGTATATATGGATGTGAAATTTTTTTAAAAGATGCATCGGTAATCAAAAAAAAATTCAGCAAATTTTACTAATGAAGTCAGCACGTCTTCTTTTAGAGAAGTACGATTAATTTTGTGACATGATAAAATATTTTGTTCTCCGACATCGTGCCCCCACCCCCCACCCCCTGTCAAAAAGGAGTTCCGACGTCACTGCTGCTGTACATATCAATTATGAAAGTACGCAAATGCAAGACTGAAAGAGGGAAATAAAACGCCTGCCAGGTCTTTTTTCGGAAGGCCTTATTTGGGAGTTAAATTCTAACAGTGTTCCTATAAAATTTTTAAATATCTTGATATAACTTCATATTTGCGGTATTGTTCTCCAAAATTTGTTTTCATAGTGTCTGTCAGTCAAAGACCTGGGAGAGAATAGACTGGCAAACCTAATGCTGCGCTTCGGAAGCAACGAACAGCCATTGAGACAGCAGCGCCATCTGTTACCGCGAAGAGTTGGTGAGAAATTCATAGCTATTGGAAAGGTACATTAGCGCGAATTTAAAACAAAATACAACGTTAAAGTTGAAAACTTTACTCATATATGAAGCATAAATCATTCCGGTTTGATATTAACAGTTTATGCAACCAAAAGCCAAGCAATTTCAAAATACACACGTTTAAATTACATAGGTGTCATGTAAACAACGTCAAATTCCCACACCTGGCGGCTTCACGGTTAAGAGAGTCAAGACATCTCCAGAAGTATTATTCTAACCTCCTTGGTAGGAACATACATACATATAGCTGTTTACGCAGAGAGCCTTGGAGGCTTTTCACCATGTTTTGGGCAATCTTATTCAAAAAACGTGATTAAAAATTTAAATTCCTAGGAGGAAATAGCTTCCAACTGGTGATTTTCAGCAAATTAAAAAAAAAAATGTGAGGCAATAAATATATTTCTTCTTTCCACATGGGAGGAACAGCAAGTCGCTTTTTACAGGGGTGATTGTCGAGGAACTGTATTTGCATTTTTAGTGCTCCCAGGACCAATTTAGAAATTCTGATGTCTCAAAACAATCAGTTTTTGAAATTTTTAGTATCACATGTTCGAAAATCTCAATTGCAAACAATTCTTAGGCCCCAAATGTGACTATTTGGATGTCGAACACGTGTTTCGAGGTATGATTTTTTGAACATTGAATACAAAAAATTGAAATGAACAAGGGAGGGTGTTCAAAAATTGTTAACAGTCCTATATTCAAACCAAAAAACATTGTTCTATAGGTAATTATTGTATTTTGAACATGATGTAATATGCATATATTCCTTCATAGTTAAAACATATATTCGTTCATACTGGGAAAAAGCATCATCTATGCAATTACAGTCAAAGTCATTATGAACAACAATGAGTAAAACATTTAACTTACTTGTGAAAATACCAGTTTTTTATGTCGGCCGTTATGTTGTGTACATGTCTAAAACAGTACCTGACCCAAACCTGACAACATTTATTTTTTATGAGAACTATTTAAAGCACGATTTGCAACACGCACGCAACCAGCATATGCTCAGTAACAGCTCTCACTCCTCGCTAATGGGGGAACATACGGTTTTCAAAAACTCACGGAAGTAGCTAGGTATTTGCCAGTCTATTCTCTCCCGGGTCTTTTTTTTTTTTTTTTTGGTTGGAGGTTTAACGACCACCGTGTGCAACTCAATGGGCTATAAGCAGTCGCCCGTCCCTAACTTAGGGTCACTGGTTCCAGGGAAGGAAGAGAGCCAGTGCCGTTAGACAAACACAACATCCATGCCTCACCGGGATTCGAACCCGGACCCCGTTCGGACGAAAGATCAGAGGCCATCGCTTAGACCACTGCGCCGGGCGGCCCAAGGTCTTTGGTGTCAGTTATAAGTTGTGATCAACAATTACCAATTAAAAAACACTGTTTTTAGAAACAGAATGTTCAAAAATTACAAATTTGTTATTCTTGACAGAGTATTGAAAATTAAAATGGATCCTGGAAATCGTCAAGTGAAACGAAATGTCGGTAAATGTGTAGATTAGCGTCTTAAATTATTTCATCGGAAAAAGGTTAGTACCTAGAAAAAGTGCAACGTAGACCTACAGATTTTAGAGTATGGAAAATAATGGCAAATGGTGCAGAAATTTCACATTTTAAATGTGTTTCAAAGATTTTATTCGTAATATTTACCTGTAAGGGCGATGGTGTTAAGAAACGCAGCGGTAGACCTAACGCATCGCTACCGCACGATGTAATGCCTTGCTCTTCTAAAAGGCAGGTTCGCTGCTGCACCGAAATGACGGGCGGAAGAGTACAAGGGAAAGCGGCTACGTTGTTGGCAGGAGAGCGATAAATGTTGTAGTGATATGCTACAGAAAATAGGTCCAGATTATCCACCCTTAATTTGTTGTATCCTGTACGTTGTTGGCAGGAGAAACCGGAAAAATCCTCTTTGATTTGCAAAAGATACGTATCAGTGAGATAGAAACTGACCTGCGGAGAAAGTATTGACAGGAGAACCAAAAATACAGTGGCACAGCAAACGCTTGATATTGTCGCGGTAGCGATGCGTTTGGCCTACCGCAGCGTCTCTTCACAGCATCGCACTTACTGTTAAATATTACAATAAAATCTTTAAAAGACATTTAAAACATGAAATTTCTGCACCATTTGCCATTAATTTCCATAATCTTAAATCTGTACGTCGCACTTTTTCCAGGCACTAACATTTTTCCGACGAAATAATTTAGGACGCAGATCTACACATTTACCGAAATGTCACCCATGTCGGTGTGACTATATCACTTGTCTGAAAATGTAAAAGCCGCCCCGGTGGCGCAGTGGTCTAAGGCGCTGGCCTCTGATCATTCGTCCGTAAGGGGTCCGGGTTCAAATCCCGGTCAGGCATGGATGTTGTGTTTGTCTTGCGGCACTGGCTCTCTCCCTTCCCTGGAACCAGTGACCCTAAATTAGGGACGGGCGACTGCTTATAGCCCATTGAGTTGCTCACGGCGGTCGTTAAACCTCCAACCAAAAAAAAAATGTAAAAATAAAAATTACCTGTTACAGTAAAGCATTACTGCTACACAGGTGCTTACGCGTTCCACTTCTGCCTGTTTTACAAGAGCACTCAAAAGAGTACAGAAATTTCACAATTATTTTTGTCTAAAAAACCCTTGATCGTAGGCATCACGTTATTGGGGTAGATTGAATGCAATGCGAAAACTATGTGGATTTCTTTTCTATCTTCCCTCTTAATTCCACATGAAATTATATGACCTGCTTTACAAATTACTTCTCCTTCTTTGACACATCGTGAATTTTTTGTAGCGTCCACAAATTTCATTATCTCAAGGATTGAGAGTGTTAAACTAGCCATTCCTACATACGACTTCACGGGAACACGACCTACATTATCCATACTAAAAGAAGTTTGTTTACGTTTGCGCAGCGTCCCCTATAGTTCATTGAGGTTACCCATAACTAGCAATGATTCCTGCATCAATACCAAAGAGGTTAGAAGAAGAGGAGGTGGAAGGACCTGTTTTGAGTGAAGCTAAAACAGATCAGCTACTCCGATTTTCTCTCTGAGGTGATGGGAGTAAGCGGGAAACGTGACGTCACTTCCTGTGCCTGAAGCAGTTTCGCTTAGTACATGCAAACCCAAGATGCAAGCAAAAAAAAAAAAAAATATATATATATATATATTTTGATTGGAGGTTTAACGACCACCGTGAGCAACTCAATGGACTATAAGCAGTCGCCCGTCCCTAATTTAGGGTCAGTGGTTCCAGGGAAGGGAGAGAGCCAGTGCCGTAAGACAAACACAACATCCATGCCTCACCGGGATTCGAACCCGGACCCCCGTTCGGACAAATGGTCAGAGGCCATCGCTTAGACCACTGCGCCACCGGGGCGACAAAAAAAAAAAAAAAAAATATTTCGGACTACGTATTTCTCAACATTAGGGTTTTGGTTATATTTTAAACATGGGTACTCGCACATGAGCAGTATGTAAGTAACCATACGCAGTATGCACTTCCGCTCAAAAAACCATTGTTTTGTTCAATTTTTAATGAAATACCAACACATATTTTCCTACTTTATCTGGGATTTTTTAATTATGGCGATGAATATATCCGGCTCAATTTTTTTCATGACTGTATGGGTAGATTAAGGGTCCGAAAAAACCGTTCATGATTAAGGGTCCGAAAAAAACCGTTCACTGTATATCTCTATGATCACGATTTCCTCATAGAGATATACAGGATATTCTCTGGTTGGGCCGTGGGTTGGGCGCATTGGCGAAGTCAGCTGATAAAAAGTGGCGTCACGCCTAATGCACAGTGAGAGGAGCTGTTGCTAGCTCCTCCTTCTTCCAACCTCCTTGATCGAAACATCACAGCACAATCCTTAGGGATCGCTTCCTCTAGCCAGGCCGTGGTACAATACTACAATATGTGATTGCAAATGTCTCCGCGCTGCAGGCAATGGCACATAATCACAGGTAAAAATTCATCCTTTTGTGCGATAAACAAAAAAAAAAAAAAAAAAAAATACTATTGACCTCCGCTTTAAACTTCCTACTGTACATAACAATTATAAAAGTACCCAAATACAAGACTGGAAGAGGGAAATAAAACGACTGCCCAGTTTTTTTTATCAGGCCTTTTTTGGGAATTAAATTCTAAAAGTGTTCCTATAAAAATTTTAAATATGTTGATGTAGTTTCATATTTGTGGTATTGTTCTCCAAAAATTTGTTTTCATAGTGTGTGTCAGTTAGAAGTTGCTTTCCTTTTTTTTTTTTTTCTTCATTGGTAGTTTGTGCCCTTCTGTACTTACAAAGTGATGAAATCAGCAGTGCTTTTTTGCTCTGCATCCTAAAAGCACTTAGCACGTGGTTAAGAAATTTAACTTTGTGAACACGTAAATGTGCAAGGTTTCAATTTCAGAAAGTCATTTTTTTTTTTTTTTCATCAGGGGAGGTTCTCTCTTTTACTGTCTTAAATTATTAGTGTGACCATGAAGCAGTGTTGCCAAGTCTACTGATAAACCAGTAGATCTACTGATTTTCAGATGTGTCTACTGATATACTGATAAAATTTTTGAAATTGTATAATTCTACTGATTTTTTGACGTTTAAGGTGCGATTAAAATTTTGACTTTTTTGGGATACTGTCAATTACTTAGTTTTGTTTCATTGGTTTTAGGCAGTCTTTAAATGAGATTTTGTATAACTTCTTTTGGTTTTAGTATATTCAATGAATGTGTGAATGCAGAGTATCACTAATGTGGTTAATTTTGTAGATGGTCTAATGTGTTATTTATTTGTTGCAGAAGTCGGGTGTAGTTCTGATTATCAACTCTTCAAGTGACTTAATTTTGCGTATCAATATGCGCTTTGTTTACATAAGGCCTGTGCATACCCACCATTACTGGGCGAAGAAGCTAGCTTCTGTGCTAAACAAAGGAGAATAAAAGCATTGGGGAAAAAGAAATATTTAAATGTGGAACAGGTTTGTTTGTTTTTTTGTATAGAAAATATTTAAAATGTGAGAACAAATTGGCACATGAGGTGCAGAACAGAAATCAGAAATTCATGGCTTAACAAAAGATTAACTGAACACATTTATTGCACAGATTGTAATTAATGATAATGTTGGTGAATAATCTCTTTCATTCTGTTGACTAATTTACTTTCATTAATTTCTAAAATGGATATGAGTGCTGCATTCGGCACTTACGCCCAGAAAAAAATTCTATGAGCCTGTCAACGAAATATTCCGAAGTAAGTATTGCTTCTCAGCTTTCATTAGTGAAAACCTAAGTAGCTAAAATCTGACATAAATTGTTAAAAATTACCAAACTATATATTACAGAAATTTTTGTGGTAGTTGATATCTACTTGCTCCATTACATACTTATAAATTAAAATTCTATTATTCTGCATTTCCTTCGTATAAAACAGGATGGTTTATGTGTGTGTGCATACACAAAACCTGTCAAAATTAATATTATTCTAACATGATATATATAACTCAGCATGAAGTCGCCACGTGATCGTGGGTGTCACAGGCCTTAAAAACATCGCACTGATATGCAAAACTATTTGGAATGCTCTGATATTTGGAAATCAAGGTTCTAAACATCAAACAGAAATCGTCGCTCTTTCCACGTTAATAAGCGAGTCTCGGAAAAATTATCATCGGCCGCCACCGGGAATCGAACCCAGGGTCTTCCAGTTACGCGCCGGACATGCTACCACTGCACCACAGCGACCTCGAATTCTTCAGACTCGTGATTAACTGCCAAACTGCCTGGCAGGTTGCATCATGGAGCCCCACACAGTGCTGGGAATTCACCAAAGATGGAAAGCAGCAACTGAACAAATAACTAGGAGACTAATAGATAATTAATTCAAACACTCGACGTGGATCAGTTTTTCTTATGTCAGTTCTATTTTTATTTCCTTATCAGGAAACAGAGCAGTAGTTTTCTGTATCTGATTCAAAAATTACTACTTTGTTCATAAAAGAATGGCAGGTATGCTAATATTATTGAAAATGTATTGTTCAGCTCTGTTCTAAAAAAATTAATTTAGTGTTGCCTTTACTTTGTAATATATACAATGCCCAAAATGCAAGTTCCTTTGGTTTCAAAATGCAGTTGTGTTCATTGTTAGGTGGGCAATCGATACAGATTTTCATAATGGCCTGATAATATGGATTATGCATAGCAGTTATTTTGTAATATTGTTTTCACAATTTCTTTTTCTTTGCTTCTTGTATATCACCTTTAACAGGTTCATTGTTTATGTAATGATTTTCTACTATCTATATTTATGATCTCTGGCAAGGTAGCAGGCACGCTTGGATAACATTATTAATTGCCATAAGGCAATTTTTCCTTCATTGGGAGGAGAAAGTTCCTTTTTTCTTAATTTTCTAGCCTATTAATTTCTGAAGGTTTATTATTCTAAAGTGGTTGAGTTTCCATTGCTCTTGTTTTACATATTCAGACATTTAATTTTCTTTTTCTCATTCTTTTTTTTTTTTTTTTTTTTTTTTTGTACTTTTGAAAACCTTCTTTTTAATATTGGAGTGGTTTTTATCCACAAATGTTTCTTCAGGTGCTTTGTCTGCATTCCTACAATGTGAACCAGCTACCAGCTAAGAACTTCGTTTTACCTGCTGCAAGTTATTGCTATTCATAGTTTTCTTATTTAACATATTTTTTGTCGTTATTCTTGATCTTCCCTTTTTTTAGATGTATTTTTTTAACACAGGTTAACTTTGAATGGCACTGTAGATTAAATACCTATGTGCAGTCGTAGAATTGATTATATATTTATATATGCTTTTGCCAGATATAGTTATTAAGTTTGCTATAAATGCATTATAGCACATGTTCACCTTCATTAGTACAAGCCTTTTCGTTCATATAATTGAAAATTATGTGTATATTACACGTGCCAGAAATGTCTACTGGTTTCTACTGATATTTTGCAGTTCTGTCTACTGAATTTTGACATCAACCACCTGGCAACACTGCCATGAAGCGAATTTATAAAATCTAGAAGTTTGCCAGTATGGAGTCCAGAATGAAACGTTTTCTGGAGAAACTACTTAATTGTAAAGAAAGTGAAGATAATGTATTACCCCTTATTGATACAACAGAAGATCATCAAGAATGTGAAGAATACTTGCACAATTTCACCAAAAATAGCTAGTTTTTCTAGATATATCCAGAGTTGCACAGCAATAAAAATTCGATCCAGTGTGATGTGCTTGGCAAGAAATTAAAACTGAAAAGCAATCTTCCAGAGAATCTCCAGATGAATACAAGTGAGAAAAGACACCAGTGTGATGTATGCTTCAAGAAATTCACAAAGAGAGGTAACCTTTTCAGACATTTGCTTCTTCATACAGGTGAAAAACCTCATCAATGTAATGTTTGCTCTAAGAAATTCACTGTGAAAAGTAGCCTTTCTAAACATCTGCTTCTTCATACAGGTGCAAAACCTCATCAATGTAATGTATGTTCCAAGCAATTCACTGAGAAAGGTAGCCTTTCTAAACATCTGCTTCTTCATACAGGTGCAAAACCTCATCAATGTAATGTATGTTCCAAGCAATTCACTGAGAAAGGTAGCCTTTCTAAACATCTGCTTCTTCATACAGGTGAAAAACCTCATCAATGTGTTGTGTGCTTCAAGAAATTCATAGCAAGAAGTAATCTTTCCAAACATCTGCTTCTTCATACAGGTGAAAAGCCTCATCAATGTGATGTTTGCTCCAAGAAATTCACAGAGAGAGTTTACCTTTCCAAACATCTGCTTGTTCATACTGGTGAAAAACCTCATCAATGTAATGTTTGCTCCAAGAAATTCACTGTGAAAAGTAGCCTCTCCAGGCATATGCTTCTTCATACAGGTGAAAAACCTCATCAATGTGATGTATGTTCGAAGGAATTCACTGAGAAAGGTAGCCTTTCCAGACATAGGCTTCTTCATACAGGTGAAAAACCTTATCAATGTGGTGTGTGCTTCCAGAAATTCAGAGAGAGAGGTTATCTTTCCAAACATCTGCGTCTTCATACTCGTGAAAAACCTCATCAATGTAATGTCTGCTTCAAGAAATTCACTGTGAAAAGTATCCTTTCCAAACATCTGCTTCTTCATAAAGGTGAAAAACCTCATCAATGTGTTGAATGTTCCAAGCAATTTACTGAGAAAAGTAGCCTTTTTAGACATATGCGTCTTCATACAGGTGAAAAACCTCATCAATGTAATATGTGTTTCAAGCAATTCACTGAGAAAGGTAGCCTTTCCAGACATATGCTTCTTCATACAGGTGAAAAACCTCATCAATGTATTGTATGTTCCAAGCAATTTACACAGAGAGGTAACCTTCTTAAGCATATGCTTCTTCATACAGGTGAAAAACCTCATCAATGTGATTAATATTCCAAGCAATTCACTGAGAAAAGTAGCCTTCCAGACATATGCGTCTTCATACAGGTGAAAAACCTCATCAATGTAATGCATGTTTCTAGCAATTCACTGAGAAAGGTAGCCTTTCCAGACATATACTTCTTCATACAGGTGAAAAACCCAATGAGATAGAAGTACGTAGAGCGCTTACGTCGGAGAACGGGTGAAGCCACCGGAAACAAGTAGGAGCCATGTTTGATGAGGTACAGAACGATTTCCGTTCCGTGTTAAGAAAAGGGAGTTTTCGTAATATATGGTTTGATGTTAAATAAGGATATAACTCAGAAATGTTGTTATAAATACCTAGGGGGTGAGACTAAAACTTTAACGTATCAAATAACGCTTTTCATTGTTAGTTGGCGGCAATAGTGTTCTAAATAGAAAATGATATTTTAATGGATGCAGCTTGCTCTCGTTGAATAAAATCTCATGCCGTTATTTTTTGACATTTCACAAATTTTTTGGAACCAATTTTCAGTGAAATATAAGTCAGTGGTAATAGAGTAAATGAAAAAAAAAAAGAAATAAAAAAATAAAAAATACAGTTGCAGTCAATCCGCAATTTCGGTAAAAATCTTAGATATTCGTGGGTCATCACCATGAGAATGCTGAATCATCCCACAGCTTATCACTCCAAATACATAGACGCCAAATATTTTATGAGAGTTTTAAATGAAAAAAAAAAAAAGTTCGAAGAAAAACGGAAGACAAACGAGTTTACACAGCCAAGAGGTACCAATATTAAAATACTTTTACCAACTGCCCCTATCTTATATAACCAGAAGAAAACTACTACTTAACTGGTTTTTATTTAATAAAAATTAAAAGTCCTTAGCACTGGGCATGTTTCTAATCTGTTTGTTAGCCTTAACATTAGACAACACAGATCTGTAAGCCTTATTCGTGGGTAGGCAAGGCAATTGTGGTAACTTGACCATAATAAAGGTATCTCCCAGTACATACACTAAATACTTCACACAATATAATTCTCTCTCTCTCTCTATGTATATATAAGACCCAGAAGATGACCCCATGGGAGATGAATGGATGAAATTCGAAATCATGCAGGAGTGACACGGAGGAGACAGGCTCAAGACAGACAACTGTGGAAGAAACTTGGGGAGGCCTTCATCCAGCAGTGTATTGATAATGGTTGATGTTATACATTTATCAGTAAAAAGAAGTAAAAAGCACACTCATGTAGTAATTAGACCACATCAACACTGCACCTTGCTGCAGGAATTAGACGTAGTAGAAATAAACATAGAATTAACCAGAAGTAACCCACTTTCATGGTTCTAGACAAAAATGACATAGAATAAAACAACTCAGGAACCCCGAACCACTCTTTAGGGAAAGACATCTGGAGCCCCAAAGTTAAATCATAGCTTAAGTGTTACTGAAAAAACCCAGAAGACCCCATGGGAGATGGGTGGATGAAATTCGAAAGCATGTCGGAGTAACATGGAGGAGATAGGCTCAAGACATACAGTTGCGGAAGAAACTTGTGGAGACCCTCATCCAGTAGTGGATTGATAATGGTTGACAATGATGATAATGATATATATATATTTTGATTATATACAGTATACATATATTGTAATGATAATAGTTGTCAATGATGATGATATATACACCATTATCCATCCACTGCTGAATGAAGGTCTCCCCAAGTTTCTTCCACAATTGTGTGTCTTGAGCCTGTCTCCTCCATATTACTCCGGCATGCTTTCGAATTCCATCCACCCATCTCCCATGAGTCTTCTGTCCCTTTCAGTCGTCCATTGGTGGTCTGTTCTTCTGGCAACATGTCCAGCCCATTGCCATTTCAGTGGTTTCACTCTCTCTCTGTATATATATATACTTTGAGTTGTCTGCATTCTTTGCATGTCTTTTTTTGGTATCAAAAGAAAAATCTTTCTATATATCCTGCTTTTCTTTTTTAGTTAAGGTCATACATACAGTATATATATATACACCTGGTTATGATGTCGTCCACCCTCTCTTTCTCTCTCTCTCTCTCTCTATATATATATATAAAACATTACGTATAAACATTACTTACCTTTTTCCTGTATTTTTTATTCTGTCAGTTTACTTTTTGATGTATTTTAACAGCAGGAATAGGCTAACCCTTTTTTTTGATGAAAATTATTTTATTTATGTATCTACATATGTTTATTTGCTATGTATTATTTAACTATCTTCCAAGGTTTATCCGTAATAAAAAGAATTGAAAATAATTATTCTTAAGTGCAGTTTAAATAAACTTGGTGACCTAATATATGTTGTAGTTACAGATATATATATATATATATATATCACTTCTGTAACTCCCCTGTGACCTAGGTATAGACAGACATTGGGGCAATATGATGCTCCAAATGCTATTTACAGTTAGCAATACCAGTACCGAGTAGCTAAAAATAGTTTTATGTACTTTTTCAACCTAAAAAGACTTATAATTTTTGGTATCAAAAGAAAAATCTTTCTACACATCCTGCTTTTAATATCTGGGCAGGTAAATTTTCTCTGGGCATGTATTATTTTAGATATTTTACAAGCTCTGGGCTGAGTGACCAAAAAATTCAGATTATGGACTTTAATTTTTATGGGACAAAAAATGTTTTTTTTGTTTTTTGTTTCAGTATTAAGTATTTAATATTTTTTATTTGCACTTTCATATTTTACCTTTTTTAAGAAGCCTAGTTTTTTGTTGTCCCAAAGCTGAAATTTTGTAGTTTTCACCTGATATTTGTACACATTTTGGCAATTGTTAAGATGTACTGCACATAGTTTTTTTTTTTTTTTTTTTTTTAATTTTAAGGGCACAGCCTCTTATTAATATGAAGTGAGAAATTAACAACCACTGATTTGCATTCATGATGTGCAAAAAGTTTGGCGAGCAAATGTTTATGTTTTGTGTTGTTATTTTGTGGGCTCCTTCAACAGTCTTGCTGGAAATACAAGTGTCTGATTTGTATTTTAGAGAAATACAGGCACAACTTGTTCAATTCAAAGAAAGATTGATTTACGTGAGTGATATTTGTTCAATACTAACCTCTCATATATATGGTTGATGCAAAAGGAATAACTGGCAATTTATACATGGACATACTGACTGTACATTCATCATGAATCAGAGGTCACATTCTTCAAAAAAAGAAAAAAAAAAAAACCACCACCTATCACGCAAAAATCAAATGCAAGTAGTTATTACAAAATGCTGCTAGTCCCTTTCTTTTGTATTATTCCATAATTTTTTTTCAATTGTCATTTCATAATCATTTGTGCCAGTTTTCATAAATATTTTATGTTATTTGCATTTTTGAGGTACCATTGTACTCCCTGTTTCCTATTTTCAGTTTTAAATCAATATTGCCTGTATTTTTGCTACCCCAAAACCACACACATTGTACTAACACATTCACAAATAAAGAGTATTCTGTCAAGAAATTTTCAAGCTCCCCACTCTCACTTTGTTGCAGTAATACTACAGATTAATCACTAATCAGAGACAAATGCCTAGAACACAAGCTGGGTGGCCCTGTGCTTTCAGATAAAATACTAGATTGTTTCCTGACAGGTGTCAGCAAGCAATAAATTTATATTACCAATCACAATTATTACTTCTGCAATTTAAGTAACCATAAATTGATTGCTTTACCAGTTTTTGCTATCTAATGGGCATTAGCCATGGGTACATGATCTTTATCACATAAAAAGAAATTGCTGCTTCCTAAGATTTTGAAATATTTGTTGTCTTGTCAGACAAGTTGCAAGTACACTGTACAGATTCTAGAATATATATGACAAATGCCATTTGCAAAACATCCTCAAGTATATGTAAAAAAAACACTAGCATAAGTAAAAATTGTTCCCAAAAAACCTCAAAGTTGGTAACTCACAATTAACCTCATCTTCTCATAAACATGATTCAGTGTTCACATTGAGTACGACTGTTTACAAAATATAAGGAATAAAAAGTCTTAAGATAACACAGATATTGAAATGGTTCATCTGCTGGTTTAATCACCAGCTACACGGATTAGATGTCCTATTTTCTGCGTTTGATTAACTGAGCATTTACAGCTCAACCTTATTTAAAAATGCTTACTTGTGAAATGTAGGGCTAACCTTCCAAAAGTGGAGTAAATGGCATTTTATTGTTGAAATAATTATCCAACATGTGCTGATAATTGTGAATATTCACAAAACATAACACGATCTCTGAGCAGCTGAAAGAACCAAGGTGACTCCTTGACACACGCAGAATTTGTACCTCATCAAAGATGGCGGGCTCTCCCCACGTTGGCTTCAGCTGCCACAGCAGAGAACCAATCACAGAAGCACTCTATGTATTTCTATCTCGTTGGAAAAACCTCATTAATGGAATGTATGTTCCAAGCAATTTACACAGAGAGGTCACCTTTTTAAGCACATGCTTCTTCATACAAGTGAAAAACCTCATCAATGTGATTAATATTCCAAGCAATTCACTGAGAAATGTAGCCTTTCCAAACATATGCTTCTGCATGCCGATGAAAAAAACCTCATCATTGTGATGTATGCTACAAGAAATTCACCGAAAAAGGTAATCTTTCTAAACATATGCTTTTTCATACAAAATAAATTGAAGCACTGATGTGTGCTTGAACATATTTTTAAAATAGGAAATTTTATGGAGCATATGTGCACTGATGAATTCCTTGAACACTGAGGAATTTGTATCTTAAAGGTTCCAAATGGAAATATATATTTTTACATAATATGTTTTAGCAATTCAAATTTAGCTATAGAATCTCATAGATATCTGCTGTATCTTAAGTTTGTTTATGAATGCTATAACAAAGTGAGACATTCCTTGCAAAATTTATTTTCATCGTTTTTTAGGTCATGGCCCCCAAACATTCACGCTGTTTTTACATCAGGTATATTGTGCCTATATTACAGGTTACACAGCAAAATGAGTGTACATTTATTAAAAGTTAGGTCATTTAAAATTGTGGCTTATTTGTTTTATGTGTTTATTTATTTAGAGTTTTATAGTCTAATTGAAAAGGAAAGGTTAATAGTTTAAAGGTTTATGTTTAACAGCATGCTTCTGAATATCTGGCTTAAAATGCGAGATTTTAAGTTGTAGCTCTATCTCCATGTTATGTCTGTTCTTGTATTTATTATTTCTATGGTCAAAAACATAAAAGTGTAGATTCACACAGGTATGGGGGTATCAAGTATTTTATCGCTTTTCCAGGAACATAATGCAAATTGCACCAAATCCCTGGGAAACCACTCGAGAAATTATTATCTTCAAACAGGAATTGCAATTATATTTCCAAATTATGGATTTTTCTAATGAAAATAAGGAATTAATATCTTAAATTTTTGGGTAGCACCCCTACCTTTCCTCAGGACTACAACTATAGTTTGAGGAATTGCAAGATAATTCAAGGAGCCAAGCTATTTCATTGGGTGGCAATTGAGTTTCTCTGAGACTGTTTTTCATCCAAATTCTCATTTCATCGGAAGATAGGAAAGTCTTTTAAGTAAGCCACCAATGACTTCAGGTGTTCCTTTATGTACTCTACAATTTTATAACTTTTTGCCAGGGAAGTCGTTAAGAGAGATATAATATTTGTTGTTAATAATGTGCAGAGTCCAGTTCTTTGATTTTTTAAAAATTTGTCTCCCACTTCTGTGGAAAAGGGAAAGTTGCACTGGAGCCTTAAATTGAGTGCATTTAAGAAGATGAAAACATTTGCTAAAATAGAGGAGTTAGAAAGAATAGAAGTCACACAATCTTTTAACTCAAATTTAAAAGAATAGCACCACTTCATCGTATAGCTCAAACAGATAAGTCAAAAGTCTACCTCTAGACAACCACTGTAATCAGGATAACAGCAAGTTTTTATAATCATACCCCAGCATGTGAAGATGCTGTTGCAAGATTGAGTCAAAAAAGTTACTATTTTCTCTGATTTATCTTAGACAGATTTAATA
The DNA here is from genome assembly GCA_039090855.1 of Macrothele yani. Taxonomy (NCBI): domain Eukaryota; kingdom Metazoa; phylum Arthropoda; class Arachnida; order Araneae; family Macrothelidae; genus Macrothele; species Macrothele yani. The sequence continues at coordinate 159,308,078 of CM077009.1, forward strand.
GTTTATGGCATGCTGTGAATAGCCAGTATTTCTCAGTAAATGATGCAATGTGTCCACTTAGCATAGGGTGTTACTGAAGAATTCATGAAACAAACCACATGTACATCAGGTTAGTACTATCCATACAGACATCAACATCTGAACATATTTAGCCCATTTCCTTTTATTTTGGAGAACAGAACTTCAAACAAAGTTTCTGCATTTGTGTACAAGTGCAAATTTATACAAAACAATACGTCGTCTCATGTTATCTGAGAAATACCACTAAATTAGCATTGACTGCAATGTCGGTTCTGTGTTCCAATTGAAACACTGTGATTTAACTCTTGTATCCAAATTTATTCCACATTTCCCAACATCTCAACAATTATTTACCAGTTTTGTCAGACATGATATTGCACACAGGACATATAGAATATTTATTACTCATTATAATATTTGTGGGATGTAAGGTCAGGTGATGTGCAACATCACAGCCTCTCCTTTACAAATGTCAACCCTTCCTTCTCGTGGTGCATCCTGTTCCCACTAAAGGGGCTCTGACGACTGCCAAATAGCGGTATAACTGTACCATCGGGATTAGAGGAAATTATATCCCACACTCACCAAGCCGCTTGGCCAGCGTGGTGAGTTATGGCTAAACCTCTGCAAAATGACTCCACAACTTAAATCTTGGCTGTCAGTCTCCGGCAGCTGGAATAAACCTGACCAGGGCAGCGGCCAGTGTGACATGAAGGCAGAAGGTGCTAAAAATGACCGGAGGACTGGACTAGACTGCCATCTGATGCTGACCTTGGCTACATATAATGAACGGACGCTCTCTATGTTCTGATTCAAGGCTCCTTGAATTGGAAGAAGAACTACAAAGGATCAAGTGGGTCGTTGTCGTTGGACTAAGTGAGGTAAAGAGAAAAGGAGATCCCATTGAACGGAAAATTTGACATCTCTTCTATTATCATGGGACACATACTGGCAGAACTAGTGGTGTTGGATTTATAATAAACCAGAAACTGTAGGATAAAGTTGTAGAAGTTTAAAGTTCCTCTGACAGAGCTGCACGACTTGTTATCCAACTCTCGAGAAGATACCAGGCTCAGATTATTCAAGCTTATGCACCCACTACAAGTCATCCTGAAGAAGAGATTAAAGAATTTTATGAAAAAATTCATCATCTAAATAATAAAGGCAAGCAGCACTTGAAGATAATTATGAGAGATTTCAATGCGAAAGTCGGGCTACAGCAACAGAATGAAACTCCAGTAGGTAAATTCGGTCATGGAAACAAAAACCAGCGTAGAAATACTCTCGTAGAATTTGCAGAGGCATTCGTTTTTCAAAAAAAAAAAAAAAGCTGCAAAGGAAATGTACATGGAGGCATCCCAATGGATGGACAAGTGAAATTGATTTTATTATGTGTAACAAGAAATTTGTCATGGAAGACTGCAGTGTGCTAAACAAGTTCAACACAGGTAGTGACCATAGAATGGTAAAATGTAAGATGCACCTCAGTGCTAAACTCGAGCGTGGCAAGCTCATAAGACAAACAAAGTGTATTAACACGACCGACCTTAAAACACATCATAATACCTTCAAATTAGAACTGTGGAACAGATTCTCAGCTCTAGTAGGTCTAACGTCAGAACAAGTGGAGATCTCTGAAGTTAACAGAAAACTAACCAAGGCTTTTATGGAAACAGCAACAAAAATAGCTGGTACTAAGAACAAGTTGCATACGAACAAATTATCAGGAAAAACCAAAATTCTTATGCAAAAAAGAAGAGAGACGAGGACAACTCAAGGAGATGTGACTTCCAAAGTGGAATATATAGAGGTATGCAAGATGGTGTGAAAAAGTATCACTGAAGATGTAAGAAAATTCAACTGTGAACTAGTGAAGAAAGCAATTAAAAATAACCAAAGCTTGCAGAGAGCAAAGGGACATCTGAGTAAGGGAAGAAAACAGTTTATGGCTCTGAAAAAAGAAGATGGTTATGTAACAAGAAATAAGAGGTGAAATTTTGACAAGAGTGAAAGATTTCTACTCAAAACTGTATGAAAGGGGTGATACATGTACTCCAGACATTAAGAAAGGTACCAGAGTTCTTCCAGTCCTCCCAGCAGAAGTTGCACAGGCAATCAAGAACATGAAATGGGGAAAAGCTCCAGGAGAAGATGGAATTACCATAGACATCATACAAGAAGTAAGTAGAGAAATTGAAATAGTACTTGCCCAACTTTTCACTCGATGCCTTAATGAAGGGAAGATTCCTGAGGATTAGAACAGTGCTAAAATGATCCTGCTACGGTGACATTGAGGATCTCAGGAACTACAGACCTATCAGCCTCCTATCAGTGGTTTGTAAAATCTTCACTAAAGTTCTTTCACACTGCTTGAAGTTGACAATGGACATGGCTCAACCAAGAGAGCAAGCTGGATTCAGGAGTGGCTACAGCACAATAGATCATATCCACGTACTGAGAGAACTAATTGAAAGAGCGAGGGAATATGAACTTCCATTATGCATGGCTTTTATCGATTATGAAAAGGCCTTTGATTCGGTGAAACCATCAGCAGTTACAATGGCTTTGAAATCCTGCGGTATTGAAGATGAATACATTAATATTATTCATAACATCTATGAAAAGGCAAGTGCAAAGATTTCGCTATTTGAGAATACAGCACCAATAAAAACTGGAAAGGGAGTGAGACAAGGTGACACTATATCTCCCAAACTCTTTAATGTCACATTGGAAAATATCTTTCAATCACTGAAGTGGGAACACAAAGGGATAAATATTAATGGAGATTATCTAACTCATCTTCGTTTTGTTGATGACGTAGTCATTTTTGCAACTACCCCATCAGAGCTGCAGGGTACAATTCAGGAACTTGCTGACAAGAGTAAAGAAGTGGGATTAAAAATGAACTTTCAGAAGACAAAAGTGATGTACAATACTTTTACAAGAAATGAAAATTTATCGATTGATGGAGATAACAGACACATACGTTTATCTTAGACAGCAGATGTCAAATGAGGGTCACATTGATGGAGAAATTAAAAGTTAGATGGAGAGCTTTTGGAAGAAACAGCATAATTTTCAAGAGCAATATGCCATTATGTCTTAAAAGAAAAGTGTTGGATCAATGCATCCTTCCAGTGCTTACGTATGGTGCAGAGACGTGGACCTTAGCTAAAAGAGACATACAAAGGCTGCAGACAACTCAAAGTAGCATGGAGAGGTGCATGCTTGGTGTAACCAGGAGAGATAAGAAAAGGAACTCGTGGATCAGAAAAATGACAAGAGTGCAAGACATCATGATCAGAGTAAAATCCCTGAAATGGCAATGGGCTGGACACTGGACATATTGCCAGAAGGACAGACCATCGATGGACAGCTAAAATTTTAGACTGTATTCCAAGGGACAGGAAAAGACCACATGGGAGATGGGCAGATGAAATTCGGAAGTATTCAGGAGTAACTGGAGGAGACTGGCACAAGACAGACCGTTGTGGAAGAAACTTGAGGAGACCTTCGTCCAGCAGTGGATTGATAATGGTTGACGATGATGATGATAACAATATTTGTTAACATGTTAGCTCCAGGAAGAGTTGCACCTAAACCACTGGTGTGAGGTTGCCCTCATTTTTAGCCAAAACTAAGTTATGTTCTACAAAGCCGAAACATTTCTTTGTGAGAACCAAAACAGTGTTCTTAAACCACCTTTTTTTAAATTCTGGAGTATGATCTACTGGTTTGTAAATTGCATATCATTATGTTTAATTTCAACATGTGTTTGCAATTTGGAATGCTTCATGCATTCAATTCAGAGATCTTAATCACAAACAACACACTGGTTTTCCTCACCATCTGTGTCCATAACCATAAACCTAACCTCTGAATATTTAAGACCCCTGTTCATTGGTAGGGAGATTGTTAATGAACACGATTTGGTAAATGTGTACTTAAGAGTTGTGACGTGCCTGCCTTGCAGGACGCACACGCCATAAAGGCAGAAAGCAGCAAGAACGAATCTGCGTAGCTCAGTTGGTAGAGCGACTTCTTCCAGAATAAGTGGACTCGGGTTAGATTCCCGGCGTGGACCAAAAATGACGGAGAAATTTAATTTGTTATAATGGTGCCCGAAGAGGGACGGATGACCCGGCAGTTAAAGATCTCACAATGGTGTAATGTTCCTTCCACACTGCGAGATAAGAAAAATCAGAGAATCCCTTCTTCAGCGCTTCGAAAAATAAATGTGTGTGACGTTGCATTCCATACACCAGATTGACTGGGAGTTCTCAAGTGCACGTTCTACAGCGGATGGCTGCATGCACCGATTCATGGTCACGGCTGACCCGTGGGCCATGCCCCTGGCCCTCTTTTCGTGTGTGTGTGTGTGTGTGGGGGGGGTATGTGACATGCCTGCCGTGCAGGACGCACAAGACATAAAATAAAGGCAGATAGCAGCAAGCGAACGTCCGCGTAGCTCAGTTGGTAGAGCGACTTTTTCCGGAATACGTAGACTCGGGTTCGATTCCCGGTGTGGACCAAAAATGACGGAGAAATTAACTTCGATATAGAGTCCTAAATTATTTCGTCGGAAAAATTGAACTATGTGAGAAAAGTGCGACGTACAATATTTTAAGCATGCAAAATAATGGAGAAAGGTGAAAAAAATATAGTATTTTTAGGTAAAAGGAAAGGCTTTTTCCGAAGTGTTTACCTGGGAGTGCGATGGTTTGGAAGAGAATGGCCTAGGACAACGGAGCAGCGACGGCGTCAAGGTGGAGTCAGGTGAATGGAATCTCCGTTGAGAAGGGCAAGTAATGGGCGGAAGAATACTGATGGAAGCGGTTGAGCAGTACATAGTCATCAAAGCGTCTTGTAGGAATACGCGGAAGGAAAGAGGTCGGTTTTACGCAGCATTGAAAATTGTTTTTTTTTTTTTAAGGGTAATTTTGAGAAAGCGTAAGTACATAGTCACTCCACACTTCATGTCGGATTTCGTCAGGGCTTAAAATTTCACTATCCGCCACAATACAAGAAGCTGTAGGCCTCCCTGCCATAGCAAGATATCTGAATTGAAGAAAATCGTTTATTTTGAAAAATATCTGTTTCACGAGGAAATAAATTTGAACTACGATGTACAGAATAACAGCAGAACTACAAATGAAGTGCTTTAAGAAATCGCCTACCCCTGCACATCTTCCAAACCATAACCAAAACTTTGGGTTCAACCATAAGCAAAACTTCTTCCTCAAAACTTCTGTCATACATAAATTCATTTACATTCCTTAATTTCTTTCCATTCGGACACATTCTGAAACTAGTAATAACAACATTCCGCATATATCTTTCTCAAAAATGAATAAAACAGGTTTCAACTACATCTACTTGCGCGTGATTACATGACGCATCACACTTTTTTGAAAAAATACACCCCACTCCTGTTGTATTCTTCCGCGCATTCACTACGAACTCGTACTCCGTTCCGACGCACGGAACCTTAACGCGGTGGCCGTTATCATCGTTTCAGCTTCCCGCACCAACTGCTGCAAACGATCATACTTACAGGTTAATATTTTGGAAAAATTATTTCCTTTTATCTAAAAATGCCATATTTTTGCACCTTTGACGATTATTTTGTATGCTTAAAAAATTGTACGCTGCACTTTTCCCACACAGTTACATTTTTCCGACGAAATAATTTAGGACGCTAAAGTGCACATTTACCCACGATTTCAGCCGCAGATCAATTTCAAAATGACACAGAAGTCACAGGAAGTTAATATGAAGTATAATTTTAACGTAGGTCCAACAAATTATTCAGGGGAATCCATAATGACCCACAAATGATGTACATTTCCATTATAAAGGCTGCTAATAATACTTCAAGTGTTTGTTGTTGCTGCAGGATTGAATGAGGTGAGGAGGAGGAAAGATCAAGTGGCACTAGTGGAGCATAAGCATTTCAGCCTTGAAAATTCCACCTGCACTCTCTCGCTCAACAGCAGAAACAGTCTGCTCCTACAGAGTGCATACTAAGGTAGAGATTGTACCTGTCTGATCTTAAATCTTTCAATCATTAAAAGAACAGAGATCTGAAGTTTAATAACATTAGTTCATGGAATTATTTTATTTTTAAACCCCCCAACTGTTAGAAAAATGCCTAAACTTATTTTTAATACCTTTTTTAAAAAATGTTCGGTGCTTGCAGACCACAGATTGTGAAGCACTGCTTTAAAAGACCGTCACACCCTTCTTTACAAATCCTATGTAACCCAAGGCACATTTATTTTTCCATTTTACTTTGTGTTGCTAATTAAATAGACATATCTGACAGTGAAAATATCATTTTACATTTTTTTCATAAAATATATGCCGTGCATAGCCATCAACTTCTGGAAATCTAGTGGGTGTCTGAGCTATTTACGTACTCCAATCTGTATATATAAATCTACAGTGTAATGTTCATCATGTGCCAATTAGGAATATAATTTAATAAGCAATATGTTTTAAAAATTGGAATACAGATACAGAGACTTCAACTTCTACAGATTCTCCATAGTCACTACGGAAGTCGTCGGTTCCCTATGGGTTACAGAAAGTAGGTGATATACCACGGGAATCAAAGATCTCAGTGAAGTAACCATTTTAACGAAGTGCGTAAAGTTAATTTTTGTGTTTTCCAGATTATCACATTCATTCAACAATTTGGATTGTGTTTCTTGGGTGTTTTCGATATCGTCGCATTTCTTCCATGATATTTCAATATTTTTTGGATGTTTAAGCATCTCTGGTCACATGCAGAGTTATCACGGTCCACGGAATCATGGAATTATCCTGAATTTGTAGTTCTTTTTCCCGATCTTGGAAAGTCCTTAATTTTTTTTTCAGATTTCTCCTTGATTTATCGAAAAATTAAGGATTTTCAATGATTAAAGCAATGGAAATTTTTTTTTTTTTTTGTTCATTGCAGGAAAAAAAAAAAATTTTTTTTCATTCTTTTGGGGGTTTGAAGACCTTTGAATCTGTGTAGGCACTTCCTATGTTTACCGTAAGGTTCCCATCGGAATGGAAATTTGCATTGATTTTTAAGGTAAACTAGAAAAAAATATTTTAAAAAATATTGGAGCCATTTAGTGTTTCCCACAAAATGTCTTCAACTTATGGAAAATATTTTAAAAGAAAATTTGCCTTCTTTTTATGAATTTACACTGTCGTTTTGGTTCCCTTGCAATTTGTTTTTTGCAGAATGTATTACAGTTTTATTGATTACTACAGAAAAATTCTAATAACTACGAATTTTTGTAGTTTTCACCAGTGATGTAGAAGGGGCTTAGCGGTGCTAAGGCACTATTTTCCTAGGATTAGCTTAGCTAAGACACTTTCTCTGCTTGTCTAAAAAAAGAAAACTAGGGGCAGAGAAATATTTTTACATGATCATGTATGTAAAAATAAGGAAAACTGTGTTCTGTATGGAATCGTACTAGAAACTTATCTGAATGTTTATACTGCAGAGATGGTAGAACTGGTAATCAAGTGGTTTGAGGTGCTGGCTTCTGACCATAGGCGGCAGAGCCTATACGGCTGGTCCGGCTATAGCCGTACCAGAAATAGAGCCTGGTATGGCTAGCCGTACCAGGCATTCTCTCTTTCAGTATGAAAATATCAGATTTTCTTTTTTCAAATAACTTTTTTTGCAGTTGCTTAAATAAAAAGGTGATGACAGGGTGGTCAGATGGAGAAGGAAGAAGTCGGTAATCTTGCCGATTTATCGTATTTTTAAAAGTGAACATATGTCGGCTCATAAAGCAATAAATAGCTAAAATGCCTTAACACAAATGCTCTCCCTGACGGCGTGGCATAAACTCAATGGAGCTCTGGAAGGTTGCCCGAGGCACATGAGCCCATTCGGACTGCAGCCAAGCACAGAAGTCCCAAGGATGATATGGTTGTGGGTCGGCACGTCGAACCTGTTGATCCAAATAGTCCCACAAGTGCTCTATGGGGTTTAGGTCGGGCGATTCCTCCGACCAAGGGAGAACGGAGACATTGCTGTCGTGTTCCTGGATCCAGTCACGCATCCCCTTAGCGACATGGCACATCGCATTGTCCTGTTGAACTGGCTTCAGATACATAAAAAAAAAAAATTCTTGCTGTTTTTAGCTTACAACCAAGATATTACATATAGCAGGCAATTGACGCTATTGTTGCATTGGTGGAAATTTTAATAACTAGCAATGATTCCTGCATCATGACGTCACAGCACAAGCCACAGGGACCACCTCTTCACGCTTCCTCTAGCCAGTCCATGGTATTATTTATGATTGCAAATGGCGATGCGCTGCAGTCAATGGCACATGATCACAGGTAAACAATTCATCCTTTTGTGCGGTACACAAAAACAAAAAATACTATTGACCTCCACTTTAAACTTCCTGCTGCTGTACAGCAGCGTCGGAACCGCAGGGGCAGAGGGGGCAGTTGCCCACACACGCTAATGAATATGGGGAAAACATCATATTTGCCCCCTTAGATTTCTTCCTTTTCAAATTACATAGGTTTGTGATTAAAAATCTCAAAAATTTGTGGTTTTTTTTTTGAAGTTCATGTTAAAAAAATATAAATATTGCTCTTAATTTTTTTCCATGAACTATCCATAAATCCGATTTTCTTTTAATGCTCCTACTAAACAGTCCAGAGGGCCGGTTCCTGTTTGAAGACCAGCAACATTTTGTACCTTTCTAGGTGTAAAAAAACAGTCTTCCTCTAAAAAAAATAAGTAAAAATAAATGGGGAAGTGGAAATTGGGTGAGAAATGAGATATAAGTTCCTTCAATATTTAATAATAGCGTCTACGGCTACGATTCCTGTGGAAATCGTACCAATCTGGAAGTATCGAAATCTGTAGTGTAATCAAGGAAGTTAGAATAGTGCTCCTGGAGATGCCCTGAGCCTCTTAACGGTGAAGCCGCAAACTGTGGGAATTTGTCGTTGTTTACATGATACCTATGTAATTTCAACTGTGTGTATTTTGGAATTGCGTGGGTTTTTTTTTTTTTTTTGAAGAAACCTTGTTTATATTAAAGCGGAATAAATTATACTTCTTATACGAGTGAAGTTTTCAATTTTAACGTTATGTTTTGTTTAGAATTCGCATTAATGTTCGTGTATTTCAATTTAAAATAAAAATGGGAAAGAGCCTCACAATAATCAAGAATTTTATAAATTCAGCATCTTCTCACACATTGGCAGCAAATTGCAATGCGAAATTCGAAACATTTACAACGAAAGAAGGCGATTCCGCCAAAGCAAAATGCATTGCAATAGCCTTGAAAACCATCAGTTTTCCCACACTTTGACGGCTGTCTCTTGCGGTTATAGGCTTCACGCAAAGTGGCACTGCTTCATTAACAAGGGCATCTCCAGATATCTTCTTCTAACCTCCTTGAGTGTAATGCACTTTGTATGTACAGTTAGTTTACACTGAGAAACTACAGTATATATGGATATGAAATTACTTTTTTTTCTAGATGAATCTGTAATCGAAAAAAAAAAAAAAATCAGCAAATTTTACTAATGAAGTCAGCACGTTTTCTTTTAGAGTAGTATGATTAATTGGTATCAGTGGTCGGTATCAGTGGTCTCTAACTTAACCAACTTCTCCCTTACTTTGCTCCTTTATTTCTTGACAGAATCTTCCAAAAGTGGCATGGATACAAACTTCAGAACAGAGGAATGAAGCATGACACACAAAAAATTGGAATAGAAAGCTTTTTTATCTCGTTTTAGCGCTCCAAAGTAAACTCACTCTCAACGGCAGCGAACGCGAGCCGCCATGTAAAGTTCCCGCTGTCCGTAAGTTGCTTTCACCGCACAACCTGCCTAGTGGCGTCTGCTAGGAAGAACGGTGTCACGGAAGGGGGAGTAAAATGACGAAACTTCCTGTGACGTCGAAACTCCCTGGCTGCTCGGTCGTATTAGGTAAGTAGGTTTTTCACGCGAAAATGTTGTTCCGGAAAGGAAGCAACATCGTGTGACGTGCTTCCTTGTCTGACCGCGGCGGTTCCGTTAGTTTTCATGATACTCTTCGGGTCTGTTTCGAGACTATCATTTTCCCTCACGATGACAAAGCATTAAACAGCAATAAATACATTTGTGCTTTATCGATAAACACATTTGTGTGTATTCATTTACTCATTTTATTTCTGAGTTATCAGCACGTGTCCCCTTAATTAATTGTTAGAATAATAAAAACCACACGTTGAAACCCTAAAGTTGCGTACTTTTTTTTTTTTTTTTTTATTGAATGACATTACTAAAATAAATACGAATGGGTCTCAGCAGCACCGATGCCAAATGTGACAGCGCACTATTAGCGTAAATTATACTTCTATTGTATTCGTCTACTTAGAAGTAATTTTTAATCTCTCTAAAAATGGGGGTTCAAGCATTGGGCCCTGTATGCCAGGGCATAAATGAGGCCCTGCCTAAAGCTACAAGTGAACATAAAAAAAAACAGGCTTCATTTCTCAAGGATGACGGGCAAAGTGAAGGGTCCCCTAAATTACTAATGCTGTGCTCGGGGCCCTGGTAACTCCAAATCTTTCACTGAACAGCACAGATGTCGAATGTGACAATCCACTATTAGCCTAAATTATACTTATATTTGTTCGTTTACTTAGAAGTAAGTTTTAACTTCTCCGAAAACAGGGGCTCAGGGATTGGGCCCTGTATGTTCTTTAAGATGGTTTTCGTGTGTATATGTGTCGTTGGCTGTACGGAATACTTTCGTCACGTAACGATTTTATTAAAATATGAGTTGTTTTTTCCGCTAGACAATGCAATGAAACTTTGCCTCAGGTCCCGCAAAAGTACCATTAGGCCCTAACTAGTAAAGTTAAAAATGTTTCACTTTTACTCAGGCATTAGTTACATGAAAGAAGTCCTGGGCCATATCAGCAATGTTTGACCCATGTTAGTAAGATTTATAAGTTAATAATGATGTCACACTTTTTCTCAGGAACAAAACATTAATAATAAAATGTGGAACTTCCCAAATTTTACAAGGTTACTCATATTAATAATGTTTGCATTGCAATGGCAAGTTCATAATATTGCGCTTTTATTCAAGCACATATGAATTTATGGGTTATGAATTTTATGTTTAATGCCACGATAAAAGCACAATATTAGTAACTTGACGTGTCATGTAAACTTTATGAATTGAATAACGTTCGCCTCCCCGGTGGCGCTGTGGTCTAAGCGTTGGCTTGTGATCATTCGTCCGAGGAGGGTCCGGGTTCGAATCCCGTGAGATATAGATGTTGTGTTTGTCTTATGGCACTGGCTCGCTCCCTTCCCTGAAACCAGTGGCCCTAAATTAGGGACGGGCGACTGCTTATAGCCCGCTGAGTTAATTTATTATTATTTTTGCAGAACGACTTTGTTGTTACGAAATCGCAAAGTATCCAGCTTTCTAAACCATTAAAAGGTCAGATTTCTACCGTGTGAACGGTGAAGCTAATTGGATTGCTTGTTCGACAATAGCTTTCTGTCGGAAGAAACCTTTGTATAACTTACCCAGTAACTTACCGACAGTAAGCAAGGCATATTTTTGTTAAAGTCCCGCACAGGCGGTGGAGGACAAACGTTTTGTTACAGAGCGGTTTTAAGCCCCAACATGTGGCATATATGTGTGACTAAGGATTAACTTCCTGAGTGCCCACTGTAAAAAGAAACATTTACAGCAGGCTCTGTGCTTTCGGAGGACGGGAGCATAAATCTTTGTTAATTTGGCGTTCCATCAGTAACAACAACGAGCATCTGGTCAACAGATCACACCGGCAAGTAGCCACACAAACTTCAGGGGCCGTAAAATTTTCTTTTTTTTTTCTTTTTTTTTTTTTTTTGCCACATCACCTTTCTAACGGAATTATTGTGAAAATCTGACATGCGCAACAAAATACTATTGTCAGTTGAAAATGAAAATTGAATTGGAAACTCCATCGACGTAAGTATTCATTGAATGCAGGTAAAAAAAGTCCGAGATGGGCGTTTTGATTGTCATCATGGGCATACTAATAAGTAGATTTGACATACTGTTTGAATGGTGGTGGTGGGAGTCGGGGGGACATACTTTCATTATTTACCTAGTGTGGTGGGTGTGCAGGAAAACAGCCACACAGGAAGACTGCCACACGTTTTTCATTAAGGGAATGGGCATAAATTGCTGTTCTTCCGAGGAACACTTTGAATGTGTGGCAGTTTTCGAAGTTTCCAAATTATGTGTGGCTCTTTTGTTTGTCTCAATTTTCATGCAGGTTCATACTTCGGGCAACAAGCCACAGAAGTTCAAGGAGGGGGGGGAGCATAAGGATTGCTGTTTATATAACATATGTCAAGTTTGTAATATTTTTCTTTTACTTAATTAAGTTCATACTTAGGGCAACAGGCCATAGACGTTCAGGGGGGGGAGATAAGGTTTCCGGTTTCGTGGCCTATATTGAGAATTGAATTGAATTCGGAACTCCAAACAAATTTCGGGAAAACGTTCTATGTAAGCCAAGCGAGAATTGTGTTCAGAATGGACCCTAAGGTGGGATTTTTTTAATAACGCTGCACTTTTACTTAGGCACAAAATATTTACATAACATGTAAAGTTTGTAATATTTTTATTTTACTTAATTAATTCACAGGCCCTACACCTTCGCCTTTTGAACAGCTTTTAATCCGCCGACTTCATATTCATCATTGCGTATCAAATCAAGTCACATAGCATTGCAGTTTTACTTAGGCTCGAAATATTAAAGTCACAGGCTCTAGGCATAGGCCTTCTAAACAGTTTTTATTCTGCCAATGTCATAATCACAACGTTTACACATCAAGTCAAGTTAATATTATTACGCTTTTTCTTAAGCACGAAATAAAAATTCATAGGCCCTAGGCCTAGGCCGTTTTAACAGTTTTTATTCTACCAATTTCATATTCACAACGTTTATACATCAAGTCAAGTTAATAATATTGGGCGTTTACTTAGGCAGAAATTTATAGCCCCCCCTCCCCTTGAACTTTTGTGGCCAGTTGACGGAAACTCGTATGAACCGGCATGAAAATTGAGACAAACAAAAGAGTTCAGAACCTCGTTAGGCACCTTGGAAAACTGCCACACATAATTCGGGAATTTGGACCAGCACATAGAAATCACAAGAAATACATAGTTTATTCTCATTTTCCCTATTTTTCTTACATTCAACATTTTTTTCTTGATAATATACTTACCTATATCACTGCCTAACATATTATTTTTTAAGAAAGACAGCAGCATTTTTTTTTATTTTTACGGAACATCAAAACATAAACAAAATAAAAAGTAATTCTTAAAATGCAGTGACATCTTTTCTCTCTATTCCTTAGTATCTTTCATTGGCAAATGTTGCATCAAAGCAAAGATAATCTGGCCCCTCATTGTTGTGGGGTATGAAAGGCACTGCTAAGAGCAAGTGGAAAAGGGAAAAACTGATGCTCATTTCTCTGTGTTCCCTATTGTGATGCATACCAAATTTTTCCTTTTCTGTTTAATATTATGATGAACCGGATCAGAGCGCAATGGTTCCTTTGGGGCTTTGCCCACCCCTTTAGAATCGCGTTTTGTGAAGCCACAGCAAGTTGCCATAGGGCCGTCTAATATAGTCGGGTTTCCTTTGTAATGCAGCTTGAAACAGAAGAAAAAGGGGGGGGGCTATAAGCAGAGTGCTCTCCTCTGCACAGAAGCGCACACAATCAGAAACTCGGGATAGTTGGAGGAAGCGTTGTTGCGCAGATCATAGTAGGTACGGTCTGTTCTCTGTTGTAACTCTAAGCACGGAATTCTGTTATGGACGAATTTTTCCACGTGGGATGGTGGGGGGGGGGGAGCTGATATCCCCGTAACGGTAATCGGAAAAGTTATCCACGTTTTTCAGTCAGGGACCATGCACAAATTGCATTTGACACAAAATATGAAACGTGGGGGAGATTTGCGGGTCATGAATTCCATTTCCACGCTGTTTAAAACAAGATGTGCAGCCGAACAACTTGGATGTAAGAAAACTGTCCACAAAATTTTAAGGGGCCGTATAAAAATTGCGTTTTTGACGCTTCATGCCCACGATCCCCAGAGGTTGGTAATCTGAGTCATATAAAGTTTCCGTAATTTCGTCTTTTCTTAATTGCAATAATTAATGTAATTCTTTATAAAAAAAAATGTTTATGATCTACATCTCACCAGAAGATTTCAGGGTTTTCAAACTACAAGTCTGCAAATTATCTCTCTGGAAACCCGTCGGGGGGGGGGGGGGGGGCCCAAAAGTACCAAATATAAAGTATTTCTGTTCCGATCCGGAGTTTTCAGCATTTACAAGCTACGTACAACTCGACACATGAGGGCATGCGCCTACTCAGCAAACCTATGGGGAGGGGGGGGGGGTCATACAAAAAGTGTAAAATATGAAGATTTCTCGTCCGATTGGGAGATTTTCAGCATTTACAAGCTACAACTCGACACATTATCTCAGGGCAGGTGCTAATGCAGCAAACCTGTGTCTGTGTGTGTGTAAGGGGTGGGTGGGGGGGGGGGGGGCTTAATACCGAAAATATAAAGAATTTGTAGCCCAGCCGGGAGATTTTCAGCGTTTACAAGCTACAACTTAAATTCTCTTCGGATACGTGCAAACTCAGGAAACCTATCGGGGGTGGATTATGGCCCGACAGTGGGTTTCCTGAGGCAGCACATGCCCTCAGATAATGTGTCGAGTTATAGCTTGTAAATGCTAGAAATTTTCTAATCGGACGAAGTCCTTCATATTTTACACCCCCTCCCTCACCCCACCCTGACAAGTTTCCTGGGTTTGCGCATACCCGCAGAAAATTTGTTTAGCTATAGTTTGTAGACCTTGAAAAATATCGTAAATAAGAAAATACGAAACTACGGAAATGTTATGTGTCATATAACCAATCTCGGGAGACGTAACCACGGAGCAGTGCAGAGTGCAATTTTTATACGGCCCCTTAAAATTTTCGGGGCCAGTTCTCTGGTGGCCACTTCTCCTACACCCGCAAAACACATGCAAATTGGGCGGAATATAGAAATCCCACCCCCGGAAATTTCCCCACACTGTCAATCTGCTACTTCACTTGTAAGTCCGTTTTTTGCTATAAACACTGGTGAATAATGAAATGTCAATCCCCGGAAATTCCCCCACCTCATCCTTCTAATTGAAAGACCGTTTCTTACTGTAAACTGCGGTGAAAGTAGAAATGCCAACCCCTAAAATTTCCTGCACCCCGTCCTGCTAATTGTAAACCGATTCTTTTTTTATCAACTGCGGATCTTCTGCTGGAACTTGGGAGATTATACTTTCTACCTCAGATATTAACTGTTTGATTTTAGGCTTCGATGGAGGGCAATGTTTTGGCCCATGCTCCAAAACTCTCACTTGTTCATCCGTCAATCTTACTGTCGATTCATTTATGAAGTCGACTTTGTAGTCATTAGTTCTAATCTGAGTTAATCGAAGAATCGATTTTAAGGTTTATTATAAACCGACCGCAGTACCGAACCTTGTCCCTCCTGATTCGCCCTACCCAAAAGAGACAGAACTTTCTGCGTATAGAGCGCCTAAGGTATGCAAACTCGACTCGATAAATAATAAAAAAATCGATAATATTTATAGCAGAGGTTTAAAGGCTGGATATAAGAAGGATGACATAGACAGAGTACATAGGACTGTAAGAAATCGTATAATTTCAACGGACAAGAGGTGACCCGCTGTCACGCGCAATAGCACTCCACACTATAATGACTGCCTGACGGGCGATGGGGCGGTCGTGAACTAAACCAGAATCCGTTTACTCAGTAGAGCGTAGCCACACACGGATCAGTCGATCGTCAGCACCCAGACAGAAACGGTATTCATCACTAAAGACCACAGTAGTCCATTCATGACCTCAGTACGCATGACTTTGACACCAAGCCAGACGAGCGCTGCGATGACTGCCCGTCAATGGCAGTCGTCCTAACGGTTGCCTACTGCGCAGGTTTGCCATATGTAACCTTCGGTTTACAATTTGGGCCGTTGTACCGACGTCCATGGCCGATGACACAGCACGTCGAATATCGGCTGCAATGCTTTTAGATGACGCACGAGCGTTTTGAACAATCCGCTTGTCCAGGCGTGCTGGCGTTTGTTGGACTGCACCACTGCCGCTCCGACACACTACGAACCTTCCTGTAGCCACTGATGCCTACAGCGTCCAACTTAACGTGCATGCCGTTGCACATGTTCTGCGATACGACGTGTAGACCAGCCCGCTTCACACAAGCCTACAATTTTTCTCTCTGAAACGCATCCAAATGGCGATAAACCTGCCGATGGCGTGTAACCGGTTATTTTTGGCCTTCCTGAACAGCTTCCCAGCACAAACAACAAGTCTGAGACGTCCGCGGGACTTCCACCTGCGACTACACATTACCACCCCTGTTGCTGCTTGCACTTTTGTTTCAAGAACGTGTGACGTCATCGGCTCCAGTTTAACATCATTTGCATATATCGAATAGGTACACCCGCCCCGCGATTTGCATGTTCGTAGCGCACTTCCTTCTGGGTGGGGCACTTTCTATGCCTAGCAGTATATAACGTCTGCCAAAACACTTTACGAGTCTTTCAACACATAACTTATGTTCTTTTAAAAATTTGGTACTTTATTTTAAAAAAAGTTACTACCTTCTATCAACAATAGCTGCATTTATCATCAGTTTTCAGTTTTTATTGATAGATGGCGCTGAAAGGTAAGCATGATTATCAACGTTTAAAAACCTTTTTAAAATTTTCAAGATTTCAACACACACGTCAACTGTATACCTACGTTTAAAACACTTTCCAAGACTACAATCCGATTTTTGGCATAAATGTGACAAGGATGGTAAGTCAGATAATATCCGAAAACTTGAAAATTTTCATCGTCCTGAAGCAGGACTCGAACCCGCGTCTCCCAGATAGCGCCCGGGTATGCTAACCAATACACAACCCAGAGCCGCCGAGTTTCAAGTTTCCGATCAATTTGAATATAACCATCACAGGATTCGCTAGAATGCCAAAAATCGGTTTGTTATCTTCAAAATTTGTATTATATGGCGTAATCCCGTATTTCTTTCATGATTTACAACACTACAGTTTCAGGGTACGCCTGTTAACCATAAATCAACGTTGAAAAAAACATTTTATACCATCCGTGAACCAATAATCAACTATCCAAACAAAATTTCAACCACGAGAAAACCTTACTGTGCTATATGGGCTGGTGTTTGCGCAAATGTCGAATTGAACTGAACTGTTTGCCAGATGCAATTGAAAGATCGACGGATGTAGTTATTCTTATTCACAGTGACACCTCAGAAAACATACAAGTTTGTTTAATTATGAACAGAATGAGGGCTGGTTCGTGTGAAGAATCCTCTGAGTGATGTTCGATTTGTAATGTATGGCTATTACAGTAATGCTTCCGGTTGCTTTTATTCATTCTGCGTTATTTTCTTAAATGGTAAGCAGTCGCGTAGGGTGATCTAAAATTTTTCCGGGGCAAAATATTTTTAAATTCCTCTCAACCTTCTCTCCTAATATGAAATATAATTTCAGTGGAGTGTGAGATTTCCAAACGCCACCTGCTGAAATCGTACTTTAACCACATAGAATGAGGTAGACATTTTATTTTCACACTCTACATAAAAAAAATAGTTGCACTCAGAAAGAAGCAACCGACAGGAATGAAACTTGGTGAGTATGTTTGACATCGTGAGACATGCAAATGATCGGCCGCACATGTGACGCAAGCAAAGAGGGGTCGTAGCGCTGTGCCCGACCAGCGTCCCGTTGTGCGTGTTTGCCATTCTGACTCGTGCTGTTGTGTTGGTTGCATCCTTTGCAAGTAAAGTATGCCTCGGAGAAAAATTTGGAACTAATTCCAGCAGTCGGAGGAATTCGAGAAGGGCCTTATCGTCGGGCTCAGGGAAGCGGGATGGTCTTGTCGCTGTATTGAGGGCCATACTGGTCGTGCGGATATTACCCTTGCGGCAGTGGACAGAACAAGGCACGCAGCAGTGACAGGAGGGGTCTGGGAGACCAGACGAATCACGGACAGAGAGGACCAACGGTTTGTCCGACATGTGCGGAATGACTCAACTGCCACTATTGCGGATATACAGCGAGCAGTGGTGCCCTTCATGCATCGTCCGATAAGTGCCAGCACCATCGGCAGAGGCTGCACGACGTAGGATTACACACACGCAGACCGTTACGACGTCTGCCTTTAACACCATTGCATCGCCGCCAAAGACTGCAATGGAGTCTTGCCGGACTGTCATGGAACCACTCAGACTGGCAGTGGCTGTTCTTCAGTGACGAGTCCCGCTTTGGTCTTGGAGGAGACAACCAACGAATCCGTATGTGAAGGCATCGTGGTCAGCGCAAGGATGAGCGGTTTGTTGCCAAGCGTTACACGTCCAGGAGGCCTGGTGTCATGGTGTGGGGTGCAATTGTTTCCGATGCCAAACCTCCTTTGGTACTTTGACAGCTCAACGTTATGTTAATGACGTCCTGCAAGCAGTGGCCCTACATTTCCTGAACGATCTCCCCGGTGCGATTTTTCAACAGGACAATGCTCGTCCGCATTCTGCAGCTGTCTCAAGAGCTTGCCTTCAAGGCACTGACACTCTGCCATGGCCAGCCACATCGCCAGACCTATCGCCGATTGAAAATGTGTGGGATGCTATTGGACGCGCTATCCACGCTCTACCCCTACCACACAATCGGCAGGAACTACGTGAGAAGATTCAAGCTGCATGGGATGGGTTATCGCAGGACACCATTAGGAACCTGTGCAACTCCATGCCGAGATGTCTGACACTCAACGCCATACTGAGAGACACTACTTATTGGCGTATAGCTCAATAAATATTGCCCATATCAGTCTCAATGCCTAATCATTTATTGTTCCTGGTAACCTTTACTTCTTCCCGAATAGCATTGACACCCAACACGTCCTTCCGGGTTCAACGTTTTTTTTTGTCGTAGTGTGTTTATATGCAGTGCTGTATGACAATAGTTTAGGTTTTAGACCTACCTAACTTATAAAGGAACTGAGTGCCGAGGCAAGTGATCTCCAATCTCTGGAGACAGTTCCAAGAAACCGGAACAATAACCAGAATGCCGGGACATGGGTGCCCACGCCACAACCAGTCAAGAAGACCATCAGTATTGATCATGATCATATGTAGAGGATTTTAGGAAGGAGTGTCTGACCCCAAGTCTTAAACAACCCTTAGAAATAGGAAACTAGGAGATTTGGGCTAGAGCACCCGATAGGAAAGTGACACGGAAGCGAAGTAGAAGGGGGAGGAAGACGACCTTATTTATTACCGGGGCCCAGTACCCGGGGTCCGACGGCTTAACGTGCCCATCCGATGCACGGCGGGTACTTAGTGGATCGAGCGTTCGTACCTGCCTGGGATCGAACATGAGGCCCTTCCCGTGGCAGTCACGAACGTTGCCCATTCGACCACCCGCGGCCTTGACCATCAGTATTTCCGTCCGGGTTGCGTATTTCACAAGTAAATGTACGGAATTGCGATTAATACCATTTCCACCACTCGATTGGTTCAGAGCTACTTTGGAGATTGCGAGTAGGCGGGGCCTATGAGGAGAGTCATGTGACGGATACTTGTAGGCTTTGCTGTACTCGCCATAAGCCATTTTAATGTTCGGGTCACGGTGTATGGTTCGTCGGGTGTTTTCTTTGCGACAATGGTTACCTTCAGTTGTTTTACCCGTACAGTCGGAATGCGACAGGAAGTAAATAGAGAATGTACTTTATTGGTAAACGAACTTTTGAGTTTTTGTATCAACATGACTTCATCGACTTGTGACTTATCTTCTGAAGCACCTTCACTCTATATAGTTCTCACAGGGCCGAGAGATGCCAGCGCTCACTCTTCCTGTATAGCTCCGGATTAGTACTGATGTGATTTGTCTGGAGAACCCATTAGTTGTTTAACGTTTTTTTTTTCATTTTCGGGGAGAAGGGGGATTGAAATGCTTAATTGAAGGCATTTTTGATGAAGTTTGGAGGGACAAAAATATGAGGAATTTCCTAATAATTAGAAAAATATATATATGAAAGATCAGTTACTATTTTATGAGACACAATATATGGCAAACAACATTCTAGAGTATTTATTCAAACTGAGCTGTTTTATTTCAACAGAATACTGTTTTGAGGTCTTACTTCTTATCATTAGGTAGTTCTTTGCTAATACAAAATCACTATTTGATTTTTTCTCTAGTTATACCTATTCATGAGGAAAAAAACTTTATCGTCAGAATAAATATTTCGGTGTGGAGACATACTTTCATTGTTAAAGATCCTTTCAGGGGTAATAGAAAGGGCCTTTAAAAGGGTACTTTTAGTATCCTTATATACGCACTTTCACACAGCACAAATCGTGATGGGTACTAGGTTAACATGCTGCCATCTATTGGCTGATACGGAGTATGGTAGCTATTTATTGAAGTCGTCCTCAAAACGTGGTTGAGATTTCCGGGTCATCATTTCCATTTCCACGCTGTTTAAAACAAGATGCAGCCAAACAACTTGGGTGTAGGAAAACTTGCCACAAAATTTTAAGGGGCCGTATAAAAATTCCGTTTTTGACCGCTTCATGCCCACGATCCCCAGAGGTTGGTTATCTGAGTCATATAAAGTTTCCGTAATTTCGTATCTTCTTAATTGCGATAATTAATGTAATTCTTTGTTTAAAACAATGTTTATGGTCTACATCTCAGCAAAGGATTTCAAGGTTTTCAAACTACAAGTCTGCAAATTATCTCTCAGGAAACCCGTCGGGGGGGATTGTTAACAAAAGTGCAAAATATAAAGCATTTGTGTTCCGATCGGAAGTTTTCAGCATTTACAAGCTACGTACAACTCGACACATGAGGGCATGGAATCTAGGTAAAAAAGTCCGAGGAAAAAAGTCCATTTAAAAAAGTCCGAGACTGTTGATAAACGCGGAAAAAAAGTCCAAGGAAAAAAGTCCGAGGAAAAAAAGGCCAGGAAAAAAAGTCCGAGATGGGCGTTTTGACTGTCATCATGGGCATACCAATAAGTTGATTGGACATACTGTTTGAATGTTGAAGGTGTGTGTGTGGGGAAGGGGCATACTTTCATTATTTACCTAGTGCTGTGGGGTTGCCGAAAAACCGCCACACAGGAAAACTGCCACACGTTTTTCATTAAGGGGCCGGGCACTAAGTGCTATTCCTCCGAGGAACACTTTCAATGTGCGGCAGTTTTCCAAGATTCCTATAATTATGTTGTGGCAGTTTTCCAAGGCGCCTAACGACGGGAAGGAGCTCCTTTGTTTGTCTGAATTTTCACGCCGGCTCATACTAGTTTAGAATGACTGACCACAAAAGTTCAACTGAAGGGAGGGGGTATAAAGATCGCCGTACATTTCTTAAAAACTACAGTGTTCGACGAAACAACAGAATTACACAGGACTCATGCTGTGTTCAGAAAAGGACGATAAGGTGGGATTTTTTTAATAACGCTGCACTTGTGCTTAGGCACTAAATATTTACATAACATGTCAGGTTTGTAATACTTTTCTTTTACTTAATTAATTCATAGGGCCTATACCTTGGCCTTTTTAACAGCTTTTAATCCGCCGACTTCATACTCATAACGCTTGCGTATAAAATAAAATCAGTAGCATTGCGCTTTTGCTTAGGCACTAAATATTAATTTATAGGCCCTAGGCCTAGGCCTTTTTAACAGTTTTTATTCTACCAATGCAGTATTGACAGCGTTTACACGTCAAATCAAGTTAATAATAATGCGCCTTTACTTAGGCACGAAATATTAATTCAATGGCCTAGGCCGAGGCCCTTTTACTGGAGTTCTATTTAACCAATGCCATATTCACAACGTTTACACAGCAAATCAAGTTAATAATATTGGGTATTTTCTCAGGCACGAAATATTAATTCATAAGACCTAGGCCTAGGCGTTTTTTATAGTTTTTACTCTACCAATTTCATATTCACAACGTTTACACATCAAATAAAGTTAATAGGATTGTGCTTTTACTTCAGCACGAAATATTAATTCAAGGGCCTTTGGCCTAGCCGTTTTTAACAGTTTTATTCTATCGGTATCATATTCGCAATGTTTACATATCAAGTCAAGTTAATAATACTGGCCTAACTACGAAGGATAAGAAGAGGAACTCTTGGATCAGGAAAATAACCAAATTTGAAGACATCATGATGAAAGTGAAATCCCTGAAATGGCAATAGGCCGGACATATTCCTAGAAAAATGGGCCACCGATGGACTAATGATGTATTAGACAATGCACCAAGGAACACAAAAAGACCCAGAAAAAGACCACGTGGGAGATGGGTAGATGAAATTCGAAAGCATGCCGGAATGTCAGGAAGGAGATTAGCTCAGACAGACAGTTCACTGTAAACCGCCAGATAGGAAAACTGCCACACCGGAAGATTGCCACATGCTTTTCATCAAGAGGCCAGCCACAAATTGCCGTTCTTTAGAGGAGCACTCTGAATGTGTGGCAGTTTTCCAAGTTTCAGAATTATGTGTGTCAATTTTCCAAGGTGTCTGAACGATTTTCAAAAGAGGAAAATTGTGTCTGAACAATTTTCCTCTTTTGTTTGTCTGGATTTTCGTGTCGGTTCATAGTTTCATACGAGTTTAGGGCAACTGGCCACAAAAGTTCAAGGGTGTGTGCGGGGAAGGGGGGATATAAATATTACCGTTTTTTGGCCTATATTTAGAATTGAATTGGGAACTCCAAACAAATTTCGAGAAAACGTTCTATGTAAGCCAAGCGAGAATTACAGCATAATCCATGCTATGTTCAGAAAAGGACCCTAATGTGGGATCTTTTTAATAACGCTGCACTGTTACTTAGGCACTAAATATTTACATAACATGTCAAGTTGGTAATATTTTTCTTTTACTTAATTAATTCACAGGCCCTACACCTTCGCCTTTTTAACAGCTTTTAATCCGCCGACTTCATATTCATAATGTTTACGTATCAAAACAAGTCAATAGCATTGCGCTTTTACTTAGGCACGAAATATTAAAATCACAGGCCCTGGGCCGGGGCCTTTTTAACAGTTTTTATTCTATCAATGCCATATTCACAACGTTTACACATCAAATCAAGTTAATAATATTGCGCTTTTACTTAGGCACAAAATAGTAATTCACAGGCCAAAAATATGAGGATTTCCTAAATATCAGAAAAATATGTATATGAAAGATCACTTAATATTTTATGAGACACAATGTATGGCAAACAACATTCTGTAATATTTATTCAAACTGAGCTGTTTTATTTCAACATAACACTGTTTTGAGGTCTTACTTCGTATCATTAGGTAGTTCTTTGCTAATACAAAATCACTATTTGATTTTTTTTCTAGCTAGACCTCTTCACATTCATGAGGAAAAAAACTTTATCGTCAGAATAAATATTTCGGTGTGGAGACATACTTTTCATTGTTAAAAGGTCCTTTCAAGGGTAATAGAAAGGACCTTTAAAAGGGTACTTTTTAGTATCCTTATATACGCACTTTCACACAGCACAAATCGTGATGGGTACTAGGTTAACATGCTGCCATCTATTGGCTGATACGGAGTATGGTAGCTATTTATTGAAGTCGTCCTCAATTTTTATATTAAGATAGATTTCGACTTCTATTCATCTGAGAAATTGTAGATATTCCTTATGATATCGTGTACAAAATTACCTTACCGTATTATTCAATATGATCATTTGTCACATATGTTAATTAACCTCACAGGGAATTTCTTACGAAACAGAACTTCCCACGATAAAACTTTGCGCGATATAATTCAATATGGTCATTTGTCACATATGTTAAGTAACCTCACAATGCATTTCTTAGCAAGCAGAACTTCCGCCGCCCCGGTGGCGCAGTGGTCTAAGGCGCTGGCCTCTGATCATTCGTCCGAAAGGGGTCCGGGTTCGAATCCCGGTCAGGCATGGATGTTGTGCTTGTCTTACGGCACTGGCTCTCTCCCTTCCCTGGAACCAGTGACCCTAAATTAGGGACGGGCGACTGCTTATAGCCCATTGAGTTGCTCACGGTGGTCGTTAAACCTCCAATCAAAAAAAAAAAAAAAAAACTTCCCCAATAAAAGACAGTGTTCCTGTCACGTGACTCTCCACATAGGCCCCGAAATCTCCAAAGTAGCTCTGAACCAATCGTGTGGAGGAAATGGCAATAATCGCAATTCCGTACATTCACTTGGGAAATACGCGTCCGTGTTGCGCAGCGGTCTAAAGGCTGAATTATGATCATTCGTTCGAGGTGAGCCCGGTTTCGAATCCCGGTTAGCATGGATGCTGTGTTTGTCTTACGGCACTGGCTGGCTCCCTTCTCTGGGACCAGTAACTCTAAATTAGGGACGGAAGACTGCTTATAGCCCATTTAGTTGCTCACGGTGGCTGTTAAACCTGTGCCTATGTGCTCTGGCGTTTTGTGTTTCCCAGTGCGTTGTTCTTGTTCCTGGTTCCCTTTTATTGTGCAGTGTTCATGAATGTTCCGTGCATCTAATTATCCCGGAAAGTTGTCCGGTAAGCTTTTATTTTTGTTATAGTGAAGTGTTTAATTTTATGAAAGTGCTAACGCGATCGTTAGTAAAGAGCTGCAGCTGAGTTTTGCATGTGTTGAGCCCTAATTTCTTCTACAAGCTTCTTACTGCATTTACTTGTTTAGCGGAGCTTCCTTTCTGTGGTTTTCCACCACAACTGCTTCTTGTGTGTGCTTCAAAGTGCTTCAGTGTGATAGAATTATCCTTAATATTGTTTGTTTACATTTGCTGTGAGACTTATCAGCTGCATGGTTGATTCGCCTGATTGCCGCCACGGTGGCGCAGTGGTCTAAGGCGCTGGCCTCTGATCATTCGTCCGTAAGGGGTCCGGGTTCGAATCCCGGTCAGGCATGGATGTTGTGTTTGTCTTACGGCACTGGCTCTTTCCCTTCCCTGGAACCAGTGACCCTAAATTCGGGACGGGCGACTGCTTATAGCCCATTGAGTTGCTCACGGTGGTCGTTAAACCTCCAAAAGACAAAATAAAAAAGAGAAAAGATTCGCCTGATCAGCAAGATGCTGCCCAGCCAGCGGGCGTCCGCTCGCTGCCTGTTAAGCGTAAAGCGCCTTCCTCACTGCCTTCCCCTCACTATGTAGATATTGCTCTCACGGATTCTACGACGGATCTCATGGATACTTCTGCTAATGAGTTGATTTCATCCGATGGTGCTGTTTCATCATCCTCTACTCTCATTCCTAATCAGCTTGGTATTACTTCGGTGCCTTCTTCGCAACCAACTTCGGTTAATGCCTTTAGTGATTATGCCCCCGTTACGTCTGGTTGTCGACGTACCGCCCTTACGTCTAATGCTGGGCTTTGATGTGGATTCTCGTCTTTCCTTCTCCCGAGCTAAGGATGTTATCCGTGTGATTGTTCCTGAGGACTATTCCCAAGGTAAGGATCTTTAGCTGCGTCAGCGTTTAGGGCTTTATATTTGAGGCGCTTCCTAACACTCACCTTAAGTTATACTTCTGAGCATTAAAAGGCATCCTTCCTATGGGCGCAATTACTGATATGGCACGGTAACCACGGTCTGTGGTTGTTTACCTTGCTAAGATAGAGTATGTTGATTGTGTTAAATCAACGGTCATTGCTGTCCCTGATCGTTTGGTGTGCCCTTATCGCAGAGTTCTGTGCTGGTTACTTTGTATCCAGTAGCTCCTGAGATCTCAGACGTACTGCTCCGGAGTGCACTTTCACAGTGCGGTCGAGTTGTCGGCCCAATCATTTCTCTTTCAGCTGCACGTGCAGACCAGGATGATAAGGAAATTTTGGGCCTCAACAGACAAGCACGCATAGTGTTTTCATCAGAGGATACTGCATCAGATTGCCCTTCATTTCTTTAGTTCATTATTGGCAGTCAGCGATTCCGCATGGACGTCCTTACAGCTCTTCAATGCTTCCAGTGTTAGGGCCCTGGTCATGGTCGTTCCAGGTGTCCTCACCGTTTATCTGTTCCACCTCCTGTTCCCTCGCAACTTCTTACTGGTTCTTGATCTTCAGATACTCAAACTTCAGCTTCATAGTTCTCTACGTCGATTCCCATTAGTGCTGCAGATCCCTCGCCAAATGATACGTCTGTTGCAGTGCTTCCTGCTTCTCCAACCAGTGTTTCTTTAGCCTGGTATAATGTTCCAGCGAAGTCGTGCCTCTCCATGTCAGTGCATATTGTTTCTCCTTCTCCCCTTGCTAGTTCTGTGCCAGCCAGCGCTCAACCATTTCCCTCACCTTCAGCTAGTGCGGTCCAGTATTCATCTACAGTGTCTCCACTTGTTCCAGGTTTTGGATCTTCATCTGCTACTCCCGAGGCTGTGGGGATTCTTTCTCTTATCGGACTCGCTCCCGGAGTTTCTGGCTTGCCAGAAGCTCCGAATCCTCTTTCCTTACCACCACTTGCAGCGGAACTCCCCACAGCTGACTTTATCCTTCTCCTTAGTGCCGTTTTCCGTCTGTGTTGGCAGGATCTTGTTGGTAGCCCTCACTCTTTTGAAGACCCTGAGGTCCGTAACGAAACCTGGGCTAACTTCGTTATAAGACGATATTGGAGGGTTCATCTACGTTCGCGACCTTTGTTATCTCGATGATGAAGATTATGAATTTTTCAATGATATTGACAAAGATCGTAGCTCTGCGTGCAAGAATTTTTTGAACTTTTTTGTATATTTTCCGTAGATTGCGCTTATAGACTGCAGTTTGTGTGATTTTTCCTCCGCCTTGTTTCTTGTTGGCAGGTCTGGATACTTGGCTGTACGTTAACGTCATTTTAGCTCTGATTTCGACATACTTGTGCATCCATCTACACTTGTTTATTTCAACGTGTTGTACCTACAAATTTGTATTTTTAAATTTTTCCCGAGTCGGGTACGGTGTACCCCTTCCTGATGTACATGTAAGGTTTTAGTGTCAAATTATGAAAAATAAAATCTCCAATTTAAAAAAAAAACGCAAAAGAAAAACGACTGGTATTTGTGTCTAACTGCTCGCCACCATGAGTAGCTGACAGCCAAGCAACTCTCACAGAAGTTCCACTCTGCTACGGGGACAGCGATATCGAGACAAACAGTTTACAAAAGGCTGTGGAGAGCGGTCTGCGTGCAAAAAGGTTAATGGTCTCCGAATCCCACTTGCCACATCGCGCAGAAGGGGTCGGTATGAACAATTCCCAACAGCATCACCCCCTGTATCTCTGATAAATGGGCCTGTGCTGTCTTCAGTGATGAGTCGAGTTCAGCCTAAACACGGATTCTCGACGTGTGTATATTTGGAAGAGAGAGCGGAAGCGGAAATCTTCCCTCCAACATTAGGGAAATTGACCACTACTGTGGAGGTTTGGCTGGCATCATGTTGAATAGAACACGAGTTTCCAAGAGGCCCCCTTATTGCTGCCCGGCATAGGGATCATTGGCTCCCAGTTCCTTTTTATGGACGATAACGCCCGAGCCCATAGTGCTCAGTTAGTCTGCGAATACTTCGAGAGTGATGATATTCACAGGATGGAATGGCCCGCAAGATCTCTGAACCTAAACCTGATAGACCATATCTGTGATACTCTGGAAAAGTTCCCCGCCTTTTTCAGTCAGAGACCGTGGACAAATTGAAGTTTATGCAAAATATCGAATGTGGGGGAGCTTTCCGGGGTCACCATTTCCATTTTCACGCTGTTAAAATAAGACGCAGCCGCACAAAGTGCACAAACATGTGGGGGACATTTCCAGGAGTCGGCATTTCAAACTTTTACGGCAGTTTATAGTATAAATCGGTTTACAATTAGTAGGACAGGGTGAGGGAAATTTCCGGTGTCACCATTTCTATTTTCACGCAGTTCAACAAATTTTTTGGGGGGGGAGGGGTTCCGAGGTCGGCATTTCTACTTTTACGGCAGTTTATAGTAAAAAACTGTCTTGCAAGTAGTTAGATGAGGTGAGGGAAATTTTCGGGTTAATATTCGACGACTGTTACCGCGCTTTTTAATTAAAAACGATCTTACAATTAGCACTTAGCAGGCTGACAGGGTGAGGGGAAGTTCCGGTGTTGGCAATTCTGTTTTCACTGCAGTTTAAGAGAGTTGTGAAAAATGGGGGGGGGGGGGGGTGATTTCCACCGCAGTTTACAGTAAAAAATGGTCTTACACAAGATGAAGCCACACAAGTAGCACAAATATGCGGGGGAAATTTCCGGGATCGGTATTTTTTATTAGATCGTGCTCATGTTCATAACGTTTACGTAACATTTCAAATGATTAAGATTGCCATATTACTCAGGCAGAAAATATTATTAGGTCTAACTCTAGGTCCTTCAAAAAGTTTTCATTCCGTCATTCCCATATTCCTAAAATTTACATAAAAAGAAATGTCGATAATATTGCGCTTCCACTTATGCACCATGCATTAATTAATAGGACTTAGGCCTAGGCCTTTTTAAAACTTTTTTCTTCCCCTATGAGATATCCGTAAAGCTTACAAAAAAAGTCAAATTTTATTTTTGTAGGTGGGGGTGGTATTCAGGATGGACGGAAGAGTCCCCCACATTCGGAAAAGTCCCCCACCTTTTTCAGCCAGGGACCATGCACAAATTGCATTTAACACAAAATAACGAACGTGGGGGAGATTTCCGGGGTCATCATTTCCTTTGCACGCTGTTTAAAACAAGATGCAACCGAACTGCGTGAACAAATATGTGGGTGAAATTCCCGGGGTCGGCATTTCAAACATTTGTCGCTTTTACAGTAAAAAAACTGTTTTGCAAGTAGCTGGATTAGGAGGGAGAAATTTCCGGATTAGTACTTCGACTGTTGCCGCTGTTTTAAATGGAAAAAGGTCTTACAATCAGCAGGCTGACAGAGTAAGGGAAAATTCCGGGGTCGGCATTTCGAACTTTTATCGCAGCTTACAGTACCGTAAGTAGCGGATGAGGTGGAGGAAAGTTCTGGGTTGGTATCTTGACGGTTACCGCGCTTTTTAGTGAAAAACGGTCTTACACTAATCAGGCTGACAGGGTGGGGGAAATTTCCGGTTTGTATTTCCACGGTTAACGCGGTTTTTAATGGAAAACGGTTTTAGAATCGGCAGGCTGGGAGAAAATTTCGTGGTCACCATTTCGAATTTCTACCGCAATTTTTTTTTATTAGAGGCTTAACGACCACCGTGAGCAACTCAGTGGGCTATTAGCAGTCGCCTGTCCCTAATTTAGGGCCACTGGTTCCAGGGAAGGGAGAGAGCCAGTGCCGTAAGACAAACACAACAGCCATGTCTCACGGGATTTGAACTCGGACCCCTCCTCGGACGAATGATCACAAGCCAACGCTTAGACCACTGCCCCACCGGGGAGGCGAACGTTATTCAATTCATAAAGTTTACATGACACGTCAAGTTACTAATATTGTGCTTTTATCGTGGCATTAAACATAAAATTCATAACCCATAAATTCATATGTGCTTGAATAAAAGCGCAATATTATGAACTAGCCATTGCAATGCAAACATTATTAATATGAGTAACCTTGTAAAATTGGGGGTCCCACGTTTTATTATTGTTTTGTTCCTGAGAAAAAGTGTGACATCATTATTAACTTATAAATCTTATTAACGTGGGTCACTCATTGCTGATATGGCCCATGACTTTTTTCATGTAACTAATGCCTGAGTAAAAGTGAAACATTATTAAATTTACTACTTAAGTCCTAATGGTACTTTTGCGGGGCCCGAAGCGAAGTTTCATTGCATTGTCTAGCGGAAAAAACAACTCATATTTTAATAAAATCGTTACGTGACGAATGTATTCCGTACAGCCAAAGACACATATACACACGAAAACCATCATAAGGAACATACAGGGCCCAATCCTTGAGCCCCCGTTTTCGGAGAAGTTAAAAATTACTTCTAATTAAACGAACAAATATAAGTGTAATTTAAGCAAATAGTGGATTGTCACATTCGACATTTGTGCTGTTCAGTGAAAGATTTGGAGTTACCAGTGCCCCGAACACAGCATCAGTAATTTAGGAGACCCTTCACTTTGCCCGTCATCCTTGAGAAATGACGCCTTTTTATTTTTTAAAGTTCAGTTTTAGCTTTAGACAGGGCTTAATTTATGCACGGTCCTAGAGGGCCCAATCCCTGAGCCCCCGTTTTCGGAGAAGTTAAAAATTACTTCTAGATAAACGAACAAATATAAGTGTAATTTAGGCAAATAGTGGATTGTCACATTCGACTTTTGTGCTGTTCAGTGAAAGATTTGGAGTTACCAGGGCCCCGAGCACAACCTCAGTAATTTAGGGGACCCTTCACTTTGCCCGTCATCCTTGAGAAATGACGCCTTTTTTTTTAAAGTTCAGGCAGGGCCTCATTTATGCACTGGCATTTCAGGGCCCAATCCTTGAACCCCCATTTTTAGAGAGATTAAAAATTACTTCTAAGTAGACGAATACAATAGAAATATAATTTACGCTAATAGTGCGCTGTCACATTTGGCATCGGTGCTGCTGAGGCCCACTCGTATTTATTTTAGTAATGTCATTCAATAAAAAAAAAAAAAAAAAAGTACGCAAGTTTAAGGTTTCAACGTGTGGTTTTTATTATTCTAACAATTAATTAAGGGGATACGTGCTGATAACTCAGAAATGAAATGAGTAAATGAATACACACCCGTGCATACAAATATGTTTATCGATAAAGCACAAATGTATTTATTGCTGTTTAATGCTTTGTCATCGTGAGGGAAAATGATAGTCTCGAAACAGACCCGAAGAGTATCGTGAAGACTAACGGAACTGCCGCGGTCAGACAAGGAAGCACGTCGCACGATGTTGCTTCCTTTCCGGAACAACATTTTCGCGTGAAAAACTTACTTACCTAACACGACCGAGCAGCCAGGGAGTTTTGACGTCACAGGAAGTTTCGTCATTTTACTTCCCCTTCCGTCACACCGTTCTTTCTAGCAGACGCCACTAGACAGGTTGTGCGGTGAAAGCAACTTACTGACAGCGGGAACTTTACATGGCGGCTCGCGTTCGCTGCCGTTGAGAGTGAGTTTACTTTGGAGCGCTAAAACGAGATAAAAAAGCATTCTATTCCAATTTTTTGTGTGTGATGCTTCATTCCTCTGTTCTGAAGTTTGTATCCATGCCACGTTTAGAAGATTCCGTCAAGAAATAAAGGAGCAAAGTAAGGGAGAAGTTGGTTCAGTTAGAGACCACTAACTGAACCAACTATCTGCGGATTTGAATATTACTTGGAATATCACCCAGTTCTTATGGATATGTCATTTGTCAGGTAATTTAAATTGTTTCGCTCACACTGTTGTTTATACGCTGGTTAAATGTGTAGATTAGCGTCCTTTTTAGATAGCAGTGTTCAGGCTTTTTATTCAAATTTTTCAACCACTCTGTAATAATTTCCCTCACTTCTTTTGCATCAATCCTATTAGTAAGAAAAATATATTTTTAACCTGATCCACGAGAATTTATCGAAAAGCAGATTAATTCATTTCAGAAAGGTTGTGTTGCAGTAATAATTAATATTGCTAAATATTCATGATATCAAGAAAACTAGTTCATATTGTAAGTTATGTGCCCTTCAAAATCCAAAATAGCATATCATGTCTTGGAGTGACTGTAGATAGAGTCTATTTCAAATTGCACTAACTGTCCTCTGTAATATGCTTTGAAACTGATTTTGCAGAAAGACTACAGCATGTTCTTTAATAACAGTAAGATATTTTTAACCGTCCTGGTGGTGTTTACATGCTCGTCACAAGACAGCTGGACCATAGCAAGCTTTTCTTATCTGGTAGGGTGAGACTGGATATTATGTCCCTTTGACTTCCATTCAAATAATTCATGGTTTTTATTTTCTTACAAATTGCGGTTATATAGGAAAATATTATGATCATTCCAAGAATTACACATCAGGTTTTTGATATAATTTTATTAAAAATGTAAAAACTGAGTAAGTACTCAAGGATCACAGGTTCTAAATACCAAATAAAGTGTAAACGTTGTGTGAATGCCAACAACACAACACCCCACAGAAATGCATAGCGAAAAACAAACCAGTGCAGAACAAATGAGTACCGGATAGTGAACATAACAATGCCACCCTGGTGGTGCAGTGGTCCAAGCTATGACCTCTGATCATTCGTCCGGAAGGGGTCTGGGTTTGAATCCCGGTGAGTCATGGATGTTGTGTTTGTCTTATGGCACTGGCTTTCTCCCTTCCTTGGAGCCAGTGACCCTAAATTAGGGACGGGCGACTGCTTATAGCCCATTGAGTTGCTTGGTGGTCGTTTAAACCTTCAATAAAAAAAAAAAGAACGTAACAATAGGAAAAAGCTTTAGGCGTAGGGCTTGGGGAAAATTCTGTTAAAGGTTAAACACTGGGATAGACTTCTTGCGACAGAGCACAAATTATAAATTAGGTCTTCATCCCAACTACATGTTTTAAAAGGTCATGGAGGTCAGACATATCAGCATTTGGTTTATGGGCTTCTACTGTTTTAGAAAATTCCCTTCCTGCATATATGAGGTGTTCGCACCTCATAGTGTATGTTACTCTTTACTGCATGGAATGCTGTATGAGACTAAGTCAAGTCTTTAAAAAGAAAATATTGAAGGGTATACCTATCTTTTTAGTTAGAATTTATATTTTTTACATTTCCCAGAGCATTAATTTATGCCCCTGGAATGACCATTCATTCTCCTTGCCCTTCCTGTAGCTATGGCTCTGCAAGTCGGTGGAGAAGGTATTCTTAATAAATACCATAGGCACAATACACCACAGAAGCAGAATATAGAAGCAAAATTTCTTTAAGCAGTGTATGAAGAACTTCCACGCAAAAGATTGCTTATGAATTTCAAACACAATGATAAATATTTAAACTTATGCAAATTTATTAAAAGCAACAGTGCTTTTAATAAATTAAAAGCAATAATAATGGACTATCTAGTTAAATATCTTCCAGCTGGAAATTTTTTGTGTCTTATAAAAACATGTTTTCAAGAAGAAAAAAAAAAGCTTCCTTTCTACCATTTTGTTCCTACTGCAGTCAAGTCAATTTGCTGACGCCGCCTCGGTGGCGCAGTGGTCTAAGCGATGGCCTCTGATCATTCGTCCGAAAGGGGTCCGGGTTCGAAACCCAGTCATGCATGGATGTTGTGTTTGTCTTACGGCACTGGCTCTCTCCCTTCCCTGGAAACAGTGACCCTAAATTAGGGACGGGCGACTGCTTATAGCCCAGTGAGTTGCTCACGGTGGTTGTTAAACCTACAATAAAAAAAAAACAAAGAAAAAAACAACAATTTGGTGACTTTTAGTTCATGTAAAAGATCGAATCATTGCAAAAAGAAAAACATAACTTATTCATCACCATTTCAATCTTTCAGTGTCTATCCTATGCCATTTTTTTCTTTTTGATGTTTTTCAAGAGAACTTAAAAAAATTGTGTTATAACTTGTTCCTCAGAAAAAAAAAAACAAAAAAAAAAAACACAAGTTTTAGTCAAAGAAAAAATTAAATTTAAGAAAAGCATTACTAGTTACATGTATCAGTTACAGGGAGTGATATATTAATTGTTCACTTGTCTATTTACTTTATATGAACATGTTTATGGATGATCAAAATCAAAAGTGCTCGGTTATAAAATTAGATGACATTGAATGCTGTTTTGTTCATTCAAGTCATACTGTATGTAGAGATAGCTGTTAAAATTATAATTCATTGAGTATGAAGGTAGCACTGTAATTTGGATGTCTGAGGAAAAGCATCGATGGTCTTGTAAACTTAAAACATTTATACCCCCTTTATTTCTTATACTATGTGTAATATTTACTTTGCATCAGCTCATGGGGTAAAAATATTTTTCAATAACAGTTTTAGGAAGTTAAGAAAAACATGAGGGAAAGATAATGCATTATACTTAAATTTGTATTTCTGCAACTTCATGTATTAATGTTCATGCTTGGTGAGCTTATATACAGGGTGTCGGAGAATTATTGGACACATTACAAAATTATATAAAACAAAACATTAAACAGATACAAAGAAACTGACTGTACTAACTTATGTACAGTGTAACTACACAAGTTAATAAATTTCAATGTGAGATCCCTTGGTTGCTCGTAGTACGTCCAAGCGATACTCGATTTCATGCCATGTATTGGCAAGCATCTAAGGAATTATGGAATTAATAGCAGCTGAGATAGGCTTCTTCAGTTCCTGCAAATCAGTACAAGGCGTTTGATAGATGCGGTCCTTCACATAACCCCACATGAAATAATCCAATGGAGTTAGATCTGGAGAGTGAGGAGGCCACGGAATTGGACCACCATGCCCAATCCATCCGTTGGGGAAATGCTTATTTAGGCACTTACGTACAAACGTTGACCAATGAGGTGGCACGCCGTCTTGTTGGGAAACAACGTCATATCTTTTGATCTGGGATATAGCAAAATTTTCTAGCATGTCCAGGTAAATGTCACTATTTATGGGGGGTTTTTTGCCGACGAAGAAAGGGCCAATCACTTCTCTTTTTGATAGGGCGCACCACACATTAACTTTTGGGGAATCACGTTCCAGTTCAATAGCAGCATGAGGCGGTTCACTGCCCCATATCCTACAGTTGTGATGATTCATAATACCTGATACATGAAATGTGGATTCATCACTAAAAATTTCAGTACTGAGAAAGTTTTCGTCGTTTTCCACTCGATGCACCATATCCACAGCGAAATCGTATCGCAGAGTGTGATCATTTACATGCATCTTTTGCACTATTTGAATTTTATAATCATGAAACTTTAATTTCTTGTGCAAGATATCGTGAACTGTTGATTTCGGAATGCACAGGTCTCTGCTTGCTTTATTAACGGATTTCCTGGGGCTTGGTCAACCACCTCACCGCTGACGCTAGGCCTGCCGGCTCCTCCACGATGTTCCACATTGCCAGTTTCCTTAAACTGTTTCATCCACTGCTTGATTGAATTCATTGGTGGAGGATTACAACCATACTCCAAACGGTACCGTCTTTTAACTTTAATGACAGACTTGAATTCCGCAAGCCATAACATACACATCGCCTTCTGCTGTACAGATGACATAACTACTGATTGCGCACTTCTCACACATTCCTCATCAGGCCCCACCTAGCGCCATCTATCGGATTCTGGGAATAACAATTCTGCAAAACAAAAATATAGAAACTGTGTTAGTAATATGTGACATAGAAAAAAAGACAGTGCTCATAGTTTGATTTTTTTGTACATAATTTTGTAATGTGTCCAATAATTCTCGAACACCCTGTATAACACCGTATTTTCTATTTACGATAATAGCTGATTTTTGTCGAAATTAGTGAAGCTAATTGCAATGGGATTTTGAAATGCGTTCATACGTGAATATTTTTTCTGCATTATTTATGCAATACTTTATGAGTTGAATCAAATGCCGTACCTTTCCAATAGCCATGTATTTTCCACCAACTTCCACAATCGCAGAGGGCATTGCCAGCTCAATTGATTTCCTTCTTTTTTTTTTTTAGAAGTGACAGCATTGCATTTGCCCATCTACCTCCCTCCAATGCATTTGGAAGGCGTTGGCCTCTGATCATTCGTCCAAAAGGGGTCCGGGTTCGAATCCCGGTCAGGCATGGATGTTGTGTTTGTCTTACGGCACTGGCTCTCTCCCTTCCCTGGAACCAGTGACCCTAAATTAGGGACGGGCGACTGCTTATAGCCCATTGAGTTGCTCACGGTGGTCGTTAAACCTCCAATAAAAAAAAAAATGCATTTGGTTTCATCCCATGGTTATTTTTTGTTATGTTCAGGAAGTAAACAACTGTACCTGTGCATGAGACAACTGTCTGACATGAGACGATCCTGCCTGTGTTTCAGCATTTTGTTTTGGTTACTTCAACAGTATCCAAAATTTAAGTCAGGGTAAGTTTCTCAGTAATAATTTTGCAAGATTACGTTATTTGCTTTGGCTTTTTAGTTTTTTTTTTTTTTTCATTTGTGTGTCAGAAAACATAAAACAAGTTGCATGCTTCTCTTTCCCATCTGCTGTTTGATACACTATATGTGTAATGATGGCAGCAAGTTGCCTGTGCTGTCTGCAAACATTTTACTGTTCTCAATTCTTGATATTTTGGCATACTGTTGTCTTGCATCAAAGGACTGGCTGTAGGGGTTTAATTTTCTTTGGGGAGAGTTATTTAAGGCAAAATTTTTTTGTCTTGAGTCTAAAATATAATTTTGAAGAAACTTATAAATAATTCATCTGACATAATTTTAGGATGGTAATTAGTAAATAAAAAGACACATTAAGGATTTACTTCTTTAGGTATGTTTTGCACTGTTAATTCTTTCAAAAGGCATGAATCCTTAATATTGCTTGTTTTAACGTATAATTGGAAGAGAAACAACTATATGCATCAAACTATTTAGCCGTGGCTACTATGCATTTATGATGTAAAACACTGTAGGGCTATTTTATCCATTAATAAGTTACAAGAAACAGTATGCTGAAACAACTAGCCAAATACAGATGGCACATTAACTTGATTATCCACTTATATATATTTTTTTATTTGTTGAACGCAACTGATCAGATCAACTTAGAGCTGGATTCAAAATGTAGTTTTCAACACCCGTTCAGTTAATATCATCAGTTGCAACGTAATTTGTATTGAAAACAGAATCAAAACCCCTTTTCATGCATATTTCTTTACTTTCAGTGTGACTAGTTTAACCAATATACACACTTGAGTTCATGCAGAAGTGAAAATTCACATAATTCGAAAATTTTATATTCTTATATTTCAATTCCATAAAAAAATTGTGTGTGCTCAGTAAAAAAAAGCAAACATAAAATTCATTTCTGTAAATTTTAGGTTATGGTGTGAATGGACTTCAATGATGCTGCATGCTTTGGAAAGGCCTCCTGTTTTAATAATACCTCGGTGAGAGAGATTTTTGCAAATTTAATAGTAATACATCTTTTGGACACAAAACATACAACTAAAAACATTTTCTGTGGTCAATGAAATTGCATTACTTTCATGCAGTCAATGAAATTGTATTACTTTCATGCAGTCAATGATAGGAAATGTGAATATTTTTCTGTGCTGTCTTTAGCACAAAAGTGTACAGATGAACACTTTTGAATGAAAACAGGTTTTCTGTGGTATTTTATGATATTAACACTGATTTTTGCTGACACAATTTATTTGAAGTATCTGCAAAATCAGCCAATAATTTAGAACGTATCTGCAAAATCTGCTAATAATTTGAAAACTATCTGCGTACGTGTACATTCTGCTACTCTAACCATAACACACAGCTTTGTTAAGTACAGTGTGTTAACAGCTAGATAGTGTAACTTTTTGATCATCCTGCACAGACACACACATACACACTTTTGCAACTGGATGTGGTCAGAATATTTTGATATGTGAAATATAAATAGAATGAAAATACCAACATTTACCACAATAAAAGGTTTATTATGCATTGACTATAGTTTCGCAGAGCGTTTGGCTCGACATCATCAGGATGAATGGAGCATAAACATTCAAATCATTGTAACATTTTGTAAACCTTCAAATCATTGTGGAAGATTTTCCCAAGAGACGGAAGGCCTTGCAATGGGCAGCCCACTGTCGACTATTTCATGCAAAGTCTATATGTGTCACTTTGAGGACAAACTCTTTCAGCTTGTCATATTTGATCTGTAGATTCGATATGTAGATTATACTTTTATTCTCTGGAATAGCATGAACTCGGAAATACCTAAATTAGTTGAACTTATCAATTAAATTGATCCTCATACAGTACATATGTGAGACTGAAAATAATGGCTACTTACCATTCTTTGACTTCCTTGTGCCACGCTCTGAAGGATACTTTAGTACAACAGCTTATCGAAAACCATTTGCTGTTCCCTTACCCCCACATGCAAAACCAAATCACCCATGGAAACAAAAAAAATCTCCGCCTTCTACATATACGTATATCGGGCAATACACATATGCTCCAGTTGCTCACGGTAGTCGTTAAACCTCCAATAAAAAAAAATAAAAAAACAACAACATATGCTCCACTGAGGATTCCTTGCAGAAAGAGCTTGATTTTCTTAAACAAATTGCAGTACACAGAGGATATAGCCTTTCCGTTATAGATAAAGCTGTCCAAAAATTTAGGAAACTGAAACCAGTCTGCTAGCTCATGCCAATATACCTTGCAATACGAGAGAATTGGGTGGTTTATACCTTGCAATACGAGAGATTTGCTTTGGGATTTCAAAAATTCTCAAAGGTTTTCATTTCAAAGTCGTTTTTAAACCCATAGACAAGATACATTTTTAGAGATCAAAAGACTACGTTGAAGACATAAATTCCTGGGGAATTTATCAGATACCTTGTGAATCTGGACTTTCATGTATAGCACAGACCCGCAGGGCTTGAGTTTCTGTGTGAAGGAACACAAGGCTTGCATACAGAACTGTGAACTGAAGAAGTCATCTGTAGCCCAACATTGTCACAAAAATAACCATAAATTTTTGTTTGGAAATGCTACGCTTATTGAGAAATCTGATTCGACTGTCAAGCTTAATGTATTAGAAGCTTTCCACATATACCGGAACTCTTCACGGCTTGTCACCAACATGACATCAACTCCATTTCTTTCAAGCGAGTGGAATCAACTCACGAAAAACCATGACTGACCAGAACTTTGATGATGTCACAATGATTAGAATGTTATGCTCCATTCGTCTTGATGATGCCGAGCCTAACGCTCTGCAAAACTATAGTCAATGCATAATAACCCTTTGATTGTGGTAAACATTGGTATTTTCATTCTATCTCACCACCACAAGTTCTGTAGTCACAAATTATATATATGTGAAATATAAATCTCTTCTGTTAAAAATGTTCACACCAAATTGTGATCTTAGTTTTTAATAATGAAAATGAAAAGCCTAATGCAGAGTATATTAATGTAAATAAATTCTATAAAAAATTTGAAATAGATTTAAACTGATGAAAGCTTCAAGAAAAATGTGATGAAGTTAGTGAAACTTTATTCCATTTATACATTGTTGCTAATGTAAGAAGGTTCACAGCTTTAGTATATTTTGGTAAAGTAAAAATAAACGATCATTCTGTGAAAAGAAATTAGTTTTCTAGGTGAAAGTATACTAATATAAATGGTTACTAGATGTGGATGTTTTTTGTGTTCATTTATTGTTTATATGTACTTCATCATTCTAAAATTAGATTTTTGAACAGATTCAATAAAACCACACACACACACATCCAGCATTTTTCAGATTCTGAAATGTCTTACATTTACTTTTTCTGTGGAAAGGGGTGTTCTGTTTAGAACTAAATAACGATAAAAAAAAGTTGATAATCAGAAAAGTTTGTTAATGCCCTTTTGCTATTCTTTTCTGTCCAGCAGCCCAGATGAAAAGAAATATTTATCAATCGAAATATCGAACCCTTTGAGCTTTTACCCAGGAATTTTTCCTCAACAAAGTTATCTAAAGTTAGATTCGTAATACTTTGAAAATTCTTTTTGCTGACTATCACAACAAACATTTTCTCTTCAGCTGTTTTTGTAGTAGTGTCTATACAAAATATAATAATTGAGGTCTCAGAGAT
This sequence comes from Macrothele yani, assembly GCA_039090855.1. Classification (NCBI taxonomy): domain Eukaryota; kingdom Metazoa; phylum Arthropoda; class Arachnida; order Araneae; family Macrothelidae; genus Macrothele; species Macrothele yani. The sequence continues at coordinate 159,347,981 of CM077009.1, forward strand.
CCCTAAACAAAAATATATTTAAATTGATTAACAGAACATGGCTTCAATTAATTACTTCACTGTGGGTACAAGGGAAGCTTTAATTCATAACCATTTCTATGATATTTAACACCATGTGTGTGCATCAAATTGTAACAATCTCTGATGCCGGATTGCCTGTGAATACATAAGTCATTTCTTTGTATTGTACAAATGAAGGAAGGAAATAGAATAGTGGTGAAATATTGTACATTAAGATTCTGTGAAAGCTTTTGGTAAACTTAGCCCCCAGAAAGAACATGTATGAAGTGCAAATATTATTTTTCTCCCTATACTTGTTAAACGGCAGGTTTAAAAGCATATCAGTTTGCTTCCATAATAGAAAACTTGATTTGTATTGTTTATTTTTCATTAATGCCATTTAAAAAAAAAGGCATCAGTGAAATTATTTCCTTCATAGAAAACATACACGGTTGTATCAGATTAATATGACCACCTACCTGATAATGGGAATAACCACCCTTGGCCTGGATGACAGCTCGGCGAGACGGAGTAGTATGGACACAATGAGGCCCTGGAACATTGCCTGAGGCACACGGGCCCATCGGGACAGCAGCAGAGCACGAGGGTCCTGGAAATGGCATGGTTTGTGGGTCAGCACGTCAAACCTGTCAATCCAAATAGTTCCACAAGTGCTCTATGTGATTGAGTTCGGGCGATTTCACCGGCCAAGGGAGAACAGAGACACCACTGTCATGTTCCTGGAACCAGTCATGCACCCCCTTAGCGACATGACAGGGCACATTGTCCTGTTGGTAGACACCATCACCACCAGGGAAAACATCTAACATGAAGGGATGCATGTGGTCAGCGAGGATGGACAGGTAGCCATTGGTGTTCAGGGACCCATCCAGTAGTACCAGCGGTCCCAGGTCATACCAGGAAAATATATCCCAGACATGGAAACTGCCATTGCCAGCCTGTACTTGGCCGACAAGCGTGTCCTGGTGTTAGTTCTCATGTGTCTGATGTTCTATCGCCACTGCCCGTCACTTCTGTGGAGTAGAAACGTCGATTTATCTGAGAAGGCAACCTTTTCCCACTCTTCCACTGTCCAATGACGGTAATCCCATGTGAACTGCAGACCTTGTTGTCCATGGACCTAGGTTATCATGGGTGCCTTGATGGAACGTTGACTCCAGAGACCCATGTGTGATAGGATGGGCTGTACTGTTATTGGGGACACGTACCTGGGTGTCCCAGTGTTCATTTGCGTGGTGAATTGCTGCACTGGTGCACATCAATTGCCCTTTACCAGTCAACGGAGGCGACGTTCTCCATAGGGGTCGATGGCTTTGGGCTCCACAGTTATGACGTCGGGAGATATTCGGTGTGCCAGCGGTCCATCCTTAGTACACCCTTACTACAGCACCTTGCAAACAGCCTGCAAATTCTGCTGTTTCTGAGATGCTTTCACCTTTGGTGTGGTAGCCAATTATCATTCCCTTTGAACATCTGTCAAATCACTGCCTCTGTCCATTGTGTTTACTTAACACACTATGGCTCATCTGTCCCTGACCGGCCACTTATATCTCCATGTGGTCGTCCTTGTCACATGCACTCTGTGACACGCCTGGGTGGGTACACTGGTTTGTGATGAATTGTCCAAGATGGGCCCATGTTCAGCTCCTGGATACGGCACAGGTGATGTGTTTTACTATCTTACAGCATTGACCGTCTTTCCTAAAACCACTTACCAGTGGTCCTTAATTAGGGATGGAAAACTGTTTATAACCCTCAGAGTTTCTTAAGTGGTCATTAAGAACCTTAAAACAAGCTCGGAACAAAAGTATAAATTTTTTTCTGGCGTATTGTATGTACAGCAGGGCCGTAGCTAGATCTCCACCAGGGCCGTAGCTAGATCTCCACCAGGGAAGGCTGATGATACATTGGGATGGGATGGGAAGGGGGGGTCATTGTTCAAATGGCGAAGTACATTAATTCATGAATGCAAATACAAGTTTTGCTTTGTGTTTTTATTCCTTTTATGAATATTTCACGATCAATGATTTCTCCAGCCGAAAAGTAGGGGGGGGGATAAAAAAAATTAGAATATGAAAAAGAGGAGAAGGATGAAGAAAACTTTGGAAGGGAAAAAATAAATTGCATTTTCAGAATTCGTTCAATAGTGGCTAAGTGTCAGGGTCATTATCACTGGAGGAAGCATAACTTCCAATTGCATGAGAAAACGATTTTTAGTTTACTATTCTGGTTTTTTTTTTCCGTGAATACATGCAATGTCATCAAGGAGTTTGATGCCAAATTTTGGCCCTTTCTTCTCCATCATTAATCATGCATTCTCCTTTGCTGGTGCTCGGAGGTAGCCTCTTCTTAACAGGATGAACAGTCAAACATCTCTATCCCTACTCAAAAACCCGTATACACTTCTCCCACACATGCATCGAAAAACTCGTACTGAAAAACAATCAACAGTAAGAAGTTAAAAGCTTTCTCTCTCTCGTACAAAAAAAAAAAAAAAACCTCTTTAGTACTGTTCTACATCACCTAGAAGAATGTTTAGCTAAAACATTCCCATGACAACACTTCTTTGTAGGAGTATGAAATTAACCAACTGGAACTTTTTTAACAGCAGTCTAACATATGTCACAGTCAACTACCTAATGATGATGAAATGTTTTATTCATATGGCAAACTGTGCTTTTGCCTCCCCCCGTTTTTTACGTTCTTTTACATTTCATGTTTTTCAAATAATAATAACATTAATAATAATACTCTAAACAATGTAGGCTAGACTAAAATCATGCTGTAAGAACATTAAAAGTGTAGCTTTCGCCATCTCTACATGATATTTCAGAAATGATCAAAACATTTAAATTCTAAAATTTAATGATAGTTAAAATCACGAGTTCTTTCAAAACACTTTGTGTTTCACCATCAGGAAAAATGACATACAAGCACAACAGGGAACACTGTTTTATAGACATCAGCCATGGGGTTCAAGAAATGCATGCCCACAGCCACAATCAAGATCTAATCTCATTAATCGCAAGGCGTTTTGAAGGATCTGATGATTTTAACTATAATTAAATTTTGGAATTTAAATATTGTTTTAATCATTTCTGAAATATCGTGTAAAGACGGTTAAAGCTAAACTTTTAATAATACTTTTTCTGACCCTTAGCAGCAGCAAGTCTGGTGCCCATATGGCAGAGAATCATTGGCACAGCTGTTCCTACAGATTCATTTCCAGAAGGAATTTTTTTCAGTTATCCATTGTTCATGGTGTATCAGTGCAATTTTGCTTTTTTTAAATTACATGAATATACAAAGCAAAATATTTGTGCTTATAATGAAATGCAAAAGGAATTTCCATAAACCACTGAAAATAAAATTGCAGATAATTTACAATAGCATCAACTTTCCAGGGGAACTTTGCTTGCCTTGTGGGGGAGGGGGCTGAGCTTCCTCTGGCTCCCTGCTAGCTATAGCCCTGATGTACAGTCAACTCAAATCTTTTTTATATTTACTGTTGATACTATATACTCAACGTAAAATTTATTTAAATGAAATTACTCCTTTCAGATACTATAACTATTGTTTACAGCCCTATGAGTTGCTTGTGGTGGCTAAAACCACCACAAAAGAGGAAGGTTTGATTTGACAGCTGTTACATTCTAAATTAACTGGTCATAGTCCAAATACCTAGAAAGATATCAATTGATGGTGCAAAACTAGTTTGTCTGCTAGTGGTAAAGGAAGCATATTTCCAATAAATATTGAAATGAAAAGAAATAAGAGAGTTGGGATTAATCTGATTTTCAATTTTTTTATTGGTGCTGTTTGTTTTGTGCCCCTCCAATCTGAATACCTTTGGATGAATGACAGGGAAAAGGTGATGTGGAATAATTGCATGCCGACGTTTTTGTACTGGTCATGTTGTGTTTTAAAATACTGTGCCATTCATTTTTAAAGCTTGTATAGATATTAGCTGGTTAAAAAATACCTCTCATAAATATTTTTTGCAAATTATTTAAGACACTTTTTTCTGTGCAAGAAATGGGTTATTTATGTTAGAATAATTCTTGATGTTCACATATCACGCATAAGTTATGTAAAAATTACAAGTGGTGGGACCTTTTCGGTAGTGACTTCTACCTTCATCAGCCATGGAATGAAACATGTGGTATAAGCATTAGTTGTTGCCAGATTTCAAAATAGCTTTACAAATGATAGGTATGTTAAAAAGTGCATCTGTATTGCAGGTGTTAGGAGTACAGAAGATTTCAATGCTTTTGCGGTACCTAAGGGCTTTTCGATTGCTGAACAGAGCGATACATTTAACATTTTGCCAATCGGGAATCGCAGACGTATCGCTGATAGTTAAAATTGAAAGGGCGGGGAGGGGGAGGGGGGGTAGAAGGGTTGCCTTTCTTAACATCAGCGATATGTTTCACCAATCACAGGTTGATGCTTCGTTAAGTAAGCTACCAATATAGTGGGTAACGCCTGTGAAAGTGTTGACAGAGATAGAGTAGATACCTTGTAACCCCAGGGGTTTATTGGGATCTCTGTCATTAAGGATAAGGTTAAGAAGATGTGGAGGTGGTTTAACAGCAATCCTGTAGCCAAAAGACTTGAAAATGGAGCAAACTTTGTGAGTGAAGGCCAGACTAAAGGGGAAAGTGCCAACAAACTGAGTGGTGGAAAGTTCAGGCAGTAAACTAGTGGATCTATTCTGTGATTCAAAATTTTTAATTAGCCTATGTGCTAAGAGAGGTGGAAAGCCATGTAATTTGCCAATGTTGATGATCTGATATTTGTTTTGAAGAGCTGAAGGGCTGTTACAAATAAGGTTAGCTCTGTGGATGTATGCCTTTAATACAGTCAATTTGTATTTTCCAAAGGTGCAGGAATGGTAAGAGATGATATTATCAGTGGCAGAAGGTTTCCTGTAAACAGAGGGACCAAGTGAGAAGTCTGGGTTGATGTTAACATCCAGAAAACTAATAATGCCGATCTGTTCTTGATACGAAAAATTTATATGAAGGAATTTGGAAGTTATAGAGGATATAAGTTCAAACAGAGAGTGTTTCTGGAAATATTCTAATGTTTCATGTGTTACGTGTTTCACTGCCAATTATTCTCACTAGGGTTATTTATGTTAAACCAACAAAGCATTTTCAACTTGACTACCTTGGATTTTCATGAAACTTTGCAGTTTTGTTAGCAGAAACAAGGCGTGATTGTGTGTTAAGTTTTCAATGCCATAATTTTTTAATTAGCAAAGTGATGAAGTACAAAAAAATTAGAAAATTTGCCAAATTCTTATATTGGAGAAATATAAATCAAGTTAACTTTACCACAGAGTAAGGAAATTGGTGTCTCTTAAGTGCCTTTTTTCAGGCTTTAAAATGATACTTTAGTGCACATTTTTTTTATTTTAAATTCAGTGTCATGCAACATTAAATTTGATGTTGAGTATCTCAAAAACTGGAATTTTTATTTTTTTTATTTTTGTAAATACCCTAGAATAATAATTTGCCATAAACTGTGAGTTAGCTACTGAAAAATATTACAATTTATAGAGAATCAAAAAAATTACATGATGGGGTCAACATGTGACAAATATGTTTAGGAGAAAACTAGGTAATCTTCGGGAAAATGTAAAATCTGCTCAGTCAGTATCATGAAAGGAATATTTTAGCAGTTTCACTTAAAATCACAGTATGCATTGTAAAGTGTTGATTGTTAACATAATAAAGGCTTGAAACTTGGCACTGATCAGTGAATAATTTAAAACATGTTAAAAGCATTTAATTCCTAGAACCATGGTAATATTACAATGTAACTAAAAACAATATTTGTATTATAGGTAAAGCAGGGATTAGAGTTGTCTTGAAATTCTTGATTTTTTCTTTTTCGTGTCCTGAAAAATCCTTAGATTTTACCATTTTGTTCTGAAATTTTGAAGATATAATAATTAACTCTTAAAATTTGACCTGTCTTTTTTTTTTTTTTTTTTTTTTTTTTTTTTAGGCAGCTACAAATAGCAATAGTGAAAAAAAGAACTTGCCCTAGATTAGAATGTTATAACTACCACTTGCAACACTTCCCACTTCGTCTCCTCCACAAGCAATAACAGGGAACAATAGTTCCTGCCAATAAAAGTGTCAGCATTTCTAATAATGGGCCAAAGTCTGGATATTAGTTTCCTCAAAACATGATGCTCCAAGCTATAATGGCAGTATTTCTCTAAATAGCAACCTAAAATGTATTTATGTGTAATTCGATAAGTTTTCATTGCATTTGAGTAAAAATTGAAGGTTAGCCTTATATAATCTAGTTACAGAATCTATAAAACTCAGAAGATGCAAATATCTCTAAATATTGGTTCAAGATTCTAGATATTAAAGATTCAGCTGGTGGGTCCTTACTACATCATCATTTACATATCACTAAGCTGTTCTCTGGGATTCAGAGGTTAGCTCCACAAAGAAAAACATAATTTTTAACTGATTACTGTTGCTGTATCAAACTTCTCCAAGCAGGTCTAACACTATTGCATGCTAGCATACAGCTGGAAAGGAGATTTTCATTGCATTGTTATAAAGGAAAGAATTTCTTTTGGATTCATGCATCCACTCCTTATGTCTGTAACGATGCAATCTGATTGCATAAAAACTCCATTAATTCCATCCCAATTCCTAAACAGCTCTTGAATTATGTGAAGCAGTCCCATGCTATATATATATGCTTCGTACTTAGAACAGCTAAAGGATAAAGAAAAGTGAGAAAAAGAAATGGAAGGCAGATAAAATAGCTGATTTATGGAATGCAGAAAGGTTCTTGGTGATCTAGCAAAATGCGTATATCACATTACCGGAATTGCCTTTTTTTACTGTGATTATAACTAAGAATATTTCTATAGATACTAGAGAAACAACCTGGCATACAGTACATTTTAACATAATGATTTATATGATATCGGAATAAGTTAGAAGTGCAAAGCCTGTTAGTGTATATCCATAAAAATCATTGTATACAATTGTGGCAATGGAAAAAGTGGTGAGATGTAATTACATTAGCACATACTACTTCTCAGTACCACCTCATACAATCTATAACTTTTGTGTTTGTAAAAAGAACACATATTTTAGGGGAGGAGAAATAACACAAATGAATAGCAGTATTGGATTTCACATAAAATATATGTGTTTCTGTAAATATACTTAAGAGGAAACCAGACTATGGGAGAAGATCAGTTCTCTATTAAACAAGTGATTTGCTCTTAAACCTGCAAATGCTTGTGATTATTTTTATTTATTTTCTAAGCATGTTTGTTCTAAATTTTATTTTAAAAAAATGTCAAATTTAATTTTGCTATCCATAATTTCAAATATCTTAAGTCATTGTTCAGAGTGGCATATACAGCTTATTTGTTTGTCTTTTTTAATTTCAGGATGCTGCGGAATTCATAGAAAAAGTGCAGAGTGTGGAAGAGTATGTTTCACCCTATGCGATAGTACAAATAGAGTGGAAACAAACAACAGATGCTGCTGTTCTGTTCCAGGGTAATTTTATCGCTATTGCCCAGACGCTGTCGCTGTTAACTGTGCTGCTAACATTTTACTACACATTTGAACTGAACTACCTAAAAAAAAAAAAAATATATATATATCCAGCTAATGGCCATACTGCCCTTATATACACTAGGTCAAAAATCAAAAAGGCTATCAGCTCATTATCATAAAACTGACAGAACAAAAAGAAACCCCATATGTTGTTTGGGAAACTAAATAAAGTCCTTATTAAAAATAAAAATATTGTCAATAAATTATTTTGCTGTATAGTGGACTGTTTGTGTTACATTTATATGAACATTTATTTTTCATTCCTATTAAAGCAATATGTTATTACTTTATGGTGAAAATTCCATTGGTAAACATAGTTCAAAATTTACTCGCAAACATCCAAAACATATTTTATCACTCAGCACTATTAATTTCAAAAGAATAAATTTAGCTTGAGCAATCAACTGTCTTAGATGAACGTTACCCATCCTTAAGAGAAGTTTCAAAATTATCATCACATTCCAGAGGCAAATATCTGAAATAAATTTCTAATCCACAATACACAATTGGAATTCAGAGTTTGCTGACATGGTACACCTGTATTTCACAGCAATCCATTTTGTCAATGAGTTGCCCAGAATGTGTTTAAAATACGTTTTGAATGTTCCCAATATGTTGGTAATGTGCTCCTAACATATTTTGCATGTATTCCCAGTCAATTATGAATGTGCTCCTGATATGTTCTCAATGTGTTCTAAAATTTACACCCGATGTGTTCTAAATTCGAACACATTAAGAACACATCAAATGTGTTCTTAATCTAGCACAGAATGTGTTCTACATTTTACTGCTATTGTGTTCTGAATTAAACACAATGGGAACACATTTCAGAAGGCATTTAAAAATGTGTTCTAATAGGAACACATTGGGAACGCATTTCATTAATGTGTTCTCAGCAAGAGCACATTGAGAACACATTAATGTGTTCCTAAACTGGAACAAAATGTGTTCTAAAACTTACTTCCAATGTGTTCTAAATAAGAACATATTGGGAACACATTAATGTGTTCTCAAAATATGTTCTTTAAATGTGTTCCAAATATGTTCTAAATAAGAACACATTAAAGTGTTCTTAATCTGGCACACATTGCGTTCTAAAATAGGGTCCTAATGTGTTCTTCATGTGTTCCAAGGATTTGCAGTGTACGGCGCAAGCCACATGAAGCGATGGATCCTTCTTGCCAGCAGGGTACTCTTCAAGCTGGTGGGGGTGACATTCAAGTCTGGGGACTGTTTACGTGGACTAAAATGGAACCCCTGGTACGTGTGACATCGTCCCTCACAGGTCAACGTTACCGGGATATCTTGGACGACCATTTCCTCCCGTTTGTGCGTCTTCAACATCCCACTGGGGACCTCATCCTGCAACAAGACAATACACCGTGTCATCGCTCCCGAACTGTATCCGAATGGTTGGATGAACACTCCACCGACGTGACCTCGCTGCCTTGGCCAGTTAGGTCACCTGACCTCAATCCAATCGAGCACATATGGGATGGCATCGAGAGAGATGTTCGAGGCTATGACCCCCACCCATCAAATCTTCGTGAACTGTGGGAGCTTGTTCAGGGCTCGTGGATCCGTATGGCTTCCGATGTCTTGTCGAGTCCATGCCGAGACGAATCGCCGCTGTCATCTGGCCGAAAGGTGGTGCTACACGTTGCTAGACAGGTACCTCTAATTCAATTGCTCTTCAGTGTATATGGTTGGCCAAAAGAATGACATAGTCACCGCTAGTGATCTGTCCGTATAAGGTGATAATGGGACCTGCTGCAAACCAAGAGATCATGGCCCAAACCATTACGGAACCGCCCCCATGCTTCTCCGTAGGAAGGAGACAATCAGGGTTGTGGGCTTCTACGAGGGTTCTCTACACGTATACCCGTCCTGTGGTGGGGAATAGTGAGAAACTTGATTCATCCGAAAACAAGGCAGGTTTACATTCATCCACACTCCCCGTTTTATTTTCCTGGCACCACTGTAGTTTCCGTTTCATATTCACCTGTGACCCCAAAGGTTTTGCAATCGCAGCTCTGCCGTAAATATTGTGCTCATGCAATTCCTTTCGCACGGTATTGGTCCACAGTGGGTTTTGGAGATGTACATTGAGCTCAGCAGTCACTTTCGTCGCCGTGGTCTTCTTCCTTGCGGTCACAATCCTCTTTAATGTCCTCCTGTCTCTCGCAGTGAGTTTGGGTTTCCTTCCACGGCTGTGTCTCGCAGATGATCTTGTGCCGTGAACATTGTATGCTGTCATAACCTTCAACACTACCTATCGATACCCCCAATACCTGTGTCACTGTAGTTACTGAAGCACCAACCAGACGGACTCCTACAATCTGCCCTCTTTGGAACTCCGACAAGTCACTCATTGTGCCTTCACCTGGAACGAAATTATGCAAACACCGATTTGCAATGCAATCCCACAGACCCTTGAGACTATAAGCAACACTTTCTTACAAAAAAAAGTAGCTACATGTTTGTTTTACTCAAAAAGCAGCACCTACCGAAGTCACTGTTTTCAGCGAGGTGTTACCATTATTTTGGACAACCCCTGTAGCTATAGCATGACTTGAAAATCACACCGTGCTGTTCCTCCTTATTCATAGGTGATGGAGCCTATGCAAGTTATTATTGTGACGTTGTTAGTAAGCCTGCCTGTGGCCGACAAATGGAACTACTTGTAGGATGGCTGTTTGACTGTAAAGTAGGTCAGTATTCTACATTTTTGTTTTTAGTTTGTGTAGTATAGTTTGGATTATACGCGGCACACTAATGGAGTGAATAAATTATTCTTTTGTTCTGAGACTACAAACAGGCAGAGATAGATGATCACTTCTAACAAAGCAGGTTTCCTGATGAATTCGTTCCTTTGATTGAAATCACAGCATCTGTTATATGAAGGAATAAAATCATTTAAAATTTGAAATCATGTCCCATCATAATCATTTAGCTGTTCTATGAGATTCGGAGATTAGATTCTCAAAGCAAGATCAATAACATCTGCCTAATCTAATTTTCTAAATATGTTAGACTTTACATACTCTTGATGTTTCAAATGTCTCCATTTACAACGATCTTGGTACACAACTCGAACTGCGCACGCATCCGGCACACGATTCACACAAGACCTTTTGTACTTCATACTAACGCTGATGGAAATCTGAAACGACTTCTGTAAAAGACACTGCTCATCTTTCATCACAAAATCGCTTATTTTAAGCTCCCCTCCCCCCCAAAAAAGATTAAAAGTTGTTGTGCACATTGTCCTTATGTCTTTAGACAGGATGTCTCCGAATCTGTTAGCTAGATTAGTAAAATTCGTTTTGTTTCGGATAGAGCTAACGACAAGGATAACGACTGACGCTCTTTAAAAATTTCTGCAAGCCACAGTGTTCTCTATAGGGGGCATAAATGCATTTCTATTTTTGGAATTACATGTAACCCTATATGTTCACTTCTGAAAGTAATTTCTGGAAAATACCTTTTGTATCCCATGTAGCTTTAGCCATGATCACTCTAATCCGGAAACTCCCAGATGTCTAGATGCCTGTTCTTCTGGTTGGGAGTTTTGCTCTATATTTGCATTTGAAATACTTAATAATTATATACCTGCGCTTTTGAAAGTCTGATTTGAAAAATTATTTTGGTACTCCATTGGTATGCTATCTTCCACGCCTATTCTAGCTATCTGAGCACAAAATGTTTCCGATAGGTGTCCTAAATTGAAATATTTTTTTTTGAAAATTTTCTTGTCAGTACTTTGTAACCCAAAATTGTCATGAATGGAAGAATACTGTAGTTCTAAAGCATATAAATAGGTCAATTAAAATTCACCAATTTGTTATTTAAAAGGGAGTGATACATCGAGACGTATTTAACCCTTTAAGCGACCGATGTAACTTAAACAAATGACGTTCAAACATTTCTGCGCTCCCTACACAGAAATGTTTATATAGCAATCGGGTTTTTCTTTCTGAACGACACGTCAAATGTTTTGTTTTGCCAAAATCTGCAACTAAACAATTTACATCTCCTTCTTATCCCATCAGTACCGATAATAAACCTGCCATAAGTGATGATCCTTCTTTTCTAGTTCTTTATTCTCTGCTTCATTACCCAGGTTATAAAGGGAAGGGAAAGTCCCCTGACAGCGTCATCATGCCACTGGGCAGAAACAAGTGACTCGAACATCTTCTCCCTCCTTTCTTAGATTCGTCGTCCATTTTGAAGGTAATCAGTCAGTAAGGATTAGTGTTAATCCTCCCCTGAACAACCACTTTGAAAAATAAAGCTAAGGGGAAAGCAACGCTTTCTGACGAGGAGGCTTACTCGTTCGGCCTGCATGCGACCAATTTCTTAGACAGCGAATATATTCGTTTGAGCTGATTTCAGCCCATTTTGCTAACCCCGAGTTAATTCGTTCCAGCCGGTTAAAGGGTAAATTTGGTCTTGTCCATGAATTCATTTTCTTTGGTAAGTAGCCTCCTTCTTTACACATCCTATTTACTTCGTATTTCAATACTTCATGTGCATTGGGATTTCCATTATTCATTTTCCGGACAAGTTCACTCTGTTTTTTTCTTTGCAAACTGTTTTGTGTTCGAAATGTGATTGGCATTCCTTTGAGCCCAAGTAATGAATCTTCTTTGCGTTTCAATCAACCTCTTCTGCGTCAAGTTGGAGCGTTGAATTGCCTAATAGCCATTTGAGATTTCTGACTTAGCAACTTAGGGGGAATGGCTTAAATAGAAGCTCTTTGCTTGTGCTCTTCATGGATGGCGAAGAAAGCGTCACGACTATGAAACTGCAGAAAAAAGTTTGAGTTCTTACCTGTTGTGCTCTTTGGTATCTAATTGTCGGTAGATGAGTCTCAGTATTCTTCATTGCACAAGGGGGGGGGGGGATATGTGGTGAATGGCCTAAGCGCTGAATTTTGACTGCTCGTCTGACAGGGCCCGCATGAGGTATGTGCGGTGTGTTTACTGTACAGCACTAGCCCTCTCCCTTCCTAGGAAACAACTGGGGCCAAATTATGGACATTCGATTATAGCCCATTGAATTGCTCGCAGTCGTCGTTAAACCCCCAATCGTCCATTTACCGTAAGATCAAGTGAAGAGTAAGTTTTTTCTTTCGCAAACCATTTCTTTATTACTGATTCTACTGTCCTTTCAGTTTAAACTCCGTTATTCACAATTAACCCTTTAAATGGCCGATGTAATTGAACTAAGCAGTACCCAAAACATTTGCTCCCTCCAAACAGAAATGTTCATATAGCAACCGGGTTTTACGAAAACTAAGGCAAAGTAATTTATGTTTACCCCCTCTCATCTCATCAGCAGCGAAAATAAACCTATTATAGGTGATAAGCCCTCCTTCTAGTCCGATATTTCCTGTTCCATTACCTAAAACATAATAGGGAAGGGCTAGTCACGCTGACACGAACGTCATACAACTGGGTAAAAAAAAAAGTTACTCAAATGTCTTCTCTCTCCTTCCTTAAACTTGGCTCCATTGCCATTACCAGTTAATTTCTCAGAAGGGAATAGTGTCAATCATATGCCTGAATGACCAGTCTGAATAACAAATCTAAGGGCGAAAGTAACTTTTTTCGATGCTCTAGTCTTGAAGGTAACTCATGCGAGCAGCTTTGGGACCACTAAACATACCCTGAATGAATTCGTTCCAGTCGCGTTCGGCCCACTTCTTTGACAGTGCATGTATTTTTTGAGTTGAGTTCAGCTCATTTGGTTAAACCCGAGTTAATTCATTCCAGCCGGTTAAAGGTTTAAAGTCCAAAGTTTATTCGCCATTTTTTAAATTCCGACACAGGGTCTAGTGGGTGCCACAGCAAGCCTGTGTCTCCCCGAGGCTGTATGGGGTTTTGCTGCCAGGAGTGCGCAGAGTTCTTAGGCTGCGGGATGGGATTTAAAAGCCCACCATCCATAACGTCGACTGCGGCTCTGACTATTCGGCTACAAAGACGACATCTGCTACTGTTGAGGATAAAATTCATTTTTCAGTGTTAAAGATAAACCTCTTTCTTCTGTCTGTTCTTCATACTTGGGGCTAAAACCTTTTTTTTTTTTTTTTTTTTTTTCAAGTTTATCGACTCCATGAACATCAAAAGCTACAAAGCGTCGCTTATCCCTAATTTAGAGCCAGTGTTCCAGGAAAGAGATAAAAAAAGCTTTGTGGGACAAAAACAGATTATCCGTATCTCGTCCAGAACTCGATTCCGTACTCAGTTCGGATGATTAGCCAGAAGTTCTAACTTACAAGGGAACGGTCTGGACCGTTGTCTCTAGATGTACAGTGCTTGTTATATCTTTCGACAGTACTGAAGGGGTAATGGATAATGACAAACTTTTAGGTGCTGTGGAATATAAATGATGAAGTTACAGGATATCAAATAGACAATTTTCATGGAATCTCCATTACTCTTGCGGAATGGATTTTGTTGTTTTAAGCAGTTGGTATACATTGCAAAGTATTCAGTAATGGATATGCAGTATAGCGTGTTCAGCAATGGATATACATTGCACTCACCTTTCATGTACGACAACAAATATGAAGATCTTTAATTATGGAATGATCCAAACAAAAGTATTTCTCACAGTGAGCACATTTCATGAATGCTGTTTCATCGCAATCTTCTCTACCGCATTCCTCAATTAGCCCAAATTCAAAACAATACCAGAGAGGTGTTTCGAAGAATCCAGGATTGGTAGCGACATAACTACACTTATAAAATGCAAAGCGTATCAGGTTTTGAAATCGAGGCACTAAAAACTGATACTGAACAAAAGACTGCAGACGGAGAAAATGGTCTCTGTGCCAAAAGTTCATGTCGGATGTTACCAACACAGTGTCCGTTATGAATTTAACCGTATTTTATAGGGAGTTCTTACACTTATTTTTATAGAAAATAATTGTAAGAAGTTCTAACATAACATTCATAATACACATAAATTTCATAATGTAATGCTCATGAACAAGGCTTGAGTGGCTCCCCCTGTTGTCCATAGCATCTGAAAGTTTTGATATAAACATCTTATGACTCTCTATCCAAACAACATACTTTGGTTTTGCAATCAGCGACAACCACATGTCCGTTTTCTTGTTAGATCTAACTAACTCTTTGTTTTTAGTTATGTCTTTATAAAATGAATAACTTGGGCATAGTTTGTTCTTTGTTTTGAAAATCTGGAGTCTAAAAGTTATTTATTTATAAAGTGGATAACTCTATAACCTTCATGTCCAGTTGATGTTTCATACGAATCTCCACCTCTTCCTATTTATTGCTGAAACCTAATGCTTTTATTGTACCTTTTTCTGTTACTGGTTTTTGGCACTTAAAGAAATTTCTTTTTTTGGTTAAGTCCGGCTCCCTACAACTATCCGAGTTATCCTTTCTCTTTCAAAGTTCAACGACCACCGTGAGCAAATCTAAGCAGTCGTTCATGTCCGTAATTTCGGGCCGCTGGTTCCCGGGAAGAGAGATAACCAGTGCAGCAAGGCAAACACACCATCCAAGCCTTATAATGGAGTCGAGCCCGTGATCCAGTGCCTGCAGGTGTGTGCACTTGGCAATAATTTTATGAATACCAAGTGGAGTCTTTCGAATTTCAAAAACTATGTTCCCAATAATAGAGAAGACACAGGCTCGCTATTCGAGGACGGGCGTTGTGTTTCACCCAGCCGACACTCTGTGTATCGAGGTCCGCGGAGTGCCGCAATGTTTTGAATGATTTAAAGATGTTCGCCTAATCTTTCTTTTAAATTTTACTCCCTTGAGATTTGGTTACTCTTGGTTACCTAGAAAATTTTATTTTTTAAATGCATCGATCTGAGAATACTCGGCATTGAACTGGAAGATATTTTTCCTGATCATTCACTTAACAAGCACTCACTCACGCACTCAACTTTCAGTCATGATTAACATCATTAATTCACAAAATGGACACTTAATGAAATTTGCCGACTTATATATAACGTGACAATAAAAATGTTCATTTGCCTGATAAAGGCGTGATATTTAAGTACACTCATATTTATAAATGTGCGTGAAGACCCTTTTTAAGTAAAATTCTTCCTTAAGTTTAACTTTAATCACTATTTAGCACGTCTTTTGTAAAAAACGATAGTGCTTATGTTATCGGTTTGTCCGTCCGTCCGTCTGTCTGTACACACGATATCTCTGCAACTATTAGTACGATTTGAAAAATTCTTTTTGCATTGGGAAGCTTGAAATATGAGAATAATGATTTTATTTCGTTTTTTTTACGATGTACAATTTTGCCGCTAGAGGGCGTAAACGCAGATGATGTCGAATTCAAAAATACGTGTTATTCCACATATTTGCTTCTAAACATCCGATTGAAAAAATTCTTTTACCTTTCGATTCCATTTATGTCGAAGAGTATTTTAGATGTAGTTATTTTTTCAAATTACGCATATATTTTCCGATAGGGGGCGTAAAAGAAAATTCCATTTTTTCCGATAACTCTTCTTCTAAAACTCCGAGTTGAAAAAAAAATTCTTCAGCGGATACACCTCCTGATGGAAAATCTTTGACATATAATTTCTAATTTTTGGTAAAGAATACTTTAGCCAACAGGAGGCGTAAGCGTTAATTTTCGCTTCTGATGTATTTGCCATAAAATCTGAGCTTCTAAAATATCGATTGAAAAAATTATTTCGTGCACTGATGCCCCTCACATCGATAAACTTTTTCGGAATATTTTCTTTTTAAAATATGCCACAGTTTCTCCGCCAGGGGGCGTAGATGTATATCTTATTTTTGTCAATATCTCTACTTCTAGGTGTCCGATTTGAAAAAAATCCTTCTTTGTTGGATAGTGTTTTGAGTGTGACATGCTTTTCATATAATTTCAAAATTTTCAAGTAATTCATAGACTTTCCGCTAGGGGCGTAGAGGTAAATTGCGTTTCCCCTTATATCTGTGCTTCTAAATCTCCGATTTGAAAAATTCTTTCTGCACAGCTCCTGATGGGAAATCATTTGCACATAATTTCTAATTTTTGTAAAAAATGGTTTGGCCATCAGGTGGCGTAAGTCTTAATTTCCGCTTCTGATGTATTTGCAGCAAAATATGAGCTTCTAAAATCCCGGTTGAAAAAAAAGTCGTTTGTTGACTGATACTACTCATGTCGGCAAACCTTTTTGGAACATTTTCTTTTTTAAATAATGCATGGTTTCTACGCCAGAGCGCGTAGACGTATATCTTATTTTTGTCAATATCTCTACTTCCAGGAGTCCGATTTGAAAAATTCCTTCTTTGTTGGAGAATGTTTCCAGTGTGACATGTTTTTCATGTAATTTTAAAATTTTCAAGTAATTCATTGACTTTCCGCTTGGGGGCGTAAAGGTAAATTGCTTTCCTCCTGTTTCTAAATCTCCGATTTGGAAAAAAAATTCTGATGGAAAATCTTTTGCATGTAATTTCAAATTTTTGGTAAAGAATACTTTAGCCACCAGGGGGCGTAAGTGTTAATTTTTGCTTCTGATGTATTTGCCATAAAATCTGAGCTTCTAAAATATCGATTGAAAAAATTATTTCGTGCACTGATGCCCCTCACATCGATAAACCTTTTCGGAAAAATTTCTTCTTAAAATATTCCACAGTTTCTCCACCAGGGGGCGCAGATGTATATTTTATTTTTGTCCAATATCTCTACTTCTAAGAGTCCGATTTGAAAAAATTCCTTTTTTGTTGGATAGTGTTTACAATGCGAAATGGTTTTCCTATAAATTCAAAAATTTCAAGTCAATCATAGACTTTCCGCTAAGGGGCGTAAAGGTAAATAGCTTTCCCCCTATATCTCTGTTTCTAAATCTCCTATTTGAAAAATTCTTACTGCACCGGATACAGCTCCTGATGGGAAATCCTTTGCACATAATTTCTAATTTTTGTAAAACATGGTTTGGACACCAGGTGGCGTAAATCTTAATTTCCGCTTCTGATGTATTTTCAGCAAAATATGAGCTTCTAAAATCTAGATTTTAAAAAAGTCGTTTGTTGACCGATACTACTCATGTCGACAAACCTTTTAGGAACATTTTCTTTTTGAAATAATGCATGGTTTCTACGCCAGGGGCGTATATGTATATTTTATATTTGTCAATATCTCCTCTTCTAACAGTCCGATTTGAAAAATTCCTTCTTTGTTGGATAGTGTTTCCGATGCGAAATGTTTCCCTGTAAATTCAAAAATTTTAAGTAAATCATAGACTTTCCGCTAGGGGGCAGAAAGGTAAATTGCGTTTTCTGCGTTATTTCTGCTTCTAAAACTCCAATTTGAAAAATTCTTCCTGTATTGCATACAAGACCTGATGGAAAATATTTTTCACATGATTTGTAATGTGTGGTAAAGAATGGTTTTGTCACCAGGGCGCATAAGTGTGAATTTCTGCTTCTGATGTATTTGTAGCAAAATCTGGGATCCTGAAAACTCTACTATATTTCTTTTTCTTGGACCAATACCGCTCATATGAAAAAACCTTTTGAAAATACTTTCTTCCTAAAATAATGCACATCTTATTTTTTTCGATATCTCTGTTTCTAAGA
The DNA here is from genome assembly GCA_039090855.1 of Macrothele yani. Lineage (NCBI taxonomy): Eukaryota > Metazoa > Arthropoda > Arachnida > Araneae > Macrothelidae > Macrothele > Macrothele yani. The sequence goes on from CM077009.1 coordinate 159,366,204, forward strand.
GTCCGATTTGAAAAATTATATCGGCGTTGAAGAGCGTTTCCGGTGCGAAATGTTTCTCATATAAATTCCCGTTTTCTTAACGCACAAGTCTGCAACCAGAACCAGATTGAGTAAGCTCACGATTTCATTTACAGCAATATCTGAGGGATTAAAAACCCGATTGAAAAACTTCTTTCTTCCGTCAGATACTATTTTTTTCCATACCGGTCCGACTGACTTTGAATAGCTTTGATGAATTTAATTTGCGTCAGAACGGATTCAAAAGACGTGCTTTTTACACCAGAAAATTCGGTGTCATCTTTCTTGTTTTTATTTAATATTGTGCTGAAAATTTTGGAACCTAAGTTATTTCAAATTATTCATTAACCTACACAATTGCCTGCTCTGATCAAGTAATTGCTTTACCCTTCTACAACAATTATTGCTTTTTCAGCCCTTCTTACTCACAATTAATTAAGAACTGGCTTTACTTCCTTGCACTGCTTTTATATTCAACTATGCTCTATTTAGAACTGCATTCGATTCAACACACAAAACAAATATATAAGAGGGAAACCGCTATGTTCGGAAATGTCCTACTTTCTGTCCTTCATCAACGGCTGGCGGGGAATTTGCAGTAGATAGTTCTTAGATTTCTCCGGACGTATTCAGAGTTCTTTTCTGTATAACATCGAACACTATCATGAAGGCAGATCAGTTGGCAGGGTATAAGTGCACTGGCAAACCTCTTGATAGTTCAGGTGCTATCATCGACCAACCTTCTTGATTGCGTCCACCTGGTCATCAGCGGCAGCTTTTCATTGCAACGATACGCTATTTCTTCACGTCTTCCTTACTTTTCCATCAAGAAGAAAGAATCTCCGCCGAAGAGCGAGGACGAAATTGGACCCCCTCGTTAAGTTTGGTTTCGTTAATGTCTCCAGATCTCTCTCTCTCTCTCTCTCTCAGCTCCATCTCAACTTTCCCACAATGCTATTTCCCGCATATCTTCCAATCCCACGCAGGTTACATATTTCTTTATCTTCCAATCCCACGCAAGTTACGCATATTTTCCAACCTCGGTTACACCCACCAAATTAAAGATTGGTCAAGAAATTAACATTACCCGATCTGGTTCGTTCTGGGCTCCTCAAAAAGTCCCCTTATTTATAAGCTAACTTTTCTCCCCGTCCAAAATTGCGTCCGCCCCTGAATTCTAGGAAATTTTGCTTGTGAAGTCCTCTCCGAGTTGTAAATCCACTAACATAAAAATGCTATGACTTTTGCCAAGTCTGGCGCCACGCTATTCTTCTTGCCAGACCAGGATTACCGATCCCCAAGACGAACGGCACTGGACTCCAATAAAACGTCTGCCCGCCAGTCTTCCCCGTTGTAAAATTACACTACCTTATTCAATACTGTAGTTGCCTGCGCTGGGGAAGAAAAAAGCTACCCCTCGGTCTACCGTTACGGCACACAGGCTGGCTGGAAGTTCCCCTGACTCGGAGAGAAGGGGAACTTCCAGCCACCCTGTAAGTTCCCAATTATGGCGAACCCTGGCTCTGCGCGAATCCAAGCAAAATCTAAAAAATTATAAAATATAAAATATGTAGTATTTTGGGAGTGCAAATTGAATAAATTCTCGAAGTTAATATTTCCTACACTGGTTAGCAAAATCTCTTCCATCGACTAGATTATTTTGAAACCTAATTTTTTTTTTCACTCTGATTTACTCATGCAACCTCCAATATAGGAAAAGGGTGCACACTCGCTCACGAGCGATGTAACACCCGGGCTCACTCGGACGAAAAGTCAAAATCCAGAGTGCTACCACTGAGTCACCAGGATGCTGTCCTTGTTTGACTGGTTTTTTTTATATGTCCTTCAATTCCTGAGTGTTGTAACTACAGCGTGGGCCACGAAATGATACTTTTCCTTTTTTTTTTTTTTTTTCTTGCAAGTTCAGTGCACTCTGATTGATGAAATCGGAGAAAGGGTATACTTCATCCCTACTTCAAGAGAAATTGTTTAGTGAAGGACAAATGGCTGAAAAAAGCTGTCTAAATATGAAAACGGAGTGTCAGTTGAATTGCTTTATGCGAACCTAAAAGAAGTTACTTTAGTGCATCGACGTTTCCAGGCGCAATTCAACACAGAATGAGTATACAGGAACGCTGTTCTGAAGCTGCGAATGCCATAATAAAAGTTCTGTACACGCTAATCTGAAACGCAAGGGTATGATGCAATCGGGAAAATGATTGCGTCACATCAAGGTCAGACTCTCAGTAACGCAGTGGTTTCACAACGACTCGCTATCTGCTGTGTGGACGAGGGAGGATTTGGAAATAGAAGCGTGCAGCTCCTAATGCCGAGTCACGGCGTTAGACCAGCGCTCGTACGTTAAAAGATAAACTGTGCGGGGAAAATTCCGACACAGATCCACACTGCCTTGCAAGAAGTTTGTGGGAAAGGAACTCTTGATCGAAGCACAATTTCTCGCTGGGCATCGCGCTTTCGGGAGGGTCGAAGCAGCATCGAAGATGATCACCGCTCAGGCCGACTTCAAAAGGCGACAGACAAAACATCACATCTGTCACCATTGTTGCGACGCTTCTCGAAGAGAATCGCCATTTATCAGTCGATGACATTGCTCATCTGGCAAAGTTGTTCACCGGATTTTGAGCGACTCACTTGGAAAACGAAAAATCGCCTCGCGCTGGGTGTCCCCATTAATTCACCATTGAGCAGAAGGCAGCCAGAGTGAGCATCGCACAGGATCCCCTCCACACCTTCAAAAAGGAGGGCGACACGTTCCTGAACAAAATCGTCGGAACTGATCAGACTTGAAACCGTGATTTTTGAGCCGGAACTGCAGCCACAATCAGCGGAATGGAGGCAGCCAAGTTCCTCACACCCCTTAAAATGTCGTCGGCAACAATCCAAAGTGAAGCAAATGATGATTTTTGCGTACGATGCCCAGGGTATTGTGATCTCTGATCGAGTGCCGGTAGGGCAAAATGTCAACGCACAATATTATCGTGACTTTCTGAGACAAAGTGAGACATAAAATTCGTCAAAAATCGTCCCAACTTATTGGAAGTGGGAGCGATTTTGCTGCATGACAGCCTATCGTGTCATGGTACAGCGTCGGCACGGGGACTTGTGTCGAACTATGGCTGGGAAACTTTATCCCACCCACCATACAGCCCTGATCTCAGTCCGTCCGACTTTGATCTTTTCCCAAAGTTACAAAATTGGTTCCGTGGCATCCGCTACGAATCGCTGAACGAACTGTCATTGGACGTGACCCGAGTAATACGACAGCTGAACAAAGATGGCGTGCTACGTGACATCCAGGGCCTACCTCACCGCTGGCAAGCTGTCATTAGCAGCAAAGGGGAGTACATTGAACGGCAGTAGTATATGTCCCATACTATGGGACACATCGTATACTACAAAAAAACCTTCAAAACCATCAATTTTCAGACATTTATCACTGAATTTTTGAGAACATTTGACAACATTTTTAAGCATTTTTATGTCAAAAATTACCATGTTTTAATCGATTTTGATCATAAAACATTTAAAAACATCAAATTTTTAAAAAACGAAATTGTATCCCTGTTTTCATCAAAATAGAGCATCATAAAAATACACATTTTAAGTCATTTTTTGTGAACATTTGACGACATTTTAAAATAAAAAATGCATTAAAAAAAGGGGCACCCAAAATGGAGCCTATTTACAGTGTTAAAATTAGAAATAAATCTTCTACAGGCCCAGCGGACCACTCTAATTTCCAAATCACTGGTTCACCAAAAAAAAAAAAAAAAAAAAAGAAAAAGCAGTACACATTTACAGAAAGAAAAACATTTCACCAATTTCAAAATTTTTTTTTTTTTATTTTTATAACAAAACAAAAAAAATTAGCCTCTTAAGCTTCTTGTTCTTCTTGTCCAATTTGTATGTCTTCTTGTCCAGTGTGAACATTGATCTCATTCTAAATACAAAAGGAAAAATATGTGAAAATATTTTTTCTCAAATTCAACAATTTTCTTATTACATGTCATGCTCATATAAATTAAATACATGCTGTTGAATAGCATTACTGGGGCCACCTTTACTTTTGACGTCAACAGCGCGTAGCCAATGAAACAAGTTAGTAAAATCATGCAATGTATTGATTATGTTACGCTTTCCAACATACCAGAAATTATAACTCAAGTTATTATTCAAGTTATGAGGATAATGGCTGTAAAATAAATCTCGCTCCTATGACCTCACCTTTGACCCCATCTCGATGATATTCAGCAGAACCGGTAAAGTATATTTCCGCAACAACATGATAAAGTTTTGTCTCAATCGAAGCATTTTTACCTAAGTTATAACGCATAAGGGCAATGGAATGGATCCCGCTCCTATGTCCTGACCTTTGACCCTATTTCGCCTATTTTTAATTGAATTCGTCCCCAGATGGTCCCTTACCACATATTAAAATTTCATCCCAATCGAATCATTTTTACGCACGACATTACTCCTGTGCCTGACCTTTGATCCCATTTCGATGATATTCAACACAACCGGTTTGGTATACCCTTCGAAATAACATGATAAAATTTTGTCGCAATCAAAGCATTTTTACGTAAGTTCTGATGCATAAGGACTATGGAATAGATCACGCTCCTGTGTCCTAACCTTTGACTGCATTTCGCCCATTTTCAATAGAATTCGTCCCTAGGCAAGACCCTACAACATACTAACATTTCATCCAAATCGAAGCATTTTTACGTAAGTTATGACGCATAATAGCGATGGAAGTGATTCCGCTTCTATGTCCTGACCTTTGACCCCATTTCTCCCATTTTCAATAAGGTTTGTCGCCCGGTGGTCCCCTACCGCATACTAAAAGTTCATCGAAATCGAACCTTTTTTACGTTACTTATGACGCATAAGAGCAGTGGAATGAATCCCGCCCCTATGTACTGACCTCTGACCCCATTTCGTTCACTTTAAATAGGGTTCCTTCACAGGTGATCCTCTACCAGATACTAAAATTTCATCGAAATCGAACGATTGTTACGCGAGTTATCGTGCGGACCGACATACGCACACAACGCGTGACGTAATGAAGGCAGATGGGAATCGCGAACATCTGCTCGCAAGAGTGTGACGTCATAAAACTTTAATAGGATCCACACACAATGCGTGACGTAACGAGACAAATGGCGTGACCGCGCGCCAACATTCTCAAAGGCGAGATTATGACGTCATAAGATTTCTAAGCATTGGTAACATTAATGGAACAACGCCATGACACTGAAAACGTTATAATTCGGGGTGGTTATTTAACCCACTAAACGAATTCTCCTAAAGTCGAGGTCAAGCTAAATCGATTTCTAGAACCAGAGAACGGTAGGTAAACGACTTTTATCAAAATTCTTAGAGCCATTTTCAAATTAAAATGTACATACATACATACAAGAATTGCTACTTTAAAGGTGGACGTCAAGTAATTTTGCTTCCAATACTTCCAATGGAAAAACTTCTGTACACATTTTCTTCACAATTAATGCGTTCCCAAAGTTGAAAATTTGAACATCGATTAAAATAGCTTCATTTCATACCTTGGAATACTTAATATTTTCTAAACCATAACCGTAATTATGCAATCCAACATTTTTTTGTCCACTGACGTCATCAAAGTACAGGTCGCGCCATCTTTTCTCTGGTTTCAACACCACCAATAGAAAAGTGATTATTTTTTAATATAATTATGGTTATGTTTTAGAAAATATGAAGTTTTCCAAGTTATAACATGAAGTTATTTTAATTGATGTTCAAATTTTCATCCTTGGGAACACATTAATTGTGAAGGAAAATGTTTACAAAAGTTTTTCCATTGGAAGTATAGGAAGCAAAATTACTTGACGTCCACCTTAATAATATGGGATAAGGGGGACGGAATGGATCGCATTCCTATGTCCTGACCATTAACCACATTTCGTCCATTTTCAATAGGGTTCGTCCCCAGGTGGTCCCCTACTACATACTAAAATTTTATCGAAATCGAACCATTTTTACGCACGTTATGACGCATAAGGGCAATGGAATGCATCCCGATCTTATGTCCTGAACTTTGACCCCACTTCATCCATTTTGAATAGGGTTCGTCCCCAGGCGGTCTACTACCACATAGTAAACTTTCATTGAAATCGAACCATATTTACGCAAGTTATGTCGCATAAGAGCAATGGAATGATCCCGCTTCTACGTCGTGACCTTTGACCCCATTTGTCCCATTTTCGATAGGGTTCGTCCCTCGGTGGTCCCCTACCACATACTAAAATTTTATCGAAATCGAACCATTTTTGCGCCAGTTATCGTGCGGACAGACGGACAAAGCTGGAGCATATACGCTTCTTCAACCTACGGTTGGAAAGCGTAAAAAAAGGCACATGTCATGAGCTGTCTTGTAGTTGTATAAGGTGCACCGTAGGCAATCTGAAAACATATTATTCGTTTCTCTCATGGATAAAAGGAGCGATTTATCAGATTTGCAGAAAGGGATGATTATCGGCTTTCGGGCCAAGAGTTGCAGTGTTTCTGAAACAGAGCAGTTTGTGTACTGTTCGCGTGCTGTGTGTGGTTATGTGGTTAAAGTGTATCATGATTGGAGAAATGGCACCATTGCAATTAAGCGACGTGAAAACTGCGGAACACCACGTGCCATTGATGTGAGAGGTAAACGTCGGCTGCGAAGGTGCGTGAGGGCCGATCGACATGCTACAGTGGAGCAACTCACTGGCCGAATGAACCAGGGGGCTACCGAAAGTGTGTCTAAAAAGTACAGTTCAGTGAACGCTGCTGCGTATGGGGCTTCGATGCAGACGGATGGTCACTGCACCTATGCTAACGAAGGGGCATCGCAGAAAATTCTTGCATTTGCACGGCAGAATCAAAATTGGAACTTCGCTGATTCGCAAAGGATTGCCTTCTCCGATGAGTCACGTTTTCTGCTTCATCGAGCAGATGGACGCTGACGTATAAAGCGAGAAATGTTGGAGAACAAATACTCTTCAACCATTCGTGGAAGAACACAAATTTTTGTAAAATCTAGTTTTCAATTTAGAACCACCAAATTTTGTATGCTATCTCATGGTACCCTAACTTAGACCGTAGACGGTTTTTGGAAGGGGTCGGGGCCCGGGATCAAGGGGAGGAGGGGGATACAAACTTTTTGGAAAATCTACAGTTTTTAATTTAGAACCACCAAATTTGGCATGCTATCTCATGGCACCTAACTTAGACCGTAGACTGTTTTGGGAAGGGGTCGGGGCCCGGAGTCAATGGGGCCCCCATACAAAGTTTTCGTAAAATCTACAGTTTTCAATTTAGAATTGCCAAATTTGGTGTACTATCGCAAGGTGCTCTTGAGTTAGACCGCATATGGTTTTGGGAAGGGGTCGAGGCCCGGGGTCAATGGGTCCCCCATAATATTATCGCTCGAGTTCCGAATTGGGTTCACCCGGCGTAATATTGGAAACCAGGGGGTGTCAAGTGGATTGTGATTCTGCGATTCCCTGATTTAGGGCTGACGCAGCCCTAAATATTTGACAGTGATATAATGGGAAGTTTCGACATAGTGTCTTAATATCCGTCTATACCTGTACCAGAGGCTGTTGGAAACCTTGAAGAAATAATCGTCACTTCCCGTGAATTCACACCAACCCAAACAAAGAAAATTATCGGTGCCGTAAATCTAGTTACTAACCACAACTATTTCAAATTGGATGGTGACATCTACAAACAAACAAAAGGAGCACCGATGGGTTCCCCTCTATCAACAGTACTTGCTGAAGCAGTACTTTGACTGCTAGAAGATCTCCTCTTTCTAAAGTGTATCAAGAAACCCCGAGTGTGGATCCGCTGCGCTGACGATATATTCTTCATATGGGAACATGGAGTTGACGAATTAAAAGATTTCATGCATAATATAAACAGTCTACATAATACGATAAAGTTCAACATGGAGCTTGAAGTGGATTGAACGTTGAATTATCTTGATGTCGCGCGCAGAAGAAAGAGAACATCCAGCTTCGACTTTAACGTTTATTATAAACCGACCGCAGTACCGAACTTTGCCCCCTCCTGATTCGCAATGCCCAATAGAGTACAAACTTTCTGCTTTTAGAGCATGTTTCTATAGAGCGTGTAACGTATGCCAACCCGACTACTTAAATAACAAGGAAATTGATAATATTTATAACAAAGTTCTAAAAGCTGGATATAAGAGGGATGAAATAGACAGAATACACAGAACTGTAAGAAACCGTATAATGTCAGCAGCAACAAAATCACCTAGTAAGACAATGAGGTACGCAAGATCCATCTCATATATCCCAGGCTTTGCATATTGGTTAAAGAATTTGTTACGTAAATACAAAATATTAATAGCAATGAAGTCCCCGACCCCATTATCACATATAGTATCAAACTGCAAGGAGAGACAGTGTGAAAAAGAAAAAGGCAGGTGTGTACGCTATACCGTTGGTATATCCTGACAACACGGAAAAGATATACATCGGAATGACAAAGCGATCCTTGGTCACTAGATGTAAAGAACACGTGCGAAGTGTCAACCAGAACATACAGCCCTGATGGAAGATGAAACTCTTACACACAACTCAGCTTAGTAAGGACTTATGAACTATTATTATTAACACCAAAACCAGTAGTATTAAAATAAATCCGTCTTGTTGCACGATGATATTTATTCAGCTAAAAAACGAAATCTATATAGTTTAAAAAACACATGAGCACTTTCGGTGTCACATTGACATTTTCATCAGATGTGATTTCACCATGTGGTTACATGCTGGTCTTAAGTACGTGGAGTAGATGCATCATGGGAAAGGTAATGTCAATGTCATATGATATACCAGATAACAAAAAAAAAAAAAAAAAAAAAAAGCCTAATTGGCCAATGAAGATCAGTTAACAGAAACAATTGCTATTGTGCTGTCCTTCCCAACAAGATTGCTCCAAGGTTCAGGTAAGACACAAGGATAATAGTCATTACAGCAACGTGTATTATAAGCCGAAATATAGAGGCTTTCTGTAAATAACAAGGAATAAACAGAGTTAGGTGTTTTTATGATCTTAGCGTTGTCCCAGTCTGGGATGGAATTTCCAGCACTTATGGTTCTTGCAAAAGAGTTGCTTTGGTGATTCATTTTTACATCATATCTGTGTTCATTTAATCTCAAATTCAAATTTATTTTGGTAGAACCCACATAATGATTGTTTAGTTCACCAGAGACAGTGTCGAGCATAGGAATAACATACACACCCCATTTTTTCCCTTTGTCAATTTTGTCACGATCGTTGCGGATAATGGTATATAGATTGCATGATCGTATACCAAATTGTATTTTATGACGAGAACATATTGTTGGTAAGGAGGTTTACAATATATTAATACTAGTGTTCATGCACTAATTAGAGTGTCTACCAACACCGAAACCTTTCAAGAGGTCGCGTCGCCAGAACACGTCAATTTCACCTACCACACTAAAATTTCATCGAAATCGAACCATTTTTACGCGAGTTATCGTGCGGACGGACGGACGGACAAAGCTGGAGCATATACGCTTCTTCAACCTACGGTTGGAAAGCGTAGAGATATGATAAAACAATTACTTCAACAAATAAAAATAAAGAACAAAACAGAAAATATTACCTGGATAACTTGAACAGGAATGAAAATGTTGATGACCCTTTTTGTTTCTCTGGGTCTCAGATATAATAGGACTGAAATACAAATGAATGGTATGAGAATTTTGGCACACAAAAAAATGTATATATACAACAGAATTATCAATTATGTCGCAACTAGTAAATTGCAACAGAAATATTCCATTTTTATGGAAAGTTAAAAGGAATAGCTAAGATACACGGTCGAGTCCCATTGTGACTAACTAATATCCACAGCAATCGCCATGTGCAGCGCGGACAGCCACTAGACGGGTGGGAGTGACTCAATAAGGTGCTGGAAGGTTTTCACAGGTATGTGGAGCCATGCTGGTTGCAGTGCATCTGAAAGCTGCTGGAGCGTACGTGGTGGAGGATCCATAGAGCGAACAACACGATCGAGGTGGTCCCATACACGCTCAGTTGCTTTTAAGTCTTTAAGTCCAGCGAATTAGGGGGTCAGGGAAGTACTTTGAAGTCCCATATTTATGGACTGCACTTCGAATCATGTTGACAATTCCTATCACAGTAGCTACGTGTGAACGAAGTTTTTGTAAACATAAATTGATCAAAACCTTCTTTCGTTCAAATATGTTAGAAGAAAAGTTATCAGATTTAGCAATTCTGTCCATAGAGAATGACTTTATCCAGTCGTTATGCTATTCAGACTTAATTAAAAATTTGCGAGTACAAAAGCAAGAAAAATACCTATTTGAGAAGCTATCGCAAGCATTCCCTATTTTGAAACGCTTACTAAGACCTGTGACGTATATTCTAGATTAACTTTCCTTTTTTAGTTTCTTTCCCTATGTAAATCTTGAGTTTATTCTCAGTATTCTTCACGCTTAATGAAATATATTTTCTCTCAAATGAATACGTTTGGCAACAATTGAGGTTGAATGCACGTGACGTATGCCTGTTATGAGATAAGAACAAGAGATAAAAGCGACGACTGATCTGTTGTAAGAGGGGTGTTGATAAGAGCGATTATTGAGAGCGATTACTGCGAGCGTTGTACCGTCGAGAGAGTTGTATGAGAACGTTCTATTATGAATTGGTGAATACTAAAAAGAGTGGTGTGATAAATATGTGGAGAGTGTAGTGCATTCCATCATGAATAAAGGACATTTTCCGTAAGTTGACTTCTGTTTATATGTTTCGCCTGGCCGTTAAGGTTTCTTTCATTTAGGAACAATTTCGTAGTGTATTGATGTGTTTAAAATAGCGTCGAAGAGACTTTTACGCTATAGACCCTAGTCAAACGGTCTATAGCGTAAAAGTCTCGCGTATGACTAGGGTCTACTAAGACCCTAGTCATACGCCTAGGGTCTTAGTAAGCGTTTCAGGTGCAATGGATTACTGACTCTTGAATATATTTTATTTAACGTTTACGCATATTAAGTTTTTGTTACTTCAGACGATGAGCTTCTTCTGCCAGTTTGGGAACACACATACCATGTCTTTGTAATTCTTGATAACGTTATGTGGTCAAGCAGGGGAAACATTCTGACTAGTTTTGTGGATTTGAAATTAAGATATTAAAATTTTCTTCATGAAATCAAATACAACCCCTCATGTTACTAACAAACGTAAGAAAACATTAGTCAAGGACTGAAGTATTTTCTTAATTTCAAGGTGTAGGCATTTCCCCCGGTTTTTGAGAAGTGGGAATACCCCTACCGCTACAATGATAAAAAATGTGTGCCGAAAAATACATGACAAATTCATTAAAAATGTAAAAGGTTGATACTTACTCAGTATAAATAGCAACAATATAATTCCTGTAATGCCAACAATCATCGATATCCAGGTGTTTCTAGAATTATATCTTGCCATTTCTTCAACTGCAGCCAGCCGAGTAGATACGATCACATCACATTGATGACTTTCCAGAATGTTTGAAGCAACAGGTGGACTATAACCGGTGAGACTTGTGAAAAGATGATTGCAAATATGCCACATAGATTCCACGAAATATTCACTGTTAACATTATCTGTTGTAGTCGTGAAGCAGGTAGTGTTGGAGTGAGGTACTTTTGCCTTAAGGAAGAGCGAGTATAACGAGATGCAGTAGAACGGTGAGAAAATAAACTGGTACCACTCACAGACGCCATGAATGTCTAGTAGAAAGGAAGGAAATCCATTAAGGAGTAAAATTTAATTACATCATTGGATATAAAAATGTAAAAAGTTAGTAAAATCATGCAATGAATTGATTATAACACGCTTAACAACATACCAGAAATCATTACTCAGGTTATGAGGATAATGGCTGTGGAATAAATCTCTGTCCTGTGCCCTGACCTTTGATCCCATTTCGATGATATTCAACAGAACCGGTTCAATATACCTGCGAAATAACATGATAAAGTTTTGTCGCAATCGAAGCATTTTTACGTAAGTTATGATGCATAAGGGCTATGGAATAAATCTCACTCCTGTGTCCTAACCTTTGACCCCATTTCGCCCATTTTCAATAGGATTCGTCCACAGGCAGGCCCCTACAACATACTAACATTTCATCCAAATCGAAGCATTTGACGTACGTTATGACGCATAATGGGGATGGAAGTGATTCCGCTCCTATGTCCTGACCTTTGACCCCATTTCGCCCATGTTCAATAGGGTTTGTCCCCAGGTGATCCCCTACCACATACTAAAATTTCATCGAAATCGAACTTTTTAGCGTTAGTTATGACGCATAAGAGCAGTGGAATGGATCCCGCTCCTATGTACTGACCTGTGACCACATTTCGTTCACTTTAAATAAGGTTCCTTCCCAGGTTATCCCCTACCAGACACTAAAATTTCATCGAAATCGAACGACTGCTACGCGAGTTATTGTGCGGACGGACATACGCACACAACGCGTGACGTAATGAGGCAGATGGGAATCGCGAACATCTGCTCGCAAGAGTGTGACGTCATAAAACTTTAATAGGATCCACACACAACACGTGACGTAACGAGACAGATGGCGTGACCGCGCACCAACATTCTCAAACGCGAGATTGTGACGTCATAAGTTTTCTAAGAATTGGAACAACGCCATGACACTGAAAACGTTATAATTCGGGGTGGTTATTTAACCCACTAAACGAATTCTCCTAAAGTCGAGGTCAAGCTAAATCGATTTCTAGAACCAGAAAACGGTAGGTTAACGACTTTCATCAAAATTCTTAGAGCCGTTTTCAAAATAAAATGTGTGCCGCCCCGGTGGTGCAGTGGTCTAAGGCGCTGGCCTCTGATCATTCGTCCGTAAGGGGTCCGGGTTCGAATCCCGGTCAGGCATGGATGTTGTGTTTGTCTACGGCACTGGCTCCCTCCCATCCCTGGAACCAGTGACCCTAAATTAGGGACGGGCGACTGCTTATAGCCCATTGAGTTGCTCACGGTGGTCGTTAAACCTCTAAAAAAAATGTACATACATACATACAAGAATTGCTACTTTAAGGTGGACGTCAAGTAATTTTGCTTCCTATACTTCCAATGGAAAAACTTCTGTACAGATTTTCTTCACAATTAATGCGTTCCCAAGGATTAAAATTTGAACATCGATTAAAATAGCTTCATTTCATAACTTGGAATACTTAATATTTTCTAAACCATAACCGTAATTATGCAATCCAACATTTTTTTGTCCACTGACGTCATCAAAGTACAGGTCGCGCCTTCTTTTCTCTGGTTTCAACACCACCAATAGAAAAGTGATTATTTTTTAATATAATTATGGTTATGTTTTAGAAAATATGAAGTTTTCCAAGTTATAACATGAAGTTATTTTAATTGATGTTCAAATTTTCATCCTTGGGAACACATTAATTGTGAAGGAAATGTTTACAAAAGTTTTTCCATTGGAAGTATAGGAAGCAAAATTACTTGACGTCCACCTTAATAATATGGGATAAGGGGGACGGAATGGATCGCATTCCTATGTCCTGACCATTAACCACATTTCGTCCATTTTCAATAGGGTTCGTCCCCAGGTGGTCCCCTACTACATACAGAAATTTCATCGAAATCGAACCATTTTTACTCACGTTATGACGCATAAGGGCAATGGAATGCATCCCAATATTATGTCCTGACCTTTGACCTCACTTCTCCCATTTTGAATAGGGTTCCTCCCCAGGCGGTCTCCTACCACATAGTGCAATTTTATTGAAATCGAAGCATATTTACGCAAGTTATGACGCATAAGGGCAATATAATGCATCCGATCCTATGTCCTGACCTTTGACTTCCACTTCACCCATTTTCAATAGGGTTCATTCACAGGTGGTCCCCTACAATATACTAAAATTTCATCGACATCGAACCATATTTACGCAAGTTATGGAATGATCCCGCTCCTATGTCCTGACCTTTGACCCCATTTGTCCCATTTTCAATAGGGTTCGTCCCCAGGTGGTCCCTTACTACATGCTAAAATTTCATCGTAATCGAGCCATTTTTACGCCAGTTATCGTGCGGACGGACGGACGAAGCTGCAGCATATACGCTTCTTCAACCTACGGTTGGAAAGCGTATAAAACAATAACGTTTCCTTTGGTGGCGTTGAAACCAGAAAAAAGATGGCGCGACCTGTACTTTGATGACGTCAGTAGACAAATAAATGTTAGATTGCATAATTATGGTTATGTTTTAGAAAATATTAAGTATTCCAAGTTATGAAATGAAGCTATTTTAATCGATGTTCAAATTTTCATCCTTGGGAACGCATTAATTGTGAAGAAAATGTGTACAGAATTTTTTCCATTGGAAGTATAGGAAGCAAAATTACTTGACGTCCACCTTAAAGTAGCAATTCTTGTATGTATGTATGTATGTACATTTTATTTTGAAAACGGCACTAAGAATTTTGATGAAAGTCATTAACCTACCGTTTTCTGGTTCTAGAAATCGATTTAGCTTGACCTCGACTTTAGGAGAATTCGTTTAGTGGGTTAAATAACCACCCCGAATTATAACGTTTTCAGTGTCATGGCGTTGTTCCATTAATGTTACCAATTCTTAGAAATCTTATGACGTCACAATCTCGCGTTTGAAAATGTTGGCGTGTAGTCACGCCATCTGTCTCGTTACGTCACGCGTTGTGTGTGGATCTTATTAAAGTTTTATGACGTCACACTCTTGCGAGCAGATGTTCGCGATTCCCATCTGCCTCATTACGTCACGCGTTGTGTGCGTATGTCCGTCCGCACGATAACTCGCGTAGCAATCGTTCCATTTGGATGAAATTTTAGTGTCTGGTAGGGGATAACCTGGGAAGGAACCTTATTTAAAGTGAACGAAATGGGGTCAAAGGTCAGTACATAGGAGCGGGATCCATTCCACTGCTGTTATGCGTCATAACTAACGTAAAAAAGGTTCGATTTCGATGAAATTTTAGTATGTGGTAGTGGACCACCTGGCGACCAACCCTATTGAAAATGGGCGAAGTGGGGTCAAAGGTCAGGACATAGAAGCGGAATCACTTCTATCCCCATTATGCGTCATAACTTACGTAAAAATGTTTCGATTTGGATTAAATGTTAGTATGTTGTAGGGGCTTGCCTGGGAACGAATTCTATTGAAAAGGGGAGAAATGGGATCGTAGGTGAGGATATAGGAGGGAGAACTATTCCATAGCCCTTATGCATCATAACTTACGTAAAAATGCTTCGATTACGACAAAACTTTATCATGTTATTTCGGAGGCATGCCGAACTGGTTCTGTTGAATATCATCGAAATGGGATCAAAGGTCAGGGCACAGGACCGAGATTTATTCCACAGCCATTATTCTCATAACTTGAGTGATAACTTGAGTAATGATTTCTGGTACGTTGGAAAGCGTATTATAATCAATGCATTGCATGATTTTACTAACTTGTTTAACATAATTAAGGTTATGTTTTAGAAAATGTTAAGTATTCCAAGTTAAACGAAGTACAAGAATTTTGCCTTAGATGCGCGATTAGAACTTGCAGGAGAAAATAAAGTGTTTATTAAAAGTTGAAAACACCAAGAGATCTTTCGTAGTTGCTACAGCCACATCTTCAGATGGAAAGACCCGAGTGATCGGAATCCGACAGTTAAATACTAGAGCAAAAAACAGGTCGTTGCCACTAAATCCGAAGAAATACCCGATAGCAGAGGAAATACACAATCATATTATGGCTGCATATATACATAACTTAAAGATCATGACTTCCATTGCTTCTGTATTTAACTGTCGGATTCCGAGCACTCGGGTGCTTTACATCTGAAGATGTGGCTGTAGCAGCCACGGAAGATCTCATGGTGTTTTTAACTCTTTAACTTTTAATAAACACTTTATTTTCTCCTGCAAGTTCTAATCGTACATCTAAGGCAGAATTCTTGTACTTTGTTTGATTTACAGCACGAATATTTTATTGCATTATTCCAAGTTATAATATGAAGTTATTTTAATCGATGTTCAAATTTCCATCCTTGGGAACACACTAATTGTGAAAGAAATGTGTACAAAAGTTTTTCCATTGGAAGTATAGGAAGCAAAATTACTTGACGTCCACCTTAATAGTATGGGATAAGGGCGTTGGAATGGATCCCGATCCTATGTCCTGACCTTTAACCCCATTTGTTCCATTTTCAATAGGGTTTGTTCACAGGTGGTCCCGTACCACATACTAAAATTTCATCGAAATCGAACCATTTTTACGCACGTTATGACGCATAAGGGCAATATAATGCATCCGATCCTATGTCCTGACCTTTGACTTTTCACCCATTTTCAATAGGGTTCATTCACAGGTGGTCTCCTACAATATACTAAAATTTCATCGAATTCGAACCATATTTACGCAAGTTATTTAGGTGCACCATATCTAGAGAATACTTCATTAATTAATACATTAAAAATAACTTCCGCCGTAGCGGCTTTAATGGGAAAGGCCTCGACCCATTTAGAGAAATTATCGGTTAATACTAAAACGTAACAAGCTTTGTTTTTAACAGATAAAGGATAAGGTCCCAATAAATCTATTGAAATAATGTCAAAAACATGAGAACTTGAACTAGATTTCAAGTGACCGGCCGGTCTTACATTACGGTAATTATACATCTGACAAAAGTGACATGATTGAACGCATGCGAGCACACTTTGGTACATGCCAGGCCAACAGGCAACATCTCGCAATTTACAACGGGTCTTGCGAATACCTAAATGGCCTGCAATAGGTTTGTCATGAAATTCGTTTAAAAGGGCCATTCTAAGGGTTCGCGGAATACATGGGCGAAACTCTGCCCCAGTAGTCCTAGATTTCGTATAGTAAAGAAGACCCTCTATGACTTCAAAATGCTGTGACCTCCCAGCCAGAGAAGGGTCACTTTGTTGTGGTGAACCCGCAAGCAAAAAATTATAGGTTTCCCCCAAATCTGGATCATTTACTAATTCTGCCATTGTCTGCTCTCTGGATGTTAAATCAGCTATTAAAAGTAAAGGCTGACATCCAGGAGTAGTTTCTGTGGGAACCCCACTAATCGGGACGCGAGATAATGCATCCGGTAATTGATTCTTATGACCTGGCTGGTACGAAATTTTGATATTGCTCTCTTGTAACTTAAGAGCCCACTTCATAAGTCTGTTAGAGAGGTGCTTAGCAGAATTCAAATACCGAAGGGCAGAATGATCCGTAATTATATTAACTGTCAATTCGTTGAGATAACATTGAAATTTTTCAAGAGCATTCACTACAGCAAGACATTCGCGTTCCGTAGCTGAATTATTGCGTTCAGCTTTGGCTAAAGTACAGGACGCAAAAGCTATTGGATGCCCAGCTTGTGACAAAACGCAACCAAGACCAACTCCGGATGCGTCAGTGTAAATATAAAATTCCTTAGTAAGATCTGGGAAAGCTAATACAGGAGGCTGAGTCAACGCAGATTTTAGTGCTTCAAACGCTGCGTTAGCCTCGGGTGTCCAAACAAACTTCTTGTATTTACGTTTTAAAGCATACAATGGCTCACAGATTGTAGCATAAGCGGGGACGAACTGCTGATAATATCCGGTCATTCCCAGAAAGCGTGATAGTTCTTTGGCTGTTTTTGGCCGTGGAAAGTCAACTATAGGCCTGATTTTTTCATCATCCGTAAATAAGCCGTAGGGAGTGATTTTCAACCCCAGATATACAATCTCGTCCCTCGCTATCTGGCATTTACTAGGTTTTAACGTCAAGCCAGCATTGTATATGAGTTGGAACACCTGTTTGAGCAGAGAAAGGTGCTCGTCAAAAGTCTCGGATGTAATAATAATGTCATCCAAATATACATGCACATGGGGACCTAGAACAGGTCTGAGAACCGTATCCATAAGCTTTTGGAAAGTAGCAGGTGCAGAGGCTAGTCCAAAGGGCATACGAAGGTATTCATAAGCCCCAAAAAGAGTCACAAAGCCTGTTTTATCTACGGAGTCTGGATGTACCGCAACCTGGCAATATCCACTCGCCAAATCCAAGGTTGACATCCATTTAGTTGACGATAGGTCATGCAAAATATGCGACATGACAGGTAGTGGATAATTTATCGCTTTCGTGACTTGGTTTAGCTTGCGGAAATTTGTCACGAAACGAAATTCGTTGGGTTGTTTCTTTGGAACAAGAAAAGCAGGTGCGGTCCAGGCACTTGTTGATTCCCTTATTATGCCCTGTTTAATCATCTCTGAAATTTGACGTTGCATTTCATTTTTTTATGGGGAGCACAAGGGTAAGGTTTCGTCGCTATCGGTTTCGAACCATCAGTGTCAATGACGTGATAAACCACCTGTGTGAAACCAAGTTGGTCGGAAAATAAACCAGGTCTTTCATTCAAAAGTTGAGAAAGCTGGTTTCGTTGCCTCTCATTCAGTTGTTTACTCAGTAACAAATTCGTTATGTCTATAGGATATTTAGGAATCACTTCGACAGGTTCCGGAAAAGAAATAACATGTTGTTCGAAATTCATGGTAACTTTAAAAGTATTGATAAGATCTATGCCCATTAGACATTTAACAGGTAGGTCGTCTATGAGCAGGAAATAATGCGTAAAACGAGCCTTTCCCAGCCCTAGAGATAATGTGACAGTTCCTGTGATACTGAAGATTTCGTTATTTGCACCTCGCAAATACTGTGTCGCAGGCTGGACGTGTATTGCAGGAAAACTTTCAGTGCAAAACTTCGTATTTAGGGCTGATATTTCAGAACCACTGTCGAACCTTGTCTCGACAATAATATCTTCAATTGTCAATGAGGAGTTTGGACAGTCAATAATACTATTTTAGGGTCAGAATTCTTGGTATCAGGAAGCAGTGCCGACCCTTGGTCTACTTCTTTTGGAAGTTTAAAGGATTCCTGGTTGTATTTTCATGCGGTCTGAAACCTCGGCCCTGCCTGGTATCGGTAAAGTTTTCACGCTTAGAAAAACTTCGTGAAAACTGCTGCGGGAACTCCGCATTTCTGTTGAAATTTCCATTTCTATTATTTCTTCCCTCAGCACGGGCAGAAAAATCATTATTGCCCTTAGCATAAAAATGTTCCGAATTCTGCGGATTGGAACGGGGTCGAGCATACTGTGCATTTGTACTGTACCCAGAAAATTGTTTAGAAACTAGCGGTTGGTGTACCATGCTTCTATGCGGTGGTACGTATGATGCTTGGACTTGCACCTGTGTACGCTTGCGTTGAAAGTCATTAGGACTATTATGCTGCTGAGGATTTTCGTGATAAGCCTCCCGGGGTTCCCGAGCATGTTTAGTTGGTCCATGTTTACCGTGTCGCTCCTCATACGTTCGTATGAGGCGAAGGCATTCATGTATTGTAGCAGGGTGTCGGACCTCAATAAAATCCTGTAGAAATGGATCGAGCTGTTGCAATAGGGTGTCCAACATGTCGACATGGCTGGCATGTGGATCCCATAATTTATACAAGCGTGTTGTTTCTAAAGCAAACGCAACAGGGCTATCATTGGGTCCTTGCTTACAAGAAAAAAATTGTTGTGCAAGGCTAGCTCGACTGAGGCCGAAATTAAAGACTTCTAAAAATTCCGCTCGGAAATTCTCATAACGAGAATTCGGGTTCGATACTCTCCACTACCGATACCAGGTCTTAGCGGCATCTTTCAAGCAAGTGCCTGCTATTTGCACTTTGCAATCTTGAGGAATATTGTATAAGTCGAAATGATCCTCCAAATCCTCGAGAAATTTCAAGGACCCCTCCAAACCATTGAAAGTAATTGCTCCCTCATGCGGCACGAAATGTGCAAGCATTTTGCCTCTGTGAGAAGATTGAAATACCTCAGGTACGACCCGCGACTCAGAGTGATATGAAGCTGGTGAATGACGAAATTGTGAGGAATGCCTGGGTACGTGCAAATCATTGACATCAAAGTTAGACCCACAGGCTTCCTTCAAATTGTCGAAAATAACCTCACCTCCAACGAAACTTGATTCAGGTTGAAATAGTGAAGTTTTCTCAGGTAATGAAGACATCAATACCTCGTGTTCAAGAAATGTTCGGGCGCCAATTATGATGAATAAAATTCTCCGGCTGGACGTGTAGTGCAGGAAAGCTTACGTTAAGTCACGTTAGGGTTATTGAAAGGTTACTTGACGTAGCTAAAGTGTGCTTAATCTTCAAAGTGCTAGAGTTTGTTTAGGTAAGACACGCACGTGCAATAAATTCCAAGAATATGGAATTTATTTTTACTAGCGTTCCTCATAGAGCGGTAAACACAATATACCCTGAACTTAACGTAAACACTCAATGAAATAGACTTAACGGCCAGACAGAGGTCTGACAATAAAATGAACTAAGAAAACGTACTCACTTTTAACCTTTTATTGGGGAGCTCTTGGTATTACTCAAATACACACTCCAAAACAACACAACTACCTGTAGCCCAAACTTTCGTACTGTCGTAATATCGTAGAAAAGTAGGTAAATCGCATATCAATAATCGGGAAGAACCTATCACATATAAAACGAAGCTCTTTGGTATACCTGAGCGCGCCTATATATACTGCATACCACACGTCATGACTTACACTCGTTGCCACATATAATTCAGCGGGAGAAACAACATCTCGTTAAGTGAGAAGATAATTTGCATAGGAAAATAAAATAGCAAGTGATAGTAAAATCAAAAAGAAACTGAATCTAGAGTATACTTACATAGCTACTGAACATGTTTATTGAAATTACTTAATAATTAAGAATTTGGAAATCTTATTACCTGTTACACCTGCTTCAGCGGCAACACAGGAGCAAGTCATCATCATGGCTAACGCGAAAATGACAAATTTTTCTAAAATGAAATAAAAATGCCTGTGCTTAGCGATTTCTCGATTTTAACCAGCAAAAAGTTATTTATATTAATGCTAATTTAAAGTTAAATAGCTAATTTTATGGTTTACACTGAAGAGCAATTGAATTAGAGATACCTGTCTACTAACATGTAGCACCACCTTTCGCCCTGATGACGGCGGCGATTCGTCTCGGCATGGACACCACAAGACACCGGAAGCGTTCGGAAGCCATACGGATCCACGACCCCTGAACAAGCTCCCACAGTTCACGAAGATTTGATGGAGGGGGGGGTCAGAAAAGGGCTTACCATGTAGATGGGCCAACTGAGATTGGGGCAGCTGTTCGAGCGTGGCGGGAAGGGCGGGGCGGCAAAGTTCCCAAGTAACGTCTATGGGAGAAGCGTGCGACCCTTATCTACATCAGCCGCTCAGTTCAGTGTCAGCTTAGTGTGTGCATGGTGTTCTATGATCAGTCGGAAAGTAAGTAAATGCTTTATTGCATACTTACTCGTAACAGAATGTCTCTCCCGCAGAAAAAGAAAAAGGAAAGAAACGTAAGAGCCTTACTGGAAGGTGTGAGCGGCCGCCCCGGTGGCACAGTGGTCTAAGCAATGGCCTCTGATCATTCGTGCGAAAGGGGTCCGGGTTCGAATCCCGGTGAGGCATGGATGTTGTGTTTGTCTTGCGGCACTGGCTCTCTCCCTTCCCTGGAGCCAGTGGCCCTAAATTAGGGAC
Source organism: Macrothele yani (assembly GCA_039090855.1). Lineage (NCBI taxonomy): Eukaryota > Metazoa > Arthropoda > Arachnida > Araneae > Macrothelidae > Macrothele > Macrothele yani. The sequence continues at coordinate 159,387,969 of CM077009.1, forward strand.
GGGCGACTGCTTATAGCCCATTGAGTTGCTCACGGTGGTCGTTAAACCTCCAATCAAAAAAAAAAAAAAAAAAAAAAGGTGTGAGCGATCAATGGGTCGCAACTATATGTCTCAGACCAGAGAGAATGAATAGTATTCGCAACGCGAATCTCATTCCAACAACATTTACAAACACAGTTGTGACTGAAGATGAGAGTGAAAGAGTGCGCTATCCAGTTGAAGTTCTGCACACGATCGTTTTAAGGGCGAGCGTACTCATCTGATTATGTGGACACGCCCAAAATTATGCTCTTCTGCCGTCCACGTTATTGGCCTGCTTCACAGCCAATAGATATACAAGGTTCATTCCTAAGAACTTCCCCAAACCCAAGATTGTTTGAATGGACGAAATCCTCCCCGATGTCCGTCCGAGGAAACTCAGTACTTCCTTTTGGTTTTGGGCGGTTCTAAGTTTCGTACCGCCTGTAGTTTCTCGGGATCTGGCTGATGACATTCTGATCCAACTATGTGTCCAAAATAATGCACCCATTCCTGGGCGCAACAACATTTCTTCAAATTCCCCGTGAACCAGGCTTCCTCCAGACCCCCAGTTATTAGTTTCAAATGTTGTATGTGCTCCTCCCAGCTCCGAGAGAACACCGATACGTCATCGAGATACGCTACTTCTGCGCGGCGATTCCTGTCTGATGAGGAAGCAGTTTTCCAACAGAATGATGTGAAAATCTCTTTCAGTGATCCAATCATCACTGTATCTCATGCAGGTGCTCTAGTGCTAAGGATAAAGGGGCTGGAAAGAGTAATTACTCTAGCAGAGCCACCATTTCAGTACGCGTTGGCGCCAAACTTCTTGGAACAGTCCGGAGAATTAAAAACAATTTTCGCATCTAACAAGTGGAGCCACCCTCAGAGGAGCTGTACAGATTGTAGGACGAACGGTGTGCCAACCGTTGCAATGTTTCTTATGTAGCGAACTTTTCCGACCGATGAGGTGTTTGGCCTATTGCAATCAATTACGGTATTTACATTGCATTAATTCTAATTTCATCAATTGCGCTAATCTACGTGAAAATGGTACTGGTGATATTATGGACTTTGTTAAAAGGAATAATTGGCGCCATAAAGAAGACTTATCGATTGATTAGAGGATCAACCTTTCTTGCAGTCAAAACAGGAGTGATTTACGGAACTGAGCCCGGTTATTAAATGAGTATGTGGAGCGGCAGGTGCAATGCCAAGTGATGCCAGCCCCATTACATGCTATGTTCTTACTGGCATTATTGCTCATGTTGGACGTGGCAACAGCAAAATGCACTTCACATGCTATGGTGATTTAAAAGATTAAGAGATTGTACTGATTCAGCAGCAGGTAAAACATGTAAAATAACCATCAATGCTCAAATAACCCTTGCTAAATTGGACCACCAGCAGTGCATGGGGTTTACGGATGAGGAGAGCGGGGATGCTCTATTCTCCGTAAAGGTTACTTTTAAACAAGCTCTGTGTACTTGGCAAACATCCAGAGATTATTTTACTTTTGTTACTAGCATGCGTATGTGAATCAGATATCATGTGCAAACAGTGAAATATGCACATGGCGTGCGGCATGCGCCCAAGGAAAACACTTTGATGCGGTAATCAAACAAGCGTCGGTTGAGTACCGTCCCACCCTACCCAAAAGGAATACAAACTGTGGACTCCGTTCAACACTTTATGGTAAACGATAAGCCAGTACTCTTTTCGGAATCTCATTGTCTTGATGCCACGTCGGACTCAACGCTGTATCGCCCAAAATGGAAGCCACATTTCTTATTGATCATCCTGTATATTCGGCCACTGGAGCCTAGTCTGTATAAATCATTGTTCAGGACCTACGTGGCTATCTGTGTGTGCAGTTTGGTCTGTTTCCGAGCATTCCTTCATGGTGTGGAATTTTCTTTGTCAGGCAGTGTACATCACGAAAGTCAGATGGAATTAGCCGGAGTTCAGTTTAGAGTACCCAGCGGTGTGTAACAATACGAGGAAGTCGGTGTAAGGTGACGGAGTCAAGCTCCCAATGATTATTTTCATGTAGTAGCCCTTTCTATATCAATTTATTAGTTCAAGTGTAAGGTAATGCAAACTCGAACGCACGTATAAGACACGTGGCGCATTTCTTTTGTACGCTGTATTAGGGAGTGCCGAGCCAGGCGTGTGCCTAGCGGCATCCGTTGACCTTGACCTGGACGACTAGGTCGGATGTATCCTTCCTTTCCACCCTTCCGCCTTTCTGGAATCTGGATGTATCGGTGCAAGGTCACTGCTCTCAGAGAGAGAGGCGAACTGCACGGAAACAGGATTCCAGAAAAGCAGAAGGGGAAAAGGATGCCAGGTAAACACATGATAGGAGAAAAGGCAGAGTCGGAGAAGTAAGATAAGCACGTGATAGGAGAAAGTCTGGAAATGAGTCATGAGAACTAGCATTTCGCTGTCAGAGCCATGCTTAGAAGCGGTAAAAATAGCCGCTGAGTAGAGCAATGTAGGGGCGAAGGAGTAGATAGAACAAAAGGAGAGTGCACGTTGCAGTCGCGTTGCGAGGCAAAATAGGAAAAGTTCAGCGCGGACCAGAGTTTTATGCCAGGCGCTGTACAGGCTAGGGGCGGGGGGACTTCACCGGCGCAACATAACCCCGTGAATGAATAACAGCCCCAAGTAGGAGGGAGAGATTATAGAGAGACGCAGGGAGAGCCGTGGGAGACCTACATGTCCAACACCAAAGCTTTCATCATGGAGCAGAATAATGACCCGTCTTTATGAAAAGCGAGGGAGTGGGTAAAAATGAAGAAAAGAGGTTTTGTGATACGGGACAACATGATATATCAGAAAGAGAAGGCACAGGTACAGAATACTTTACAACTTGTAGTACCGGAAACCAGAAGGGAGCAAATTTTTAAATTGTCCCACGATTCAGTTTTTGGGGCACACTTGGGAGCCAAGAAACCCCAAGAACGAACTGTGTACTCTTTTTATTGGCCCACGTTGAAAAAGGACGTAAGGAAGTGTAATTCGAACACGGCATGTCAAGTAAGGCGTCCGATCACAAAAAAGGGAAGAAATACTGATTCAACCGATGAGGAGGCCAGAACTACCGTTTCAAGTAGTGAATGTGGCTTTGATTGGATCTATCGAACCTTATTCCAGTAAAGGGCTTCGGTGGGTTTTAGTGCTAGTTGACCAGCATTCCAGGTGGGCGGAGTGCGTATGTTTAACGTCACTCACAGCTAAAAACACGTGTGAGGCACTTTTAGAAATATTCCAGCGAACAGGTATACCAGAAGTGCTAGCTATGGATAGGGGCATGAATTTCGTGGCATCTTTAACCCAGGAAATGTTAGGACGTTTGGGGTCTACCCAAGGACGTGCTGCATCGCATTATCAGAGAGGAGCCTAGGCAGTGGTACAAAGCCATACCATTCTTGCTATGGGCGTATCGGGAAGTTCCTAATGTTACGACCGATGTAGCCCCATTCAAATTGTTGCACGGAAGGAAACCAGTAGGTCTATTGGCAGTTTTAAAGAAAAACGGGGCTGTAGAAAGTGAATTGCCGGTAGGAATTTCGGTTTCGGCTACCCAATATTTACTAGACTTGAAAGAAAATATGGGGAAGACCGCAGAGCAGGTGGAAGGGTTTGCTGCGGAAGAGCAGCAGCGATATACGGAGTATAACAACCGTAATCTTAGGCAGAAGTCCTACGATATTGGAGATCAGGTCATAACTTTGATACCTGACTCCCAGAACAAGCTGTACGCCCGGTGGACAGTTCTCTTAGAGTAAGAGAAAGGAGGGGCACCAATAACTACCTTATTGAGACTAGCGACTGGCGGAGAAGGCAGGTGCACGCAGGGAAGCTGCGGGAATTTAAACCTAGGGTGGGAGTTATATTCGAGGCTGATGAAGATTTTGGAAAAATCACGGAGGTGCCCAGGCATGACGCAAAGAGGAAAGAAATAACCCCGGAGAATATTTGTGTGGAAAATGAGGCCATCTCGCCGGAGCAGGTGAAAGAGTCGCAGGAAATGGTGCGAAAATTTTATACGTTTTTCTTACGGAGAGTAGGAGAAACCACCGTGGAGTGCCAAAAAATTACTCTCAAACCGGGGAGGATACTGAAGACGCAGCACCGGTATAAGGTACCGCAGTCCACGCAAAAAAGCGGTGTAGGCACAGGTCGAAGAATTGTGGCAGAACGGAATGATAGAAGAGTGCAGTGAGGAGTTCGGTCACCCGATCGTGTGCGTGTCTAAGAGGACGAGGAAAATGCACATGTGGATAGACTTCAGAACGTTAAATGCACATACAGTCTCAGACGCCTTTCCCTATGTCTCAGGCACCAGACCTTTTAGCTAAGGTGAGAGCAGCTAAATTTATATCTACTTTACATATGCTGAAAGGATACTATCAGATACCGTTGAACGTAGACAGTCGTCAGTATACGGCGTTCGCCACCCATCGAGGGCTATACCAATGGAAAGTCATGCCATTTGGAATGATGGGGGCAGCGGCCACTTTTCAGCGGGCTGTGAACAAGACGCTTACTATTGTCCAAGACGACGCTGTCGCATATTTGGACGATGTAACCATCTTTTCACAGTTCTGGGAGGAGCACTTGGAGCATTTGCGACAGGTCTTAATGAGTTTACAAAATGCAGGGTTTACGGGGAATTTGTGTAAGTGCTGTTTCGCACGGAAGAAGGTGCATTACTTAGGACGTGTTGTGGGATCGGGGAGCCATCGCCCAGCTCCGGAAAAGCTCCAGGCGATTACTCCCCTCGAACCAAAAGGAAGTTAATAGCTTCCTAGGTTTAGTTAGCTATTACAGAGACTATGTGCCGAGATTCGCAGAGATAGCGATGCCTCTGACGGATCTCACTGCAAAGAACGTACAGGACAAAGTTTGTTGGACGACAGAGGTGGAGAGTGCAGTCCAGCAGTCAAAGGATAATCTATGCTAAGCACCAGTGTTGTACTCTCCCAATTTTGACAAAGATTTTTTATTGCATACTGACGCCAGCGCTTTCACGGTAGCGGGTTGTTTAAGTCAGCGTGACGAGGAAGGTGAGATTCGACCGGTAGCGTATGCCAGCAAAACGTTGAGTGATACGCAGGCACGGTGGGTGGCGAGCCATAAAGAGGCTATGTTATTGTCTGGGGGTTGCGAAAATTCGAAGGGTGGATCTTCGGACACAAGATTAAGGTGATTTCGGATCATTATCCACTCACATTCCTTACTAACTCAGCCTCTCAGAGTTCAAAACTGCAACGTTGGATTCTAGCCATCCCGCAATTTAACTTATGTTTAACGCATGTGCCAGGAAAAAGGATTCCACATGCTGACGTGTTGTCAAGTCTGAATTTCGTTGGCTAGGGCAGCGCCATAATGAGGTAAACTGAGAGAGCCGCAGATTATACGGCAGAGGGTCATGAGAGTGATACCCGTGGTTTACTCCCAACGACAAGGAAACACTACAAGTAAAGTAAGCACCAAATACTAGAAGAATTATATGCAGTTGAAAGTTAACACTATACCGTCCCAAACGAGAACTCCGCCACCTCCAAACCGGTCCCTTTCGATGATGCTGGAGGCGTGATTGCGTGTTCCCTGCTCTCTCCAGATGTGTATACGTCCAGAATCGCTCGTCAGACTAAATCGGCTCTCATCCGTAAAGTGAACTCGACCCCACTGCTGATGTGTCCAGTTCTTGTGTTCGTGGCACCACAGAAACCACCGTCTTCGATGAGCAGGGGTTAATGGCGCACACCGTACTGGTCGTCGTGCAAATAAACCACCTTCGTGCAGCCTCCTGGCCACGGTAAAACGCGATAACGGACGTCCAGTTGTCGGTTGCATGTGCCTTGCGATTTCTCCCGCTGTCTGCCGTCTGTCTCTTCCCGCCTGTAGGACAATATACCGGTCGTCCGCCGACGTGGTTGCTCGTGGACGACCACTGATAAACTCTCGGACAGCTGTTCCTGTCATTTGAAATGCTCTCCAAGCTCGTGAAACGATGCTGCGAGCGATCCCGAACTCCTCGGCCACACTAGTCACACTTCGACCTTCTTCCAACTTTCCAATGAGGCGACCTCGGGTAAAGTCATCCAGTTGTCGTCTACTGGATTGCCTGTTGGCCATATCACACGGTGGTAGCAACTCGACGTCGTTCCAACCGATGTACACCGTGCAATAGATTTCACCGAATTGCTGAGCGTACACCGCCCGTGTCCTTTACACCCTTCCGACCCCCCCTACGTCATGCTGCATATATGCGCATGCCCTACCGTACCGGACCCTAGTCTATCTCCTGAGTGGTCTTTCGGTCCGTTCTGCCTGCTCGTTCCTCTGTTATGCTGATTTCTCCTCTTCGTCCTTAATTTTTGCACACCAGTGGACAAGCGTATTTCTGTTTATTAAGGAATCATTACAGTGTTACCTGAAAACGTATGGGATAAACCATTTCGCTTGTCATTTGGTTTCCGCCCCTTTAGATTATTTAGATCAGCACATAGCAGAACACCCCCCCCCCCCCACTAAAAAAACTGTTTGGATGCCAGTTTGTGATGCCTTGATTTTTGTTTTTGTCACACAGTGGTAACTTTCGACCGCAAGGAAAAATAACTTTATGGGAACAATTTCTAACAATTTGCTATTGTAAAAAATTAGGTAGCAAATATTTTGTTGTGTTGGAAGTCCTAACGTCTCATTAGCTACACTGGGCCTTAACGGTATACATGGAAAGTCGGCATCCAGAAGACCAAAACAATGTTGAATGTTGAATGCCAGCTTCCAAAATATGATGTATTGTAGTGCGAACATCTCTATTTTGTGGAATTAGGTTTTTATTGCAGAAGTAGTCCGAGTTGTCATGGCTTGAAAAATTGCCCCTGCAGTTTTTTTTGAAAGATGATAGAAATTTTGAAGTCAATGTGGGTGTTTTTTTTTATTATTATTTTCCTCATTTCGGTCCATGCGGAATTTTTTTTTATTATTTTCTCTCAATTTTTCAAGAAACTTTTTAAAATTAAATTCTACAATACTCAGCTATAAACAACAACAAAAAAGGAAAGAAAGAACTAAAAACTCCATATTGATTTCATACCTAAGTAGTTGCTTGTAGCTTTGTTGGTCCTCAGAAGAGCACAATTTTCGGTTCTTGGCAGGTCTGTGTTATCCGACGTCCACACTTCGGACACAGGGTTGCAGATTTCGAGTGGAAAGGAATTCCGTGCCTTATTCCTGCCCTTCTTTTCAAAGCCAGCAGCGTACAGCTTCCTTGAACAAGAGATTAAGCAACTTGCTGGGCTTGCGAAATTCATTGGAGTTCTTATGGTCTGTTCCTTTTCGGAAACATCGTAGACTTGTGCTAACGAGCAAGGAACGTATTTCATATCACTAATTCCTCCACACACGTAGATTTTGCCATAAAGGGCTGTGAGGCTGTGATAGTGTTTTGGGCGAATCATCGGAGAGATTTCAGTGCCAGTTCTTGTTACAGGTTCATAACACTCTGAATATCTGAGGACCTGAAGATCGTATCCGTCAGCGCCTACGTTTTCATAATCGTCTTCATTGGGAATGTAAGCACGACGCAGACCCACAGTGACGTAGATGTAATCTCCCAAAGACGCAACAGCCGTTCCAAATCGCCTCATTGTCATCCTGCCTACCTGAAGAATGATCCCTTGTTGCAGACATTTGGAGTACATAACGTCTTCTTCCTCGGAGTCGCCGTAAACGTATATGGTGCCACGATGTATACAGACTGTAGAAACATATGCAACGACTGGAAAATCCCCGTCCAGCGAAGTAAATTCAAATGTTTTGAGGCAGAGAGTACGAATATATATAATTTTATCTTCAGTGCAAACTATGTGTTTAGAGTAAGACAACTGCCTAATTTCATCAATATCTTCAAAGCTGCACAAGTTCACCCATGTTGTTTCATGAGCAGGGTCGTAGTAATTAAAAGTGGTCTTCTTCCTTGATGTACAAATAGAGAACACGGAGCAACCCTTTGTCTTTGCATGTTTTATGTGCTCTCGGGATTTGCAGTACCTCTCCCTTTTCCCCGAACTATCGTGTTCCTTCATTATTTCCTTCATTGTGTTCATGCAGGCGTTAGAGGAGAGAACAAGTTCTTCACCTAGCACCCTGGTAGATAAATATTTTTGAGCAAGAAGGGGCAGACGAATCCGGCTCAGAAGGGCAGGCAAGTAAGCAGCACGGTCCACTTGCTGCACTTTCACCCACCTCATGACTGCTTCAAACACGACTTCTTCATTGAGGACGAATAAATCGTCTCTTCCTATAAACTCTTCTAATGTCGAGAAAGGCAAATTCAGAAAGGACTGGGACATGGCTACGTCCTCGAAATTTTCCCTGACATATTCTTTGCATTTTCGAATTTCATCCACAGCTCGAAGCCGCTGTGAATGCGCGAGAATGGTGATAGCATTCTCGGGGCTCAGTTCCCTTAACATGTATTGAAAACATTTTTCAACAGCTTTGTCGAACTGCAAATATGCCGCTGTTCTAAGCAAACCTTCGGCGTTATCTGAAGTGATGTTTAACTTGCCGCTGTAGAGAAAATTGATCAAACACTGCAGTGCTGTCGGCTCTACATTAATTATTACCACAGCGTTCTTGTCTTCTGCAAAGTTTCTAGCAAACGTCTGCTTGAAATACGGAATTCCGGCGACCAAGATGATGCGGTGAGCGGTAAAAGACTTCCCTCGAGCTTTTATGATAACTTCGTAGAACATTCCTGATTCATTTATTTCTTCCAGTACCGAGAATGTGCTACTCACAAAGTCGGGATCGGAGAACTTCAAAACCTCTATTGACTCGCTGGTAGTTAGGAAACCTAATTTCCTGGAAAAGAGTAAAAGTCCGTCAGCACCTAGTTCGAAAATATATCAGAAAAACAAAGCAAAATATTGGAACATTAAGTAGCGTCAAATCATTTGCAAGTTGCCAGTTTTATTAAAAGATTAATTTTATTATTTAACCTATAACATTCTATCTCAAACAGTGTGAGAGAGGATCACGAAGTCTTTATCCTTCTCTTTATTAGTCCACACGCGTGAGTTTACTGGTTGTCCCCCGAACAACAGGAGAATTTTCGAACCAAGTCCGTAAGTAGATAACAGTAAGGCGGAACTTAAGGGGTAAGGGGAATACGGCCTGCACTCTTTGTTCCCGAACAACTGAATTTTCAAACCAAGCCCATAATTAGATAACAGGAAGGCGAAGCAAGACTGCAGTCTTTGTCCTGGAACAACAAAGAGAATTTTCGAAGCAAGCCCATAACTCGATAACAGCAGTGCGGACTTAACGGGGAACAAGAGGAAAATTTACAAACCAAGCTCATAATCAGATAACAACAAAGCGGAGCTTAAGGGGGAAGGAAGTTGGACTGCAGTCTTTGTCCCCGAACAACAGAATTTTCGAACCATGCCCATAACTAAATAACAGCAATGCGGAACTTAACGGGGAAGCTGGACAGCAGTCTCAGTCCTCGAACAACAGGAGAATTTTCGAAATAAGCCAGTAAATACAGTAGATAACAATGCAAACCTGAGTTTAATATTCGTACAATCACTAACTGAAGTAATCGAAGTAGGCCGTATCTGCACGATCTGTACAGTAGATAAATGGTACCTATGACCATAAAAATCACTAAATTTATTAAAACCACAGGTTAAGAAACTTTAGCGCGGCCCAATGAGATGGCGAATTTGAGAAACCTCTCGATGTCACACATAGCGGCTATCGGCAATTCGCACGCTGAGATCGGATGATCTCGGGATATGTTGTTGAGAGGGTACATCAGGGAGATTTCCATGTTTATTTGTGAAACATTGGATGTTCTTACGATGTTTTCACGAGAACAAAATCAGGAAAGTGCCGGATTTCTGAAGTTGCTGGTTTTCTGGATGCCGGATTTTTGAGGTTTTACTGTATATATATATATATATCATCATCATCATTGTCAACCATTATCAATCCACTGCTGGACGAAGGTCTCCCCAAGTTTCCTCCACAACGGTCTGTCTTGTGCCAGTCTCCTCCATGTCACCCCTGCATACTTTCGAATTTCATCCACCCATCTCCCATGTGGTCTTCTTCTGGGTCTTTTCCTGTCCCTTGGAATCCAATCTAAAATTTCAGCTGTCCATCGATGATCTGTCCTTCTGGCAGTATGTCCAGCCCATTGCCATTTCAGGGATTTAACTCTGATCATGACGTCTTCCACTCTTGTCATTTTTCGGATCCACGAGTTCCTCTTCTTATCTCTCCTGGTTACACCAAGCATGCACCTCTCCATGCTACTTTGAGTTGTCTGCAGCCTTTGTATGTCTCTTTTAGTTAAGGGACATACAAAGGCTTCAAGCGGTGTGAAAGAACTTTAGTGAAGATTTTATAAACTACTGATAGGAGGCTGATAGGTCTGTAGTTTCCGAGATCCTCAATGTCACCTTTCTTATGTAGCAGGATCATTGTAGCGGTGTTCCAATCCTCAGGAATCTTTCCTTCATTAAGGCATCGAGTGAAAATTTGGGCGAGTACTGTTTCGATTTCTCCACTTGCTTCTTGTATGATGTCTACAGTAATTCCATCTTCTCCTGGAGCTTTTCCTCGCTTCATGTTCTTGATTGCATGTGCAACTTCTGCTGGAAGGACTGGAGGAACTCTGGTACTGGTATCTTTCATGATGTCTGGAGTGCATGTATCATCCCTTTCATATAATTTGGAGTAGAAATCTTTCACTCTTGTCAAAATTTCGCCTCTATTTCTTGTTACAGAACCATCTTCTTTTCTCAGTGCCATAATCTGTTTTCTTCCCTTACTGAGATGTCCCTTTGCTATCTTTAGGCTTTGGTTGTTTTCAATTGCTTTCCTTACTAGTTCACAGTTGAATTTCCTTACGTCTTCAGTGATACTTTTTCTTACTGTCTTGCATAGCTCTATATATTCCACTTTGGAAGTCACATCTTCTTTAGTTGTCCTCATATATATATATATATATATATATACTCGGCGCACAACCACAACGAAACATTAGATATAGACGTGGTGGGCAGTTGACATGGGCATTCCCGCGCAGAGTGGAAAATACTCAAATCGAACGTAGGAGATACATAAGCGGGCAGCAGGGCTTTCCAACAGTGTATTGCAATCGACGAACATGGGTAAACGTGCTAATCTGAGCGACTTCGATCGTGGGCGGAAGACAGACGGGCCATTCTATCGCCCAAGTGGTAAGAACCCTAGGATTCCCAAGTGCAACCGTATCAAGGGTGTACCGCGAGTGTACCATCGACGGACATGCTAGCGCCCAGAAACCAAGCGGCGATATGGTTAGCTGACCACTTGCTAACTATATCACTCTTACCCACCGATTGCCCCCTCCCCCGTTCCCCGACTGGTCGGGTGAGAGGGACAATCGGTAACAAACGCCATTGATGATCGGGCATGACGTAGACTATCCAAGTTCGTACAGGCCTATCGACTGGCAACAGTCTGCGCAAATTTCATCGAGATTAAATTTCGGAGGTCCAAGCACCACCGAGAGAATGGTACGTTGCACGCTGGTCTACGGGAGCCAGCGCCCTACTCGTGGGCCACTGTTTACTGCTCATCATCGAACATTACACCTTACTTGGTGACAGGATCATCAACACTGGACCTGTGTAGAGTGGCTACGCATCGTGTGGTCAGATGAATCTCGTTTTCAGCTGTACCGAGCTGAAGGAAGGAATGTTACGAGCGAAGTCGAGAACTACTTGAAAAGCGTTCTTATTCCGTAAATTCTTATAATTCAGCAACATTTTTAGGAGGGAGGGGTGGGTGGGTTTAAAATCTATCTTTCAACGAGTAGTGTATCAGTCCGTCTTGTTCAGATACAGCCTCCTCACACTCAGCATTCAAGAGCAAAGGAACTAGCTCCGCATAATTTCATACGGAATATTTTCATAGAAAATGATCATTTCAACGCTGTAACACTAATTGCTTCAGCAAAATTACGCAATTCATAAAAGTTATTTGTAGGTCAAATATTACGGGTATGCAAGTTTCCGCCGTTTTAAGAAGAAAGAAGACAGGAACAATCACTGAACCAGTACACATTTATTCAACGAAACATTAGCCGTTAGCATCAATGACCTTTTGCCATTTTTCAGGCATCAAATGAACGCCCCTGTAATAAAAGGACTCAGTTTTTGAGCTGAAGAACGCAGTGACGAAATATTACACCGCTGAAACTGTGGTGAATCGCTGTTGGGTTAGGGCATGTTGCATAGGGTGAAACAGATGAAAGTCTGCGGGTGCAATGTCCGGGGAGTAAGCCAGTTGTGGTAAAACCTCCCAGTGTAACTGTTCAAGGGTTGATTTCGTGGTGGAACCGACATGTGTTCTGGCATTATCGTGTAACAGGATAACTAGGCGGCGTCCTTTACCTGTCCATGTGCGCTTTTTTGCTCGATTGCGGAGCTCAGTTTCATCAACTAATCGTTATCTCTTTGTGCAGTGATTGCTTCGCCCGGTTTCAACAGTTCGAAGTACAAAACTCCATGCACACACAACAAAAAACCGAATTACTTGAAATCTTACCAGACTCCAAAAGCTAAAGATTCCGCCATTCCATTCGTGAATATTTCCAACCGGACGTTTTCCCAAGATGAAACAAAAGTTTTGGAGCTTGTACCAAAATTCTGCTTCCGAACCCGATCGAACACAAAAAATGTCGTTTCCAAATTCGAAAGCATAATATCGCGTGTTCCAAACGACTCAAAAGATGAACTACACCAGCTGTGTTCTTCTAAATTACGAGCTTGGTACAATCCTACTAAAATTCCTAAAAAAATTACAATTCCGAGGCCAGTTTCGGCCCTTAGAAAAGACACGTCCATAATGATGACTCTAACGGACAAATCTGGCCAGACAACGATTATGGACTCAGCAGACTACAATTAGAAACCTGAAGATTTTATCACTGATCCAAGTTCTATAGCCCTTCAAAGGAACGCTCTAAATTCTTGGATTGCGCAGGTACAAAGAGCAGCCCGGTTACCCGCTATTCCAGACGATCTCAAAAAAGCCGCCAGACTACCACCAGAACCTCAGATCCCAAAGCTTTTCGGAAGACTTAAGCACCATAAGCCCTGCTGCCCGCTAGTTTCCTTCCTGAATCGGTCTTTTATAGGAAGCCCTGCTGCCCGCTAGTTTCCTTCCTGAATCGGTCTTTTATAGGAAGCCCTGCTGCCCGCTAGTTTCCTTCCTGAATCGGTCTTTGTAATAAATTTCACTATGGATTTTATAACGAAAGCCAAGCAAATCCCTGTCCTACCAGGCGACATTATCGACAGCTTCGACGTGGTTTCCCTTTACCTTCAATCCCTGTTCCAGAAGCCATCAGAACATTAAAAGAGGCCATATCAAATTCAGCATTTTATACGCAGGAGTCATGCGTCAACATCTTCAAATTAATATACTTGGGCACTAATACTAGCTTCTTCAGTTTCCAAGGACAAATATATAAACAAAATAGTGGCGCTCCGATGGGATCCTTGCTTTCACCCGTCCTTGCGGAAGCAATACTTTACCCAATTGAGCAGAATATATTCTCCAGCATTACCCCACGGCCTAGCACCTGGCTGCGTTATGCCTACGACGTATTTTTCGTGTGACCTCACGGAAAAGAAACTATTTCAAAATTCCTTGATAAAATCAATGATATGCATCCTACAATCAATTTTACGATGCAGCTTGAACATAACAACGCTTTACCTTATCTGGATGTTTTATTGAGAAAATCACCTGACAACCGCCTCGGTACACAAGTCTACTATAAACCCACGTCTGTTCCCAACCTGATGCTCCGCAGTTCCTTCTGTCGCGCTGAAGACAAAACAGTTATCCTCCGTTCTCGAATTCCAAGGGATGATATGAAAAGATTAGCTACCTAAATGTACAGCCATTCGAGAAACCTTGGAGATCAGTACCAACAGCGATACTTGCAATGGTGGCGTCTCACTCGAGTTGCCACGAATTTGGAACCAGTTCTTCAAGTAACGCTTTCTCCCTACCAGGATACCGCGCGCATATTCAACGTGATGCCTCGTATCTTTAAATGAATATAACGTCATAAATATTTGTCTAGTTCCCGCGTTCAAATTGTTAAAGCGTTCTATTATTCAGTTTGCAGTTTCTGACTAACTTCTTTGAAAAAGCCATCTGGTTGATGTGCGAAAGCTTGGAAACGCTTAGGTGCCTTTTTCCTACGCCAATAAATCGGATCACTAGTATAGTGTTACTATTTCTTACATAATTGGTGTACTGTTCCTCCTTATCAAACAAAAACTAATTCTGTGATTTTTTCTTCTGTGTTTTTATTTTTTCTTTAGCTCTGCGGAGTTAATTCTTTTGCTCCTTCTTGCTTGGTGTAAGGAAGCGGATTGATACAGACAAGTAAGGAACTACTTAAAAACATAGAGATTCGGAATCCCAAATTCATGCAATTTTTTGAATTTCTACATACGCCCACCATTATGTAGTTTAGGGAACCGCCGTTTCTGATCGAGATTTCTCACGAGCAAGCCTTTGAGCAACGGCCTCGTCCCATTCGCATCCTTAGCAAGAAAAGGATGTACTGCCGAAACAGAACGCCTTTCAAGTAGTCCCCGACTTCTCGTGTATCGTTCCGCTTTGTTTATACACAACCTGCTCACACCCAACGCGAAAAACTTTAACAAAGGAAGTAGTAAAAAATACGGACAAACTAGATAACTATCGTGCTAAGCGAGCGTTTTCCCACTCTTCAAATGACGCGTCCAGGATTGCAGAGATCAACAATATTAAATCGTTGGCCTCAGCTGCAGGCTATAAAGAGTATGTAATTGATGACATCTTTAGCAGCGCCGAACTTGAGTTTGTTAATCAACGTCGTAGTATCAAGGAACCCAGTCAGAGGTTCATCGGCTCCTTTCCGTACGTACCGGGACTTTCCTATTTCATCCGGAATGCATTTAAGAAGTTAGGGCTTGGAGTTGGAATTTTCCACCCTAGGTCAATATCACATCCCTTCTTTCATCCGGAAGCCGCAGCACTTTACTTGCTAACGCAGGGGTATATTCCATACCCCTTCAATACCAGGATGGAAATAACAAGTTTTGTATTGGCATGACAAAGAGGTCCTTTGCGACTCGTTTGTCAGAACACAAAAGAGACGTCTTGAAGAATAAATCGTCCACTGCCCTATCTAGAGAAGTCATGATATCTTCTGCGGTTCCACAATGGGCCGATTTGCAACAGGTTGCACCATGCACTGCCGCCAGAGTTACAGCCATCAGGGAGTCTCTGGAGATCTTGTTTAGCAATGATTTCTGCAACGATGACGTGTCAATGGAGCTGCCTTTGATATGGCGCATGTTCCTGCGTGCCTCTCGTGAAAAGACCCGATTCTTCTGTTTCCGCACGTGCTGTGCTGTCACATTTTAATACATTTTTATATTTCACATGCATATTTAAATTTTCTGTACATTCATTTAGATTACTAACGTTGTTCCAAAACCACGTCCAAGCGTGAAGAAGGCACCCGTAGGTGCTGAAAGCTTGCAACCCTTTTCTTTGCTGTCTTATGCCAATAAACGGATATTATCGTTTCTTTACTTAGATATGAACAATTCTTACTTTTATCATAAGCGATACGCGGAGCAAAAAAAAATTTCAAACGTTAAAAATCCGTAAGAAAAAAAAAAACCCTCCTCAGTCCCACATAAGGACTTTACAGTCATGTTCTATAGGGTCTAATATTCCATATAGTGTCGAAAAAGTGTTCAAAGCCTAGGTCCTAGGTAAACTGAAGAACTACCGTTTTGTTTAGCATTCGTACTAATGTTCGTGTATTTCAATTTAAAACAAAAATGGAAAGGAGCCTCAAAATATTTAAGAATTTTAAGAATTCAGCATTTCCTCACACGTCGGAAGTAAGTTACCAAAAATACTTCCAACGTGTGAGAAAATAAAATTGGAAACATTTGCGACGAAAGAATGCGATTCTGGCAACTCAAAATGCGTTGTAACCCATAAGCTTTCCCGCATTTTGACGGCCGTCGCTTGCGGTCATAGGCTTCACACAAAGTGGTACTGCTGCATTAACAAGGGCACCTCCAGATATCTTATTCTAAACTCTTTGGTCCATCCGCAGGAAAATTATGAACTAGGGAATGGAGATGGGCTCATACATCTATCTACAGCTTACGCACACAAAATAGTTTTAAGGCCTTTTTTCAGTCGCCTGGAGTCATATTTAAATGCAGCAAACTTCAAAACACCTGATACCTCGTACTTTTGAAGTAGCCAAATATGGAGAGAGTGAGAATTTTTTTATTTTTAGAGGTTTAAATACCACCGTGAGCAACGCAGTGTGCCATACACAGTTGCGTGTCGGCAACAAGAAGGTTTGAATATGACTTCTGGAGATGCAAATTGTGGGAATTTTGATGTTGTTTGCATGACATCTACGAAGTTTCATATGTCATATTTCCAGTGGTGAAAGTGGGCGGAAACGACGGGGAATGGTGTTATCTTAATCCCTTAAGAAATTGGTAAGGGGAACGACGTTCCCATTACAGCACTATCAAGTAGCTCCGAATCAGAACACTTTCAAGTAGTTCCTGATTTCGAGGGTATCGTTCCGCTTTGTTTACAAAGAACCTGATCACACCCAACGCGAAAGAAAGTAATTTACGACACAATACAGAATTTTTATGGCTATTCTTCCACAGACGGGCGCACGGTTCATTTCTCACAGCTAAGACAGCGGAACGCTAGCACAGCTCCGTGAACATGTAGCGGAAGCATCGAACTACTGTTTTCGATGTGGCAATGGATCTGTTGTTGTTTACATTCGAATGCAAACATTATGGGAAGTGGCAAAGTGGTTAACTTTGCATTCTGGGCTTGTTTTTTTATTCATCATGATGACTAACGTTGCTTTCTTCAAAGAAAATATTTTATGGACAACATCAAAAACAATAACTAAGATGCTGAAAAAGAACTGAAAAAAAAGAATGAACTTACCACTGTGTACGTTTGGTTACTGTAAAAACATTTACAGTCGTATTTACACGCAGTACATTAATTCGTATTTACAAATATATATAAAAAAAAAACACAATTACAAAGCAAAAGCATGGACGTATAACGCGCCAGAATTCGAACCCGGGTCCCCTCACTCCGGAATAAGTTGCTCTACCAATTGAGCTACGCGGACGTTTTATTCTGATTCCTATCTGCCTTTATGTCGTGTGCGTCCTTCTGGCAGGTACGTCACATCTCCTGGTACGTTACATCATCTCCCCCTTATTTTTTTTTTTTTTTTTTTTTTTTTTTTTTGAAGTGCTGGAGAAGGGATTCTCTTATTTTTCCTATCTCGCGGTGTGGAAATAACATCACACCATTGCGAGATTTTGAACGGTCGGGTCATCCGGATAGTTCGGGCGCCATTATAACGAAGTAAATTTCTCCGTCATTTTTATCCGCGCCAGGATTCGAACCCGGGTCCCCTCACTCCGGAATAAGTTGCTCTACCAATTAAGCTACGCGGACGTTTCATTCTGATTCCTATCTGCCTTTATGTCGTGTGCGTCCTTCTGGCAGGTACGTCACATCTCCTGGTACGTTACAGACGTTCATTGCCATTCGTGATTTCGCATTGAAGCATTTCTTCCATGTCTCTGCTCCTTGCATGACATTCTTTTCGGAATATGAATTCCATCAATCGATTACCTAGACTGTCTTTATGTACACCTTGTTTCATTGTGCTACTTTTTAAATGAGTCCAAAAACATGCTGTTTGCATTCAAATCTAAACAACAACAGATCCGCTGTCACATCGAAAACAGTAGCTTGATGCTTCCGGTACTTGCTCCCGGAGCTGTATTAGCGTTCCGCTGTCTTAGCTCTGAGAAATGAGTCGTGCGCCCATCTCCGGATGCATAGCCTTAACAATACATTTATTTTATGTCAGACAACATAATTCCATAAAGAGTAATACTACGACGCACTATTCATAGGGTACAATACTACGAAATTAACGTGTCTAAGATTCATTTTTTCCACTCGGTTGAAAGAAATACTTCCATGAACCGTTCAAATAGATCTAATTTTTTTTTATTTTTTTTTTTACAAAACCATTGGAGCAAATATTCTATTAGGCTATTGGCCAATAGTTCTTCCGATTAAGAAGCATGGCTTCTGAGATTTTGTTTAACTCTCCAATTGAATTCCACGCGCTGAGTATGCGTTCCCTGTCGGAATTCATAAATTTGTTTGTGTGTGTGATTGACTATTAAATGAGTGAAACCATGTTTTGGCAAATGTTTATATCCTTTTCAATGAACTGAGTAGATCTGAAAAAAAAAATAGTACTATTACTTGATATATATTTCCATCAAAAATACATTTATATGTTAAATTAGTTATTAATGCTTCTATTACAGCGAAGTCCTAAAAAACATTCCTCGTAAATTTTATCGCGAACTACTTTCTTTCACGTAGGGTGTGACCAAGTTCTTTGTAAACAAAGCGGAAAAAAACACTCGAAATCGGAAGCTAATTTGAAAGCGTTCTGATTCTGAAGACCAACCACTTTAACAAATTAATTTCAAATGATCAATGGTAAATTTTTTCCGGTTGTATTTTCTTTTTTAATTTCTTTTAGTACGATTTTAGAGCACAGTTAAAAACCAAATCATCTAAAATTGCTTGAAGTAACATACCATCATCGCCGTTCTATTTAAAAACCGGAGATTATATTTTAACATTTCAGGGTTTTAACTTTCTTTGTTGACAACATAAAGGAGATTTAAGAAAATTCAACGTAGTTGTCACAAATGTTTATTCTTTCAAGCCAACCATGGTTTTTCTGGGTATTGACCTAGCGTCACCAGCTAAATTCGTCCTCATGAAGCTAGGTCAATACTCCGCGAAATCATGGCCGGCTTGAAAGAATAAACATTTGTGACAACTACGTTGAATTATCTTAATCTATATGTCATCATCATCATCATCATTGTCAACCATTATCAATCCACTGCTGGACGAAGGTCTCCCCAAGTTTCCTCCACAACGGTCTGTCTTGTGCCAGTCTCCTCCATGTCACCCCTGCATACTTTCGAATTTCATCCACCCATCTCCCATGTGGTCTTCTTCTGGGTCTTTTCCTGTCCCTTGGAATCCAATCTAAAATTTCGGCTGTCCATCGATGATCTGTCCTTCTGGCAGTATGTCCAGCCCATTGCCATTTCAGGGTCGTCACGAAACTGTGGTCTTTGAGATAAAGAGTAGAGGCGATAATTTTACCTAAGATATAGCTATATTTCTAATGTAGCTGTTATTGTGATGCACTGACATCGCCGACTGGCTGAACAGATCTTTGAAAATATATACGGAGAAAAAAGAATAAGAACTAAATTTTAAAAATATGACCCAATTAAAGATACGTTATTTAATTTCGGCTTACCTTTTTGCAAGATGTAAAAGCATTAGGCCCATTGAATTAAGCTATTTCCAGAAGCTTCTTATATTTGTAAAAAGATGTAGTTCTAACTGAAAAGCAAAACATAATGACTACAAGTACGACGTGTTCCAATCACGATGATCTATCAAGCACGCGCAGGATATCACATTTCGAAGATCATAAAATGAATGAACGATTCAAGCAAATGTTTAAATCGGAAGCATATAACAAGCAAGTTGACATGACGTAGACGTCTTAGTTGCTGAGCCCATCCTAAGGATTTGTGTTGTCACAAGCTGACAGGTAAACACACACATAGCGCCGTGATTTGTTGGCCACCGTAGCCTAAGAAGAACGCACTTGACTAGATATCCAGAGATCTGGGGTACTATCCCAGCTGCGACAGGATAACAATTTTTCGGTTGCTGTGTGTCAAAAAAGGTGGAAAAAGCGTTTTCTTTGTCTATTCACTGACGTCAGGTATTTAGGAGATTATCACGTAATATATATATACATATTTTACGTTATGCTTAATGTATGTGCGTGGTTATGTCACCGTTTCTTCTGTTTATGGCACTACAATTACTTCTACACGTCGAACTGAAAAAAAACCCTCCTGCACTAGATAAAGAAAAGCGTGTGTGTGAGACTAAGATTGTCCATAAATTTGCCGTTTTCAGAATGCCAAATTTTCCCGTTAAAAAAAAAAAAACGTATTCGGCATGATGCTCTTTTTTTCACTTCCATTTACGGGGCGGCTTTTTGTTTTTATTGGGGGTTTAACGACCACCATGAGCAACACATTGGGCTATAAGCAGTCGCCCGTTCCTAATTTAGGGTCACTGGTTCCAGGGAAGGGAGAGAGCCAGTGCCGTAAGACAAACACAACATCCATGTCTCACCGGGATTAGAACCCGGACCTCGTTCGGACGAATGATCAGAGGCCAACGCCTTAGACCACTGCGCCACCGGGGCGGCTTGTTTTGTTTTTTTTGATTGGATGTTTTAACTACCACAGTGAGCAACTCAGTCTCAGTGGGGTTGGCGCAGTGGTCTAAGCGATGGCCTCTGATCATTCGTCCGTAAGGGGTCCGGGTTCGAATCCCGGTGAGGCATGGATGTTGTGTTTGTCTTACGGCACTGGCTCTCTCCCTTCCCTGGAACCAGTGACCCTAAATTAGGGACGGGCGACTGCTTATAGCCCATTTGAGTTGCTCACGGTGGTCGTTAAACCTCCAATCAAAAAAATAAATAAATAAATAACTCTCATCTTTTTCAGCATCCATTTCCGTACAATTAAATATTGGGTTGATGCGAATGGAATGTCCGGCGCAAACGAACTGTGCAGACAGACCCCCACCACAACGGAATGGAACCACCCACAGGTGTTGCGGGTATTACGTCACAGAGTTACTATAAATAGCTAACACGTGTGTGAAGAACAAGGTTCGGGCGTGGTTTGTTTGGACGTAACGTGATTTGCAAAAGAAACATGCAGACGCCGGATTTGAGAGTCATCTTCCTGTATGAATTCAAACTAGGCCATTCTGCGGGAATTGCCGCTCGAAACTTAACAAATCGTTTAGAGAGAATACAACTAACGAACGAACCATTCGTCAATGGTTTGTAAAGTTTCGAAGCGGAGATACAGACCTGCAAAACGAAGCACGTAGTCACCTACCTGCTGCTCTTTCTGAAGGTGTTCTGCTACGTGTGGTTGAAGCGGACCCCCAGAAATCGTGTCGTGAGATAACGGCAGAGGTAGGTGTCCACCACACGACAGTTGTTCGGCGTCCGGCTGCGCTGGGTAAGGTAAAAAAGCTGAACATATGGCTGCCACAGGAGTTGACAACTGCCAACAAAACTAGGCGTTTGGAAGTCTGCACGTCGCTGCTTGCCATGAATGAAGAGGAACATGTACTGCATCTAATCGTCACCTGCGACGAGAAGTGGATCCTTTATGATAATCGGAAACGATCTGCACAATGGTCAAGCAAGGCACAGCCTGCTGGACGGCATCGCAGGCCACCCCTGCACACCAAGAAGATGATGCCCCTTTTCTGGTGGTCCACAGCCTGGATAATTCATCGGAGGTTATTGGCAAGAGGCCAAACTATCACTGCTGAACGTTAGTGTGCTGAATCACGTCAGATACACTGGACATTACTGCAGAAACAACCGCCTTTGGTTAGCAGACATGGTGTTCTTCTGCTCCACGACAACGGCCGCCCTCCCGCCCTCATGTCCCACAACGAACGATGCTGACACTAAGTACCTTGGGATATGAAGCACTGCTTCATCCTGCCTGTTTTCCGGACTTGTCTCCGGCAGACTATGATCTGTTTCGTCGCCTGGATCACTTCCTGTCTGGGAAACAGATCACGACAGACAACGAGGTTCAACTTGCAGTTGATGAATTCTTCGGGTTCCAGCCAGAGTTGGAAACGGGTCAAAAATTTCGGACCCAGGCCCGACCTGACCGTACCCGGTCCGATCCGGACCCGTAACTGACCCGGTCAAATTTTCTTTGAACTATAAATTCTAAACTCAATTTATATGTAGGTACATATAAACGTAATATATGTATTCATCCCAATAACTGCTTTATGTTTAATAACTGAAATCCTTTTTTAATAATAAAATTTGGTTACTTGCTAAACTTTAGTGCCATTTTTAGTGCCACTATTTTGCGTAATCCATAAGTAATGGCTGACTATGACCTTGACCATTACAAATGGGAATCATTATTTACTATTACACAAATGCATTTTTTGTGTTGTCGGAAAAGTCATGACGTATTTTGGCACCCGATGGCGGTTAGGCGGTTTTGGAAGTACTAGATGCATGCGCAGCTCTGTCATCGCTATGGCATTCGACAGGTGCTAGTTCTAACTGCAGTCTAAAAGGAATAGTGATCGATTTTGTTGATTTGCGGAGATTTGACATCAAGTTGACGATGGAGTACCAAACTGTGCATTTTCGCCATATTTTACTGTTATACTTCCGTAAAGGGAAGAACGCGCGTCAAGCTTGTGAAAAGTTGCGTAAAGTGTACGGTGATAATGCTCTACAAGAACGTCAGTGCCAGTGGTGATTCGCAAAATTCCGTGCAGGTGATTTTGACCTCAACGATGCTCCTCGGTCGGGGATTCCCACGGAGGATGATGACGACCAAATCAAGGTATTGATCGAGTCGAAGCCACGTTACACGACACGAGAGATTGCAGACACATTGCACATCCATCATTAAAGCGTTCACGACAACCTGAAGAAGCTGGGATACGTAAGCAAGCTCGATGTGTGGGTTTCTCATGAACTCAAAGAAGCTCAATTGACGGCGTGTATAAATATCTGCGATATGCTCATTAAACGTAAGGAAAACGATCCTTTTTTGAAGCGACTGATAACTGGTGACGAAAAGTGGATTGTGTACAACAATGTGCTGCGCAAACGGTCTTGGTCCCGATGTGCTGCTTCGCCTCAAACGACATCCAAATCAGACATTCATCAGCGGAAGGTTCTGGTCTCAGTGTGGTGGGATTTGAAAAATGTGTTTTTCGAGCTCCTATCACGGAACCAAACAATCAATTCGAATGTGTACTGTCGGCAATTGGATAGTTTGAACGAATCCATCATCCAGAAACGTCCAGAGCTCGTTCATCGTAAAGGTGTTGTGTTCCATCACGACAACGCGAGACCACACACAAGTTTGATCACCCGCCAAAAATTATTATTGGAGCTTGAGTGGGATGTGTTGCCGCCCCCAGCATACTCGCCTGACGTTGCGCCGTCAGACTTCCACTTGTTTTGCCCTCTTGAACAGTCCTTGCGTGGTATAACGTTCAATTTAGATGTGGCTGTAAATCAGCACCTTGTATAATTTTTCGCCACGAAAGACATGTCCTTCTGTGAACGAGGCATTCTGCAGCTCACTGAAAGATGGCAAAAAGGTTATCGAGCAAAACGGTCATTATATAATTGATTGATCTTTGTTCTTTCTATCAATAAATTACCTTTGCAAAACATGGCTAAAATACGTCATGACTTTTCCGACAACCCAATATTTAGATTGTTCGCTCTTTCCACGATTTGATGGAGGTGCGCATACTTTCATATGGTCCGGTAGATTTTTGGTTGCATAATCTTTTATTACACCGTCGACATCTTTCTTTGTAATTATACACTTTCCACATTTTGAACAACAAGCAATACCAAACAACACAGAATTATTCACCGGTTCCTTAATGAGACGAAACAATTTCCAGCATTCACTCTTCCCCTTGTGGTTTCCAACAAGCACGTATTTGTTGGCGTCGACGCTTTCTCAACCTCCTTAATATTAAATCCATCCATATGAACAATAAGGAATTCATTTCGACATGACATGTCATGAGAACGGGATGTTAGCACATCAATCGAAAACCTCTGAATGCTCAATGTAAAAGATGCGATGTGAAAAGTAACTCTTAGTCATACAGTGAACTTCTCACGGAGAGAGTGAATCAGCTCAGAAGCAGGTGAATGGTGTTTGCCTGTACCTTGCCCTGGACAATTGCTCTGTAAAAGAACGCAAAGGAATGATCTTTTTACGATATGGAGTCGGTGTGTTGTGTGGCGTCGTTCGATGGAAATCTTCGTTCCTTTAAGAAAGAAAGAGACGACAATATTATTGCATGGCAAATCATTATTCACTCCGTGGGCACTAGTGTCGACTACAGAATTCCACATCGCGCATTTTTCTTTAGAATATATTTTTCTCTTTTCAAAAATAAAAAATTAATAAAACCGGTCAAAATCGGGTCAGGAACACCTTGACCCGACCCGTTGGACTCCCAAGAAATTGTCGCTTCCATCTCTGGTTACAACCACAAGTCTTTTTGGTATCAGTGGTCTCTAACTTACCAAATTTCTCCCTTACTTTGCTCCTTTATTTCTTGACGGAATCTTCCAAAAGTGACATAGATACAAACTTCAGAACAGAGGAATGAAGCATCACACACAAAAAAAATTGGAATAGAAAGCTTTTTTACCTCTTTTTAGCGCTCCAAAGTAAACTCACTAACGGCAGCGAACGCGAGCCGCCATGTTAAGTTCCCGCTGTCCGTAAGTTGCTTTCACCGCACAACCTGTCTAGTGGCGTCTGCTAGGAAGAACGGTGTCACGGAAAGGGGAGTAAAATGACGAAACTTCCTGTGACATCGAAACTCCCTGGCTGCTCGGTCGTGTTAGGTAAGTAGGCTTTTCTCGCGAAAATGTTGTTCCGGAAAGGAAGCAACATCGTGTGACGTGTTTCCTTGTCTGATCGCGGCGGTTCGGTTAGTTTTCATGATACTCTTCGGGTCTGTTTCGAGACTATCATTTCCCCTCACGATAAGCACTAAACAGCAATAAACACATTTGTACTTTATCAATAAACACATTTGTGTGTACGGGGGTGTATTCATTTACTCATTTTATTTCTCAGTTATCACCACGTGTCCCCTTAATTAATTGTTAGAATAATAGAAAATACACGTTGAAACCCTAAACGTGCGTACTTTTTTTTTATTGAATGACATTACTAAAATAAATACGAGTGGGTCTCAGCAGCACCGATGCCAAATGTGACAGCGCACTATTAGCGTAAATAATATTTCTATTGTATTCGTTTACTTAGAAGTTATTTTTAACTTCTCCGAAAACAGGAGCTCAGGGATTGGGCCCTCTAGGCCTTTGCATAAATTAAGCCCTGTCTAAAGCTAAAACTGAAATTAAAAAAAAAAAACAGGCTTCATTTCTCAAGGATGACGGACAAAGTAAAGGGTCCCCTTAATTACTGATGCTGTGCTCGGGGCCCTGGTAACTCCAAATCTGGCAATGAGCAGCACCAATGTCGAATGTGACAATCCACTATTAGCCTAAATTATACTTATGTTTGTTCGTTCACTTAGAAGTAAGTTTTAACTTCTCCGAAAACGGGGGCTCAGGGATTGGGCCCTGTATGTTCTTTATGATGCTTTTCGTGTGTATATGTGTCGTTGGCTGTACGGAATACTTTCGTCACGTAACGATTTTATTAAAATATGAGTTGTTTTTTCCCCTAGACTTTGCCTCAGGTCCCGCAAAAGTACCATTAGGCCCTAACTAGTAAAGTTAAAAATGTTTCACTTTTACTCAGGCATTAGTTACATGAAAGAAGTCCTGGGCCATATCAGCAATGTGTGACTCATGTTAGTAAGATTTATAAGTTAATAATGATGTCACACTTTTTCTCAGGAACAAAACATTAATAATAAAATGTGGAACTTCCCCAATTTTACAAGGTTACTCATATTAATAATGTTTGCATTGCAATGGCTAGTTCATAATATTGCGCTTTTATTCAAGCACATATTAATTTATGGGTTATGAATTTTATGTTTAATGCCACGATAAAAGCACAATATTAGTAACCTGACGTGTCATGTAAACTTTATGAATTGAATAACGTTCGCCTCCCCGGTGGGGCAGTGGTCTAAGCGTTGGCTTGTGATCATTCGTCCGAGGAGGGTCCGGGTTCGAATCCCGTGAGACATAGATGTTGTGTTTGTCTTACGGCACTGGCTCTCTCCCTCCCTGGAACCAGTGGCCCTTATAGCCCGCTGAGTTAATTTATTATTATTTTTACAGAACGACTTTGTTGTTACGAAATCGCAAAGTATCCAGCTTTCTAAACCATTAAAAGGTCAGATTTCTACCGTGTGAACGGTAGAAATCTGACGGGCGACTGCTTATAGCCCACTGAGTTGCTCACGGTGGTCGTTTAGCCAACAATAAAAAAAATTGCCGCAGAAATTTGAAATGGTGACCACGAAATTTTCTCCCACGCTGTCAGCCTGCCGACTCTAAAACCGTTTTCCATGAAAAACCGCGTTAACCGTGGAAATACTAACCCGGAATTTTTCCCCACCCTGTCAGCCTGATTAGTGTAAGATCGTTTTTTACTAAAAACCGCGTTAACCGTGGAAATACTAACCCGGAATTTTACCCCACCCCGTCAGCCTGATTAGTGTAAGATCGGTTTTTACTAAAAAGCGCGGTAACCGTCAAGATACCAGCCCAGAACTTTCCTCCACCTCATCCAGCTGCTTACGGTACTGTAAGCTACGGTAAAAGTTTGAAATGCCCACCCCGGAATTTCCCCCTACTCTGTCAGCCTGCTGATTGTAAGACCGTTTTCCATTTAAAATAGCGGCAACAGTCGAAATACTAACCCGGAAATTTCTCCCTCCTAATCCAGCTACTTGCAAAACAGTTTTTTTACTATGAAGAGCGACAAATGTTTGAAATGCCGACCCCTGGAATTTCGCCCACATATTTGTTCACGCAGTTCAGTTGCATCTTGTTTTAAACAGCGTGGAAAGGAAATGATGACCCCGGAAATCTCCCCCACGTTCGTTATTTTGTGTTAAATGCAATTTGTGCATGGGCCCTGGCTGAAAAAGGTATGGGACTTTTCCTATGGGGAACTTTTCCGAATGTGGGGGACTCTTCCTTCCATCCTGAACACCACCCCCACCTACAAAAAATTAAATTTAACTTTTTTTGTAAGCTTTACGGGAAAGAAAAAAGTGTTAAAAAGTCACTTTTTTTTAAGTGTTAAAGGCCTGGGCCTACGGCCTATTAATTAATGTATGGTACATAAGTGGAAGCGCAATATTATCGACATTTCTTTTTATGTAAATTTTAGGAATATGGGAATGACGGAATGAAAACATTTTGAAGGATCTAGAGTTAGACCTAATAATATTTTCTGTCTGAGAAATATGGCAATATTAATAATTTCAAATGTTACGTAAACGTTATGAACATGAGCATGATCTAATAAAAAATGCCGATTCCGGAAATTTCCCCCGCATATTTCTGCTACTTGTTTGGCTTCATCTTGTGTAAGACCATTTTTTACTGTAAACTGCGGTGGAAATCAAAATCCCCCCCCTACCCACACACACACATTTTTTACAACTCTCTGTAGACTGCAGTGAATACGGAATTGCCAACACCGGAATTTCCCCTCAAACTGTCAGCCTGCTAATGGCTAATTGTACGATCGTTTTTAATTAAAAAGCGCGGTAACAGTTGAATATTAACCCGGAAATTTCCCTCACTTCATCTAGCTACTTGCAAGACAGTTTTTTACTATAAACTGCCGTAAAAGTAGAAATGCCGACCCCGGAAATCCCCCCCCCCCAAATTTTTTTTTGTTGAACTGCGTAAAAATAGAAATGGTGACACCGGAAATTTTCCTCACCCTGTCCTACTAATTGTAAACCGATTTATAATGTAAACTACAGTAAAAGTTTGAAATGCCGAACCCTGGAAATTTCCCCCACATGTTTGTGCACTTTGTGCGGCTGCGTCTTATTTTAAACAGCGTGAAAATGGAAATGGTGACCCCGGAAAGCTCCCCCACATTCGATATTTTGTGTAAACTTCAATTTGTGCACGGTCGCTGACTGAAAAAGGTGGGGAACTTTTCCAGAGTATCACAGATATGATCTATCAGGTTTAGGTTCTGAGATCTTGCGGGCCATTCCATCCTGTGAATATCATCACTCTGGAAGTATTCGCAGACTAACTGAGCACTATGACTCGGGCATTATCGTCCATAAAAAGGAACTGGGAGCCAATGATCCCTATGCCGGGCAGCAATAAGGGGGCCTCTTGGAAACTCGTGTTCTATTCAACATGATGCCAGCCAAACCTCCACAGTAGTGGTCAATTTCCCTAATGTTGGAGGGAAGATTTCGGCTTCCGCCCTCTCTTCCAAATATACACACGTCGAGAATCCGTGTTTAGGCTGAACTCGACTCATCACTGAAGACAGCACAGGCCCATTTATCAGAGATACAGGGGTGATGCTGTTGGGAATTGTTCATACCGACCCCGTCTGCGCGATTAGGCAAGTGGGATTCGGAGACTATTTGGCCTTTTTGCACGCAGACCGCTCTCCACAGCCTTCTGTAAACTGTTTGTCTCGATATTGCTGTCCCCGTAGCAGAGTGGAACTTCTGTGAGAGTTGCTTGGCTGTCAACTACTCATGGTGGCGAGCAGTTAGACACAAATACCAGTCGTTTTTTTTTGTTTTTGTTTTTTTAATTGGAGATTTTATTTTTCATTATTTGACACTAAAAACTTACATGTACATCCGGGAGGGTACTCCGTACCCGACGCGGGAAAAAACTTAAAAATACAAATTTGTAGGTACAACACGTTGAAATAAACAAGTGTAGATGCACAAGAATGTCTAAATCAGAGCTAAATGACATTAACAGAACAGTCTAGTATCCTGACCTGCCAACAAGAAACAAGGCGGAGGAAAAATCACACAAACTGCAGTCTACAAGCGCAATCTAGTCAGCCAATATAAAGTCAGCTGTGGGGAGTTCCGCTGCAAGTAGTTATAAGGAAAGAGGATTCGGAGCTTCTGGCAAGCCAGAAACTCCGGGAGCGAGTCCAACGAGAGGAAGAATCCCGACAGCCTCGGGAGTGGGACGTGCGTGAAAAACGTAGTCAGCAGCCGACGCAAAACGAGGATTCTCTAAAAGATCTCTGATAGAGGAAGAGACAGGATCATGCGGTGAAAATGAAGGCACAAGGATATCAGGATCAATAACAACATCCTGGTCTAGGGTCGCGGTGTCAGAAAAATTAGATGCACAGTCGAACTCAGGGACATCTTGGGATTCAGCCTCAACAAGAAGAGCTTGATCCGCCCAGTTTTGGGTACCAGAGGCAGGGGCATCTTGTGAAGGAAATGAACCAGACGTCACATCACCAGGAACCACAGTCTCGGGAGTAGCAGATGAAGATCCAAAAGCTGGAACAAGTGGAGACACTGTAGATGAAGACTGGACCGCACTAGCGGAAGGTGCGGGAAATGGTTGAGCGCTGACTGGCACAGAACTAGCAAGGGGAGAAGGAGAAACAATATGCACTGACATGGAGAGGCACGACTTCGCTGGAACATTATACCAGGCTAAAGTAACACTGGTTGAAGAAGCGTGAAGCACTGCAACAGACGTATCATTTGGCGAGGGATCTGCAGCACTAAGAGGAATCGACGTAGAGAGCTATGAAGCTGAAGTTTGAGTATCTGAAGATCGAGAACCAGTAAGAAGTTTCGAGGGAACAGGAGGTGGAACAGATAAACGGTGAGGACACCTGGAACGACCATAACCAGGGCCCTAACACTGGAAGCATTGAAGAGCTGTAAGGACGTCCATGCGGAATCGCTGACTGCCAATAATGAACTAAAGAAATGAAGGGCAATCTGATGCAGTATCCTCTGATGAAAACACTATGCGTGCTTGTCTGTTGAGGCCCAAAATTTCCTTATCATCCTGGTCTGCACGTGCAGCTGAAAGAGAAATGATTGGGCCGACAACTCGACCGCACTGTGAAAGTGCACTCCGGAGCAGTACGTCTGAGATCTCGGGAGCTACTGGATACAAAGTAACCAGCACAGAACTCTGCGATAAGGGCACACCAAACAGAAAACGATCAGGGACAGCAATGACCGTTTATTTAACACAATCAACATACTCTATCTTAGCAAGGTAAACACCACACACCGTGGTTACCGTGCCATATCTGTAATTGCGCCCAAAGGAAGGATGCCTTTTAATGCTCAGAAGTATAACTTAAGGTGAGTGTTAGGAAGCGCCTCAAATACAAAGCCCTAAACGCTGACGCAGCTAAAGATCCTTACTTTGAGAATAATCCTCAGGAACAATCACACGGATAACATCCTTAGCTCGGGAGAAGGAAAGACGAGAATCCACATCAAAGCCCAGCATTAGACGTAAGGGCGGTGCGTCGACGCCCAGACGTAGCGGGGGCATAATCACTAAGGGCATTAACCGAAGTTGGTTGCGAAGAAGGCACCGAAGCAATACCAGGCTGATCAGGAATGAGAGTAGAGGATGATGAAACAGCACCATCGGATGAAATCAACTCATTAGCAGAAGTATCCATGTAATCTGACGTAGAATCCGTGCGAGCAATATCTACACGGTGAGGGGAAGGCAGTGAGGAAGGCGCTTTACGCTTAACAGACAGCGAGCGGATGCCCGCTAGCTGGGCAGCATCTTGCTGATCAGGCGAATCAACCATGCAGCTGATAAGTCTCACAGCAAATGTAAACAAACAATATTAAGGATGATTCTATCAAACTGAAGCACTTTGAAGCAAACACAAGAAGCAGTTATGGTGGAAAACCACAGGAAGGAAGCTCCGCTAAACAAGTAAATGCAGTAAGAAGCTTGTAGAAGAAATTAGGGCTCTACACATGCAAACCTCAGCTGCAGCTCTTTGCCAACGATCGCGTTAGCACTTTCATGAAATTAAACACTTCACTATAACAAAAATAAAAGCTTACCGGACAACTTTCCGGGATAATTAGATGCACGGAACATTCATGAACACTGCACAATAAAAGCCAGGAACCAGGAACAAGAACAACGCACTGGGAAACACAAAACGCCAGAGAACATTGGCACAGGTTTAACGACCACCGTGAGCAACTAAATGGGCTATAAGCAGTCGTCCGTCCCTAATTTAGAGCTGCTGGTCCCAGAGAAGGGAGCCAGCCAGTACCGTAAGACAAACACAGCATCCATGCTAACCGGGATTCGAACCCGGACCCATCTCGAAGGAATGATCATAATCCAGCCCTTAGACCGCTGCGCAACCCGGACGCGTATTTCCCAAGTGAATGTACGGAATTGCGATTAATGCCATTTCCGCCACACGATTGGTTCAGAGCTACTTTGGAGATTTCGGGGCCTATGTGGAGAGTCACGTAACAGGAACACTGTCTTTTATCGGGGGAAGTTCTGCTTGCTAAGAAATTCATTGTGAGGTTACTTAACATATGTGACAAATGACTATATTGAATTATATCGCGCAAATTTTTACCGTGGGAAGTTCTGCTTCCTAAGAAATTCACTGTGAGGTTAATTAACATATGTGACAAATGATCATATTGAATAAAACGGTAAAGTAATTTTGTGCACGATATCATAAGAAATATCTACAATTTCTCAGATGAATAGAAGTCGAAATCTATCTTAATATAAAAAATTGAGGACGACTTCAATAAATAGCTACCATACTCCGTATCAGCCAATAGATGGCAGCATGTTAACCTAGTATCCATCACGATTTGTGCTGTGTGAAAGTGCGTATATAAGGATACTAAAAAGTACCCTTTTAAAGGTCCTTTCTATTACCCCTGAAAGGATCTTTAACAATGAAAGTATGCCTCCACACCGAAATATTTATTCTGACGATAAAGTTTTTTCCTCATGAATAGGTATAACTAGAGAAAAATCAAATAGTGATTTTGTATTAACAAAGAACTACCTAATGATAAGAAGTAAGACCTCAAAACAGTATTCTGTTGAAATAAAACAGCTCAGTTTGAATAAATACTCTAGAATGTTGTTTGCCATATATTGTGTCTCATAAAATAGTAACTGATCTTTCATATATATATTTTTCTAATTATTAGGAAATTCCTCATATTTTTGTAACTCCAAACTTCATCAAAAATGCCTTCAATTAAGCATTTCAATCCCCCTTCTCAACGAAAATGAAAAAAAAAACGTTAAACAACTAATGGGTTCTCCAGACAAATCACATCAGTACTAATCCGGAGCTATACAGGAAGAGTGAGCGCTGGCATCTCTCGGCCCTGTGAGAACTATATAGAGTGAAGGTGCTTCAGAAGATAAGTCACAAGTCGATGAAGTCATGTTGATACAAAAACTCAAAAGTTCGTTTACCAATAAAGTACATTCTCTATTTACTTCCTGTCGCATTCCGACTGTACGGGTAAAACAACTGAAGGTAACCATTGTCGCAAAGAAAACACCCGACGAACCATACACCGTGACCCGAACATTAAAATGGCTTATGGCGAGTACAGCAAAGCCTACAAGTATCCGTCACATGACTCTCCTCATAGGCCCCGCCTACTCGCAATCTCCAAAGTAGCTCTGAACCAATCGAGTGGCGGAAATGGTATTAATCGCAATTCCGTACATTTACTTGTGAAATACGCAACCCGGACGGAAATACTGATGGTCAAGGCCGCGGGTGGTCGAATGGGCAACGTTCGTGACTGCCACGGGAAGGGCCTCATGTTCGATCCCAGGCAGGTACGAACGCTCGATCCACTAAGTACCCGCCGTGCATCGGATGGGCACGTTAAGCCGTCGGACCCCGGGTACTGGGCCCCCGGTAATAAATAAGGTCGTCTTCCTCCCCCTTCTACTTCGCTTCCGTGTCACTTTCCTATCGGGTGCTCTAGCCCAAATCTCCTAGTTTCCTATTTCTAAGGGTTGTTTAAGACCTGGGGTCAGACACTCCTTCCTAAAATCCTCTACATGTGATCATGATCAATACTGATGGTCTTCTTGACTGGTTGTGGCGTGGGCGCCCATGTCCCGGCATTCTGGTTATTGTTCCGGTTTCTTGGAACTGTCTCCAGAGATTGGAGATCACTTGCCTCGGCACTCAGTTCCTTTATAAGTTAGGTAGGTCTAAAACCTAAACTATTGTCATACAGCACTGCATATAAACACACTACGACAAAAAAAACGTTGAACCCGGAAGGACGTGTTGGGTGTCAATGCTATTCGGGAAGAAGTAAAGGTTACCAGGAACAATAAATGATTAGGCATTGAGACTGATATGGGCAATATTTATTGAGCTATACGCCAATAAGTAGTGTCTCTCAGTATGGCGTTGAGTGTCAGACATCTCGGCATGGAGTTGCACAGGTTCCTAATGGTGTCCTGCGATAACCCATCCCATGCAGCTTGAATCTTCTCACGTAGTTCCTGCCGATTGTGTGGTAGGGGTAGAGCGTGGATAGCGCGTCCAATAGCATCCCACATATTTTCAATCGGCGATAGGTCTGGCGATGTGGCTGGCCATGGCAGAGTGTCAGTGCCTTGAAGGCAAGCTCTTGAGACAGCTGCAGAATGCGGACGAGCATTGTCCTGTTGAAAAATCGCACCGGGGAGATCGCTCAGGAAATGTAGGGCCACTGCTTGCAGGACGTCATTAACATAACGTTGAGCTGTCAAAGTACCAAAGGAGGTTTGGCATCGGAAACAATTGCACCCCACACCATGACACCAGGCCTCCTGGACGTGTAACGCTTGACAACAAACCGCTCATCCTTGCGCTGACCACGATGCCTTCACATACGGATTCGTTGGTTGTCTCCTCCAAGACCAAAGCGGGACTCGTCACTGAAGAACAGCCGCTGCCAGTCTGAGTGGTTCCATGACAGTCCGGCAAGACTCCATTGCAGTCTTTGGCGGCGATGCAATGGTGTTAAAGGCAGACGTCGTAACGGTCTGCGTGTGTGTAATCCTACGTCGTGCAGCCTCTGCCGATGGTGCTGGCACTTATCGGACGATGCATGGAGGGCACCACTGCTCGCTGTATATCCGCAATAGTGGCAGTTGAGTCATTCCGCACATGTCGGACAAACCGTTGGTCATCTCCGTGATTCGTCTGGTCTCCCAGACCCCTCCTGTCACTGCTGCGTGCCTTGTTCTGTCCACTGCCGCAAGGGTAATATCCGCACGACCAGTATGGCCCTCAATACAGCGACAAGACCATCCCGCTTCCCTGAGCCCGACGATAAGGCCCTTCTCGAATTCCTCCGACTGCTGGAATTGGTTCCAAATTTTTCTCCGAGGCATACTTTACTTGCAAAGGATGCAACCAACACAACAGCACGAGTCAGAATGGCAAACACGCACAACGGGACGCTGGTCGGGCACAGCGCTACGACCCCTCTTTGCTTGCGTCACATGTGCGGCCGATCATTTGCATGTCTCACGATGTCAAGCATGCTCACCAAGTTTCATTCCTGTCGGTTGCTTCCTTCTGAGTGCAACTATTTTTTTTTTATGTAGAGTGTGAAAATAAAATGTCTACCTCATTGTATGTGGTTAAGTACGATTTCAGCAGGTGGCGTTTGGAAATCTCACACTCCACTGAAATTATATTTCATATTAGGAGAGAAGGTTGAGAGGAATTTAAAAATATTTTGCCCCGGAAAAATTTTAGATCACCCTACGCGACTGCTTACCATTTAAGAAAATAACGCAGAATGAATAAAAGCAACCGGAAGCATTACTGTAATAGCCATACATTACAAATCGAACATCACTCAGAGGATTCTTCACACGAACCAGCCCTCATTCTGTTCAAAATTAAACAAACTTGTATGTTTTCTGAGATGTCACACTGAATAAGAATAACTACATCCGTCGATCTTTCAATTGCATCTGGCAAACAGTTCAGTTCAATTCGACATTTGCGCAAACACCAGCCCATATAGCACAGTAAGGTTTTCTCGTGGTTGAAATTTTGTTTGGATAGTTGATTATTGGTTCACGGATGGTATAAAATGTTTTTTTCAACGTTGATTTATGGTTAACAGGCGTACCCTGAAACTGTAGTGTTGTAAATCATGAAAGAAATACGGGATTACGCCATATAATACAAATTTTGAAGATAACAAACCGATTTTTGGCATTCTAGCGAATCCTGTGATGGTTATATTCAAATTGATCGGAAACTTGAAACTCGGCGGCTCTGGGTTGTGTATTGGTTAGCATACCCGGGCGCTATCTGGGAGACGCGGGTTCGAGTCCTGCTTCAGGACGATGAAAATTTTCAAGTTTTCGGATATTATCTGACTTACCATCCTTGTCACATTTATGCCAAAAATCGGATTGTAGTCTTGGAAAGTGTTTTTTTTTAGCCGCCCCGGTGGCGCAGTGGTCTAAGCGATGGCCTCTGATCATTCGTCCGAACGGGGTCCGGGTTCAAATCCCGGTGAGGCATGGATGTTGTGCTGGTCTTACGGCACTGGTTCTCTCCCTTCCCTGGAACCAGTGACCCTAAATTAGGGACGGGCGACTGCTGATAGCCCATTGAGTTGCTCACGGTGGTCGTTAAACCTCCAATCAAAAAAAAAAAAAAAAAAAAAAGTGTTTTAAACGTAGGTATACAGTTGACGTGTGTGTGTTGAAATCTTGAAAATTTTAAAAAGGTTTTTAAACGTTGATAATCATGCTTACCTTTCAGCGCCATCTATCAATAAAAACTAAAAACTGATGATAAATGCAACTATTGTTAATAGAAGGTAGTAACTTTTTTTAAAATAAAGTACCAAATTTTTAAAAGAACATAAGTTATGTGTTGAAAGACTCGTAAAGTGTTTTGGCAGACGTTATATACTGCTAGGCATAGAAAGTGCCCCACCCAGAAGGAAGTGCGCTACGAACATGCAAATCGCGGAGCGGGTGTACCTATTCGAGATATGCAAATGATGTTAAACTGGAGCCGATGACGTCACACGTTCTTGAAACAAAAGTGCAAGCAGCAACAGGGGTGTTAATGTGTAGTCGCAGGTGGAAGTCCCGCGGACGTCTCAGACTTGTTGTTTGTGCTGGGAAGCTGTTCAAGAAGGCCAAAAATAACCGGTTACACGCCATCGGCAGGTTTATCGCCATTTGGATGCGTTTCAGAGAGAAAAATTGTAGGCTTGTGTGAAGCGGGCTGGTCTACACGTCGTATCGCAGAACATGTGCAACGGCATGCACGTTGAGTTGGACGCTGTAGGCATCAGTGGCTACAGGAAGGTTCGTAGTGTGTCGGAGCGGCAGTGGTGCAGTCCAACAAACGCCAGCACGCCTGGACAAGCGGATTGTTCAAAACGCTCGTGCGTCATCTAAAAGCATTGCAGCCGATATTCGACGTGCTGTGTCATCGGCCATGGACGTCGGTACAACGGCCCAAATTGTAAACCGAAGGTTACATATGGCAAACCTGCGCAGTAGGCAACCGTTAGGACTACTGCCATTGACGGGCAGTCATCGCAGCGCTCGTCTGGCTTGGTGTCAAAGTCATGCGTACTGAGGTCATGAATGGACTACTGTGGTCTTTAGTGATGAATACCGTTTCTGTCTGGGTGCTGACGATCGACTGATTCGTGTGTGGCTACGCTCTACTGAGTAAACGGATCCTGGTTTAGTTCACGACCGCCCCATCGCCCGTCAGGCAGTCATAGTGTGGAGTGCTATTGCGCGTGACAGCGGGTCACCTCTTGTCCGTTGACATTATACGATTTCTTACAGTCCTATGTACTCTGTCTATGTCATCCTTCTTATATCCAGCCTTTAAACCTCTGCTATAAATATTATCGATTTTTTTATTATTTATCGAGTCGAGTTTGCATACCTTAGGCGCTCTATACGCAGAAAGTTCTGTCTCTTTTGGGTAGGGCGAATCAGGAGGGACAAGGTTCGGTACTGCGGTCGGTTTATAATAAACCTTAAAATCGATTCTTCGATTAACTCAGATTAGAACTAATGACTACAAAGTCGACTTCATAAATGAATCGACAGTAAGATTGACGGATGAACAAGTGAGAGTTTTGGAGCATGGGCCAAAATATTGCCCTCCATCGAAGCCTAAAATCAAACAGTTAATATCTGAGGTAGAAAGTATAATCTCCCAAGTTCCAGCAGAAGATCCGCATTTGATAAAAAAAAGAATCGGTTTACAATTAGCAGGACGGGGTGCAGGAAATTTTCGTTGTTGGCATTTCTACTTTCACCGCAGTTTACAGTAAGAAACGGTCTTTCAATTAGAAGGATGAGGTGGGGAATTTCCGGGGATTGACATTTCATTATTCACCAGTGTTTATAGCAAAAAACGGACTTACAAGTGAAGTAGCAGATTGACAGTGTGGGAAAATTTCCGGGGGTGGGATTTCCATATTCCGCCCAATTTGCATGTGTTTTGCGGGTGTAGGACAAGTGGCCACCAGAGAACTGGCCCCGAAAATTTTAAGGGGCCGTATAAAAATTGCACTCTGCACTGCTCCGTGGTTACGTCTCCCGAGATTGGTTATATGACACATAACATTTCCGTAGTTTCGTATTTTCTTATTTACGATATTTTTCAAGGTCTACAAACTATAGCTAAACAAATTTTCTGCGGGTATGCGCAAACCCAGGAAACTTGTCAGGGTGGGGTGAGGGAGGGGGTGTAAAATATGAAGGACTTCGTCCGATTAGAAAATTTCTAGCATTTACAAGCTACAACTCGACACATTATCTGAGGGCATGTGCTGCCTCAGGAAACCCACTGTCGGGCCATAATCTACCCCCGATAGGTTTCCTGAGTTTGCACGTATCCGAAGAGAATTTAAGTTGTAGCTTGTAAACGCTGAAAATCTCCCGGCTGGGCTACAAATTCTTTATATTTTCGGTATTAAGCCCCCCCACCCACTCCTTACACACACACAGACACAGGTTTGCTGCATTAGCACATGCCCTGAGATAATGTGTCGAGTTATAGCTTGTAAATGCTGAAAATCTCCCGATCGGACGAGAAATCTTCATATTTTACACTTTTGGTATGACCCCCTTCCTCCCCATAGGTTTGCTGAGTAGGCGCATGCCCTCATGTGTCGAGTTGTACGTAGCTTGTAAATGCTGAAAACTCCGGATCGGAACAGAAATACTTTATATTTGGTACTTTTGGGATCCCCCACCCCCGACGGGTTTCCAGAGAGATAATTTGCAGACTTGTAGTTTGAAAACCCTGAAATCTTCTGATGAGATGTAGATCATAAACATTTTTTTTTATAAAGAATTACATTAATTATTGCAATTAAGAAAAGACGAAATTACGGAAACTTTATATGACTCAGATTACCAACCTCTGGGGATCGTGGGCATGAAGCGTCAAAAACGCAATTTTTATACGGCCCCTCAAAATTTTGTGGCCAGTTTTCTTACATCCAAGTTGTTCGGCTGCATCTTGTTTTACACAGCGTGGAAATGGAATTCATGACCCGGAAATCTCCCCCACGTTTCATATTTTGTGTCAAATGCAATTTGTGCATGGTCCCTGACTGAAAAACGTGGATAACTTTTCCGATTACCGTTACGGGGATATCAGCTCCCCCCCCACCATCCCACGTGGAAAAATTCGTCCATAACAGAATTTCGTGCTTAGAGTTACAACAGAGAACAGACCGTACCTACTATGATCCGCGCAACAACGCTTCCACCAACTATCCCGAGTTTCTGATTGTGTGCGCTTCTGTGCAGAGGAGAGCACTCTGCTTATAGCCCCACCCCCTTTTTCTTTTGTTTCAAGCTGCATTACCAAGGAAACCCGACTATATTAGACGGCCCTATGGCAACTTGCTGTGGCTTCACAAAACGCGATTCTAAAGGGGTGGGCAAAGCCCCAAAGGAACCATTGCGCTCTGATCCGGTTCATCATAATATTAAACAGAAAAGGAAAAATTTGGTATGCATCACAATAGGGAACACAGAGAAATGAGCATCAGTTTTTCCCTTTTCCACTTGCTCTTAGCAGTGCCTTTCATACCCCACAACAATGAGGGGCCAGATTATCTTTGCTTTGATGCAACATTTGCCAATGAAAGATACTAAGGAATAGAGAGAAAAGATGTCACTGCATTTTAAGAATTACTTTTTATTTTGTTTATGTTTTGATGTTCCGTAAAAATAAAAAAAAATGCTGCTGTCTTTCTTAAAAAATAATATGTTAGGCAGTGATATAGGTAAGTATATTATCAAGCAAAAAAATGTTGAAGGCAAGAAAAATAGGGAAAGTGAGAATAAACTATGTATTTCTTGTGATTACTATGTGCTGGTCCAAATTCCCGAATTATGTGTGGCAGTTTTCCAAGGTGCCTAACGAGGTTCTGAACTCTTTTGTTTGTCTGAATTTTCATGCCGGTTCATACGAGTTTCCGTCAACTGGCCACAAAAGTTCAAGGGGAGGGAAGGGGGCTATAAATTTCGGCCTAAGTAAACGCCCAATATTATTAACTTGACTTGATGTATAAACGTTGTGAATATAAAATTGGCAGAATAAAAACTGTTTAAAAGGCCTATGCCTAGAGCCTGTGGCTTTAATATTTAGAGCCTAAGTAAAACCGCAATGCTATTGACTTGATTTGATACGCAAAGGTGATGAATATGAAGTCGGCGGATTAAAAGCTGTTCAAAAGGTAAAGGTGTGGGGGTCTGTGAATTCATTAAGTAAAAGAAAAATATTACAAACTTGACATATGTTATGTAAATATTTAGGTCCTATAAGTAAAAGTGCAGCGTTATTAAAAAATCCCACCTTAAGGTCCTTTCTGAACACAACAATTCTCGCTTGGCTTACATAGAACGTTTTCCCAAAATTTGTTTGGAGTTCCCCCAATTCAATTCAATTCTCAGTATAGGCCATGAAACAGCAATCCTTTTGACCTCCCCCCCCGCCCCTTGAACTTCTGTGGCTTGTTGCCCGAAGTATGAACCTGCATGAAAATTGAGACAAACAAAAGAGCCACACATAATTTGGAAATTTCGAAAACTGCCACACATTCAAAGTGTTCCTAGGAAGAACAGCAATTTATGCCCAGCCCCTTAATGAAAAACGTGTGGCAGTCTTCCTGTGTGGCTGTTTTCCTGCACACCCACCACACTAGGTAAATAATGAAAGTATGTCCCCCCGACTTCCACCCCCAACATTGAAACAGTATGTCAAATCTACTTATTAGTAGTATGCCCATGATGACAATCAAAACGCCCATCTCGGACTTTTTTTACCTGCATTCAATTAATACTTACGTCGATGGAGTTTCCAATTCAATTTTCATTTTCAAGTGACAATAGTATTTTGTTGCGCATGTCAGATTTTCACAATATTTAAGTTAAAGAGGTGATGTGGCCAAAAAAAGAAAAAAAGTACATTTTACGGCCCCTGAAGTTTGTGTGGCTACTTGCCGTTGTGATCTGTTGACCAGATGTTCGTTGTTGTTACTGATGGAACGCCAAATTAACAAAGATTTATGCTCCCGTCCTCAGAGGTGTCACGTCAATTCGTCGCGTGCGTCAATTCGTCGACTACGTCAATTCGTCGCCTGCGTCAATTCGTCGCGCGTCAATTCGTCGCGCGTCAATTCGTCGCGCGTCAATTCGTCGACTGCTTCAATTCGTCGACTGCGTCAATTCGTCGCGCGTCTATTCGTCGCGGACAAATTCGTCGACTACGTCAATTCGTCGCGTTTACAGATTTTGGTTACATACAAAACGAATGCAGGAAAACGTACGATTTCGAACGTCTTCCTCCCTGATCAAATTTATAAAGTTTGGACACGCAGACAGGATAGGAATATTACGTTTTTCTTTGGCACTAAAAATATTAGACGGTAAACGGTTTTTGGAACGGGGTAGGGCCCGGTTGATTTACAGTTTTCAATTCAGAACCACCAAATCTGGTATACTATCTCGTGGTATTCTAACTTAGACTGTAGACGGTTTTGGGAAGCGGTTGGAGAGGGGGGGTTAGAGCCCCCCTACAGAATTGCCGTAAAATATAGTTTTCAACTTAGAACTACC
This sequence comes from Macrothele yani, assembly GCA_039090855.1. Classification (NCBI taxonomy): domain Eukaryota; kingdom Metazoa; phylum Arthropoda; class Arachnida; order Araneae; family Macrothelidae; genus Macrothele; species Macrothele yani. The sequence goes on from CM077009.1 coordinate 159,429,016, forward strand.
AAATTTGGTATACTATCTTATGGTACTCTAACTTAGACGGCAGACCGTTTTTGGAACGGGTCAAGGCCCGAGGGGTCAGAGCCCCCCACATACAAAATTTTCTTAAAAACTACAGTTTTCAATTCAGAACCACCAAATCTGGTATACTATCTCATGGTACTCTAACTTAGACGCTAGACGGTTTTTGGAAGGGGATGGAGCCCGGGGGGTCAGACCCCCCCGAATAAACACTTTTTCGTAAAATCTACAGTTTTCATCTTAAAACCACCAAATTTGGTATACTATCTTATGGTACTCTAACTTAGACGGCAGACCGTTTTTGGAACGGGTCAAGTCCCGGGGAGTCAGAGCCACCCACATACAAAATTTTCTAAAAACTACAGTTTTCAATTCAGAACCACCTAATCTTGATTACTATCTCATGGTACTCTAACTTATACGCTAGACGGTTTTTGGAAGGGGTTGGAGCCCGGGGGTCAGAACCCCCGAATAAACACTTTTTCGTAAAATCTACAGTTTTCAATTTAGAACCACCAAAGTTGGTATACTATCTCATGGTACTCTAACTTAGACGGCAGACCGTTTTTGGAACGGGTCAAGGCCCGGGGAGGCAGAGCCCCCACATACAAAATTTTCTTAAAAACTACAGTTTTCAATTCAGAACCACCTAATCTGGTATACTATCTCACGGTACTCTAACTTAGACGCTAGACGGTTTTTGGAAGGGGTTGGAGCTCGCTGGGTCGGAGCCCCCCCCCCTTCATAAAACATTTCGTAAAATCTACAGTTTTCATCTTAGAACCACCAAATTTGGTTTACTATCTTATGGTACTCTAACTTAGACGGCAGACCGTTTTTGGAACGGGTCAAGGCCCGGGGGTCAGAGCCCCCCACATACAAAATTTTCTCAAAAACTACAGTTTTCACTTCAGAACCACCAGATCTGGTATACTATCTCATGGTACTCTAACTTAGACGCTAGACAGTTTTGGAAGGGGTTGCAGATTTTTTTGTGAAGAGGGTAAGGACCCCTTTCATAAAATAATCGCAAAATCTAGTTTTCAATTTAGAACCACCAAATTTGGTATACTATCTCATGGTACTTTAACTTAGACGGTCGACCGTTTTTGGGACGGGTCAAGACCCTGGGGGTCAGAGCCCCCCCCCCTCGTCCCGCGCACACACAGACATACAACATTTTTTTAAAAAACTACAGTTTTCAATTCAGAACCACCAAATTTGGTATCATGAAACTCTAACTTAGACGCTAGAGGGTTTTTGGAAGGGGTTGGAACCCCGGGGTGAGAGCCCCTCCCTCCTCATAAAAATTTCGTAAAATCTACAGTTTTCAATTTAGGACAACCAGATTTGTTATACTACTTATGGTTATCTAACTTAGACGGTAGACGGTTTTTGGAAGGGGTCGGGGCCCGGGTCAAGGTAGCCCCATGCAAAATTTTCGTAAAAAGTTCCGTTTTTTACTCTTAAGAATACCCTATCTACGTTCTAAGGCGCTCTTTGGCCCTTTAAGGGCCTTGCACGATAAACCATCAACCAACCTACTAACCAAACTACGGTCTAAGTTAGGGACTGTAGATAACAATAAAGTGCAAAAATATGCGTTTAATGGTGTATTAAAAACACAAATCAATATAGTTTAGCTTTCACTACCAACGAGCGGCTTATCAGAAAGAAATATAATGTAATGTAAACAGAGAGTTCCAGATATTCAAAATTCATAACGGTAAGAAAAAGATGATCAATGCCAATGTAAAGTCGTATGCATGCGACATCACATAGGTACATTGCATTTCTGTGTCGCGGGATTCACATAAGCACACGCCAGATGTACGGCAGTTCTATAGATGTCACCTAGAAGGTAAGTATTCCCATTCCTTTTTCTTTCTTTTTTGTTTCGCAAAATTAAATTAACTAAATCAAAAAATTTAAAATAAATTTACTGGAAAATTGCAGGAATATCTTTTTCATTCATTAACTTTCACCCGCTGAACTTGGTGATTCCACAAATAGTAATATGTACCTGGCAAATAACTGGTATCCCTGCTAGTACAAATTATATTAATGATTTATTTGCGTCCAGTTCAATCTAGTATGTCCATAAGAGCGTTTGGGGCCGTATGAAAAATACATTTCAACGTGTGCCGCTGCGGCGGCGGAGTGATCTAGGCGCTGGCTTCTGACCACTCGTCGAGAAGGATCCTGGTTTGAATCCCGGTGAGTCATGGACGTTGTGATTGACTTTTGGCACTGGCTGTCCCCCTTCCCAGGAATCAGTGACCCAAAATTAGAAACGGCCGACAGCTTATAGCCCAATGAATTGATCACGGTGGTCGTTAAACCCCAACAAAAAAAACAAAAAAAGATTGCGACGTGTCCATTGCTATTTGTTGTGGACCGAACAAAAAGTATGTTTTTGATATCAACGTGTCCACTTCCATGTAGGATGGCCATAAAATGTTAGGGGACCGTACAAAATTGCACTTTTGTTTTCACCTTGTCAGCGCTTCGGTATATGGTTGAAGTATACGTATATATAGTTGGGCCATTTCAGCACGTAGTTTGGTTTATATAGAAAATAAAGATAATGTTACATTTTTACTCAGCTACAACACATTAATCCCAAAGGCTATTTGTTGAAATCTTTAATCCGCCGTGCTCATATTCACAACGTTAACATAACATATCAAGTTATTAATGTTGCAGTTTTACCCTGTCACAAAACTTTAGTTACAAGACCTTAGGCGTAAACTTTTTTAGGAATTTTTAGTCCGACGTATTCATAAGGTTTCGATAACATGCCAAGGTTATGGTACTGCGTTTTGACTGAGGCACAAAAATTAATAAACAGGCCTTTAGCCTTTTTATCAGTTTTCAATCAACCGTGCTCATATACATAAAATTTTCAGAGAAAGTCAAGTTTACTGTGTTGCGCATTTACTCGAGTACAAAACTATAAACAGCCATTAACTTTCACCCGCTGAACTTGGTGATTCCTCAATTCATCCATTAACAAGTCTTTTAAGTGATTGTATGCTATGGTCATATTGATAATGTTTGATGACAAGTCAGGTTAATGATGTTGCACTTATTAAAGACTTAAAAAGGTGTAGAGGCTAGTAATTATTATTTGAAGTCTAAATAAAAGCTAATTTTTAACTTGACTCGTCATGAAATCCTTATGAATATGGCATTTATTTTATTTTGTACATTTTGCAAAGCGTATGCATTTTTTTTGGCATTTGTTTTATTTTGTGTTGTACTTGTTACATAGCGTTTCGCATTTTTGTAATGCTTGTGACTTGAGATTGCATTTTGAATTTTTATTTGTTTCACATTTTGGATTGCATTTTGAATTTTTTATTTGTTTCACATTTTGGATTATTTTTTAACATTTTATGTTTTTGACATGCTATTTTGAAAATTTTGTCTTTTTTAATTTTGCGTTGTGTTTTCCATTCTTACATCTTCGGCGGAATTACGTTCTTGAAAAATTCAAATACAAGTTAGTAAAAGGTATAATTCAATTAGTGAGAAATACCAGCACATTTTAGTAAAGGGTAGAATTATATGAAATTCCTCTTAAAAAGTCCAGCATGTTAACATTGTCTCTGTGCACCAAAGAAGTTCGAATTCCTTTTTATCTTGCCAGCGTTTCTCTTCTGGGTGGATTTGTTGGAATCTTTGCTATCACTCTTTCGATTTTAGCCATAGTTGTTCTCTGCTCTTTCGCAATTTCACTGATTATTTCGTACAGTCACAGTTTTTTCTCTCCCAGAATTGTATTCCAGCGTCTGCCTAATCGTTCAAGTTCGTTTTGTGTTCTGGGAAAGCCAAATAAATTGTTTTCACTTACTGACCAAATTGTTGGTGGGAACAGCGGAGGGCTTCTGCTCGGATTGTTTCTTCTGCTTCCACGAAATTTTCCAAGAACATAATTTTCCTCAAACCACTGAATACAGAATCTGCATATTCTAGTAAAATTGATTTCACTTCTTCAAAAGCAGCTGGAATTTCATCAGATGAAAAAAATGCGAGTGCTTGCAAATGTCTGACTTTGAGAGCAAACTCACTGTTTTCCCTATATTCCAAAGCTATGCCAGAGGATGGATATTCCTCAGCACATTTTTTTCCGAGATGAAACCAACATCATTTGTGTGTGCTGCTTCCAAATTCCTTTTTAGCAGCATTATAACGGTAGCTATTTCAAAATCTATTATTATGCGTATATTGTGGTGCAAGCTGAATATCATAGTCTGATGCATAGTCTTGTAAATCCTACAAAAATACTGTATAATAGTATTATATTCTTTATACTTTCTGGAAAGTAACCCATAAACTAGTGGGACAAGTCTGTGCATATCTGGATTCGTTTCAACCATAGCATGAATGGAACATAATTGCCTAAAAGGGGTTGGACAAGTTTCAAATGTCCCATCCATAATCCAGAGGGGTGCTTCTTTAAGCTTTCGTAAATTATTCTCTGTTAAAAACAAAATAATTCTTTGATATCCAAATGCACTATCTCTGCCAAGAAATTTTGCACCAACTTCTCCTGTAAATTTATAGGAGCATCGATCCGTTCTGAAGTCGTAGTCTCCGCAGGCAAGTCTTGGCATGTCTTCTCTTTTTTACAACTTGCCTTAGTGCATCCATATTAGGTATGTAAGCTGCATTTACTGTAGCCACTGACGTTGTCACGGTTTGAATAATTTGTGCAGGGGCTTCGTCCGTATTTCTCGCTCGTTCTTTTATTTGCGCTCTTGCAACAGCAACATCACTTTTCTCCGGTCTTGGAGCATGATTATGTGGTTTCTCATTGCGCATCCTGTGTTCATCTGCAATAAGAATAGTACTAGCAAAGCCAGTACAATTTCCATAATTTCTTTCAATACAGTGACAATACCGTAAATCACCTCGCACTCTGTTATGGCAAGATAAATACCCTTTCCATTTCAGCAAATCATTTTCTTTTTGTGAGTTAACTATTTATGTTGCATTCTTCATCTGCATAGCGCCTTCGGAAAACAATGCACTTTCTCTTTCCAAAATATTTAGAAGGATATATTTCCACTATTATCACTTGACAACGCACAACAAAGGTACAAGCACGTTCTCTGTTCTCCAGTCAACTACGAACTAATGAGCAAACATTCAATAAAACACTCAGAATACAGACAATCACGTGAAGCTTGTTCCTCCAGTTAGGGTTTAAGCGAAGTTCAAGATTTTCGTACCTGCGGTCACAAGAAGTGGTTAATTTTAAGGATCGGCATCTTATCTTTTGTTTTTCCAAAACGCAGAGGTACATGTATTTTACAGCTTTGACGCTCCAGGCGGGGGATCAACAGATGCGAAGAACCCGGGAGCCAGGTTCCGGAGGCGGCAGCAGGCTCGGACTGGGCAGCTGTACTCTGGGCCGGTAGGCGTCATGCTAATTCTCAAAAATAAATTCAAATTTTTTTGTGTTGCACCATGCGTATGAAAGAAAATTGTTATACTGAAAAGACAATTTGTTTACCCCGTAACATATTAAACGAAACCTACGTTCCTACGTGCCAAATGATCTGTAAGCCATACACAGTTTTTCATGCAACACCTTCCCCCGACTTTCTAAGTTCAGATCTGTCTCGTTCGACTTATTTCCTGTACCGCCCCTCTCTTTCGCTAATTGCAGTTAATTGCCGTGAAATTGGTGTTTTACGTTGGGGTGTATTGCCGTCTGTCCTGAAGACTATAGTGAAAGCGGTGAACCCCAGGGGTAAAGTATTCCATCAAAAGCAACAGAAATCCAATGCGAGAGCAAAACTTTGTTCGTTGGCATTACATCCAAGCAATTTAGGCGAAGTAGGAAGTGTGTTTTTCTACTACGACACCAGAAGATTGTCGCGAATGCTCAGGCAATTACGATACAGATGTGTCCTTAAGACTTCTCTTTCAAGACGTCCAAAGGCCGGTACTAGGGGATGCGGAGGGATACAGTGCGGATGCTCTTTTTTGTTGCAGTTAGAAATTCTTAAGCTCATTCTTCCTTAAAACTTTGCCTGGTTACCATTAAGTACTGTCTCATGCCTCAACCATTGCACAGATTTGTTGTTTTTGTTTTCATTCTTTGAGTTAACAGCGGGAAAATATCTGAACTGCGTTGTTTTAGTTGGAAATATTGTTTTTTTACTTCAGCAACAGGGCTTCACGTATAATTGCAAAATATTTCGATAGAATAAACATACCTTACATAAAGAGTTTGCATGAGAAAATAGATTAATAATAAGGAAAATATTCTAAAACCAAAAAAAGTAATTGCGGAGCCGAAAAAGCTAGGTAGGGGAAATAAAAGGCTCTAAGAAAAAAGTTCATATTTCAAGAAACCTGTAGTCGCTTAATGAGTAAGTGGTATAACTCAATACAAAATCATGTGCTGTATTTGAAAAAAATTTATAAGCAAGTAGGCATCGTGACTGTCCACAGTTTCCCCTTTTCATCCTGTCGACATTACAACCACCACAGAAAAGAAAACAACAAAAACATAACAAAAACACCCATACAAAGTAAAATGCCCAAAACATAAATAGAAGTAACAACACAAAATGAAATGCCCAAAACATAAATAGAAGTAACAACACAAAATGAAATGCCCAAAACATTAAAAAAACTGCAACCACACGAAATAAAATACCCAAAACATGGTAAGAAATTCTGTTGAAAGCACAATGAAGGTATACGATAGGAGAAATATATGTTTTTAAAACTTAATACAAGTGTCAAAACTGAAATAAAAAGAAAAAAAAAAAGAAATATTCCAAATTGCAATGTTACTTTAGATATTTTGACCTGTTGACATTTCGTAAATTGTACTTGCACTCGGTCAAAAAATATTACTTACAAGGACTCTTTAGTAATTTTTAATCGCTGTGGTCGTATTTATAAGGTTTGCATAACAAATCAAGTTAATAATGTTGCGCTTTCACTTAGGCACCAAATGCTAATTATTGCCCGCTAGGCCTAGGTCTTTTAAATAATTTTTGATAAGCGTAACACTCTTAAATTGATTTGTCATGCAAACCTCATATAATCACAGCATTATAAAAATTACTATAAATGCATATGCCTAGGTCTCGGGCGTATCTATTAATGCTTTGCGCTCGAGTAATATTTAAACAGAATTCATTTTATTTTCTATGAAAACTACATAAATATCAGCTCGGAGGACTGAAAACTATCAAAAATCTCTAGGCCTAGGGTCTGCTTAATAGTTCCAACCTCAGAAAAGCGCATTGCTAAAATCTTGGACTTCTATGAAAACATTATGAAAATTAGCACGGCACACTGAAAATTGCTAAACAGGCCCAGTCCTAGGGCTTTCTAATTATTGTTTTGTACCTGACTAAAAGTGTAGCATTATCTTTAGTTCTTACTAGCAGGGGTACCCGGTATTTCCCAGGTAAATATTACTATTTCTAAAATCACCAAGTTCAGCGGGTGAAAGTTAATGAATTAAAAAGCTATTTCCGTAAATTTCCAGGAAACTTATTTTAAATCTTTTGATTTAGTTAATTTAATTATACGAAGCAAAAAAGAATTTACATTATTTACATTACATTGTATTTCTGCCTGATAAGGCAACCGTTGGTGGTGAAAGCTAACGTTTACTAATTTGTGCTTTTAATACACCATGAACCGGATATTTTTATTGTTATCTACTGCCTCTAACCTAGACCGTAGGTGGGGGTAATGGAGTGCTGTATTGGGATGCAGTTCTTAAGAGTAAAAATTCTAATTTTTACGAAAATTTTGAATGGGCCCCCTTCACACCGGGCACCGACCCTTTCCGTCTGCGGTCTAAGTTACAATACAATGAGGTAGTGTACTAAATTTGGTCGTCCTAAATTCGAAACTGTAGATTTTACAAAAATAGGCATAGGGGGGAAGGGGCTCTGAACCCGTGGCTCCAACCGTTTCCAAAAACCACCTGCATTCTCAGTTAGAGTACCATCACATAGTATACCAAATTTGGTGGTTTTAAATTGAAAACTGTAGATTTTACGAAAATTTTTTATGGGGAGGGCTCTGACACCGTGCCTGACCCATTCCCAAAACCGTCCACCATCTAAGTTAGAGTACCATGAGATAGTATACCAAATTTGGTTGTTCCAAATTGAAAACTGTAGATTTTACGAAAAATTTGTATGGGGGGAAGGATCTAACCCTAGGGCGCCGACCCGTTCCGAAAATCGTCTACGGTCTAAGTTAGAGTACCATGATATGGTATACCAAATTTGGTGGTTATAAATTGAAAACTGTAGATTTCAAGAAATTCTTTAGGGGGGGAGGCTCTGAATCCCGGGCTCCGACCCTTTCCAAAAACCATCTACCGTCTAAGTTAGAGTACCATGAGATAGTATACCAGATTAGGTGGTTCTGAATTGAAAACTGTAGTTTTTAAGAAAATTTTGTATGTGGGGGGCTCTGACCCCCGGGCCTTGACCCGTTCCAAAAACGGTCTGCCGTCTAAGTTAGAGTACCATAATACCGTCTGCCGTCTAAGTTAGTATACAAAATTTGGTGGTTCTAAGTTGAAAACTGTAGATTTTACGAAATTTTTTATGAGGGGGGGGGGGGTTCTGACCCCTCGGGCTCCAACCCCTTCCAAAAACCGTCTAGCGTCTAAGTTAGAGTACCATGAGATAGTATACCAGATTAGGTGGTTCTGAATTGAAAACTGTAGTTTTTAAGAAAATTTTGTATGTGGGGGGCTCTGACCCCCGGGCAGTGACCCGTTCCAAAAACGGTCTGCCGTCTAAGTTAGAGTACCATAAGATAGTATACCAAATTTGGTGGTTCTAAGATGAAAACTGTAGATTTTACGAAATTTTTTAGGAGGGGGGGGGGCTCCGACACCGCGGGCTCCAAGCGCTTCCAAAAACCGTCTAGCGTCTAAGTTAGAGTACCATGAGATAGTATGCCAAATTTGGTGGTTCTAAATTGAAAACTGTAGATTTTACGAAAAAGTGTTTATTCCGGGGTTCTGACCCCCGGACTCCAACCCATTCCAAAAACCGTCTAGCGTCTAAGTTAGAGTTCCATGAGATAGTATACCAGATTAGGCGGTTCTGAGTTGAAAACTGTAGTTTTTAAGAAAATTTTGTATGTGGGGGCTCCGACCCCCGGGCCTTGACCTGTTCCAAAAATGGTCTGCCGTCTAAGTTAGAGTACCATAAGATAGTATACCAAATTTGGTGGTTCTAAGATGAAAACTGTAGATTTTACGAAATTTTTTATGAGGGGGGGGGGCTCTGACCCCGCGGGCTCCAACCCCTTCCAAAAACCGTCTATCGTCTAAGTTAGAGTACTATGAGATAGGATACCTGATTTGGTGGTTCTGAATTGAAAACTGAAGATCTTACGAAAATTTTGTGTATGGGGGCTCTGGCCAACCGGGTCCCTGACCCGTTCCAAAACCGTCTACCGTCTAAGTTAGAGTACCATGAGATAGTATACCAAATTTGGTGGTTCTAAGATGAAAACTGTAGATTTTACGAAAAAGTGTTTATTCGGGGGGGGGGGGGGTCTGACCCCCGGACTCCAACCCCTTCCAAAAACCGTCTAGCGTCAAAGTTAGAGTACTGTGAGATAGGATACCTGATTTGGTGGTGCTGAATTGAAAACTGAAGATCTTACGAAAATTTTGTGTATGGGGGCTCTGGCCAACCGGGCCCCTGACCCGTTCCAAAAACCGTCTACCGTCTAAGTTAGAGTACCATGAGATAATATACCAAATTTGGTAGTTCTAAGTTGAAAACTATATTTTACGGCAATTCTCTAGGGGGGGGCTCTATCCCCCCCCTCTCCAACCGCTTCCCAAAACCGTCTACAGTCTAAGTTAGAATACCACGAGATAGTATACCAGATTTGGTGGTTCTGAATTGAAAACTGTAAATCAACCGGGCCCTACCCCGTTCCAAAAACCGTTTACCGTCTAATATTTTTAGTGCCAAAGAAAAACGTAATATTCCTATCCTGTCTGCGTGTCCAAACTTTATAAATTTGATCAGGGAGGAAGACGTTCGAAATCGTACGTTTTCCTGCATTCGTTTTGTATGTAACCAAAATCTGTAAACGCGACGAATTGACGTAGTCGACGAATTGACGTAGTCGACGAATTTGTCCGCGACGAATTGACGCGCGACGAATTGACGCAGTCGACGAATTGACGCGCGACGAATTGACGTAGTCGACGAATTTGTCCGCGACGAATTGACGCGCGACGAATTGACGCAGTCGACGAATTGACGCGCGACGAATCATCGCAGTCGACGAATTGACGCACGCGACGTATCGTCGCAGTCGACGAATTGACGCACGCGACGAATTGACGTAGAACCGTCCTCAGAAAGCACAGAGCCTTCAGTAAATGTTTCTTTTACAGTGGGCACTCAGGAAGTTAATATTTAGTCACACAAATACCAGGCTCAGATTATTCAAACTTATGCACCCACCACAAGTCATCCTGAAGAAGAAATTGAAGAATTTTATGAGGAAATTTGTCATCTAAATAATAAAGGTAAGCAGCACTTGAAGATAATTATGGGAGATTTCAATGCAAAAATAGGGCAACGGCAACAGAATGAAACTTCAGTAGGTAAATTCGGTCACGGCAACAGAAACCAGCGTGGAAATACTCTCGTAGAGTTTGCAGAGGCAGAAGGGATTTTCATCTTGAACTCCTTCTTCAAGAAAAAGCCACACAGGAAATGGACATGGAGACATCCAAATGGGACGACAAGTGAAATTGATTTTATTATGTGTAACAAAAAATTCGTCATAAAAGACTGCAGTGTGCTAAACAAGTTCAACACAGGTAGTGACTATAGATTGGTGAGATGTAAGATGCACCTCAACACTAAACTTGAACGTGGCAAGCTCATAAGACAAACAAGATCTATTGACATAACCAACCTTAAAAAACACCATAATACCTTCAAGTTGGAACTGAAGAACAGGTTCTCTGCTTTAGAAGGCCTAACATCGGAAGAAGTGGATATTTCTGAAGTTAACAGAAAGGTAACCAAAGCTCTAATGGAAACAGCAACAAAATTAGCTGGGTCTAAGAACAAGTTGCATGGGAACAAATTATCAGGAAAAACCAAAATGTTGATGCAAAAAAGAAGAGAGATGAGGACAACTAAAGAAGATGTGACTTCTAAAGTGGAATATATAGAGCTATGCAAGACAGTAAGAAAAAGTATCACTGAAGACGTAAGGAAATTCAACTGTGAACTAGTGAGCAAAGCAATTGAAAACAGCCAAAGCCTAAAGATAGCAAAGGGACATCTCAGTAAGGGAAGAAAACAGATTATGGCACTGAGAAAAGAAGATGGTTCTGTAACAAGAAATAGAGGCGAAATTTTGACAAGAGTGAAAGATTTCTACTCCAAATTATATGAAATTGATGATATATGCACTATAGACATCATGAAAGATACCAGTACCAGAGTTCCTCCAGTCCTTCCAACAGAAGTTGCGCATGCAATCAAGAACATGAAGCGGGGAAAAGCTCCAGGAGAAGATGGAATTACTGTAGACATCATACAAGAAGCAAGTGGAGAAATCGAAACAGTACTCGCCCAAATTTTCACTCGATGCCTTAATGAAGGAAAGATTCCTGAGGATTGGAACACCGCTACAATGATCCTGCTACATAAGAAAGGTGACATTGAGGATCTCGGAAACTACAGACCTATCAGCCTCCTATCAGTAGTTTATAAAATCTTCACAAAAGTTCTTTTACACCGCTTGAAGGTAACACTGGACATGGCTCAACCGAGAGAACAAGCTGGATTCAGGAGTGGCTACAGCACAATAGATCATATCCATGTGCTGAGAGAACTAATTGAAAGAGCGAGGGAATATGAACTTCCATTGTGCATGGCTTTTATCGATTATGAAAAAGCCTTTGATTCGGTGAAACCATCAGCAGTTACAATGGCTCTGAAAACCTGCGGTATTGAAGATGCATACATTAATATTATTAATAACATCTATGAAAATGCAAGTGCAAAGATTAGGCTGTTTGAAAATACAACACACGTAAAAATTGGAAAGGGAGTGAGACAAGGTGACACCATATCTCCGAAGCTCTTTAATGCCACATTGGACGGTGTTTTTCAGTCGCTGAGCTGGGAAAACAAGGGGATAAAGATTAATGGAGATTATCTAACCCACCTTCGTTTTGCTGATGACGTAGTCATTTTTGCAACTACCCCATCAGAGCTGCAGAGTATGATCCAGGAACTTGCTGACAAGAGTAAAGAAGTGGGATTAAAAATGAACTTTCAGAAGACAAAAGTGATGTTCAATGCTTTTACAAGAAATGAAGATTTATCGATTGATGGAGAAAAGCTGGAGATAACAGACACGTATGTTTATCTTGGACAGCAGATATCAAGTGAGGGTCACATTGGTGAAGAAATTAATCGGCGTACAAAACTTGCCTGGAGAGCTTTTGGAAGAAACAGCATAATTTTCAAGAGCAATATGCCATTATGTCTTAAAAGAAAAGTGTTTGATCAATGCATTGTTCCAGTGCTTACGTATGGTGCAGAGACGTGGACCTTAACTGAAAGAGACATACAAAGGCTGCAGACAACTCAAAGCAGCATGGAGAGGTGCATGCTTGGTGTAACCAGGAGAGATAAGAAGAGGAACTCGTGGATCCGAAAAATGACAAGAGTGGAAGACATCATGATCAGAGTTAAATCCCTGAAATGGCAATGGGCTGGACATACTGCCAGAAGAACAGATCATCGATGGACAGCCGAAATTTTAGATTGGATTCCAAGGGACAGGAAAAGACCCAGAAGACGACCACATGGGAGATGGGTGGATGAAATTCGAAAGTATGCAGGGGTGACATGGAGGAGACTGGCACAAGACAGACCGTTGTGGAGGAAACTTGGGGAGACCTTCGTCCAGCAGTGGATTGATAATGGTTGACAATGATGATGATGATCATATGCCACATGTTGGGGCTTAAAACCGCTCTGTAACAAAACGTTTGTCCTCCACCGCCTGTGCGGGACTTTAACAAAAATATGCCTTGCTTACTGTCGGTAAGTTACTGGGTAAGTTATACAAAGGTTTCTTCCGACAGAAAGCTATTGTCGAACAAGCAATCCAATTAGCTTCACCGTTCACACGGTAGAAATCTGACCTTTTAATGGTTTAGAAAGCTGGATACTTTGCGATTTCGTAACAACAAAGTCGTTCTGTAAAAATAATAATAAATTAACTCAGCGGGCTATAAGCAGTCGCCCGTCCCTAATTTAGGGCCACTGGTTCCAGGGAGGGAGAGAGCCAGTGCCGTAAGACAAACACAACATCTATGTCTCACGGGATTCGAACCCGGACCCTCCTCGGACAAATGATCACAAGCCAACGCTTAGACCACTGCCCCACCGGGGAGGCGAACGTTGTTCAATTCATAAAGTTTACATGACACGTCAAGTTACTAATATTGTGCTTTTATCGTGGCATTAAACATTAAATTCATAACATATAAATTAATATGTGCTTGAATAAAAGCGCAATATTATGAACTAGCCATTGCAATGCAAACATTATTAATATGAGTAACCTTGTAAAATTGGGAAGTCCCACATTTTATTATTAATGTTTTGTTCCTGAGAAAAAGTGTGACATCATTATTAACTTATAAATCTTATTAACATGGGTCACACATTGCTGATATGGCCCAGGACTTCTTTCATGTAACTAATGCCTGAGTAAAAGTGAAACATTTTTAACTTTACTAGTTAGGGCCTAATGGTACTTTTGCGGGACCTGAGGCAAAGTCTAGGGGAAAAAACAACTCATATTTTAATAAAATCGTTACGTGACGAAAGTATTCCGTACAGCCAACGACACATATACACACGAAAACCATCTTAAAGAACATACAGGGCCCAATCCCTGAGCCCCCGTTTTCGGAGAAGTTAAAACTTACTTCTAAGTAAACGAACAAACATAAGTATAATTTAGGCTAATAGTGGATTGTCACATTCGACATTGGTGCTGCTCATTGCCAGATTTGGAGTTACCAGGGCCCCGAGCACAGCATCAGTAATTAAGGGGACCCTTTACTTTGTCCGTCATCCTTGAGAAATGAAGCCTGTTTTTTTTTTTGTAAGCTCTGTTTTAGCTTTAGACAGGGCTTAATTTATGTACGGGCCTACAGGGCCCAAACCCTGAGCCCCCGTTTTGGGAGAAGTTAAAAATTACTTCTAAGTAAACGAACAAATATAAGTGTAATTTAAGCGAAGTAGAAAGGGGAGGAAGACGCCCTTATTTATTACCGAGGGGCCAGTACCCGGGGTCCGACGGCTTAACGTGCCCATACGACGCACGGCGTGTATTTAGTGGTTCGAGCGTTCGTATCTGCCGGGATCGAACCTCAGGCCCTTCCCGTGGCAGTCATGAACGTTGCCCACTAGGCCACCCGCGGCCCTTATAGCCCATTGAGTTGCTCATGGGGTTGTTAAACCTCCAATAAAAAAAACAACAAAACTCAGATACATCTTTGAAAATGTTTTTGAACTTACCAGTAATGAATTGTTCTGCTGAAAGATCATTTTCAGCAATCTCCAGAGTAAAAAATGAAAAAAAAAGGACATCACTGGGAGAAAAAAAGTTTAACTCGCTCGTGATAATGTGTGTAGAAAAGGACATAACCCTGGGTAGAGACTACTCTTCAGTAACTGACAATTTTGCCCATGCAAAGGCCTGTCAAAAACCGATGATCATGACATATTTATGGTGCAATTAGAAATTGGGTGGAAAGGTGAGAAATTACTTAAGTGTTAATCAAATTTTCATTTCCAAGTGTTCATTAAGATTGTTTTAATATTTGCTTCTTTTCCCACATTATTGTCTTTTCTGGTGCACTATATTGCTTTATAATAACGAATGTTATTGTCATAATGAATTTATTTTTCAAAAATCCTGAAGGTCAATAATTTGAAGCGGACACTGGTACTCTATGAAATAGACCTACTATATTTTTTGTAATATATACACTGCTGGCTACCCAAAATACAACACCAAGAAAGAAGCATCCGATTTGCCTGAAATTCGCAGCATGCGTCGTCCGCGAGAGAACATGCAAACGATTAGCATTGCAGGGCATACGAAAATCATGTGCGCCCGGCACGCCATAGAGCAGCACTATAAGAAGGGTGCACAGAAGGCTGGGTTTAAGCAGTGGAAGTGTGTTGTGCTGCCAGACTCGTGCGTGGGAAGCTTCCAAATGCCTCGTCGCAGAATACGGCAGTCATTCAAGCACGTTTCGGAGTTCGACAGAGGACGAATAGTGGCTTATCGCGACAAAGGTTTATCGTACCGAGACATCGGCGCTCGTGTGGGACGACAACCAGCCACTGTGAGGCGAGTATGGATTCGGTGGGTACAGGAGGGACGGACGGACGGACAAACGTGAGCGATTGCAGCAGCCGCGTCACACCACCAAACGAGAGTACCGCAATGTTGTGCGGCGGGCATTGACGGCTCGCGCCGCCACATCACGAACGTTAGCGCAGGAATCAGGGTGTGTTGCGCAACAACCTGTTTCAGCACGTACCTTTCCACGTCGTCTGCAGGAGCGGAGACTTGTCGCACGGCGCCCATTGCTCCGATTACCATTGACGTTACACCACCGGCGTGTGCGGCGGCAGTAGGCCGTTGAACGCCGCACCTGGACTACGGAATGGCACGACATTGCCTTATCCGACGAATCCCGCTTCTGCCTGCAACACCACGATGGTCGGATCCGCGTGTGGCAGCACCGCGGCGAGAGACTGTATGACACTTTCATTATGCATCGCCATACCGGTCCGTCGCCTGGCGTTATGGTTTGGGGCGCAATTGGATATGACACCCGCTCCCCTCTGGTACGCATCGCCGGTACACTCAACAGCCACCGCTACATATCCGACGTTTTGGAGCCTGTAGTGCTTCCTTACCTGCCAACAGCCATGTTTCAACAGGACAATGCGCGCCCGCACGTGACACACATCGTGCAACAATTCTTCACGGCCCACAAGGTCTCACTGCTGTCGTGGCTTGCCTGTTCTCCCGATATGTCACCCATCGAACACATCTAGTCGCTGATCGGCAACCGAGTGGCCCGGCAAGAACCACTTGCGGCAACGCCTGATGAACTGTGGCATCGTGTTGAAGCAACCTGGACTGACATACCCCAAGCCCACATCCAAAGCCTCTTTCGTTCGATGCCGCGGCGTGTAGCGGCCGTT
This sequence comes from Macrothele yani, assembly GCA_039090855.1. Taxonomy (NCBI): domain Eukaryota; kingdom Metazoa; phylum Arthropoda; class Arachnida; order Araneae; family Macrothelidae; genus Macrothele; species Macrothele yani. The sequence goes on from CM077009.1 coordinate 159,445,338, forward strand.
ATTGTCAGATATGGGGGCCACACGAACTATTGATGCCTGCGTGTTCCGCAAGTCGCACGGGCCTGTAAGCTCAATCATTTCATCTTTGCATCTGTTGTTATGTGTCCAGTAAATCTGGCTTTGCTATCTCGTGTCCTTCTTGGTGTTGCATTTTGGGTGGCCAGCAGTATAGTTGTATAGTTGCTTATACGGTGGTCGTTAAACCCGAAAAAAAATTTTAGGCCAAGGGGATAGAACTGCAACGTATTTCAAGTTTTACCACAGACCACTCCATTCCACAATTCGTCAGATCTGTTTAAATTCAGGGATTTTTTAGAATTCTAAAGAAAATTAAAGATTCTTGGAACCTGTAGTCTCACCACAGATATCAAATTCATTTATGCTCTGAACCAGCAGCTCTTTCTAATTTAAAAATGTTCAATAGAGTATTTTTTGTTTCAGTGGCAAGTATTTATACTTAACACGTATTTGTTTAAAATTTGTTATGAACTCGAAGTTTTTATATTAATGTATGGAATCTGTAACAACTATCAAATGTAAAGACAAGTGCACTGTTTAAACGAAAGCTTGGAAAATGCAAAATCTCATTAAATGTTTGTTTGACTAAACTTATATTTGTATTAGCGGCTAATACAAATATAAGTTTGGTCAAAGAAACATTGTTTATTCCCGGAATCATGAACGTGGTAGATGGCGCTGTCGTCGGATGTCGGTCACTTTTCAAGGGGAAGAATAACGATAACACACATCCTTTTATGATACATACACACCTATAGTTATGCGTCGTTCTTGAATTGCCGTCCCGCTGGCACAGTGGTCTAAGCGATGGCTTATGACCATTCGTCTCAGAAGGTTCCGTGTTCGAATCCCAGTGAGGTATGGGTGTTGTGTTTGTCTTACGGCCCCGCCTCTCTCCCTTCCCTGGAACCAGTGGCCCTAAATTAGGGACGGGCTACTGCTTATAGCCGATTGAGTTGCTCACGGTGGTCGTTAAACCTCCAATCAAAAAAAAAAAAAAAAAAAAGAAAAACTCAGAGACAGCTTTGAGAATGTTTTTAAACTTACCAGTAATGAATTGTTCTGCTGAAAGATCATTTTCAGCAATCTCAAGAATAAAAAAATGAAAAAATAAAAGCACATCACTGGAAGAAAAAAAGTTTAACTCACTCGTGATAATGTGTGTAGAAAAGGACATAACCATGGGTAGAGACTACTCTTCAGTAACTGACAATTTTGCCCATGCAAAGGCCTGTCAAAAACCGATGATCATGCCATATTCTTAGCATTTTGGTGCAATTAGAAATTGGGTGGAAAGGTGGAAAATTACTTAAGTGTTAATCAAATTTTCATTTCCAAGTGTTCATTAAGATTGTTTTAACATTTGCTTCTTTTCCCACATTATTGTGTCTTTTCTGGTGAATTACACTGTTTTATAATAACGAACGTTATTGTCATAATGAATTTATTTTTCACAAAATCCTGAAGGTCAATAATTTGAAGCGTACACTAGTACTTTATGAAATAGACCTCCTATATTTTTTGTAATATATATAAACACCCAGATCTGTCTGTCTCTCTGGAACGCTTGAAGTCACATAAGTGGCGGCTCGCGGTAGGAAAAATAGGTGAAGAGCTACAAGAGCAATATGAAAAGATATCTACTATCTTCAATGAAAATCGGTTAATGAGTACTTACCTATTTTTTAATATATTATATCAATTCTTCTTCCCTTTAAAACTGGAAATTTGTCGATTATGTCGTCATAAAATGGCTGTTTCTTCGTGACATCAGGATAATGCCTTTCTGAATAGAAATATTTGCCAAAGAAGCAAGTTTATCTGGAGGAATAGTGTTTCTTGAGTAAGTTTGTATTATTTTAAGGCAAGAAAAACTTCTTTCCACTGAAACACTTGCAGATGCAATTGTTAAAATCAGGGAAACCAATTTATATGCTTCTGTAAAAATGCCTTTATCTCCATGAAGCACCCGAAGAAGTTCATGAGTCGATATATTCCTTAATTTTTCACCAGCACATACAAGACTCAATTCATTTTTAAGGCTCTGGTGTTTAGTAAATATTTTTCCGTAAAAATGTTGTAGATTTTCAAAAGCGTGAGAGGGAAAGTATGAATGAAATTGGCCGAATTTGATTCTGTCAGCAAGACAGGGAAATTGAAGTTTAAGTTTCTCACAGTCTTGAAATCTTATATCCATTTCCATAAGAATGTGGTACAAAATTTCAAAATACAATTGTTTATAAGTTTTAAAAATTGTTTCTTGTGTAAGAGCAACATATTCCCGTTGAGATCTGCTTATTTCTGTGGTTTTACTAGCTTTTCCAAACAGTGTTTCAAATACCTCATCGTTCCTTTTATGGCTCAAAATTTCATAAGTTTTTTTTTAATTTGAGTAACACAATAGTTTATGCCTAGTGATTTCTTCTGCAAAATTTCGAATAATAGATCGGTGAAGCCAAATATTTCATTAAATACTATCCCCAAAAATGTAAATTCAAAAGTGTTCATATCATTTAAAAACCCTTGGGCAAGTTGAATTGATTTTTTATCTGATTGGTCACTATTTGTGAGAAATTCGAATACTTCCTTCAATTTATCCCAATCTTCAACTATTATCCTTACTAACTTCGAAGTGCAGGACCATCGAGTTTCTGTTATGGTTGGCATGCATCTTGCGGTTGTTGATGTGAGTGTATTGTTTTTTCACCACTCAGCGAAGCGATCGCTTCGCTGAGTGGTGAAAAAGCAAAGGAATTACATTGAGGCTTGAAAAAAATATTCGACAATTAGAAATTTTAGAAAAACTCTGCTGTAGTACAAGGTTCAAACGATGTATTAAGCAATAACAAAAACAGATTGAGAAGCTTTATGTTTCATTTTTTCTGGAGCCCAGTCAAGTGTCCAGACATTACGCTTGCCCCATCGTGACATTGTCCTATTTACTTCTGTTGTTAATCAAACTGTTCCAAAATTTTGTCTAGCATTTTGTATAAAGCTTCTGACATTCTATCTTCACTCACACCATGGAAACCCAAAAATCGCTCAACCAATATATCTTCCGAATCAACAGATCTTATTACTAAAGAGCACTCGGAAGTCTGGTTATGTCTTCCCATCTACTTCAATATAAAAGCATTGAACTTCATTTATTTCATTTTTGACGTGATCGTTTATATATTCAGAAATACATAAAATTAATTCGTTTTGAATAGTTTTTGGGTCACCTGTGAAGACTTTTTTATCGTTTCGTATTGATTTTGAATTTTTAAAGTACTTCTTGATATCAACCGTTAAAGCAATTCCTAAAATTTCTACGATTTATCGACTCAATGTCATCGTCACGGAATGCTAATTCTTGTTTACTCAAATACAGTACTGCATCAATCATTGTCTGCAGGAAAAGTCTATTTAAACGAACGCTTTCGTTGAAATGCATTTTCAAAAGCCTAGCATTCTCCCTCTGGGCATCGGCAATGGTGTTCTGATTCTTTTCAAAATTATTTAGCATTAATTCGCATTTCAGATGTTTGCTAGAATCACCAAGTTGGTGAAGTGACCGTTTTTTATGTAAGAAATCTGAAAATTGCCTTTATTCCAAGCCGAATATTATTACTAAAATATAAGCAGGGCCAACAAAATAATTTTTGTAACACAGAAGGGCTACAAAGCCATTTATATTCAGTAAACAAACAATTTTTTAAAATTAATATTGTAAGATTTACCGCTCTTCTTGATTTCTTTCTTGGCGACAATTGTCAGTGAATCCGTCTGTCGTCCTTGAAGTAAAATGTCTCTTTTATTTTCATCTTTCCACCGATTGAACGGAGTTTGCAATAAATTACAGACAATGCTGTTCACAGGATACATACTGAAAAACTAAAACTATCACTATCAGTTAAACTGTACACGAAACTAAAGTAACTAATGAAGTTTTTAACAAATAATCACAAAACACGAAAAAACAAATCTCTTTCAGAAAGTATATGTACCAAAACACCGCAAGAAAAAAGCCCTAGTGGATTGCAATGAACTCTTGACAATCCGTCCCGTTCCACTACGATCTCTTCGGAAGGTCACGACTCCAGGTGCAGAGCCTTGATGTCTCATGCTAAAACACTTCACTTGCCCGGCAGATAAAGGCGAGTGACGTCACAGTTACCATGGCAACTCGGACGAAAACTGCAGACTTCCAAGCATTCTCATTTCAGCTCTTCATTTGAACTATCTTGTGTATAAGGACTTGTTTTCCGTATTGAACGCGCATTGTGAATTGATATCTAATAAAATTTTTGGGTATTTTGGCACTCAATAAAGGCAAAAAAAAGAATATATTATACGAAATTATTAAATAAAATCTTATTTCAAATAAAATAGGTGAAGAGGCACTTCACCTACTTCACCTGAAAAGCCGCCACTGAGTTACAGCTACGTCTGCACGATTGCGCCATCTTTTACCGAAAAATTCGTGTGCTCTCGCGATGTCAAAATAATTGCCTGCTATTGTAATAGCACGCGATCACTTTTAGATGCCAAGGTGATTGCGTGCCAATTTAAAAACATCGGATTATTAATGGCCCGAGTTCTATCTTTTCGATCTACAAATTTCAAATTGCATTCTTTATATAACAGCAAGTTGAGTTTGCACGTGATCACATTGAGATGTCAAGGTGATCGCGTGCTAATTTAAAAAGCTTTGGATTATCAATGACTCGAGTTCTATTTATCCGTTCTACAAAATTCGCATTAAAATCTTAATATCACGGCAAGTTCTGTTTGTATATTAATTTGAGTTAGCACAATTCGAATATTAAATTGTATGCTTTAATTATATTTTGCGTTTTTAATTTAACTAACTTTCCGAGTTTAGTGCTGATTGTATTATACATTTTACAAAATATCGATTTATCTAAATGCTGTAACCTACAATAAAAACTGAAATTTTGATATGTCAGAGTGAGCAAGATTGCATCTATGTCGCCCCCAATAGCACATTGTCGAGAATTTAGATAGTTCCGATTTGTAATACCAGATGTCGCATTATTTTGTAGAAAAAGCTTCGGTATAAAGTTTCAAACTGACCGTCCAATAGGACAGCCTAAAACAAGCCGTGAAGGGAATAACAAGTCTGCCGGAGAAAAAGTCATTTAATGTGAAAGATCAAGAGAAAAGTTATTAAGGTAAGTTTACACGAAAACAACTTTCCGAGTTTAGTGCTGATTATATTACACGTTTTGCAAAATATCGATCTATCTAAATGCTCTAATCTACAACTGTTAAACAGCAAATATTTTACACGGAATGTTATATATCGCGAGGTCTATTTAAAAAGGGAAATAAATAGCACATAATTTTTAGTTCTAACATGAATGAGTAAAAGTAAAAATATAAGTTTTTACTATGTTTCCACACAGGAATCCGGCGACTATTTGATTTATTTTCAATCTGCTTCAATTGAAATTTTCACTCCATCACAGGACAAGCAACATACCCTATATACAGTCAACTCTAGATATAGTGAACTCTGTTATAGTGAACCTAAAAAATAGAACTTCAAAGAAAAGAATATACTTGCAACATGAAATTGTAACCAAAGCGCGTGCAAGAGTAAGCGAGGGAACTTAACGCTAAAAACGAGAGCCTTTAGATTCAAGAATTCTCCGCTTGCAGCGCCAATTGAAGCAGCGGCCAGGGGTAAAACCAAGGAGGTTAGAAGTAAGAGGAGCTGGCAACAGCCCCTCTCCCTGTGCTTCTGGCGTGACGCGACTTTTTATCAGCTGACTACGCCAATGCGCCCAACCTAAGAATCTGCTGTATATCTCTATGGGAAAATCGTGACTTTGAACGGGTTTTTCGAACCCTTACTCTACCCATACAGGCTTGAAATAAATTGAGGCTAAAATATTCATTCCCATAATACAAAATTTCTAGAAAAAACAGGAAAATATGTGTTGGTATTTCTTTAAAAAATTAAACAAAATAATGATTTTTTGCGCAGAAGTGCATAGTTCGCATGGTTACTTACTGCGCATGTGCAAGTAGCCATGCATACTACCCATGTGCAAGTACCAATGTTTAACATATAACCAAAAGCCTAATGTTAAGAAATAAGAAGTCCGTAATATTCCTTCTTTCCATCATTGGTTTGCATACGCTAAGCAAAACTGCTTAAGCCACAGGAAGTGAGGTCACGTTCCCGAACTCACGCAGCGCAGACTCCCACCACCTCAGAGAGAAGACAGAAACAGCTGATCTGTTTTGGCTTCACTCAAAACGGGTCCCTTCACCTCCTCTTCTTCTAACCTCCTCGGGTAAAACAGAATGCGCGCAATGCATTGTGGGAGCACATGCCTGCCGAGCCGGAGCTAGGGTCACGCGTGTATTACAATTATTATACTTTATGCATTATTCTTTTTGATTCTTGAAAAATGGTTAGTCCTCTTGCGGATAAAACTGCTACAGCAGCCTTCGCTTCTTGAAATAAGCTCATAGGATTCACTTTGGAACCCGCATTATTATTTTTTATTTTTTGATTGGAGGTTTAACGAGCACCGTGAGCAACTCAATGGGCTATAAGCAGTCGCCCGTCCCTAATTTAGGGTCACTGGTTCCAGTTAAGGGAGAGAGCCAGTGCCATAAGACAAACACAACATCCATGCCTCACCGGGATTCGAACCCGGACCCCGTTCGCACGAAGATCAGAGGCCATCGCTTAGACCACTGCGCCACCGGGGCGGCAGGAATCCGTACTATCAGCTCCACACAAGCTCCGAGTGAGTTCGTCAACAATAACAAGTAACTACTACAAAAGAAATAAATACCAAAAAAACACTTGCCGATCTTTTCGCTTTGGAAATCCAAATAGGCTTAATTTTTCCTCATCTGTAATTGAACAATCCTTTAAAATGATGACGTTTTTTCACCATATTGATATACTAATTCACCAGATCGCATGCAAAACGTGCACTTCTAACCAAAGCTATGAAATCTGTTTCTACTGGTTTAGGACTGTCTTGTGACCAGGTTGGTTTGTCCCCTCACTGCCAGATGGCGCTGGGGTTTCGGGGATCCACTATCTCCATTTGAGTTCCTATGTACTCGTTCTGATTGCAACTTATTTCAAAACACACCTTGTAAAAACTTGAATGCGTTAAGAAACATATTGTAGACCAACTACTCCTTAAGTGCATTGAAGGACAAAGGTAGGATTAAAAAGCTCAGCAACATCAAGCTGGTGTTCTTGCCTGCCAACACCACATCAGTTCTCCAACTCATGGATCAAGGTGTGATTTATAGCTTTGAAATCTATTACAGAAGGGAAGTAACGCTTCATTTAATCCAAGGCTTAGAATCAAAGCAGAACTCATCAATAAATGTTCTGAATGCTGTACGTTTTGGAAACAAAGAGTGGAGAAGTGTGTCAACTGTCATATACAGAACCGTTTCCTGAGGTCTGGTTTGGCTACTGGACAAGTGGCATTCGAAGAAGAGGATGACGTGCCTCTCAATAACCTGTTTCAGCATATCGGTGTGAATTCCACTGGAGCTGAAGATTTTATCGATGCTGACAGTAAAGTTACAACGAATGAGATCCAGTCGGATGAAACTATTGTCGAGCCTGCGAAAGGCGGTTGCAGCCCCGGTGGCGCAGTGGTCTAAGCGATGGCCTCTGATCATTCGTCCGAAAGTGGTCCGGGTTCGAATCCCGGTGAGGCATGGATGTTGTGTTTGACTTATGGCACTGGCTCTCTCTCTTAACTGGAACCAGTGACCCTAAATTAGGGACGGGCGACTGCTTATAGCTCATTGAGTTGCTCACGGTAGTCGTTAAACCTCCAATCAAAAAAAAAAAAAATGGCAGTTCGAACACAGCAGAAAACGAATCTGAAGATGACGATAATGAAGAATGTGTTCCAACAGTGGAAGACATGTCGGAAAGTGTCAGGACTATGATAAAGTTCCTATAATGTTCGGAAAATGTAGAATTGAGTGTACTAAAAGCGCAGGCTCTAGTAGAGGATATAGAGGAAATATTTATTAGAACTGTTTGCAGCAAGCAGCGGCACATAACGGACTATTTTCATAAATACAGACATTAAACAGAAGTCATCGCTCTTTTCACGTTTAGAAGTGAGTTACGGAAAAATTCTCATCGGCCGCCACTGGGATTCGAACCCAGGGTCTTCCAGTTTCGCGCCGGATATGCTTCCACTGCACCACAGCGGCGTCGAATTCGTCCAGACTCACATACACTAACTACCAAGCTACTTGGCAGGTTGCTTCTTGGAGCCCCGCACAAGATGCAACCTGTAGTATTAAGCAACCTGTATTTATTCGCCTTCTAATTATTTGTTCAGTTGCTGCTTACCATCTTCGGTGAATCCCCAGCAGTGTGCGGGGCTCCAAGAGGCAACCTGCCAAGTAGCTTGGTAGTTAGTGTATGTGAGTCTGGAGGAATTCGAGTCCGCTGTGGTGCAGTGGAAGCATATCCGGCGCGCGTAACCGGAAGACCCTGGGTTTGATTCCCGGTAGCGGCCAATGAGAATTTTTCCGTGACTCACTTTTAAACGTGGAAAGAGCCTTGACTTCTGTTTGATGTTCTGTTTGAGGACTATTTTCATTTTAATTAAGGTAATGTAAAATTAATTTTAATTACTTAATTTTATAAATATACACTACGTACATAAAAATATTATTTTTTCGATTTATATTTTATTTTCTTGCTCACCATTCCACTCAATTCAGGTTAAGAGAAGACCCTTCAGTTTTAGTGAACCTCGGGCATAGTGAGCGAAATTATCGAGTCTGCAGAGGTTCACAATAAGCGGAGTTGACTGTATTAATATTTATTGAACGCTTTTTAAACGATCGCCCTAGGATGGGCTATACACTTGTTACTAATAAACATAATTGCAAAGTTACTTCACATAACGCAATAAAACACACTCCAGACAAGCAGACACATACACATCATGAGCCTGCACCGTTTAGCAAAAGAACGAATTTGATGGGGGTGGGGGGGGGGCGTCATCTTGTCTTAGGCCCATGCAGGCCCATAGCCAGACAAGCAAGTCGGGAGGGGAAGCTGATGATTGATATCGGGCGAAGAATACTGTGGGAAACTTTATGGAGTATTGCAAAATGCTATACATTGCACAGTGAGAGAGTCTCCAAACTAAAGACATGATTGTGTAGTTAAATCTATTATTTATTAACATTATAAAAATCATAAGAAGTTTTAAACATTTAAACTAATAATAGAACACACGACTATGACTACTGACTTCAACCTTATGCCTCGAAGGCAACAACAGCTCTGAAGATACATTTTGCCGTTACAGCACGTATATCAATAGTGCTTGTCACGAGAACAATGCGTGACGTGATATATATAAATCTCACTTGACTTGAATAAACAAAACATAATAGCATATGAACAATTACGTCATTACATGAGATTATGCAGCAAAATAAGGATTGATTTCCTACAATCCCCCTCACAATTCTTATTTTCAATATATACAAACATTTTGTGAGTTTTCCTCCTCATAAATATTACTCAGCACTTGTGAAACAATACCACTTTCATGCTAAATTAAACAATAATGAGTTTCAATAACTCGCAACATTTTTTATGCTTATTAGCAGTTAGTCCTTTTGTCAAAATATCTCCGGTCATGTCGCTTGAACTCGGGTGTTTCACATTAATCTTACCTGATTCGTATATTTCTCTGACAAAATGGTGACGAATGTCAACATGCTTCGTCCTGGAATGATAGATAGGATTATGGACTAGCTTTTGTTCTGACTGATTATCACAGTATATATCCGTCGGTGACGTCATAGGTTGTGAAGAAAGTTCGCTAAGAAAATTCCTTAAGTACACAGTTTCTTTAGCAACTTCTGAAAGCGCCATGTATTCTGCTTCGGTAGTTGATAATGCGACAGTTCTTTGTTTTTGGATTCCCAACATATTGTTGCTCCGGAAAATTTGAATACATATCCGGAATAAGATTTTCTATCGTTTATATCGGAAGCCCATTCTGCATCTACAAAAGCCGTCAATGGCTCTTTTGCTCGGTCAAACATAAGACTCAAGTTCTGTATGCCTTTTAGATATCTCAGCACTGTTTTGGCTGCTATCCCGTGATGTTTGCCTGGATTGTTGTTAAATTGACTGAGAAAATTCACAGCATGAGTGATATCTGGTCTGGTTGCTACAGAAAGATACATGAGCGAACCAATAAGTGAACGATATGGGATATCTTTCATCTCAGATTTTGCTTCTTCTGTTTTTAGGACTCATCTCTGCAGAGAGCCAGTGCCATATGCCATTTGCATTTTGAGCAAACTCAATGCCTAGGCAGTAATGCAAGGATCCTAAGTCCTGCATTTTGAATGAGCTGGCTAGCATATCCTTTATAGTTTTGTAGCTATATTTGCTGTTTGCAAACATCATTAAGTCATCAACATAAATAATAATAATGACTTCGTCAGTGCGATTTTTCAGATGGTAAACACATTTATCTAAATTAAGTGGCTTGAAACCAAGAGATTTCAATTTTTCATCAAGCTTCTTATACCATTGTCTGCCGGATTGTTTTAGACCATAGATTGATCTTTTCAATCTGCAAACGTGATCTTTGTTTGATTTACTTTGGAAACCTTCCGGTAATTCCATGTATATCTCCTCGTCTAAATTTCCATTTACGTATGCCGTTACGAAATCTAGCTGGTAAGCCGTTAAGTTGTTTGTAACAGCATGCGCGATTACAGTTCGAATCGAACTTAATCTGGCAACCAGTGAAAAGTTTTCTTCATAATCAATTCCTGGTGTTTGAGAGCACCCTTTTGCAACTAGTCTTGCTTTTAACTTTTCAACATTGCCATCTTGATTATATTTGGTCTTTAAGACCCATCTTCCACCAATAACTCTTTTGAGTTTTGGTCTAGGTACTAGTTCCCATGCTTTTTCCTCTATGAGAGCATCATATTCTCTTTGCATAGCTATCTTCCATTCTTTATTTTGCGGACCATTTAAAGCTTCATAAACAGTAGGATTTGCTTCAACGTTGTTGACAAAATTAACAGTTTCAGTAATGTCAGCAGTTACTGTTTGATATTTTTTAGCAGGTCTACCTGGTTTTCCAGTATAAACTTTCTTCGGACGACCAGCAGTTCTCATCTTAGTTACTGCGTAGTCTTTGTTTGTAAACAATGGTGAATCACATTCTATTGAAGAATCTGGCATTGCTTCCTCTGACGTAAGTTCCTGTGAGGTACTCGGCTCTGACGTCATGTCTTCCACTGCGATTTCTTCTGTCGTAACGTCTGTTTCACTCTCGGCGTCCGGTGCAGTATTACCATCTGGTGAGCACGTTGTGTCACTCATCTCAATAAATGGAATATGCGATTCGGATGACGTGAGCATTTCGAATTCGTAACCATATGGAAGGTTAACTTCGAATTCATCGATAAAACGGGTGTCACGGCTTTCGATTATTTTTCTGGAACTTTTGTTCCATAAGCGGTATGCTTTGGATTCCATTGAATAACCAACAAATATATGTTCTTGAGATCTCGGGTCGAATTTCCCTTTTGATCGCTTATTCAAAACATAAGCTTTCCCCCGAAAACTTTGAGGAATGATACATTTGGTTTAATGCCAAATAAAGCTTCGTATGGGGTAATTTTCCTATTTAAGCTTCGTGTTGGAGAACGATTTCTTAAGAACACAGCACAGTTAATCGCTTCTGCCCAAAAGCTAACTGGTAGTCTGGACTGGATTAATGAACATCTCGCCATTTCGACGATTGTGCGATTGTATCGCTCGGCGACTCCATTTTGTTGTGGCGTGAATACTGCAGATTTTTCTCTGCGTATGCCTTCATGCTCCAAATATGCGTTGAATTCCTTTCCGCAATATTCTAGCCCATTATCGGTACGAAGTGTTTTAATTTTTACTCCACTACGATTTTCCATTGATGACTTGAATTTCAAAAAAGCCTTCTTCACTTCATCATCTGATTTAAGACAACATATTTCTGTATATCGTGAATTGTTGTTAATAAAAGTAACAAAATATCGTGAACCACCAAGAGATTGGGTTTTCATCGGTCCACAGAGATCTGAATGGATGAGGTCCAGCAGTTGCTTGGTTTAAAATCGGGATTCCTTCGGAAAAGGTTTTGTCGTCTGTTTCGCCTCAATACAGACTTTACAATTTTTCAGGCTATCCCCATTTTTAAAGAAAAGTCCTCGTACCATTTCATTTGATTTCAGTTTTTTAGATCATCTTCATTTGAATGACCATATTTTAGATGTCATTTTTGAAATTCTGTAACCATAGCTACATTTTCATAGCTTGGCCTTACGTAATACAGTTCACCTTTTCTATCTGCTCGGAGAAGAGTGGTGCCATTGGTTTCAATGACCCTGGCCTCATTTTGGTTGAAGACAACTGAACGGCCATTAGCGGTGGCTTTTGACACAGACAGTAAGTTATTCTTCAGATAGGAACACAGAGCACATTTTCTAATCGAATGGTTTTTGCATCTCTTCCATTCGGCACAGTGATTCGTATGGAACTTTTTCCAATTACTTCAGATGTTTTATCTACTGCGAGATTTACAGAACAGTTTGCTTGTTTATCTATTTCTGCAAACAGATTCTCGTCGTTGCACATATGCGATGTTGCTCTGCTGTCTATGCACCATGTAGATTTTGTATTATGAGCTGCGTTCATGGATATGGCTGTATGCATACTTTCGTTTTTCGCTTTTTTACCATGGAAGCCTCTTGTCTGAAGGATGCTGCATTTTTATCAGCAATCCGTTTTCGACACTCAGATGATTTATGACCTACCTTCGAACAGTAGTTACATTTGTAGCTACGGAACACTTTGTTGTTCCTTCTTTCGTTCTTACCCTGATTTCGCCTCCAGTTATTACAGGTTGACTTTAGGTTCGAATCTTTTTGTCTCTTGAAAGACAAATACGCTGTTTGGCAATTTGGATAGGTCTTTGTTTTTCGAGCTTCCAATTCTTCCAAAAGCTTGACTTTCAGAGTGTCAGGTTTCGGTAACTCATCTCTCCATTCGATGACACAATGAAAATTATCGAATGTATCTGGAATACTGTACAGCATTAGTATAGACAGGAGATCGTCAGCTATTACGATGCCCATTTCATTTAGTTTATCAACTATTTCGAAGAATTCAGTCAAGTGTTCTGACATGTCATTAATGTCATTGGTTTTACGAAATAGTAATCGCTTCAGTAACGTAGCCTTTCTAGCTGGTCCCTTCGATTCGTAAGTTGATTGAAGTTTCTGCCATAATTCATTTGAAGTTTTGCAATGTTTTACATTACAGAGCTCGCTTGGACAGATGGAGATAATTATATCTGCTCTTGCCTTCTGATCACCTAGTGTCCACTTCTTAAGAGCTTCTAATTCAGATTCGTTTGTTCCATCAACAGGCTTTGGAATTTGACCTGTCACATAACCCCAACTGTCGTTTTGTATTAGAACTGCTTCGATTAATATTTTCCATGTGTTGTAGTTGCTCTTATTCAGCTTTTCTATTGCTGTTTGCGACATTGCTTATTTTGTAATGCTATCGAAAATGAATAAAGGCTTAAAGTCACACCATTGTTTCCATGGAACTGTTACCATGTCACTGCGACAGGAAAATCACTGTTAAACCCACCTCTACTCTGCCACTCGGGCACCCCCATTAAGTCACTCATAACAACAAAAGTTCTCCTTTTCAAAAATATATAATAGCAAAGCTGCATAAATGTAAAATGTGCATAAGAAAAATTAGGAGATTAGGAGGATATATAATTATATATCTGCAGGGACTCCAACCCTCATTGGAAATTTTCAGCAGTGACATGGTAACAATTTCATGGAAACAACGGTGTGACTTTAAGCAGCGACAAAATCACAGTTTGCTACCGGGATGACACAGCTGTAACGGGATGGTAATTTGTTGTTTTGCTAGTATCTGTGACAAAATCACTGTTTTCGACAGGAGTGATGGAGCAGTAACGGAACGGCGAGTCGAACTTTTGTAAGAAAGCTTTTGCCTACAAATATCACATGAAGCAAGATTTTCGTCAATGACGGTGAAATAATTCCACATATCACTGGTTTGTCTATGCGCGGCGTCAGACATTCTATTATGTTGATGGCTGAATAGCATTAACACTTTATTACAGAGCCAAAGTACTAAGTGTCTCTGATGACAGGGGCACAGGGCCGTTGCCAGGGGAGGGCCAGGCTGGGCTGAGCCCGACCTGTGTTTAGTTCTGCCCGTCCTAGCGTCTCAAACAACAGTATAGTACCCGACCTCTTTTTCATCTTTTGCCTGACCACTTTGTATCCTTCGCCCGATCTCAATCATAAGCCGCCCCTCCCGACTTGCTTGTCTGGCTACGGGCCTGCATGGGAACAAGATGACCCCCCCCCCCACCAAATTCGTTCTTTGTATCCTTCGCCCGATCTCAATCATCAGCCACCCCTCCCGACTTGCTAGTCTGGCTATGGGCCTGCATGGGGACAAGATGACGCCCCCACCACCAAATTCGTTCTTTGTATCCTTCGCCCGATCTCAATCATCAGCCGCCCCTCCCGACTGGCTTGTCTGGCTATGGGCCTGCATGGGCACAAGACAAGATGACACCCACACCACCAAATTCGTTCTTTGTATCTGCAGGAAATCAATTCTTATTTTGCTGCATAATCTCATGTAATGACGTAATTGTTCACATGCTATTATGTTTTGTTTATTCAAGTCAAGTGAGATTTATATATATCACGTCACGCATTGTTCTCGTGTCAAGCACTATTGATATACGTGCTGTAACGGCAAAATGTATCTTCAGAGCTGTTGTTGCCTTCGAGGCATAAGGTTGAAGTCAGTAGTCATAGTCGTGTGTTCTATTATTAGTTTAAATGTTTAAAACTTCTTATGATTTTTATAATGTTAATAAATAATAGATTTAACTATACAATCATGTCTTTAGTATGGCGACTCTCTCGCTGCACAATGTATAGCATTTTGCAAAGCTCCATAAAGTTTCCCACAATTTGGTAATGGAGCCTAGACACTGCGCCATCCAAGTTAAATGCACTATCCCAAGCCGGCAGCCAGTGAAGCATCCAGCAAAGTAAACTAGGACGCAAAAACGTTCAAAAAGGAACGTCTTTACGACTGCTAAAAAGGACGCTGCAGGATCACTCATGAAGACTGATTGAAAAGTGGACGAATGACTGATAGTTTCTGAACTTCAATCCCGCCCTTGGTAACTAAGCCTTTATTCATTTTCGATAGCATTACAAAATAAGCAATGTCGCAAACAGCAATAGAAAAGCTGAATAAGAGCAACTACAACACATGGAAAATATTAATCGAAGCAGTTCTAATACAAAACGACAGTTGGGGTTATGTGACAGGTCAAATTCCAAAGCCTGTTGATGGAACAAACGAATCTGAATTAGAAGCTCTTAAGAAGTGGACACTAGGTGATCAGAAGGCAAGAGCAGATATAATTATCTCCATCTGTCCAAGCGAGCTCTGTAATGTAAAACATTGCAAAACTTCAAATGAATTATGGCAGAAACTTCAATCAACTTACGAATCGAAGGGACCAGCTAGAAAGGCTACGTTACTGAAGCGATTACTATTTCGTAAAACCAATGACATTAATGACATGTCAGAACACTTGACTGAATTCTTCGAAATAGTTGATAAACTAAATGAAATGGGCATCGTAATAGCTGACGATCTCCTGTCTATACTAATGCTGTACAGTATTCCAGATACATTCGATAATTTTCATTGTGTCATCGAATGGAGAGATGAGTTACCGAAACCTGACACTCTGAAAGTCAAGCTTTTGGAAGAATTGGAAGCTCGAAAAACAAAGACCTATCCAAATTGCCAAACAGCGTATTTGTCTTTCAAGAGACAAAAAGATTCGAACCTAAAGTCAACCTGTAATAACTGGAGGCGAAATCAGGGTAAGAACGAAAGAAGGAACAACAAAGTGTTCCGTAGCTACAAATGTAACTACTGTTCGAAGGTAGGTCATAAATCATCTGAGTGTCGAAAACGGATTGCTGATAAAAATGCAGCATCCTTCAGACAAGAGGCTTCCATGGTAAAAAAGCGAAAAACGAAAGTATGCATACAGCCATATCCATGAACGCAGCTCATAATACAAAATCTACATGGTGCATAGACAGCGGAGCAACATCGCATATGTGCAACGACGAGAATCTGTTTGCAGAAATAGATAAACAAGCAAACTGTTCTGTAAATCTCGCAGTAGATAAAACATCTGAAGTAATTGGAAAAGGTTCCATACGAATCACTGTGCCGAATGGAAGAGATGCAAAAACCATTCGATTAGAAAATGTGCTCTGTGTTCCTATCTGAAGAATAACTTACTGTCTGTGTCAAAAGCCACCGCTAATGGCCGTTCAGTTGTCTTCAACCAAAATGAGGCCAGGGTCATTGAAACCAATGGCACCACTCTTCTCCGAGCAGATAGAAAAGGTGAACTGTATTACGTAAGGCCAAGCTATGAAAATGTAGCTATGGTTACAGAATTTCAAAAATGACATCTAAAATATGGTCATTCAAATGAAGATGATCTAAAAAACTGAAATCAAATGAAATGGTACGAGGACTTTTCTTTAAAAATGGGGATAGCCTGAAAAATTGTAAAGTCTGTATTGAGGCGAAACAGACGACAAAACCTTTTCCGAAGGAATCCCGATTTTAAACCAAGCAACTGCTGGACCTCATCCATTCAGATCTCTGTGGACCGATGAAAACCCAATCTCTTGGTGGTTCACGATATTTTGTTACTTTTATTAACAACAATTCACGATATACAGAAATATGTTGTCTTAAATCAGATGATGAAGTGAAGAAGGCTTTTTTGAAATTCAAGTCATCAATGGAAAATCGTAGTGGAGTAAAAATTAAAACACTTCGTACCGATAATGGGCTAGAATATTGCGGAAAGGAATTCAACGCATATTTGGAGCATGAAGGCATACGCAGAGAAAAATCTGCAGTATTCACGCCACAACAAAATGGAGTCGCCGAGCGATACAATCGCACAATCGTCGAAATGGCGAGATGTTCATTAATCCAGTCCAGACTACCAGTTAGCTTTTGGGCAGAAGCGATTAACTGTGCTGTGTTCTTAAGAAATCGTTCTCCAACACGAAGCTTAAATAGGAAAATTACCCCATACGAAGCTTTATTTGGCATTAAACCAAATGTATCATTCCTCAAAGTTTTCGGGGGAAAGCTTATGTTTTGAATAAGCGATCAAAAGGGAAATTCGACCCGAGATCTCAAGAACATATATTTGTTGGTTATTCAATGGAATCCAAAGCATACCGCTTATGGAACAAAAGTTCCAGAAAAATAATCGAAAGCCGTGACACCCGTTTTATCGATGAATTCGAAGTTAACCTTCCATATGGTTACGAATTCGAAATGCTCACGTCATCCGAATCGCATATTCCATTTATTGAGATGAGTGACACAACGTGCTCACCAGATGGTAATACTGCACCGGACGCCGAGAGTGAAACAGACGTTACGACAGAAGAAATCGCAGTGGAAGACATGACGTCAGAGCCGAGTACCTCACAGGAACTTACGTCAGAGGAAGCAATGCCAGATTCTTCAATAGAATGTGATTCACCATTGTTTACAAACAAAGACTACGCAGTAACTAAGATGAGAACTGCTGGTCGTCCGAAGAAAGTTTATACTGGAAAACCAGGTAGACCTGCTAAAAAATATCAAACAGTAACTGCTGACATTACTGAAACTGTTAATTTTGTCAACAACGTTGAAGCAAATCCTACTGTTTATGAAGCTTTAAATGGTCCGCAAAATAAAGAATGGAAGATAGCTATGCAAAGAGAATATGATGCTCTCATAGAGGAAAAAGCATGGGAACTAGTACCTAGACCAAAACTCAAAAGAGTTATTGGTGGAAGATGGGTCTTAAAGACCAAATATAATCAAGATGGCAATGTTGAAAAGTTAAAAGCAAGACTAGTTGCAAAAGGGTGCTCTCAAACACCAGGAATTGATTATGAAGAAAACTTTTCACTGGTTGCCAGATTAAGTTCGATTCGAACTGTAATCGCGCATGCTGTTACAAACAACTTAACGGCTTACCAGCTAGATTTCGTAACGGCATACGTAAATGGAAATTTAGACGAGGAGATATACATGGAATTACCGGAAGGTTTCCAAAGTAAATCAAACAAAGATCACGTTTGCAGATTGAAAAGATCAATCTATGGTCTAAAACAATCCGGCAGACAATGGTATAAGAAGCTTGATGAAAAATTGAAATCTCTTGGTTTCAAGCCACTTAATTTAGATAAATGTGTTTACCATCTGAAAAATCGCACTGACGAAGTCATTATTATTATTTATGTTGATGACTTAATGATGTTTGCAAACAGCAAATATAGCTACAAAACTATAAAGGATATGCTAGCCAGCTCATTCAAAATGCAGGACTTAGGATCCTTGCATTACTGCCTAGGCATTGAGTTTGCTCAAAATGCAAATGGCATATGGCACTGGCTCTCTGCAGAGATGAGTCCTAAAAACAGAAGAAGCAAAATCTGAGATGAAAGATATCCCATATCGTTCACTTATTGGTTCGCTCATGTATCTTTCTGTAGCAACCAGACCAGATATCACTCATGCTGTGAATTTTCTCAGTCAATTTAACAACAATCCAGGCAAACATCACTGGATAGCAGCCAAAACAGTGCTGAGATATCTAAAAGGCATACAGAACTTGAGTCTTATGTTTGACCGAGCAAAAGAGCCATTGACGGCTTTTGTAGATGCAGAATGGGCTTCCGATATAAACGATAGAAAATCTTATTCCGGATATGTATTCAAATTTTCCGGAGCAACAATATGTTGGGAATCCAAAAACAAAGAACTGTCGCATTATCAACTACCGAAGCAGAATACATGGCGCTTTCAGAAGTTGCTAAAGAAACTGTGTACTTAAGGAATTTTCTTAGCGAACTTTCTTCACAACCTATGACGTCACCGACGGATATATACTGTGATAATCAGTCAGAACAAAAGCTAGTCCATAATCCTATCTATCATTCCAGGACGAAGCATGTTGACATTCGTCACCATTTTGTCAGAGAAATATACGAATCAGGTAAGATTAATGTGAAACACCCGAGTTCAAGCGACATGACCGGAGATATTTTGACAAAAGGACTAACTGCTAATAAGCATAAAAAATGTTGCGAGTTATTGAAACTCATTATTGTTTAATTTAGCATGAAAGTGGTATTGTTTCACAAGTGCTGAGTAATATTTATGAGGAGGAAAACTCACAAAATGTTTGTATATATTGAAAATAAGAATTGTGAGGGGGATTGTAGGAAATCAATCCTTATTTTGCTGCATAATCTCATGTAATGACGTAATTGTTCATATGCTATTATGTTTTGTTTATTCAAGTCAAGTGAGATTTATATATATCACGTCACGCATTGTTCTCGTGACAAGCACTATTGATATACGTGCTGTAACGGCAAAATGTATCTTCAGAGCTGTTGTTGCCTTCGAGGCATAAGGTTGAAGTCAGTAGTCATAGTCGTGTGTTCTATTATTAGTTTAAATGTTTAAAACTTCTTATGATTTTTATAATGTTAATAAATAATAGATTTAACTACACAATCATGTCTTTAGTTTGGAGACTCTCTCACTGTGCAATGTATAGCATTTTGCAATACTCCATAAAGTTTCCCACAGTATTCTTCGCCCGATATCAATCATCAGCTTCCCCTCCCGACTTGCTTGTCTGGCTATGGGCCTGCATGGGCCCAAGACAAGATGACGCCCCCCCACCCCCATCAAATTCGTTCTTTTGCTAAACGGTGCAGGCTCATGATGTGTATGTGTCTGCTTGTCTGGAGTGTGTTTTATTGCGTTATGTGAAGTAACTTTGCAATTATGTTTATTAGTAACAAGTGTATAGCCCATCCTAGGGCGATCGTTTAAAAAGCGTTCAATAAATATTAATACAGTCAACTCCGCTTATTGTGAACCTCTGCAGACTCGATAATTTCGCTCACTATGCCCGAGGTTCACTAAAACTGAAGGGTCTTCTCTTAACCTGAATTGAGTGGAATGGTGAGCAAGAAAATAAAATATAAATCGAAAAAATAATATTTTTATGTACGTAGTGTATATTTATAAAATTAAGTAATTAAAATTAATTTTACATTACCTTAATTAAAATGAAAATAGTCCTCAAACAGAACATCAAACAGAAGTCAAGGCTCTTTCCACGTTTAAAAGTGAGTCACGGAAAAATTCTCATTGGCCGCTACCGGGAATCAAACCCAGGGTCTTCCGGTTACGCGCGCCGGATATGCTTCCACTGCACCACAGCGGCCTCGAATTTCTCCAGACATACATACACTAACTACCAAGCTACTTGGCAGGTTGTTTCTTGGAGCCCCGCACACTGCTGGGGATTCACCGAAGATGGTAAGCAGCAACTGAACAAATGATTAGAAGGCGAATAAATACAGGTTGCTTAATACTACAGGTTGCATCTTGTGCGGGGCTCCAAGAAGCAACCTGCCAAGTAGCTTGGTAGTTAGTGTATGTGAGTCTGGACGAATTCGACGCCGCTGTGGTGCAGTGGAAGCATATCCGGCGCGAAACTGGAAGACCCTGGGTTCGAATCCCAGTGGCGGCCGATGAGAATTTTTCCGTAACTCACTTCTAAACGTGAAAAGAGCGATGACTTCTGTTTAATGTCTGTATTTATGAAAATAGTCCGTTATGTGCCGCTGCTTGCTGCAAACAGTTCTAATAAATATTTCCTCTATATCCTCTACTAGAGCCTGCGCTTTTAGTACACTCAATTCTACATTTTCCGAACATTATAGGAACTTTATCATAGTCCTGACACTTTCCGACATGTCTTCCACTGTTGGAACACATTCTTCATTATCGTCATCTTCAGATTCGTTTTCTGCTGTGTTCGAACTGCCATTTTTTTTTTTTGATTGGAGGTTTAACGACTACCGTGAGCAACTCAATGAGCTATAAGCAGTCGCCCGTCCCTAATTTAGGGTCACTGGTTCCAGTTAAGAGAGAGAGCCAGTGCCATAAGTCAAACACAACATCCATGCCTCACCGGGATTCGAACCCGGACCACTTTCGGACGAATGATCAGAGGCCATCGCTTAGACCACTGCGCCACCGGGGCTGCAACCGCCTTTCGCAGGCTCGACAATAGTTTCATCCGACTGGATCTCATTCGTTGTAACTTTACTGTCAGCATCGATAAAATCTTCAGCTCCAGTGGAATTCACACCGATATGCTGAAACAGGTTATTGAGAGGCACGTCATCCTCTTCTTCGAATGCCACTTGTCCAGTAGCCAAACCAGACCTCAGGAAACGGTTCTGTATATGACAGTTGACACACTTCTCCACTCTTTGTTTCCAAAACGTACAGCATTCAGAACATTTATTGATGAGTTCTGCTTTGATTCTAAGCCTTGGATTAAATGAAGCGTTACTTCCCTTCTGTAATAGATTTCAAAGCTATAAATCACACCTTGATCCATGAGTTGGAGAACTGACGTGGTGTTGGCAGGCAAGAACACCAGCTTGATGTTGCTGAGCTTTTTAATCCTACCTTTGTCCTTCAATGCACTTAAGGAGTAGTTGGTCTACAATATGTTTCTTAACGCATTCAAGTTTTTACAAGGTGTGTTTTGAAATAAGTTGCAATCAGAACGAGTACATAGGAACTCAAATGGAGATAGTGGATCCCCGAAACCCCAGCGCCATCTGGCAGTGAGGGGACAAACCAACCTGGTCACAAGACAGTCCTAAACCAGTAGAAACAGATTTCATAGCTTTGGTTAGAAGTGCACGTTTTGCATGCGATCTGGTGAATTAGTATATCAATATGGTGAAAAAACGTCATCATTTTAAAGGATTGTTCAATTACAGATGAGGAAAAATTAAGCCTATTTGGATTTCCAAAGCGAAAAGATCGGCAAGTGTTTTTTTGGTATTTATTTCTTTTGTAGTAGTTACTTGTTATTGTTGACGAACTCACTCGGAGCTTGTGTGGAGCTGATAGTACGGATTCCTGCCGCCCCGGTGGCGCAGTGGTCTAAGCGATGGCCTTTGATCATTCGTGCGAACGGGGTCCGGGTTCGAATCCCGGTGAGGCATGGATGTTGTGTTTGTCTTATGGCACTGGCTCTCTCCCTTAACTGGAACCAGTGACCCTAAATTAGGGACGGGCGACTGCTTATAGCCCATTGAGTTGCTCACGGTGCTCGTTAAACCTCCAATCAAAAAAATAAAAAATAATAATGCGGGTTCCAAAGTGAATCCTATGAGCTTATTTCAAGAAGCGAAGGCTGCTGTAGCAGTTTTATCCGCAAGAGGACTAACCATTTTTCAAGAATCAAAAAGAATAATGCATAAAGTATAATAATTGTAATACACGCGTGACCCTAGCTCCGGCTCGGCAGGCATGTGCTCCCACAATGCATTGCGCGCATTCTGTTTTACCCGAGGAGGTTAGAAGAAGAGGAGGTGAAGGGACCCGTTTTGAGTGAAGCCAAAACAGATCAGCTGTTTCTGTCTTCTCTCTGAGGTGGTGGGAGTCTGCGCTGCGTGAGTTCGGGAACGTGACCTCACTTCCTGTGGCTTAAGCAGTTTTGCTTAGCGTATGCAAACCAATGATGGAAAGAAGGAATATTACGGACTTCTTATTTCTTAACATTAGGCTTTTGGTTATATGTTAAACATTGGTACTTGCACATGGGTAGTATGCATGGCTACTTGCACATGCGCAGTAAGTAACCATGCGAACTATGCACTTCTGCGCAAAAAATCATTATTTTGTTTAATTTTTTAAAGAAATACCAACACATATTTTCCTATTTTTTCTAGAAATTTTGTATTATGGGAATGAATATTTTAGCCTCAATTTATTTCAAGCCTGTATGGGTAGAGTAAGGGTTCGAAAAACCCGTTCAAAGTCACGATTTTCCCATAGAGATATACAGCAGATTCTTAGGTTGGGCGCATTGGCGTAGTCAGCTGATAAAAAGTCGCGTCACGCCAGAAGCACAGGGAGAGGGCTGTTGCCAGCTCCTCTTACTTCTAACCTCCTTGGTTTTACCCCCTGGCCGCTGCTTCAATTGGCGCTGCAAGCGGAGAATTCTTGAATCTAAAGGCTCTCGTTTTTAGCGTTAAGTTCCCTCGCTTACTCTTGCACGCGCTTTGGTTACAATTTCATGTTGCAAGTATATTCTTTTCTTTGAAGTTCTATTTTTTAGGTTCACTATAACAGAGTTCACTATATCTAGAGTTGACTGTATATAGGGTATGTTGCTTGTCCTGTGATGGAGTGAAAATTTCAATTGAAGCAGATTGAAAATAAATCAAATAGTCGCCGGATTCCTGTGTGGAAACATAGTAAAAACTTATATTTTTACTTTTACTCATTCATGTTAGAACTAAAAATTATGTGCTATTTATTTCCCTTTTTAAATAGACCTCGCGATATATAACATTCCGTGTAAAATATTTGCTGTTTAACAGTTGTAGATTAGAGCATTTAGATAGATCGATATTTTGCAAAACGTGTAATATAATCAGCACTAAACTCGGAAAGTTGTTTTCGTGTAAACTTACCTTAATAACTTTTCTCTTGATCTTTCACATTAAATGACTTTTTCTCCGGCAGACTTGTTATTCCCTTCACGGCTTGTTTTAGGCTGTCCTATTGGACGGTCAGTTTGAACTTTATACCGAAGCTTTTTCTACAAAATAATGCGACATCTGGTATTACAAATCGGAACTATCTAAATTCTCGACAATGTGCTATTGGGGGCGACATAGATGCAATCTTGCTCACTCTGACATATCAAAATTTCAGTTTTTATTGTAGGTTACAGCATTTAGATAAATCGATATTTTGTAAAATGTATAATACAATCAGCACTAAACTCGGAAAGTTAGTTAAATTAAAAACGCAAAATATAATTAAAGCATACAATTTAATATTCGAATTGTGCTAACTCAAATTAATATACAAACAGAACTTGCCGTGATATTAAGATTTTAATGCGAATTTTGTAGAACGGATAAATAGAACTCGAGTCATTGATAATCCAAAGCTTTTTAAATTAGCACGCGATCACCTTGACATCTCAATGTGATCACGTGCAAACTCAACTTGCTGTGATATAAAGAATGCAATTTGAAATTTGTAGATCGAAAAGATAGAACTCGGGCCATTAATAATCCGATGTTTTTAAATTGGCACGCAATCACCTTGGCATCTAAAAGTGATCGCGTGCTATTACAATAGCAGGCAATTATTTTGACATCGCGAGAGCACACGAATTTTTCGGTAAAAGATGGTGCAATGGTGCAGACGTTGCTGTAACTCAGTGGCGGCTTTTCAGGTGAAGTAGGTGAAGTGCCTCTTCACCTATTTTATTTGAAATAAGATTTTATTTAATAATTTCGTATAATATATTCTTTTTTGCCTTTATTGAGTGCCAAAATACCCAAAAATTTTATTAGATATCAATTCACAATGCGCGTTCAATACGGAAAACAAGTCATTATACGCAAGATAATTCAAGTGAAGAGCTGAAATGAGAATGCTTGGAAGTCTGCAGTTTTCGTCCGAGTTGCCATGGTAACTGTGACGTCACTCGCCTTTATCTGCCGGGCAAGTGAAGTGTTTTAGCATGAGACATCAAGGCTCTGCACCTGGAGTCGTGACCTTCCGAAGAGATCGTAGTGGAATGGGACGGATTGTCAAGAGTTCTTTGCATTCCACTAGGGCTTTTTTCTTGCGGTGTTTTGGTACATATACTTTCTGAAAGAGATTTGTTTTTTCGTGTTTTGTGATTATTTGTTAAAAACTTCATTAGTTACTTTAGTTTCGTGTACAGTTTAACTGATAGTGATAGTTTTAGTTTTTCAGTATGTATCCTGTGAACAGCATTGTCTGTAATTTATTGCAAACTCCGTTCAATCGGTGGAAAGATGAAAATAAAAGAGACATTTTACTTCAAGGACGACAGACGGATTCACTGACAATTGTCGCCAAGAAAGAAATCAAGAAGAGCGGTAAATCTTACAATATTAATTTTAAAAATTGTTTGTTTACTGAATATAAATGGCTTTGTAGCCCTTCTGTGTTACAAAAATTATTTTGTTGGCCCTGCTTATATTTTAGTAATAATAT
Organism: Macrothele yani; assembly: GCA_039090855.1. Classification (NCBI taxonomy): domain Eukaryota; kingdom Metazoa; phylum Arthropoda; class Arachnida; order Araneae; family Macrothelidae; genus Macrothele; species Macrothele yani. The sequence goes on from CM077009.1 coordinate 159,470,692, forward strand.
TCGGCTTGGAATAAAGGCAATTTTCAGATTTCTTACATAAAAAACGGTCACTTCACCAACTTGGTGATTCTAGCAAACATCTGAAATGCGAATTAATGCTAAATAATTTTGAAAAGAATCAGAACACCATTGCCGATGCCCAGAGGGAGAATGCTAGGCTTTTGAAAATGCATTTCAACGAAAGCGTTCGTTTAAATAGACTTTTCCTGCAGACAATGATTGATGCAGTACTGTATTTGAGTAAACAAGAATTAGCATTCCGTGACGATGGCATTGAGTCGATAAATCGTAGAAATTTTAGGAATTGCTTTAACGGTTGATATCAAGAAGTACTTTAAAAATTCAAAATCAATACGAAACGATAAAAAAGTCTTCACAGGTGACCCAAAAACTATTCAAAACGAATTAATTTTATGTATTTCTGAATATATAAACGATCACGTCAAAAATGAAATAAATGAAGTTCAATGCTTTTATATTGAAGTAGATGGGAAGACATAACCAGACTTCCGAGTGCTCTTTAGTAATAAGATCTGTTGATTCGGAAGATATATTGGTTGAGCGATTTTTGTGTTTCCATGGTGTGAGTGAAGATAGAATGTCAGAAGCTTTATACAAAATGCTAGACAAAATTTTGGAACAGTTTGATTAACAACAGAAGTAAATAGGACAATGTTACGATGGGGCAAGCGTAATGTCTGGACACTTGACTGGGCTCCAGAAAAAATGAAACATAAAGCTTCTCAATCTGTTTTTGTTATTGCTTAATACATCGTTTGAACCTTGTACTACAGCAGAGTTTTCCTAAAATTTCTAATTGTCGAATATTTTTTTCAAGCCTCAATGTAATTCCTTTGTTTTTTCACCACTCAGCGAAGCGATCGCTTCGCTGAGTGGTGAAAAAACAATACACTCACATCAACAACCGCAAGATGCATGCCAACCATAACAGAAACTCGATGGTCCTGCACTTCGAAGTTAGTAAGGATAATAGTTGAAGATTGGGATAAATTGAAGGAAGTACTCGAATTTCTCACAAATAGTGACCAATCAGATAAAAAATCAATTCAACTTGCCCAAGGGTTTTTAAATGATATGAACACTTTTGAATTTACATTTTTGGGAATAGTATTTAATGAAATATTTGGCTTCACCGATCTATTATTCAAAATTTTGCAGAAGAAATCACTAGGCATAAACTATTGTGTTACTCAAATTAAAAAAAAACTTATGAAATTTTGAGCCATAAAAGGAACGATGAGGTATTTGAAACACTGTTTGGAAAAGCTAGTAAAACCACAGAAATAAGCAGATCTCAACGGGAATATGTTGCTCTTACACAAGAAACAATTTTTAAAACTTATAAACAATTGTATTTTGAAATTTTGTACCACATTCTTATGGAAATGGATATAAGATTTCAAGACTGTGAGAAACTTAAACTTCAATTTCCCTGTCTTGCTGACAGAATCAAATTCGGCCAATTTCATTCATACTTTCCCTCTCACGCTTTTGAAAATCTACAACATTTTTACGGAAAAATATTTACTAAACACCAGAGCCTTAAAAATGAATTGAGTCTTGTATGTGCTGGTGAAAAATTAAGGAATATATCGACTCATGAACTTCTTCGGGTGCTTCATGGAGATAAAGGCATTTTTACAGAAGCATATAAATTGGTTTCCCTGATTTTAACAATTGCATCTGCAAGTGTTTCAGTGGAAAGAAGTTTTTCTTGCCTTAAAATAATACAAACTTACTCAAGAAACACTATTCCTCCAGATAAACTTGCTTCTTTGGCAAATATTTCTATTCAGAAAGGCATTATCCTGATGTCACGAAGAAACAGCCATTTTATGACGACATAATCGACAAATTTCCAGTTTTAAAGGGAAGAAGAATTGATATAATATATTAAAAAATAGGTAAGTACTCATTAACCGATTTTCATTGAAGATAGTAGATATCTTTTCATATTGCTCTTGTAGCTCTTCACCTATTTTTCCTACCGCGAGCCGCCACTTATGTGACTTCAAGCGTTCCAGAGAGACAGACAGATCTGGGTGTTTATATATATTACAAAAAATATAGGAGGTCTATTTCATAAAGTACTAGTGTACGCTTCAAATTATTGACCTTCAGGATTTTGTGAAAAATAAATTCATTATGACAATAACGTTCGTTATTATAAAACAGTGTAATTCACCAGAAAAGACACAATAATGTGGGAAAAGAAGCAAATGTTAAAACAATCTTAATGAACACTTGGAAATGAAAATTTGATTAACACTTAAGTAATTTTCCACCTTTCCACCCAATTTCTAATTGCACCATAAATATGGCATGATCATCGGTTTTTGACAGGCCTTTGCATGGGCAAAATTGTCAGTTACTGAAGAGTAGTCTCTACCCATGGTTATGTCCTTTTCTACACACATTATCACGAGTGAGTTAAACTTTTTTTCTCCCAGTGATGTGCTTTTATTTTTTCATTTTTTTATTCTTGAGATTGCTGAAAATGATCTTTCAGCAGAACAATTCATTACTGGTAAGTTTAAAAACATTCTCAAAGCTGTCTCTGAGTTTTTCTTTTTTTTTTTTTTTTTTTGATTGGAGGTTTAACGACCACCGTGAGCAACTCAATCGGCTATAAGCAGTAGCCCGTCCCTAATTTAGGGCCACTGGTTCCAGGGAAGGGAGAGAGGCGGGGCCGTAAGACAAACACAACACCCATACCTCACTGGGATTCGAACACGGAACCTTCTGAGACGAATGGTCATAAGCCATCGCTTAGACCACTGTGCCAGCGGGACGGCAATTCAAGAACGACGCATAACTATAGGTGTGTATGTATCATAAAAGGATGTGTGTTATCGTTATTCTTCCCCTTGAAAAGTGACCGACATCCGACGACAGCGCCATCTACCACGTTCATGATTCCGGGAATAAACAATGTTTCTTTGACCAAACTTATATTTGTATTAGCCGCTAATACAAATATAAGTTTAGTCAAACAAACATTTAATGAGATTTTGCATTTTCCAAGCTTTCGTTTAAACAGTGCACTTGTCTTTACATTTGATAGTTGTTACAGATTCCATACATTAATATAAAACTTCGAGTTCATAACAAATTTTAAACAAATACGTGTTAAGTATAAATACTTGCCACTGAAACAAAAAATACTCTATTGAACATTTTTTAAATTAGAAAGAGCTGCTGGTTCAGAGCATAAATGAATTTGATATCTGTGGTGAGACTACAGGTTCCAAGAATCTTTAATTTTCTTTAGAATTCTAAAAAATCCCTGAATTTAAACAGATCTGACGAATTGTGGAATGGAGTGGTCTGTGGTAAAACTTGAAATACGTTGCAGTTCTATCCCCTTGGCCTAAAATTTTTTCGGGTTTAACGACCACCGTATAAGCAACTATACAACTATACTGCTGGCCACCCAAAATGCAACACCAAGAAGGACACGAGATAGCAAAGCCAGATTTACTGGACACATAACAACAGATGCAAAGATGAAATGATTGAGCTTACAGGCCCGTGCGACTTGCGGAACACGCAGGCATCAATAGTTCGTGTGGCCCCCATATCTGACAATAACGGCCGCTACGCGCCGCGGCATCGAACGAAAGAGGCTTTGGATGTGGGCTTGGGGTATGTCAGTCCAGGTTGCTTCAACACGATGCCACAGTTCATCAGGCGTTGCCGCAAGTGGTTCTTGCCGGGCCACTCGGTTGCCGATCAGCGACCAGATGTGTTCGATGGGTGACATATCGGGAGAACAGGCAAGCCACGACAGCAGTGAGACCTTGTGGGCCGTGAAGAATTGTTGCACGATGTGTGTCACGTGCGGGCGCGCATTGTCCTGTTGAAACATGGCTGTTGGCAGGTAAGGAAGCACTACAGGCTCCAAAACGTCGGATATGTAGCGGTGGCTGTTGAGTGTACCGGCGATGCGTACCAGAGGGGAGCGGGTGTCATATCCAATTGCGCCCCAAACCATAACGCCAGGCGACGGACCGGTATGGCGATGCATAATGAAAGTGTCATACAGTCTCTCGCCGCGGTGCTGCCACACGCGGATCCGACCATCGTGGTGTTGCAGGCAGAAGCGGGATTCGTCGGATAAGGCAATGTCGTGCCATTCCGTAGTCCAGGTGCGGCGTCCAACGGCCTACTGCCGCCGCACTCGCCGGTGGTGTAACGTCAATGGTAATCGGAGCAATGGGCGCCGTGCGACAAGTCTCCGCTCCTGCAGACGACGTGGAAAGGTACGTGCTGAAACAGGTTGTTGCGCAACACACCCTGATTCCTGCGCTAACGTTCGTGATGTGGCGGCGCGAGCCGTCAATGCCCGCCGCACAACATTGCGGTACTCTCGTTTGGTGGTGTGACGCGGCTGCTGCAATCGCTCACGTTTGTCCGTCCGTCCGTCCCTCCTGTACCCACCGAATCCATACTCGCCTCACAGTGGCTGGTTGTCGTCCCACACGAGCGCCGATGTCTCGGTACGATAAACCTTTGTCGCGATAAGCCACTATTCGTCCTCTGTCGAACTCCGAAACGTGCTTGAATGACTGCCGTATTCTGCGACGAGGCATTTGGAAGCTTCCCACGCACAGGTCCGGCAGCACAACACACTTCCACTGCTTAAACCCCGCCTTCTGTGCACCCTTCTTATAGTGCTGCTCTATGGCGTGCCGGGCGCACATGATTTTCGTATGCCCTGCAATGCTAATCGTTTGCATGTTCTCTCGCGGACGACGCATGCTGCGAATTTCAGGCAAATCGGATGCTTCTTTCTTGGTGTTGTATTTTGGGTAGCCAGCAGTGTATATATTACAAAAAATATAGTAGGTCTATTTCATAGAGTACCAGTGTCCGCTTCAAATTATTGACCTTCGGGATATTTGAAAAATAAATTCATTATGACAATAACATTCGTTATTATAAAGCAATATAGTGCACCAGAAAAGACAATAATGTGGGAAAAGAAGCAAATATTAAAACAATCTTAATGAACACTTGGAAATGAAAATTTGATTAACACTTAAGTAATTTCTCACCTTTCCACCCAATTTCTAATTGCACCATAAATATGTCATGATCATCGGTTTTTGACAGGCCTTTGCATGGGCAAAATTGTCAGTTACTGAAGAGTAGTCTCTACCCAGGGTTATGTCCTTTTCTACACACATTATCACGAGCGAGTTAAACTTTTTTTTTCTCCCAGTGATGTCCTTTTTTTCATTTTTTAATCTGGAGATTGCTGAAAATGATCTTTCAGCAGAACAATTCATTACTGGTAAGTTCAAAAACATTTTCAAAGATGTATCTGAGTTTTTTTTTATTGGAGGTTTAACAACCCCATGAGCAACTCAATGGGCTATAAGGGCCGCGGGTGGCCTAGTGGGCAACGTTCATGACTGCCACGGGAAGGGCCTGAGGTTCGATCCCGGCAGATACGAACGCTCGAACCACTAAATACACGCCGTGCGTCGTATGGGCACGTTAAGCCGTCGGACCCCGGGTACTGGCCCCTCGGTAATAAATAAGGGCGTCTTCCTCCCCCTTTCTACTTCGCTTAAATTACACTTATATTTGTTCGTTTACTTAGAAGTAATTTTTAACTTCTCCCAAAACGGGGGCTCAGGGTTTGGGCCCTGTAGGCCCGTACATAAATTAAGCCCTGTCTAAAGCTAAAACAGAGCTTACAAAAAAAACAGGCTTCATTTCTCAAGGATGACGGACAAAGTAAAGGGTCCCCTTAATTACTGATGCTGTGCTCGGGGCCCTGGTAACTCCAAATCTGGCAATGAGCAGCACCAATGTCGAATGTGACAATCCACTATTAGCCTAAATTATACTTATGTTTGTTCGTTTACTTAGAAGTAAGTTTTAACTTCTCCGAAAACGGGGGCTCAGGGATTGGGCCCTGTATGTTCTTTAAGATGGTTTTCGTGTGTATATGTGTCGTTGGCTGTACGGAATACTTTCGTCACGTAACGATTTTATTAAAATATGAGTTGTTTTTTCCCCTAGACTTTGCCTCAGGTCCCGCAAAAGTACCATTAGGCCCTAACTAGTAAAGTTAAAAATGTTTCACTTTTACTCAGGCATTAGTTACATGAAAGAAGTCCTGGGCCATATCAGCAATGTGTGACCCATGTTAATAAGATTTATAAGTTAATAATGATGTCACACTTTTTCTCAGGAACAAAACATTAATAATAAAATGTGGGACTTCCCCAATTTTACAAGGTTACTCATATTAATAATGTTTGCATTGCAATGGCTAGTTCATAATATTGCGCTTTTATTCAAGCACATATTAATTTATATGTTATGAATTTAATGTTTAATGCCACGATAAAAGCACAATATTAGTAACTTGACGTGTCATGTAAACTTTATGAATTGAACAACGTTCGCCTACCCGGTGGGGCAGTGGTCTAAGCGTTGGCTTGTGATCATTCGTCCGAGGAGGGTCCGGGTTCGAATCCCGTGAGACATAGATGTTGTGTTTGTCTTACGGCACTGGCTCTCTCTCCTCCCTGGAACCAGTGGCCCTAAATTAGGGACGGGCGACTGCTTATAGCCCGCTGAGTTCATTTATTATTATTTTTGCAGAACGACTTTGTTGTTACGAAATCGCAAAGTATCCAGCTTTCTAAACCATTAAAAGGTCAGATTTCTACCGTGTGAACGGTGAAGCTAATTGGATTGCTAACATGCCCTGAAGACTAAGCATCTCATGTGTTCCACATTGTTGGAAGAAACCTTTGTATAACTTACCGACAGTAAGCAAGGCATATTTTTGTAATCCTCCCGCACAGGCGGTGGAGGACAAACGTTTTGTTACAGAGCGGTTTTAAGCCCCAACATGTGGCATATATGTGTGACTAAGGATTAACTTCCTGATTGCCCACTGTAAAAAGAAACATTTACTGCAGGCTCTGTGCTTTCTGAGGACGGTTCTACGTCAATTCGTCGCGTGCGTCAATTCGTCGACTGCGACGATTCGTCGCGCGTCAATTCGTCGACTACGTCAATTCGTCGCGCGTCAATTCGTCGACTGCGTCAATTCGTCGCGGACAAATTCGTCGCCTACGTCAATTCGTCGACTACGTCAATTCGTCGACTGCGTCAATTCGTCGCGCGTCAATTCGTCGCGGACAAATTCGTCGACTACGTCAATTCGTCGACTGCGTCAATTCGTCGCGCGTCAATTCGTCGCGCGTCAATTCGTCGCGGACAAATTCGTCGACTACGTCAATTTGTCGCGTTTACAGATTTTGGTTACATACAAAACGAATGCAGGAAAACGTACGATTTCGAACGTCTTCCTCCCTGATCAAATTTATAAAGTTTGGACACGCAGACAGGATAGGAATATTACGTTTTTCTTTGGCACTAAAAATATTAGACGGTAAACGGTTTTTGGAACGGGGCAGGGCCCGGTTGATTTACAGTTTTCAATTCAGAACCACCAAATCTGGTATACTATCTCGTGGTATTCTAACTTAGACGCTAGACGGTTTTTGGAAGGGGTTGGAGCCCGCGGGGTCGGAGCCCCCTCATAAAAAATTTCGTAAAATCTACAGTTTTCATCTTAGAACCACCAAATTTGGTATACAAACTTAGACGGCAGACGGTATTATGGTACTCTAACTTAGACAGCAGACGGTATTATGGTACTCTAACTTAGACGGCAGACACCCCCGAATAAACACTTTTTCGTAAAATTTACAGTTTTAAATTTAGAACCACCAAATTTGGTATACTATCTCATGGTACTCTAATTTAGACGCTAGACGGTTTTTGGAAGGGGTTGGAGCCCGCGGGGTCGGAGCCCCCTCATAAAAAATTTCGTAAAATCTACAGTTTTCATCTTAGAACCACCAAATTTGGTATACAAACTTAGACGGCAGACGGTATTATGGTACTCTAACTTAGACGGCAGACGGTATTATGGTACTCTAACTTAGACGGCAGACGGTATTATGGTACTCTAACTTAGACGGCAGACACCCCCGAATAAACACTTTTTCGTAAAATTTACAGTTTTAAATTTAGAACCACCAAATTTGGCATACTATCTCATGGTACTCTAACTTAGACGCTAGACGGTTTTTGGAAGGGGTTGGAGTCCAGGGGGTCAGACCCCCCCCCCGAATAAACACTTTTTCGTAAAATCTACAGTTTTCAATTTAGAACCACCAAATTTGGTATACTATCTCATGGTACTCTAACTTAGACGCTAGACGGTTTTTGGAAGCGCTTGGAGCCCGCGGGGTCGGAGTCCCCCCCTCATAAAAATTTCGTAAAATCTACAGTTTTCATCTCAGAACCACCAAATTTGGTATACTACCTTATGGTACTCTAACTTAGACGGCAGACCGTTTTTGAAACGGGTCAAGGCCTGGGGGTCAGAGCCCCCACATACAAAATTTTCTTAAAAACTACAGTTTTCAATTCAGAACCACCTAATCTGGTATACTATCTCATGGTACTCTAACTTAGACGCTAGACGGTTTTTTGGAAGGGGTTGGAGCCCGGGGGTCAGACCCCCGAATAAACACTTTTTCGTAAAATCTACAGTTTTCAATTTAGAGCCACCAAATTTGGTATACTATCTCATGGTACTCTAATTTAGACGATAGACCGTTTTTGGAAGGGGTTGGAGCCCGCGGGGTCGGAGCCCCCTCATAAAAAAATTCGTAAAATCTACAGTTTTCATCTTAGAACCACCAAATTTGGTATACTAACTTAGACGGCAGACGGTATTATGGTACTCTAACTTAGACGGCAGACCGTTTTTGGAACGGGTCAAGGCCCGGGGGTCAGAGCCACCCACATACAAAATTTTCTTAAAAACTACAGTTTTCAATTCAGAACCACCTAATCTGGTATACTATCTCATGGTACTCTAACTTAGACGGTAGATGGTTTTTTGGAAAGAGTCGGAGCCCGGGATTCAGAGCCCCCCTAAAGAATTTCTTGAAATCTACAGTTTTCAATTTATAACCACCAAATTTGGTATACCATATCATGGTACTCTAACTTAGACCGTAGACGATTTTCGGAACGGGTCGGGGCCCTGGGGTTAGATCCTTCCCCCATACAAATTTTTCGTAAAATCTACAGTTTTCAATTTGGAACAACCAAATTTGGTATACTATCTCATGGTACTCTAACTCAGATGGTGGACGGTTTTGGGAATGGGTCAGGCACGGTGTCAGAGCCCTCCCCATAAAATTTTTTCGTAAAATCTACGGTTTTCAATTTAAAACCACCAAATTTGGTATACTATGTGATGGTACTCTAACTGAGAATGCAGGCGGTTTTTGGAAACGGTTGGAGCCACGGGTTCAGAGCCCCCCCCCCCATGCCTATTTTTGTAAAATCTACAGTTTCGAATTTAGAACGACCAAATTTAGTACACTACCTCATTGTATTGTAACTTAGACCGCAGACGGAAAGGGTCGGTGCCCGGTGTGAAGGGGGCCCATTCAAAATTTTCGTAAAAATTACAATTTTTACTCTTAAGAACTGCATCCCAATACAGCACTCCATTACCCCACCTACGGTCTAGGTTAGAGGCCGTAGATAACAATAAAAATATCCGGTTCATGGTGTATTAAAAGCACAAATTAATAAACGTTAGCTTTCACCACCAACGGTTGCCTTATCAGGCAGAAATACAATGTAATGTAAATAATGTAAATTCTTTTTTGCTTCGTATAATTAAATTAACTAAATCAAAAGATTTAAAATAAGTTTTCTTGGAAATTTACGGAAATAGCTTTTTAATTCATTAACTTTCACCCGCTGAACTTGGTGATTTTAGAAATAGTAATATTTACCTGGGAAATACCGGGTACCCCTGCTAGTAAGAACTAAAGATAATGCTACACTTTTAGTCAGGTACAAAACAATAATTAGAAAGCCCTAGGACTGGGCCTGTTTAGCAATTTTCAGTGTGCCGTGCTAATTTTCATAATGTTTTCATAGAAGTCCAAGATTTTAGCAATGCGCTTTTCTGAGGTTGGAACTATTAAGCAGACCCTAGGCCTAGAGATTTTTGATAATTTTCAGTCCTCCGAGCTGATATTTATGTAGTTTTCATAGAAAATAAAATGAATTCTGTTTAAATATTACTCGAGCGCAAAGCATTAATAGATACGCCCGAGACCTAGGCATATGCATTTATAGTAATTTTTATAATGCTGTGATTATATGAGGTTTGCATGACAAATCAATTTAAGAGTGTTACGCTTATCAAAAATTATTTAAAAGACCTAGGCCTAGCGGGCAATAATTAGCATTTGGTGCCTAAGTGAAAGCGCAACATTATTAACTTGATTTGTTATGCAAACCTTATAAATACGACCACAGCGATTAAAAGTTACTAAAGAGTCCTTGTAAGTAATATTTTTTGACCGAGTGCAAGTACAATTTACGAAATGTCAACAGGTCAAAATATCTAAAGTAACAATGCAATTTGGAATATTTCTTTTTTTTTTTTTTATTTCAGTTTTGACACTTGTATTAAGTTTTAAAAACATATATTTCTCCTATCGTATACCTTCATTGTCCTTTCAACAGAATTTCTTACCATGTTTTGGGTATTTTATTTCGTGTGGTTGCAGTTTTTTTAATGTTTTGGGCATTTCATTTTGTGTTGTTACTTCTTTTTATGTTTTGGGCATTTTACTTTGTATGGGTGTTTTTGTTATGTTTTTGTTGTTTTCTTTTCTGTGGTGGTTGTAATGTCGACAGGATGAAAAGGGGAAACTGTGGACAGTCACGATGCCTACTTGCTTATAAATTTTTTTCAAATACAGCACATGATTTTGTATTGAGTTATACCACTTACTCATTAAGCGACTACAGGTTTCTTGAAATATGAACTTTTTCTTAGAGCCTTTTATTTCCTCTACCTAGCTTTTTCGGGTCCGCAATTTCTTTTTTGGTTTTAGAATATTTTCCTTATTATTAATCTATTTTCTCATGCAAACTCTTTATGTAAGGTATGTTTATTCTATCGAAGTATTTTGCAATTATACGTGAAGCCCTGTTGCTGAAGTAAAAAAACAATATTTCCAACTAAAACAACGCAGTTCAGATATTTTCCCGCTGTTAACTCAAAGAATGAAAACAAAAACAACAAATCTGTGCAATGGTTGAGGCATGAGACAGTACTTAATGGTAACCAGGCAAAGTTTTAAGGAAGAATGAGCTTAAGAATTTCTAACTGCAACAAAAAAGAGCATCCGCACTGTATCCCTCCCCATCCCCTAGTACCGGCCTTTGGACGTCTTGAAAGAGAAGTCTTAAGGACACATCTGTATCGTAATTGCCTGAGCATTCGCGACAATCTTCTGGTGTCGTAGTAGAAAAACACACTTCCTACTTCGCCTAAATTGCTTGGATGTAATGCCAACGAACAAAGTTTTGCTCTCGCATTGGATTTCTGTTGCTTTTGATGGAATACTTTTCCCCTGGGGTTCACCGCTTTCACTATAGTCTTCAGGACAGACGGCAATACACCCCAACGTAAAACACCAATTTCACGGCAATTAACTGCAATTAGCGAAAGAGAGGGGCGGTACAGGAAATAAGTCGAACGAGACAGATCTGAACTTAGAAAGTCGGGGGAAGGTGTTGCATGAAAAACTGTGTATGGCTTACAGATCATTTGGCACGTAGGGACGTAGGTTTCGTTTAATATGTTACGGGGTAAACAAATTGTCTTTTCAGTATAACAATTTTCTTTCATACGCATGGTGCAACACAAAAAATTTGAATTTATTTTTGAGAATTAGCATGACGCCTACCGGCCCAGAGTACAGCTGCCCAGTCCGAGCCTGCTGCCGCCTCCGGAACCTGGCTCCCGGGTTCTTCGCATCTGTTGATCCCCCGCCTGGAGCGTCCCAGCTGTAAAATACATGTACCTCTGCGTTTTGGAAAAACAAAAGATAAGATGCCGATCCTTAAAATTAACCACTTCTTGTGACCGCAGGTACGAAAATCTTGAACTTCGCTTAAACCCTAACTGGAGGAACAAGCTTCACGTGATTGTCTGTATTCTGAGTGTTTTATTGAATGGTTGCTCATTAGTTCGTAGTTGACTGGAGAACAGAGAACGTGCTTGTACCTTTGTTGTGCGTTGTCAAGTGATAATAGTGGAAATATATCCTTCTAAATATTTTGGAAAGAGAAAGTGCATTGTTTTCCGAAGGCGCTATGCAGATGAAGAATGCAACATAAATAGTTAACTCACAAAAAGAAAATGATTTGCTGAAATGGAAAGGGTATTTATCTTGCCATAACAGAGTGCGAGGTGATTTACGGTATTGTCACTGTATTGAAAGAAATTATGGAAATTGTACTGGCTTTGCTAGTACTATTCTTATTGCAGATGAACACAGGATGCGCAATGAGAAACCACATAATCATGCTCCAAGACCTGAGAAAAGTGATGTTGCTGTTGCAAGAGCGCAAATAAAAGAACGAGCGAGAAATACGGACGAAGCCCCTGCACAAATTATTCAAACCGTGACAACGTCAGTGGCTACAGTAAATGCAGCTTACATGCCTAATATGGATGCACTAAGGCAAGTTGTAAAAAAGAGAAGACATGCCAAGACTTGCCTGCGGAGACTACGACTTCAGAACGGATCGATGCTCCAATAAATTTACAGGAGAAGATGGTGCAAAATTTCTTGGCAGAGATAGTGCATTTGGATATCAAAGAATTATTTTATTTTTAACAGAGAATAATTTACGAAAGCTTAAAGAAGCACCCCTCTGGATTATGGATGGGACATTTGAAACTTGTCCAACCCCTTTTAGGCAATTATGTTCCATTCATGCTATGGTTGAAACGAATCCAGAGATGCACAGACTTGTCCCACTAGTTTATGGGTTACTTTCCAGAAAGTATAAAGAATATAATACTATTATACAGTATTTTTGTAGGATTTACAAGACTATGCATCAGACTATGATATTCAGCTTGCACCACAATATACGCATAATAATAGATTTTGAAATAGCTACCGTTATAATGCTGCTAAAAAGGAATTTGGAAGCAGCACACACAAATGTTGTTGGTTTCATCTCGGAAAAAAATGTGCTGAGGAATATCCATCCTCTGGCATAGCCTTGGAATATAGGGAAAACAGTGAGTTTGCTCTCAAAGTCAGACATTTGCAAGCACTCGCATTTTTTTCATCTGATGAAATTCCAGCTGCTTTTGAAGAAGTGCAATCAAATTTACTAGAATATGCAGATTCTGTAGTTCAGTGGTTTGAGGAAAATTATGTTCTTGGAAAATTTCGTGGAAGCAGAAGAAACAATCCGAGCAGAAGCCCTCCGCTGTTCCCGCCAACAATTTGGTCAGTAAGTGAAAACAATTTATTTGGCTTTCCCAGAACACAAAACGAACTTGAACGATTAGGCAGACGCTGGAATACAATTCTGGGAGAGAAAAAACTGTGACTGTACGAAATAATCAGTGAAATTGCGAAAGAGCAGAGAACAACTATGGCTAAAATCGAAAGAGTGATAGCACAGATTCCAACAAATCCACCCAGAAGAGAAACGCTGGCAAGATAAAAAGGAATTCGAACTTCTTTGGTGTACAGAGACAATGTTAACATGCTGGACTTTTTAAGAGGATTTTCATATAATTCTACCCTTTACTAAAATGTGCTGGTATTTCTCACTAATTGAATTATATCTTTTACTAACTTGTATTTGAATTTTTCAAGAACGTAATTCCGCCGAAGATGTAAGAATGTAAAACACAACGCAAAATTAAAAAAGACAAAATTTTCAAAATAGCATGTCAAAAACATAAAATGTTAAAAAATAATCCAAAATGTGAAACAAATAAAAATTCAAAATGCAATCCAAAATGTGAAACAAATAAAAATTCAAAATGCAATCTCAAGTCACAAGCATTACAAAAATGCGAAACGCTATGTAACAAGTACAACACAAAATAAAACAAATGCCAAAAAAAATGCATACGCTTTGTAAAATGTACAAAATAAAATAAATGCCATATTCATAATTATTTCATGACGAGTCAAGTTAAAAATTAGCTTTTATTTAGACTTCAAATAATAATTACTAGCCTCTACACCTTTTTAAGTCTTTAATAAGTGCAACATCATTAACCTGACTTGTCATCAAACATTATCAATATGACCATAGCATACAATCACTTAAAAGACTTGTTAATGGATGAATTGAGGAATCACCAAGTTCAGCGGGTGAAAGTTAATGGCTGTTTATAGTTTTGTACTCGAGTAAATGCGCAACACAGTAAACTTGACTTTCTCTGAAAATTTTATGTATATGAGCACGGTTGATTGAAAACTGATAAAAAGGCTAAAGGCCTGTTTATTAATTTTTGTGCCTCAGTCAAAACGCAGTACCATAACCTTGGCATGTTATCGAAACCTTATGAATACGTCGGACTAAAAATTCCTAAAAAAGTTTACGCCTAAGGTCTTGTAACTAAAGTTTTGTGACAGGGTAAAACTGCAACATTAATAACTTGACATGTTATGTTAACGTTGTGAATATGAGCACGGCGGATTAAAGATTTCAACAAATAGCCTTTGGGATTAATGTGTTGTAGCTGAGTAAAAATGTAACATTATCTTTATTTTCTATATAAACCAAACTACGTGCTGAAATGGCCCAACTATATATACGTATACTTCAACCATATACCGAAGCGCTGACAAGGTGAAAACAAAAGTGCAATTTTGTACGGTCCCCTAACATTTTATGGCCATCCTACATGGAAGTGGACACGTTGATATCAAAAACATACTTTTTGTTCGGTCCACAACAAATAGCAATGGACACGTCGCAATCTTTTTTTTTTGTTTTTTTTGTTGGGGTTTAACGACCACCGTGATCAATTCATTGGGCTATAAGCTGTCGGCCGTTTCTAATTTTGGGTCACTGATTCCTGGGAAGGGGGACAGCCAGTGCCAAAAGTCAATCACAACGTCCATGACTCACCGGGATTCAAACCAGGATCCTTCTCGACGAGTGGTCAGAAGCCAGCGCCTAGATCACTCCGCCGCCGCAGCGGCACACGTTGAAATGTATTTTTCATACGGCCCCAAACGCTCTTATGGACATACTAGATTGAACTGGACGCAAATAAATCATTAATATAATTTGTACTAGCAGGGATACCAGTTATTTGCCAGGTACATATTACTATTTGTGGAATCACCAAGTTCAGCGGGTGAAAGTTAATGAATGAAAAAGATATTCCTGCAATTTTCCAGTAAATTTATTTTAAATTTTTTGATTTAGTTAATTTAATTTTGCGAAACAAAAAAGAAAGAAAAAGGAATGGGAATACTTACCTTCTAGGTGACATCTATAGAACTGCCGTACATCTGGCGTGTGCTTATGTGAATCCCGCGACACAGAAATGCAATGTACCTATGTGATGTCGCATGCATACGACTTTACATTGGCATTGATCATCTTTTTCTTACCGTTATGAATTTTGAATATCTGGAACTCTCTGTTTACATTACATTATATTTCTTTCTGATAAGCCGCTCGTTGGTAGTGAAAGCTAAACTATATTGATTTGTGTTTTTAATACACCATTAAACGCATATTTTTGCACTTTATTGTTATCTACAGTCCCTAACTTAGACCGTAGTTTGGTTAGTAGGTTGGTTGATGGTTTATCGTGCAAGGCCCTTAAAGGGCCAAAGAGCGCCTTAGAACGTAGATAGGGTATTCTTAAGAGTAAAAAACGGAACTTTTTACGAAAATTTTGCATGGGGCTACCTTGACCCGGGCCCCGACCCCTTCCAAAAACCGTCTACCGTCTAAGTTAGATAACCATAAGTAGTATAACAAATCTGGTTGTCCTAAATTGAAAACTGTAGATTTTACGAAATTTTTATGAGGAGGGGGAGGGGCTCTCACCCCGGGGTTCCAACCCCTTCCAAAAACCCTCTAGCGTCTAAGTTAGAGTTTCATGATACCAAATTTGGTGGTTCTGAATTGAAAACTGTAGTTTTTTAAAAAAATGTTGTATGTCTGTGTGTGCGCGGGACGAGGGGGGGGGCTCTGACCCCCAGGGTCTTGACCCGTCCCAAAAACGGTCGACCGTCTAAGTTAAAGTACCATGAGATAGTATACCAAATTTGGTGGTTCTAAATTAAAAACTAGATTTTGCGATTATTTTATGAAAGGGGTCCTTACCCTCTTCACACAAAAATCTGCAACCCCTTCCAAAACTGTCTAGCGTCTAAGTTAGAGTACCATGAGATAGTATACCAGATCTGGTGGTTCTGAAGTGAAAACTGTAGTTTTTGAGAAAATTTTGTATGTGGATGGCTCTGACCCCCCGGGCCTTGACCCGTTCCAAAAACGGTCTGCCGTCTAAGTTAGAGTACCATAAGATAATAAACCAAATTTGGTGGTTCTAAGATGAAAACTGTAGATTTTACGAAATGTTTTATGAAGGGGGGGGGGCTCCGACCCAGCGAGCTCCAACCCCTTCCAAAAACCGTCTAGCGTCTAAGTTAAAGTACCATGAGATAGTATACCAAATTTGGTGGTTCTAAATTGAAAACTGTAGATTTTACGAAAAAGTGTTTATTCGGGGGGGGGGGGGGTCTGACCCCCGGGCTCCAACCCCTTCTAAAAACCGTCTAGCGTCTAAGTTAGAGTACCGTGAGATAGTATACCAGATTAGGTGGTTCTGAAATGAAAACTGTAGTTTTTAAGAAAATTTTGTATGTGGGGGCTCTGACCCCGGACCTTGACCCGTTCCAAAAACGGTCTGCCGTCTAAGTTAGAGTACCATAAGATAGTATACCAAATTTGGTGGTTCTAAGATGAAAACTGTAGATTTTACGAAATGTTTTATGAGGGGGGGCTTTGACCCTGCGGGCTCCAACCCCTTCCAAAAACCATCTAGCGTCTAAGTTAGAGTACCATGAGATAGTATACCAAATTTGGTGGTTCTAAATTGAAAACTGTAGATTTTACGAAAAAGTGTTTATTCGGGGGTTCTGACCAACCGGGCTCCAACCCCTTCCAAAAACCGTCTAGCGTATAAGTTAGAGTACCATGAGATAGTAATCAAGATTAGGTGGTTCTGAATTGAAAACTGTAGTTTTTTAGAAAATTTTGTATGTGGGTGGCTCTGATCCCCCGGGACTTGACCCGTTCCAAAAACGGTCTGCCGCCTAAGTTAGAGTACCATAAGATAGTATACCAAATTTGGTGGTTTTAAGATGAAAACTGTAGATTTTACGAAATTTTTATTGGGGGGGGGGGCTACGACCCCGCGGGCTCCAACCCTTCCAAAAACCGTCTAGCGTCTAAGTTAGAGTACCATAAGATAGTATACCAAATTTGGTGGTTCTAAATTAAAAACTAGATTTTGCGATTATTTTATGAAAGGGGTCCTTACCCTCTTCACAAAAAAATCTGCAACCCCTTCCAAAACTGTCTAGCGTCTAAGTTAGAGTACCATAAGATAGTATACCAAATTTGGTGGTTCTAAGATGAAAACTGTAGATTTTACGAAATTTTTTATGAGGGGGGGGGCTTCGACCCTGCGGGCTCCAACCCCTTCCAAAAACCATCTAGCGTCTAAGTTAGAGTACCATGAGATAGTATACCAAATTTGGTGGTTCTAAATTGAAAACTGTAGATTTTACGAAAAAGTGTTTATTCGGGGGTTCTGACCCCCGGGCTCCAACCCCTTCCAAAAACCGTCTAGCGTATAAGTTAGAGTACCATGAGATAGTAATCAAGATTAGGTGGTTCTGAATTGAAAACTGTAGTTTTTTAGAAAATTTTGTATGTGGGTGGCTCTGATCCCCCGGGACTTGACCCGTTCCAAAAACGGTCTGCCGCCTAAGTTAGAGTACCATAAGATAGTATACCAAATTTGGTGGTTTTAAGATGAAAACTGTAGATTTTACGAAATTTTTATTGGGGGGGGGGCTCCGACCCCGCGGGCTCCAACCCCTTCCAAAAACCGTCTAGCGTCTAAGTTAGAGTACCATAAGATAGTATACCAAATTTGGTGGTTCTAAATTAAAAACTAGATTTTGCGATTATTTTATGAAAGGGGTCCTTACCCTCTTCACAAAAAAATCTTCAACCCCTTCCAAAACTGTCTAGCGTCTAAGTTAGAGTACCATGAGATAGTATGCCAGATCTGGTGGTTCTGAAGTGAAAACTGTAGTTTCTGAGAAAATTTTGTATGTGGGGGGCTCTGACCCCCGGGCCTTGACCCGTTTCAAAAACGGTCTGCCGTCTAAGTTAGAGTACCATAAGATAGTATACCAAATTTGGTGGTTCTAAGATGAAAACTGTAGATTTTACGAAATTTTTTATGAGGGGGGGGGGGGCTCCGACCCTGCGGGCTCCAACCCCTTCCAAAAACCATCTAGCGTCTAAGTTAGAGTACCATGAGATAGTATACCAAATTTGGTGGTTCTAAATTGAAAACTGTAGATTTTACGAAATTTTTTATGAGGAGGGGGGGGGGGCTCCGACCCTGCGGGCTCCAACCCCTTCCAAAAACCATCTAGCATCTAAGTTAGAGTACCATGAGATAGTATACCAAATTTGGTGGTTCTAAATTGAAAACTGTAGATTTTACGAAATTTTTTATGAGGGGGGGGCTCCGACCCTGCGGGCTCCAACCCCTTCCAAAAACCATCTAGCGTCTAAGTTAGAGTACCATGAGATAGTATACCAAATTTGGTGGTTCTAAATTGAAAACTGTAGATTTTACGAAAAAGTGTTTATTCGGGGGTTCTGACCCCTCGGGCTCCAACCCCTTCCAAAAACCGTCTAGCGTATAAGTTAGAGTACCATGAGATAGTAATCAAGATTAGGTGGTTCTGAATTGAAAACTGTAGTTTTTTAGAAAATTTTGTATGTGGGTGGCTCTGATCCCCCGGGACTTGACCCGTTCCAAAAACGGTCTGCCGCCTAAGTTAGAGTACCATAAGATAGTATACCAAATTTGGTGGTTCTAAGATGAAAACTGTAGATTTTACGAAATTTTTTATGAGGGGGGGGGCTCCGACCCTGCGGGCTCCAACCCTTCCAAAAACCATCTAGCGTCTAAGTTAGAGTACCATGAGATAGTATACCAAATTTGGTGGTTCTAAGATGAAAACTGTAGATTTTACGAAATTTTTTATGAGGGGGGGGGGCTCCGACCCTGCGGGCTCCAACCCCTTCCAAAAACCATCTAGCGTCTAAGTTAGAGTACCATGAGATAGTATACCAAATTTGGTGGTTCTAAGATGAAAACTGTAGATTTTACGAAATTTTTTATGAGGGGGGGGGGCTCCGACCCCGCGGGCTCCAACCCCTTCCAAAAACCATCTAGCGTCTAAGTTAGAGTACCATGAGATAGTATACCAAATTTGGTGGTTCTAAATTGAAAACTGTAGATTTTACGAAATTTTTTATGAGAGGGGGGGGCTCCGACCCTGCGGGCTCCAACCCCTTCCAAAAACCATCTAGCGTCTAAGTTAGAGTACCATGAGATAGTATACCAAATTTGGTGGTTCTAAATTGAAAACTGTAGATTTTACGAAATTTTTTATGAGGGGGGGGCTCCGACCCTGCGGGCTCCAACCCCTTCCAAAAACCATCTAGCGTCTAAGTTAGAGTACCATGAGATAGTATACCAAATTTGGTGGTTCTAAATTGAAAACTGTAGATTTTACGAAATTTTTTATGAGGGGGGGGCTCCGACCCTGCGGGCTCCAACCCCTTCCAAAAACCATCTAGCGTCTAAGTTAGAGTACCATGAGATAGTATACCAAATTTGGTGGTTCTAAATTGAAAACTGTAGATTTTACGAAAAAGTGTTTATTCGGGGGTTCTGACCCCTCGGGCTCCAACCCCTTCCAAAAACCGTCTAGCGTATAAGTTAGAGTACCATGAGATAGTAATCAAGATTAGGTGGTTCTGAATTGAAAACTGTAGTTTTTTAGAAAATTTTGTATGTGGGTGGCTCTGACTCCCCGGGACTTGACCCGTTCCAAAAACGGTCTGTCGTCTAAGTTAGAGTACCATAAGATAGTATACCAAATTTGGTGGTTCTAAATTGAAAACTGTAGATTTTACGAAAAAGTGTTTATTCGGGGGTTCTGACCCCTCGGGCTCCAACCCCTTCCAAAAACCGTCTAGCGTATAAGTTAGAGTACCATGAGATAGTAATCAAGATTAGGTGGTTCTGAATTGAAAACTGTAGTTTTTTAGAAAATTTTGTATGTGGGTGGCTCTGACTCCCCGGGACTTGACCCGTTCCAAAAACGGTCTGTCGTCTAAGTTAGAGTACCATAAGATAGTATACCAAATTTGGTGGTTCTAAATTGAAAACTGTAGATTTTACGAAAAAGTGTTTATTCGGGGGTTCTGACCCCTCGGGCTCCAACCCCTTCCAAAAACCGTCTAGCGTATAAGTTAGAGTACCATGAGATAGTAATCAAGATTAGGTGGTTCTGAATTGAAAACTGTAGTTTTTTAGAAAATTTTGTATGTTAGTGGCTCTGACTCCCCGGGACTTGACCCGTTCCAAAAACGGTCTGCCGCCTAAGTTAGAGTACCATAAGATAGTATACCAAATTTGGTGGTTTTAAGATGAAAACTGTAGATTTTACGAAATTTTTAATGAGGGGGGGGCTCCAACCCCTTCCAAAAACTGTCTTGCGTCTAAGTTAGAGTTTCATGATACCAAATTTGATGTTTCTGAAATGAAAAGTAGATTTTGCGAAAATTTTGTATGTAGGGGGGGGGGCTCTGACTCCCGGGCCTCGACCCGTTTCAAAAACCGACAACCGTCTAAGTTAGAGTACTATGAGATAGGATACCTGATTTGGTGGTTCTGGATTGAAAACTGTAGATTTTACGAAAATTTTGTATGTATGGGGCCCTGACCAACCGGGCCCTGCCCCGTTCCAAAAACCGTTTACCGTCTAATATTTTTAGTGCCAAAGAAAAACGTAATATTCCTATCCTGTCTGCGTGGCCAAACTTTATAAATTTGATCAGGGAGGAAGACGTTCGAAATCGTACGTTTTCCTGCATTCGTTTTGTATGTAACCAAAATCTGTAAACGCGACGAATTGACGTAGTCGACGAATTTGTCCGCGACGAATTGACGCGTGACGAATTGACGCAGTCGACGAATTGAAGCAGTCGACGAATTGAAGCGCGACGAATTGACGCGCGACGAATTGACGCAGGCGACGAATTGACGCAGGCGACGAATTGACGTAGTCGACGAATTGACGCACGCGACGAATTGACGTGACACCTCTGAGGACGGGAGCATAAATCTTTGTTAATTTGGCGTTCCATCAGTAACAACAACGAACATCTGGTCAACAGATCACAACGGCAAGTAGCCACACAAACTTCAGGGGCCGTAAAATGTACTTTTTTTTTCTTTTTTTTGGCCACATCACCTCTTTAACTTAAATATTGTGAAAATCTGACATGCGCAACAAAATACTATTGTCACTTGAAAATGAAAATTGAATTGGAAACTCCATCGACGTAAGTATTAATTGAATGCAGGTAAAAAAAGTCCGAGATGGGCGTTTTGATTGTCATCATGGGCATACTACTAATAAGTAGATTTGACATACTGTTTCAATGTTGGGGGTGGAAGTCGGGGGGACATACTTTCATTATTTACCTAGTGTGGTGGGTGTGCAGGAAAACAGCCACACAGGAAGACTGCCACACGTTTTTCATTAAGGGGCTGGGCATAAATTGCTGTTCTTCCTAGGAACACTTTGAATGTGTGGCAGTTTTCGAAATTTCCAAATTATGTGTGGCTCTTTTGTTTGTCTCAATTTTCATGCAGGTTCATACTTCGGGCAACAAGCCACAGAAGTTCAAGGGGCGGGGGGGTCAAAAGGATTGCTGTTTCATGGCCTATACTGAGAATTGAATTGAATTGGGGGAACTCCAAACAAATTTTGGGAAAACGTTCTATGTAAGCCAAGCGAGAATTGTTGTGTTCAGAAAGGACCTTAAGGTGGGATTTTTTAATAACGCTGCACTTTTACTTATAGGACCTAAATATTTACATAACATATGTCAAGTTTGTAATATTTTTCTTTTACTTAATGAATTCACAGACCCCCACACCTTTACCTTTTGAACAGCTTTTAATCCGCCGACTTCATATTCATCACCTTTGCGTATCAAATCAAGTCAATAGCATTGCGGTTTTACTTAGGCTCTAAATATTAAAGCCACAGGCTCTAGGCATAGGCCTTTTAAACAGTTTTTATTCTGCCAATTTTATATTCACAACGTTTATACATCAAGTCAAGTTAATAATATTGGGCGTTTACTTAGGCCGAAATTTATAGCCCCCTTCCCTCCCCTTGAACTTTTGTGGCCAGTTGACGGAAACTCGTATGAACCGGCATGAAAATTCAGACAAACAAAAGAGTTCAGAACCTCGTTAGGCACCTTGGAAAACTGCCACACATAATTCGGGAATTTGGACCAGCACATAGTAATCACAAGAAATACATAGTTTATTCTCACTTTCCCTATTTTTCTTGCCTTCAACATTTTTTTGCTTGATAATATACTTACCTATATCACTGCCTAACATATTATTTTTTAAGAAAGACAGCAGCATTTTTTTTTATTTTTACGGAACATCAAAACATAAACAAAATAAAAAGTAATTCTTAAAATGCAGTGACATCTTTTCTCTCTATTCCTTAGTATCTTTCATTGGCAAATGTTGCATCAAAGCAAAGATAATCTGGCCCCTCATTGTTGTGGGGTATGAAAGGCACTGCTAAGAGCAAGTGGAAAAGGGAAAAACTGATGCTCATTTCTCTGTGTTCCCTATTGTGATGCATACCAAATTTTTCCTTTTCTGTTTAATATTATGATGAACCGGATCAGAGCGCAATGGTTCCTTTGGGGCTTTGCCCACCCCTTTAGAATCGCGTTTTGTGAAGCCACAGCAAGTTGCCATAGGGCCGTCTAATATAGTCGGGTTTCCTTTGTAATGCAGCTTGAAACAGAAGAAAAAGGGGGGCTATAAGCAGAGTGCTCTCCTCTGCACAGAAGCGCACACAATCAGAAGCTCGGGATAGTTGGTGGAAGCGTTGTTGCGCGGATCATAGTAGGTACGGTCTGTTCTCTGTTGTAACTCTAAGCACGAAATTCTGTTATGGACGAATTTTTCCACGTGAGATGGTGGGGGGGGGGGGAGCTGATATCCCCGTAACGGTAATCGGAAAAGTTATCCACGTTTTTCAGTCAGGGACCATGCACAAATTGCATTTGACACAAAATATGAAACGTGGGGGAGATTTCCGGGTCATGAATTCCATTTCCACGCCGTTTCAAGTTTTAAAGTAACCCTTTCGTACCATTTATTGGTTGAGTTTTTGATTGAATGGATTTGTGTTACGGGGTTTGGCTCTCTTTACTGATTTTTATTATTTTTGTTTTGAGGTCGGGCAAATGTGTTTTAGTTTGCTGGGTTCGGGTTTTTATTAGTAATCCCTTTTATTGACATTATTCCACTAAATTTAATTGGTCCTTTAATCAAACTAAAATAGCAGAAAGCCACAATTCTCTGGTTTCAGTAGATTAATGAGTGATTTTCTTGTTGCTTGCCCTTGACGAAGCCGACAAGGGGTCAGTCATTAATATGCTTCCCTGCATTCTTATATTTGGTATTTTTTATCGTTTGAAGCTTGCCTGGTTCGGATGATGTGTTTTGTGATTGCCGATCTTTTTAGGATCAAGTGGGACATCGTCGGGCTAAGCGAGGTAAGGAGAAAAGGAGAAGATCTCATTGAACTGAAAAGTGGACATCTCTTCTACTATCGTGGACAGATACTGGCAGAACTAGTGGTGTTGGATTTATAATAAACAAGAAACTGAAGGATAAAGATAAAGTTGTAGAAGTTGAAAGTTCCTCTCACAGAGCTGCACGACTCGTTATCCAACTCTCGAGAAGATACTCCTTTTTCAAGAAAAAAGCCACACAGGAAATGGACATGGAGACATCCAAATGGGACGACAAGTGAAATTTATTTTATTATGTGTAACAAAAAATTCGTCATAGAAGACTGCCGTGTGCTAAACAAATTCAACACAGGTAGTGACCCTAGATTGGTGAGATGTAAGATGCACCTCAACACTAAACTCGAACGCGGCAAGCTCATAAGACAAACAAAATGTATTGACATAACCATCCTTAAAAAACACCATAATACCTTCAAGTTGGAACTGAAGAACAGATTCTCTGCTTTAGAAAGCCTAACATCGGAAGAAATGGATATTTCTGAAGTTAACAGAAAAGTAACCAAAACTCTTATGGAAACAGCAACAAAATTAGCTGGGTCTAAAAACAAGTTGCATGTGTAGAAATTAACAGGAAAAACCAAAATGTTGATGCCAAAAAAAAAGAGATGAGGACAACTAAAGATGATGTGACTTCCAAAGTGGAATATGTAGAGCTATGCAAGACAGTACGAAAAAGTATCACTGAAGACGTAAGGAAATTCAACTGTGAACTAGTGAGGAAAGCAATTGAAAACAACCAAAGCGTAAAGATAGCAAAGGGACATCTCAGTAAGGGAAGAAAACTGATTATGGCACTGAGAAAAGCAGATGGTTCTGTAACAAGAAATAGAGGCGAAATTTTGACAAGAGTGAAAGATTTCTACTCCAAATTATATGAAAGGGATGATACATCTACTCCAGACATCATGAAAGGTACCAGTACCAGAGTTCTTCCAGTCCTCCCAGCAGAAGTCGCACATGCAATCAAGAACATGAAGGGGAGAAAAGCTCCAGGAGAAGATGGAATTACTGTAGACATCATACAAGAAGCAAGTGGAGAAATTGAAACAGTACTCGCCCAAATTTTCACTCGATGTCTTAATGAAGGGAAGATTCCTGAGGATTGGAACAACGCTACAATGATCATGCTACATAAAAAAGGTTACATTGAGGATCTCGGGAACTACAGATCTATCAGCCTCCTATCAGTGATTTATAAAATCTTCACTAAAGTTCTTTCACACCGCTTGAAGGTAACACTGGACATGGCTCAACCGAGAGAACAAGCTGGAATAAGGAGATGCTACAGCACAATAGATCATATCCACGTACTGAGAGAACTAATTGAAAGAGCGAGGGAATATGAATTTCTACTGTGCATGGCTTTTATTGATTATGAAAAAGCCTTTGATTCGGTGAAACCATTAGCAGTTCCAATGGCTCTGAAATCTGAAATCCTGCGGTATTGAAGATGCATACGTTAATATTATTAATAACATCTATGAAAATGCAAGTGCAAAGATTCGGCTGTTTGAAAATACAACACACATAAAAATTGGAATGGGAGTGAGACAAGGTGACACCTATATCTCCGAAGCTTTTTAATGCCACAATGGAAAATGTCTTTCAATCACTGAACTGGGAAAACAAAGGAATAAAGATTAATGGAGATTATCTGACCCACCTTCGTTTTGCTGATGACGTAGTCATTTTTGCAACTCCCCTATCAGAGCTGCAGAGTATGATCCAGGAACTTGCTGACAAGAGTAAAGAAGTGATTTTAAAAATGAACTTTCAGAAGACAAAAGTGACGTACAATGCTTTTGCAAAAAATGAAGATTTATCGATTGATGGAGAAAAGCTGGAGATAACAGACACGTACATTTACCTTGGACATCAGATATCAAGTGAAGGTCACATTGATGAAGAAATTAATCGGCGTACAAAACTTGCCTCTAGAGCTTTTGGAAGAAACAGCATAATTTTCAAGAGCAATATGACATTATGTCTTAAAAGAAAAGTGTTTGATCAATGCATCCTTCTAGTGCTTACGTATGGTGCAGAGACGTGGACCTTAACTAAAAGAGACATACAAAGGCTGCAGACAACTCAAAGCAGCATGGAGAGGTGCATGCTTGGTGTAACCAGGAGAGATAAGAAGAGGAACTCGTGGATCCGAAAAATGACAAGAGTGGAAGATATCATGATCAGAGTTAAATCCCTGAAATGGCAATGGGCTGGACATACTGCCAGAAGGACAGACCATCGATGTACAGCCAAATTTTTAGATTGGATTCCAAGGGACATGAAAAGACCCAGAAGAAGACCACATCGGAGATGGGTGGATGAAATTCGAAAGTATGCGGGAGTAACATGGAGGAGACTGGCACAAGACAGACCGTTGTGGAAGAAACTTGGGGAGACATTCGTCTAGCAATGGGTTGATAATGGTTGACAATGATGATGATGATGATGTACAAATATATAGAACATGTATTTCAATATTTGCCATAAGAAGTGTTACGGAAAAAGAATCGTACATACTGGACTGGGAAGTCCTTATCCTTGAGCAAGTCTCACCAACTCTAGACATAACATCCTTGTAAACAAACATAGTATATATTTTTCCCCACCTCCGGAAGTATCTATCCACGAGTATGTTTTTCCCCCTTCGGGATTACGTCATAATTTGACACAACGTACGGCGTTCGCTAAGTATTGCGTCATACGTTGCGAAAAGTTAAGTCCGCCGTCCTACTTAGCATATAATTTTCAGATTGGCGGAGTAGTAATGTTGATTTTGGGTGTTGCGCTAATTCTTATGTAAGGTCGTAAGCAAGTGTATTTAAGTGTTGTAGTTCCTTTGTACTTTGATCTTTTTCGCCGATAACTATCATGTAAGATTTTATAAAGGTATTCGTAATAGATTTATGTATTAAGAATGAAATTGTTTTTCGTTCGTTGTTAGTGATTACAGCGAATTTCTTATTGCTGTATTGTTTAATTGAATTGTAAATAATTAAATTCATATTAGTCTTCATAAATTTAATAGAATTTTAAAATATCAGTTTTTGTTTTCTGGAAGAAACACGCTCTGCTACCTAACAAGAAGCCCAAGGAATAGGTCGTAGAAAATAAAATAAAATGAACTCACCCACCAGAGGATTCAAAGGAGGAAACTAACACATATGCACATCTTTGTAACTGTTATTTTGTTTGGTTCCAATGCATCATTGAACAATTGAACAGATAATTCTCAATACTTATGAGTCAATGCACGCATTTGTCACTATACACGTCGCAGATCACAAGGCAATGACCAGTCGACGAGGATTCTTAGCAAGTTCGTTTAATACGTCTTCCACAGTAGGGGTATGATTCCTGTGAATGTTCAGAAGAGCTAGACCGTTCATTCTTGTACTGCCAGTGGAATTGCGTAGGTATGTCTTAAGACGGCGAAGGGTTGAGAACGATCTTTCGTTTGTGCGAGTAGAAACTCGAAGGACAGCTAATATATCCAGAAGTCTAAATATATTAGGCATAATATTTTGATTGCAAATAGCCAGAGCTTCTGTAGCAGTTTTCGGGGGCTAACTTTGTCGTGTCTCGCTCTCGTTATTCTTTTTATACCACAATATTAGCTCAGAATTTAAGTTTCATGGCAGCCGTTCAAGTCGTTAGCATAAAATTGAGTGAGCGCTGCGAATGCTTGAAGCTGCGAAGGTTGAAAAACTGTAGGATCGATGGGTAGAATGCACTGGAATCGTTTTTAAATTTCTCGGTGCGTTACATTCAACTGGGACAAAACAGAATCGATAAATGGAATGAAAATGCTCACGCTTCCAGCTCCCCGAGGGATTTTAATGGATGATCCTAATTTCTCTAAGTCGTCCGATGCAGGAATAAATATTTTAGAGACTTTGTCATTGGCATTTTCGCGCAAGGTTTTTATTTTACTACTAATGTCTTCCGCAAGGTTCACTGCTTTACATAAGTCAATCGTCGACTTCTGCAGAAACGTACACAAATGCACAGTCAAAGATAACGCTTTGTGAATCCAAAAGAGCGAAATCACAAATTGGCAATTTGTTACCGTGCACAGCAGAGAACTGGCTTGTGTTGATGAATCTTTATCTCTCCAGTCTGATATTTTTTGGAGCGTTTCAACAGCTGGATGGTGAAGCTCTAATACTGCTGTTACAGAGTCATACCTTTCCAACCATCGGGCTACACAGAGCTGTTTCAGTTTTTCTCGTCGCGAAGTAGGTGTATACATCTCATTTATTGCGGTAGTGAGTACATGCTGTCTTTTCGGAGTGTTCAGGAATTCATTCAAGGTTGCTACAGTTCCCATGCAACTTCTTATTGCTGTGACCTCACACGCAGTTGATACGGCCAAGTTGAGGCTGTGGGCGGAGCAGTGTACATACAAGGCTGATGGAATCATTTCCCTCACATCGGCTTGTACACCATTTATTTTCCCGCTGATTGATGCAGCTCCATCGTAGCAGCCCTGGCAACGCAACTTCTTGATCTTCACATTTAATGACTGCAACATGTCTACTATTGTCGTTGCAATTCCTTTGCCGGTTACATCATGGGCTGGAATAAAATGTAAAAAAACATCTTTCACGGCGAAATTTTCTCTGTCGATATAACGAACGCATAGCGATAATTGTTCTATACCTGCTATGTCAGTGGGCTCGTCGGTGAGGATGGCAAAGCAAGTTGTATCATTTATTTCGCTGACAAGCTTGCGAAGTATCAAATCACTGCAGGCTTCAATGACTTCATTCTGGATTCGGGGGCTGATGTACTGCGCATTTCCAACATGTGTTTCTGTACAGAGTCACACTTGCTTCGGAGACGAAGCAGTGCTCAAAAGTTTCGTCATTTTTGTCTGGTTTTTCGGTGTCGGTAATTGCAATTCTTCCCGAATCCTTCGTCTCCGAAGCAAGTGTGACTCTGTACAGAAACACATGTTGGAAATGCGCAAGGTCTCGCTTTGAGAGTCGGCACCCTTCTTTGAAAGAAGGGTGCCGACTCTCAAAGCGAGACCTTGTGAGAGCAAGGTCTCGCTTGTGGAGAGCAAGGTCTCGCTTGCCATCTCAAAGCGTTTGTGGAGAGCAAGGTCTCGCTTTGCCATCTCAAAGCGAGACCTTGCTCTCCACAAAACGGAACTGTTTCAATGATTGGTGTGATATTTTTTCTGTTTTCTAATTTTTTTTCTCACTGCCGCAGTGCCAAATGTTTAGTCATATGATATGGAAAAAGTGAGAACGAACTTTGATTTGATATAAGAAAGGAATCGCAGAAAGGTTTCTGAAAAATTCATAATTTTGCGTTAACACATCTTAGAGACGGTTATGGGGCGAAAAACAGGAATAAATAAATAAGAAGGGTGGTAATTCCCATTATTAGTTAGGTGATCATATAATTCTGATACGACTGTGTGGACCAACATAGCTATTCCTATTTTTGGGCATTCTCCCACCTGTTTTTGACATTACTAACGCTATTTTCAGTGCATATACATTCAGTAGACTGAACATTAGGGATAGGAGTGATGCATAGAAGTTGCCATGGGCATCCCCCGCGCAGAGTGGAACAGACCCACACCAAACGCAAGCGATAAATAGGCGGACAGCAGGGTTTTCCCAAGAGTGTATCGCAATAAACGAATATGGGTAAACGTAGTGATCTGAGCGACATTGAACGTGGATGTATTGTCCGCGCAAGACAGATGGGTCACTATATCGCCCAAGTGGTAAGAAACCTAGGGTTTCCAAGGGCAACCGTACCAAGAGTATACCACGAGTATACCATCAATGGACGTACCAGCTCCCAGAAAGCGTGCGGTGGCCAATCACACGCCACTGATGACCGGGGGTCGACGTAGGCAATCCAGACTTGTACAGACAGACTGCTTGGCAATGGCTTCACAAATCATTTCCAGGTTAAATGTCGATGCCCAAGCAGCGTCAACTAATGAACGCTACGGTACACGCTGCATACCTTGGGCTGCGGAAGCCGACGTCCTACTCGTGTGCCACTTTTCACCGCTCATCATCGAGAATTACGTCTTGCCTGGTGCTAGCAAAACTGGACCTTTGCAGCGTGCTGCCACGTCATGTGGTCAGATGAGTCCCGTTTTCATCTGTACCGAGCTGACGGGAGGTTGCGGGCGTGGCGTCGATAGCATGAGGCCACAACCCCGTCGTGTCAGGTCGGCTTTGTTCGAGGCGGTGGTGGCTCTGTAATAGTAAACATTTCAATAATACGAGGGCTCATGGAACACATTTAGTCCCTTAGTGTGTCTAGAGAATCCCTTGATCGCTGCGCACTATCAGCTTGCGCTGGCTGCTCACTGCACGCTTTCATTGCCTTCACAGATCCTGCGGTCGATGAGCTGTTTCAGAACAACAATGCGCTGTCCCACCGGGCCGCAACCACCCAGGTATGGCCGGCCGATCACTCAGGTGAGTTTGGGGCCATCCAGTGACCCCCAAGTTCCCCTGATTTAAACCCTGTGGAAATTATCTGGGATGCCACGGAGAGGAACATCAGATCCATTGATCCTGGAACGACGCGTCTCGTGCGGAGTTATGGACAATGCTGCAACAGGTATGGGTGA
Source organism: Macrothele yani (assembly GCA_039090855.1). NCBI lineage: Eukaryota > Metazoa > Arthropoda > Arachnida > Araneae > Macrothelidae > Macrothele > Macrothele yani. The sequence continues at coordinate 159,501,221 of CM077009.1, forward strand.
CATTACATCTGAAAACCCTCCGGCATCTGGTGGAGTCGATGCCTCGGCTTGTGCAGGGTGTTTTGGAGGACCAATATGTTGTTACGTAGGTACCGTCAACATGGGTTACTTGAATCCTGATTTATTACTTGAACTCAAAAGAAAAAATGTTTAAATCGATGTGAAATATGGTATACATTGCAATGCAGACTTAGTTAATAGTTTTTCCGTTAGATGTCATAACTGTGCAGTACTAGGGACATTCAAACTGATTCTGTGATGCTTTACTACGTAGCAGTGCAGTTCATACAGTTTGTTGACAAAAGTTGTGTGTTCGGTAGTCTGCAAACTTTCACATGTACACATATTATCGCTCACCTTACACCATTAGTACGTAAACATTTCAATAACGACAGTCTCTTGATAAAAATTCAGGAATAAACTTTCTGATACAAGTTGAGTTTGCTGTAAAATTTTGTATTTTGTAAAATGTGTACAGATAAACCTTAAAACAGGGGTTATTTTTTCCATCAGCGGAGTGGTTCCAAGGGACCCTTAAACACATGTTTTTTCATTTGGTTTTAGAAATAACATATAAAAGCTATAAATACGAGGGCTATACCGAAAGTAATGCAAAAGTGGGAAAAACGTTTTTATTAACTGACCGAGATCGTTTAAATTTCATATGTTGGTAGAGTAACTCTTCCTCTATAGTAACCCTTCTTCCACATTACTAGTAAATAATGAATTCCAAGCAGAAGCAACGTGCCGTCATTGAGTTCTTGATGAAAGAAGGGTGCCGACTGTCCGACATCCACAGAAAGCTACACAGTGTGTACGGAGACGACACCCTTGATAAGAGCAATGTGCACAGATGGACGAAGACGTTTAAAAAAGGGAAAACAAGCATTAAAGACTAACCACGCAGTGGAAGACCATCATCTTCGACTACTGACACGAGTCGTCAGCGAGTGGATGAACTGATTCGCGTGGAGAGACACGTCACAGTCCGTGAGCTTCTTGCACAACAGCACTGTGGTCATAATGCCATACAGAAGATGGTGAAAGACTCAGGAAATCAGAAAGTGTGGGCAACCTCGGCAGTTGACACCCGATTTGAAGGAGAGAAGGGTGGGTCTGCTCTGATCGGCTGGAAGTGTTTGAAACCAAAGAAGACACGTTTATTTCCGGTCTGGTGACGGGGGATGAAGCGTGGGCGTATCTTTACGATCCGGAAACGAAGAATCAATCCATGGAATGGCATCACACCTCTTCACAGAGGCCTAAAAAGTTCAACAGCCAGTGATCAGCAGAAAAAATCATGGTGATTGTTCCTTGGGATAACATGGGTGTCATTATCCTTGGCTTTCTGGAACGTGGCCGTACCACGACCAGCGAGCGGTGCATTGAGATAATCAAAAAGATTAGAAGCCATAAGGAGCAAGAGACCGAACAAGAATCTGAAAAGCATGCACATTCGCCATGACAATGCGAGACCACACACATCTTAGGCAACAAATCAGGCGATGAGCAAATTAGGCTGGTCGGTGATCCATCCACTGTACAGGCAAAATCTGGCACCCTCAGACTTCCACCTGTTCGGTCGAATGAAGGAGAGTCTCTGAGGACAACGATTCGATGACACAAACGAGGTGAAAGTGGCTGTGAAGCAGTGGGTACAACAGTCCACACCTGAAGTTTTTCAAAGAGGATTCGAGAGTTGGTTCAACGATGGGCAAATACATCGTTTGTGATGGAGACTACAGATTACCTTTGTATAGAGGAAGAGTTACTCTATCAATATGTTCAATTTGAACGCCCGCTGTCACTTGATAAAAAAATATGCCCACTTTTGCATTACTTTCGGTATAACCCCCCTATTTGCAAGAAAGCTGGAATTTTTCCTTTAAATAAAGAGGAAATTATAAGTCGATTACCAAGTCAGGATAGAGCTGTAAATTTGTACTTTGTTGGAGAAGCATTTCTAGCACAGCTTCAGAAGAACGAATGGAGTTTGTTACCTCTCGTGTCAACAGAAAGAAGAAACTTCGCGTCTCTGCTGGAAAAGTGTTTGTGAGAGCGACCTGCAGCTACGAGAAACTTCCAATCCTAAACAAGTGTGCCTACCTAAAAAAACAGAAACGCCTGAAGAATAAAAAGCAGGAAGATTCAATTTCTGAGGAAGACCATTTCATCATTCAGTCTTCGGGACAAAGTGATTAAATTTTTCTAGCAGTTACGATGACGTTATTGATCATTTTCCGAACTCAGGGTGCGAACAAAATCCTTTAGGCCTAGCTGTTATTTATTCCAGCAAAGGAAAAACAACAGATAAACTCCCCTTGAAAACTTTGGAAGAAAGGGATTTTGTTCTCGTTCTACGGAACGGGAGAAATTTTCTGGTAAGGTAATTAGTAATAGACCAGACAGTGTGTGAAAACACAAGTTTGCCCGTGTCCCCTCACTCCGGAGTAAGTTGCTCTCCCAACTGAGCTACGGAGACAGAATGGCGCGCAGCAGATTTGTCGTTTTGATACATGTTTTCACCTCTGTGGTACGTAACAACAACACATACTGTTAACGGTTATCTGTTGTATCGTAGATGCTTAGGAGTCACAGCTGAAGTACGAGAAACGACAATTTTTTTTTTGATTGGAGGTTTAACGACCACCGTGAGCAACTCAATTTGCTATAAGCAGTCGCCCGTCCCTAATTTAGGGTCACTGGTTCCAAGGAAGGGAGAGAGCCAGTACCGTAAGACAAACACAACATCCATGCCTGACCGGGATTCGAACCCGGACCCCTTTCGGACGAATGATCAGTAGCCATCGCTTAGACCACTGCGCCACCGGGGCGGCCATTGACCTCATGCATGCGATTTTTCAACTGAAGAACACGGAGTTGCTTTAAATGTTCCTCCCCAAATCTGAGTTCCAGGGCAGCGACGAGATAGGAATATTTTAAACGGCTCTCTTCCGACAAAGTTTGTAGGATATCAGCAGCTGCATCCCTCAATGATGCCGCAAGCGCGAATGCTTTCTCCCTTTCGCTCTAGCCGTTCACACTCGAAACCATTTCGAACCGGGTCATGTATACCCCCCAGCTAGTCTTTCCGTCAAACGCGCCTGGTTTTAATTCGGGTCGGCCTACTCAAAGCTTCGCTCATCACTACCGGTGACTTAAATTCTGACGAACTTATTTTTGCCTCACAATGTTGTACCCTTTTCTCAATATCCCTATAAAATTTAGTTTGTTCTAACTTAGTACCATTAAATTCCCCAGAAAGTTTTTCCTTTACATTTCTACATTAAGTCTCGCACAAGTTACGAACGGTCTCTAAATTTTGGGTACATTGTTCTATTTGGTCTACGCATTTTGCCTGCCCAATTGCCAACTGATCGATACGCAAGTTGGTATCTTCCATTCTTTTATCAAATTTTTCCTCATACCCCCCAATTCTAGCTATCAGCTGATTTATGCTGCCCGTCTGCTGCTCAAGACTTTCTTTCTGCTGTTGTAAGCTTTGCTCAAAACTTTCTTGTTGCTGTTTGAGCTGCTGCTCAAAACTTTCTTTGGAAGTTTTCAGTCCATTTCTGAGTTCATCTTTCAGTTCATCTAATATTTTTGTAATCCCTTCCATTTTTTGAAACTTTGAGCTCAACGTATTATGCAAGTTGCAAAAGTTGGCATAAATACTGTGCTCCAGTTGTACTGTGTTTCTGAGGTATACAATTCGGATCCCACTTCTGACACCACTTTTGTTGCGACCCTTTGGTCTTCAGATATCAGGATGCCAAATTAATTCCAGACTGCGATTCGAATCACTGGATCCGCCAATACCTCGTTAGCCAATTAGCCGACACAGTACACCAATAACCCAAAGGAGGCACAGTATAACAATTGAAACAGGGATTTAATAGATGTATGCATAAATTACACCGGATTCTTCATCAAATTATAAAGGCTATAATTTCCGGCCAGCTTTGGCCCTCTTCGGTGTTTCAGAAATATGTCCTAACGAAACGTCTGTTCGTTCACACTGGACCGCAAAGAAAATACTGATAAAAAGTACTTACATATGTCCTCGAGTAACCAAAGTATTGATGACACGAACAACACAAACACTCACTCACATTCACTAATATGTTGGAACTACGGGTACCTCTTTTTCCTCTTTGGATGAGGCCGCGTTGCGTACGATCTCTTGGTCAAAACGACGCCATCCCTAGTCACTGAACGCACGTAGTCAGACACACGCACAAACGTTTTCTCCCCGCTTTTTCACGAAGAGGCTAGCGGTTACTTCAGACGTTCTATCTGCAGGGTTGGTCCTCAGTGGTTCCTGGTGTCAGGCGTTTCTTTCTCTCTCTCTCTCTCTCTCTCTCTCTCTCTCTCTCTCTCTCTCTCTCTCTCTCTCTCTCTCTCTCTCTCTCTCTCTTTCCCTGAATGAGCGAGGAGCCCGTAATTATTATGTCTCTGTCGGGATTTCACCTAAAATGGCTCCTTACGATAGGTATCCGTGGTCCGGCGAGGTGAAGAAAGTTCGCAGGCAGATCTGGGGCTGGTTATTCCTCAGCTTATGTTTTCAGCTGGCTTCACTTCTGATGCTCAGAATTGCAAGAGCACAGCAGGCGGCAAGCAATTGTTCTAGCACGAGGAAAAATCCTTCCTTATTCTCTCGGCTCAAAACGGATTCTGTCATTCTCAACAACAATCTCCCGTCTCCAAGAAATTGGTAAGCGGTGAATTCTAACACTTGAAACCGCTACATATTTATATAAACCACTCTTCAAGTCCAAGAGCTTTCCCATTGTTTCGCGCGCGGCACATACAAAAGCTTCAAACGCTTTTGACGTCCAACATTTTTGAGTCATGGGAAATAGCTTTTAAACTCTGACCCGTCCAATTTCCGTTTGTGGGCTCTCTGTTCTCGTGGCAAACAACTGCAACTCGCCACTTGAATTCAAAGTACCAGCATATCTTTTCTTTCATATACCGCCCCTCGCAAGTATTTAAATTATAACTCTCTGTTAATTAAACCCCCAATCAATTTCAATTACCGTTAATTAGCCACGCCTCTTGCCAATTAATTATGCGAAGGGAAGGGGGGGGGTCACACAATATCAATATTTATTTAAAGCTTAAAAGTTGTCGTCCTAGGACGGGATGCAGGAAAGTTACTGAAGAAGCGGGTTTCAACAACGGGAGTTATGAAAGGCAAAGGAAGTGGGAAGGCTTTTTTTTTGGTTAATATTTGAGGTTAAGTTAGATCTATTTGAGAATGTCCCGATACATGAATAGGACTGCCCTGTATCAATGCATCTTTGGCAGTTGCTACACTCACCAAGTTTTGAAAAGTGGACCACTCTGCTGAGAGAAAACAGAATAGTCCAGCGTAGGCAGTATCTTCTTGGGTAGAAAGATGAGCAGGTTTGATGTGTTTGGTATGTGGATACTCAGATTTCTAGATCGTGTATCATCCGTGAGCCACACAATGCAAACGAGCAAAGTAATTTTGGAAACAAAATATTCAGTAGAATTCGAGAAAAATGTGCATGTATTTACAAAAGTCTTTATCGACATCATTGAAGTGTGGTTTCTAAGAAATGTGGATAGCAATCAATTATGGTTTCCAAGTAACGAGCACTTTCGGTACGTTTAAGAGGAAAACCCATTGTACTGAATAGCACGAACCTCCGTAAGTTTTACTTTTTTTTACGTTCTGAACCAAGAAGAAATATTATCTAAGTCCTCATTGATGTCATGGACCACATGAATGAGATTTGTTTCCTAGTCTTAGGGTTTGCGATGCAAGAAGCCGTTCCGGTGGCCGAGTGGTATGATGTACTGGCTGCAGATCATTTGTCCGAGATGGGCCAGGGTTCGATTCTTGGATGAGGCGTTGTTGGTTATCATGATGTCCAACATACTGACCTAGGACCGTTCGTCCAGAATGGGCCAGAATGAAGCGTCCGATGGCACTGGCTCTAATTTGGAAACAGCTGCTCTAAATTAAGACCGAAGATGGCTTGCAGCAGTCAGAACTGCTCATGTTAGTCACTAGATCCGAAACATATGCATATATTATTGTAAAAGCGTTGTGTATAAATTCTGTTTTCTGAAAATTCATTTTATTCTACTTCTTTACTCTTGTCAGCAAGTTCCTGGATCATACTCTGCAGTTCTGAACGGGTAGCTGTAGAAATAATCATGTCATCAGAAAAACGAAGGTGGGTTAAATAACCTCGATTAAACTTTATCCCCTTGTTTTCCAGTTCAGTGACTGAAAGACATTTTGCAATGTGGTATTGAAGAGTTTGGAAGACATGGTGTGATCTAGTCTCTTTTTTATTGGTGCTGTATCCTCAAATGTCTGAACCTGTGAACTAGCATTTTTATAGATGTTATTGATAATTCTAATACTTCGGCACCCCGGGATTTCAAACCCATTATAACTGCTGGTGGTTTCAGGGAATCAAATACTCTTTTATAATAAATAAAAGCCATACGTAATAGGAATTCATATTCCCTCGTTCTTTCAATTAGTTCTCGCAGTACATAGAAATGATCTATGGTACTGTAACAGCTCCTGAATCCAGCTTGCTCTCTCGTTCGAGCCATGAGCAATATAACCTTCAAGGGATGTGAAAGAACCTTCGTGCAGATTTTATTTCTTATCGATTAATTGGGAAAATCTCAAGTAACCGATGCCCACATTTACCTTGGCCAACAAATATCAAGCGAGGGTTGCCTTGATTAAGAAATTAATAGGCGTATGAAAATTAGGTGGAGAGTTTTCGGAAGAAACAGTACAATTTTCATGATTTAAAAAAAGTGTTTAATCAGTGCATCCTTCCAGTTCTTACGTACGGAGCATCGACTTAAGTAAGAAAGACATACAAAGGGTACAAACAACTGAAACAAACATGTACGTTTGGTATAACGAGGCAAGAAAAGAAGAGAAACACGTGGATCAAGAATATGTCAAGAGTGGAAGACATCATGAACAAAGGGAAATCGATGAAATGGCAATGGGCTGGACATATTGCCAGAAGAACGGACCACCAATGGACAACCGAAATTTTAGACTGTATACCATTGGACAGGAAAATACCCAGAAGGCCACGAGGGAAATGAATGGATTAAATTCGAAAGCATGTAGAAATGGCGTGGAGGAAACTGGATCAAGACAGACTGTTGTGGAAGAAACTTGGGGAGACCTTCGTCCAACAGTGGGTTGAGAACGGATGAAAACAACGATGATATAAATATGCAATAACGTATTATATATATATATATATTCTATAAAGAAGATACCTTCGTTTTAAATTCTAAAATTTTTTCCTTAGTCTTCAGTTTTGCTCTTTAGTATATATATATATATATATATTTATAGAGAGAGAGAGAGAGAGAGAGAGGGGGGGGGGGGGGCGCGGACCTAAACAAGACCTTTGAAGCACCACACATTTTATATTGATGCTTTCAGAAACTGCATCACCTAATTTAACGAACTGAGATAACTGGAAAAAGAAAAGCTGCAGAGAAGAGACTCACGTTGGATACCATAAGTGTAATGTATATCTTCCAGAATATAGTAATCAATATCATCAAACACTTTCCTAAGATCAAGAACACCTACCGGGAAATTAGCTTCGTCAATGGAACTTCAAAGCTATATCAGCTATCATGAAATCATCAGTACAAACAAAGGTTATCAACGGTTCAATCACTAAGCAGCAACATTTCTATATTAATTAAATTAATCCGAAGATAACCATTTTTGTCTAACCAGTCTGAACAATAACTTCTTGCCTTCATATCAATGGTTATATCAGACAGCGAGTCATAAAAAGAAACTTTGCATTGATAATTTTAGAAACTTTGCATTGATCATTTTAATACCCTAAAAAAATAACATTTGCATGATACATTCAACTTTGGCTTAACTATTTTGTAAGACTTTATGTTGATATAAAATTAGGACAACTGTTTGAATTACACTTGTGTTACACGCAGTAAAATGCAATAATTTTGTTTTGCAAAAAATACCTGTAAGTTCCAAAGAATTTTAATTATTAAAACGCCTCTAAAACCTAGTTAATAATATGAAATTAAAAATTTAAGAAATTGAGTGCTGACAGATTTTCGCAAAAGGGCCTCGAAGATATTTTTGCTGGTGAGGGGAGGGGGAAAATATTTTCTGGTACGTCACTGAAGGTACATCTTGCTAGTTTATGAAATATACCAAAGTTCCTGTTATTTTGAGTAAGTTTACTCAAGATATCAAACGTCTAGAATTGGCTCAACGGGGTAGATTTTTTCCAACATACGAGATTTGGCATCCGCACATTGGTCTACGGCAGTTTTAGCATTGGCGCAGGTCCCCGGAAGTCTCCTCGATTGCGGAACATTCCTATTAATGTATACAAGTATATACCTTTATTCATCCTGCACTGTTTTCTTCAAAACCTGAATTACTGAATAAGGGCAAAGGGCTGCACTTCCTGTCAATCTTGAGGAAATTTACTGGAAAAAGCAAGACATATTTGGCATATTGTATAGAACATCTCGTTTACATAGGGATTTTTCTTCAGATTGATATTTAACTTCCTAACCGATTTCGACTCTTTACTAATTAAACCGGTTCCGTTAAAAGGCCGTTCGTTCTCATTTCAGAGTTGGGCGTTTGCCTACGTATAAAATAAATAAGACTTTCTTTTTGCTATGTAGTCACGGCACAATATTTCTTTAGTTGCACAGTGCTTTTACATGCATATCTCAGAGGCTTGTTGAGTTTATTTCATTTATCTTGTTTATTATTGCAAACTTTGCTATTTCGACAGAAGCATCCAAGGGAAGAAAACACACATCCCTAATTTCGAACCACTGGTTCAAGGATCGAGGGAAGCAATTCCCAAAAGTATGTAAATAATTTAAACCGTTGTTCTTTTCAGTGGTTTTAGATTTTCAAATATCGTACTAAGACACACTATAATAAATTATGTTTCAGAAATTAAAATTCCTGATCTTTAGTTTGGAAAAGTTACTTTTAATCTTTGTGAGTTCTTTTAAATAATATTTGGAAAAGTTTCACTGCCAGGTTTGCTTTAAAAACACCCTTCCTTCTCAGATTCTGCGAGCGAACATTAAAAAAAAAATGTTGGCCATAATGTTTAGAAAATTACTAACAAGAGAAATGAACAAGAAACCGTTGAATTTCAAGGCAAAGTCTTGCACATTTGAAGCACTTGACAATATTCTAGGTAAATAGCTTCTGATCAATGGAATAACCCTGAAAACCCCCAGTGCATAAAAGGAAGTGTAAGAAACACTTGAAGAAGCTCAGAAATACCGAGTTCCCTGAAGTTATCTCAAAAATGTTTCCCTGCAATTGAATTTTCTTCTTTTATAGATTTCTCTCTGCATTGTTTACGTACGTTCTACTCCTATTGTTTACACTGTAATCACTCTACTTCCATTGTTTGCAAAGTAACATTGTATGACTTGAACAATGCTCTACAAAAGTACTGTTGCCTTAGATTGTTGCCCTAATATTTCATTATTGCCTTAAATATTTTATGGTGACAATACTTGTGAAGTTGAGAAAGATTAAATCAGCAACGCGTTTATTCACGATTCATATTATATTTTAAGATCTACTTTAGTTTGGCCAGGATTCATCAGGATAAATGGAGCGTAAACTTTTAAATCATTGGGACATCATGTGCGTTCTGATGTTCATTGATTTTGGCGAGTTGTTTCCACGCGCTTGAAAGAAATGGAGTCGATGCCATGTCGTTGACAGGCCGTGAAGAGTTGCAACATACGTATGTGGAAAGCTTCTAAAATATTAAGTTTGCCAGTCGAATCAGGTTTATCAATAAGTTTAGCGTTTTCAAACCAAAATTTATGTGGTATTTTGTGACAATGTTGGGCTATAAACGACTTCTTCAGCTCACAGTTCCGTACTTAAATCTTGTGCTTCTTCACACGGAAACTTAAGGCCCCGTAGGACAGTCCTATTTATGATAGTCCATTTTTACAAAAGTTCTGATAAATTCCCCAGGAATTCATGTCTTCGACACAGTCATTTGATCCGTACATATTGCATATGGTTTGAAAATAACGTTGAAATTGAAACTTTTGAGAAAATTCGAAGAAAATTTGAAGGAGAAAATGGGATGACTGCCCAGTTCTCTTGTACTTGGAGGTCTAATGGCGTGAGAGTTCACACAGGCTTCGGTTTCCTTAATTTTTTGCCCGCTTTGTCTACAACGGAATAATTATACCTGTGTGTGCTGCAATTCGTTTAAGGCTGTCTTTGAAAGAATGTTAGGGTTCATCTTCTCCGATTAATGGCGCAAAAAATCACACTTTGTGTGTGGCTTCTACGTCTTGAGTGACTGTCCCAGAAGTTGGCATCAGCGAATCAGTGCAGACCTTACCATATTCAGAATGGAAGCGGCGCCTTGTTGGCTCCACAATGAAAAAGACAAAATACGAGCTGTTACATTTTAGTCAATTACGTCATTTGGGGGTAGAGCTCAGTAAGAAGGCGGAGTTTCTATACTTCAAATTCAGTTCTCTGCTAATGTTTACATTTTCTCTTCAAAAAGGAACGTGCAGTTGGACTTAAGATGATCTATAGAAGACAAGATTCCAATCTCACTTTTACCCATATTAACTGATTTCTACTTGGCTCAGTTAATTAGAAAAATCAGTCAGAAATAAGACATTTCGTTACTTCCTGGCAGAAACACTGCTATGCTAACTTATCGCGCCATCTAGCGTCAAATTGGAATACTTTCGAGTCAGATAAATTGAATTTAAAAAAAAAAATCTAACAATTTTTTCAGAATAATAACTGTGCCATATATTAGCTATGGGTCTTTATTTGTGCTCAAAATTTCAAATACTACAAAGTAATAGTCTTCGAGAAAATGTGTACAAAATAATTTACATTGCAAATATGGGGTAGAAGACGAACTCTAACACTCATACAAAGACAGCCTTAAGAAAATCAAGCTCTTTCTGCAAGGAGTCCTCAGTTTACAGATATGTATTGTATGATATGCGTTTGTATAGAAAGTACTAATTTTTTGTTTCCACGAGTGATTTGATTTTGCATGTGGGGTGTAAAGAGACAGAGAGCAAACGGTTTGCGATAAACTGTTGTATCACTCCCTTTGAGAGGGTGATTGAGTACGAATTTAAAGTAAAGCGATATATATGTGTGAGGCTTTTGCCAATGAACCACAACCATGGACTTCCTTTAAGAAATTTCTGTCTACCCCACTGATGACAGGAGGACAACAAGGAATGGTAAACAGACATTGTTTTGAGTCTCACAAGTGAGTGGTATATGAGGATCAACTGAACTGAGAAGCACAGCTAATGTAGTGTTTCCAAATTAATACCATTCCAGAGAGCAAGGGTGTCATCTACAGGAAACCACAGGTCTAATGTGACAAACTGAAAGAGTTTCTCGGCAAAGTGAACATTGCACACTCCACCTAACATGGGCGACATTGGGGGTTTCCCAATGCAGAGCCTTTCGTCTGGTGGTAAAACCTTCCATGAAATGTTTCAGTGACCACCTGGAAGCCCGGATTTAAACACCATCGAACATCTTTGGTATACCGTCGAACAGGCTATTTGGATAAGTTTCTCATCTGCTGCGACCCTGAGTTGATTATGGGCAGCATGGCTGGCGATACCTGCAAAACATTTCCGTAAGCTCGTGGAGTCTAATCCACGTCACTCGTCGTGTGGCCGTCGTCATTAGGACAAGAGGTGGCCCAACGCGTTACTAGGAAAATATGTCTAATTCAATGGCACTAGAGTAAATACCCTTTAACGTCAGTCAATAACTCAATTGGTATTATTCGATACAAAAAAGCAAATTTCCCGTTAAATTCCAGTAACGCGGAACCACAGAATAAAAATATCGTTCTTTATTAATCAAATTGAATTCTATCAGCTGACCTAAATTTGTATTTGCGAATTTATACTGGGAAGTACAGTGGTGTGCAAAGTATTGAATCACCGGCAAAAACCGTGAATTTTTATGTTTAAATTTTTTTAACTAACTAATTTTTCATAGTTATTTCATCGGTCATATGTCATTCAATGCGAATTTAATAGAGATTTCAAAAATGTCTTAGTTTTTTTCTGCAGCTACTTCTGTTCTTAAGATATGACATAAATACAGTCACATTACCCGAGTCTCACTTGTTACAGCCAACCACAGACATTCTTTTACCCGATTGACTGCTTCTTAATGCTATCCCAATCATACTCCAGCCTTTTTAAGGGTGGACGCAGGGCTAAAAGAGTATTGTAATGGTAATTTCTTGTTGTTATTTTGGTATCATTTGTGTACATTCTCAATAATAGTTAAAACTGCAGAATTCTCCACAGCGGACAGAGTAAAAATAGTTGTTCTGCATGAAGAGGGATATTCTTCGAGGCAAATCGCTGAAAGAATGGGCTGTAATCAATCTTCCGTAATTAGGTTACTGAAGAAAGTAAAAGGCACTGCTGATATTAAACATATGCGTCGCAGTGGAAGTCCCAGATCAACTACTACCAGGAAGGACAGAGTGCTCAGAAAGCTAAGCTTGGCAGACAGGAGGCTTAATTCACGTGAATTGCTTCAAAGATGGTCTGAAGTAACTGATGTTACTGTTAGTAGGAGGTTACTTCACTGTTACTTACGTGGCTGCAAAGTCAGGCATAAACCACTGTTCACTGCAAATCAAAGACAGCGTAGATTTCAGTGGGCAAAACAGCATGTCTCATTGACAACCAAGCAATGAGAAAATGTTCTTTGCAGTGATGAATCAGAATTTTGCCTAAATGGAAATCAGAATAGTGCCTATGTAAAGAGATTCAAGCATAAAAATTCCATTCAAGTTGCTTAGTGTCTACTGTTAAGCATCTGGTGAAGGTCGTGGTTTGGAGCTGCATGTGTGCACATGGCGTTGGGAACCTCCATATTGTCGATGCTATTTTAAATGCCTAGAAATATATCTGAATATTAAAACAAGATGCTACAATCATTTAGAAGACTTCTTGATGGGAATCGTATTTTCCAAAATGGCAATGCTCTGTCATCGTGCTAAAGTAGTGAAAAAGTGGTTTCAGGAAAAACTTTTGCATTTTGATTGGCCACCACGCTCACCGGACTAAAACCCAATCGAAAATGTGCGGTTTGAAGTGTCGTATGAACTATCTAAAAAGAAGCCAACAACGAAAATTCAACTAATTGAAGATGTAATTCGTATTTTGAATCGTATTGTTCGACTCAATTTTAAAAAAATTCTCGTTCACAGTATACGATCAAGATGCAAAGCTGTAATTAATGCTAAAGGCTGGGCAACAAAATGTTAGGTACATTTTATAATTTTGCTTCCTTATATTTCTATATTTAAATGTTATTTCATTCCTTATGAATTACAAAAACGATTTATTGCGGTAAACCTAAGTATTGGATAAATGATCCTTTTCATAGTAATTTCGCCTTGGTCATGATTTTTGTAATGTATCTTAAGAACAGAAGAAACTCCGGGAAAATCTAAGACATTTCTGAAATTTCTATTAAATTTCGCATTTAATGACATATAAAGGATGAAATAACTATGAAAATTAGCTAGTTTAAAAAGGAGTTAAGCTTCAAAATTCGCGGTTTTTACAGATGATGCAATATATCGCACACTACTGTAGTTTCGGGTAGCGTCGAAATCCAACAAGGCACCAGCTGTGTGGCTTTGTTATCGTGTGACGTTTTTACTAATTTAACTTCCGTTTAAGCTCCTGTATTCTCATGTAAATTTGGTTTACTCTCGTTAAACGTTTTTCTATACTGAACGCCACGTTTTTTCTCTCGGCAAAGTTGAATTTGGCAACCCTGACAACTCAAGTTTGAGATAAGAACTGCTGTTTTGAATGTATCACTCTCTCTATGTTCTCTGATGGCACTTATTTTACACTGACGGTGTTTTGCAATTAATATGCTTTTTTGAGCAGTATGTCTTGCAAGTACTATGCTCTCGAGTACGCTATGTCTTTGAGTGCTGTTTAGAGCAAATTAATGCTGTATGTTTAAGCGAGAGTTATATGTTCAGGTTTGTAACGAGTTGAGAGGATATTTATATTCGGATCTTTGATTGACTACGTGCTGTGGAGTAAATAAGATTGAACTATAAGTGACCTTGACTCTTTTAAGAACTGGTACTGTTTATTAGGATGAGTTTCGATATGTGAGTGATGTGGAATCTCAGCTGCGCGAAGAATGAACCTATCCAGGTACAAAGAAAAAGAAATTCTGAGTCATAACAGTGAAGAGTATGTCAACAGTGTATAATATTGATGCGAAAATTGGGTCTCAATTAGTAACTATTAAAAAAGGGGGACGGTCTTAATAGGCGTCGCTAAATTATGTTGATAATTAAATTAAATATTTGGCCGATTGTAAATTAATTGTAAAACTAACTTATTTTAATTAGGGAAGTCTTGTAATTCTCTTTGTCTGAATGAGAACAAAGGAATTAGTGGATCATATCTGGGGGTCTGTGAGTAGCGAGGGACCGCACCAGACGGCAATTGAGAAGCACTCAGACTCTCATAAAGACGATTTCAAGTGTGCCATTAATGCCAAAAATCGCTAGGGAACGAGGAAAATTATGATTATGAGGGGCAAGAGGCAACGACGCTTCGTTTGAGAATCACGAGAGAAATCTCTATGTGTCGAGTGACAAGAAACATATGAGGCCCACGTGACAGGGAATGGCAAAAAGTAGAAAAAGAAAGACAGAGTGATTTCGGTACGCTGGCAGGAGGGCAGACGGAAAACCTCGCTAGGAATCATCTCGGAACGCAGTTGTAAGCGTGCCCGAGAGATTGCCATGAGAGAAAAATCTCACAAGTAAGGCCTACGCAGCGGTCAGCCGTAGTGAGCCCGCTAGGTACGAAACCTGAAGTCCGACTCACACCGATGATAGCACGGTACTTTTAAGCGCAGTGTAAGCCGCAAAAGTACGATGGAACAGAGAGGGCTTAGTTAATACTTGGCGCCCGCCAGGTATGGTAAAATTCGTGAACTTAAGAGAAAGGTTCAACTACCGCTGAAAAGAGCTGCGATGTTTGCGTATAAAGGGCCGTACTCTGATGACAGACCGACCAGGACGTCGCAAGAGTTTCTCTTGCTAGAGATACTATTCCAGCTGATCTTCACCCGACTGGGAAATAAGCATCGGTAAAGACACGAAGAGCGAACCCGCCGCCTGAGACGCCGTCTCTTTCCATAGAGGGGAGTCACCGACCTTTCCGGAGCATTGCTTAACGTTGTTTCTTTCCTGCAGAAGAACTTTCTTGACGGAATTCGAGGGAGAAATTCTCCTGCCGCTTTCGCCAGAGTCCCCTACGCCGAGTTCGGGGGGGGGGAGCGGAATCCGCATGGACTGAGCTCCGGTGACGAGGAGTCAATCAATCCTTGGTGTTTCTCTACGACGCGGAAAGAAAGAGCGGGAAAGCAACACATTACTGATGACACTCTGTTACTCACGTGTGAAAACACCACTGTTTCGGCAGTCAAGGAAGAAAGTAAAAAAAAGATCCTCCAACAAAAATAAAGTGTGTGAGTGAGAGTGCTACTAAAAAATAATGCTTCGAAAAACACCTGGATTATTATATCACAAGAGTCAACCATACGTGAGTACTTTTATTTGTCTGTGTTATCCTATCACTGAGCGGAGGAACTGTAATCTTTAATAGATACCGGACTCTAAATTTAGAACTGTTAAACGCCCCTTTTTGAGGCTAAAAATCTGATCTCGGGATCCCGAGTAGAAATTATTCTGGCTCATATTACCAGTATTTATACCTCCGTGGGCCAGTCCCCCGGATAGAGTCTCCTCCTAAAATAAAGAAATTCAATGGTTAATCTTGCTCTGTTCATTCTATAGGCTCTGGTGTATTATTTACCTGTATTTCAGCAAGCATAACGTTCTCGCCTATTTATGCCAGCTCCCGAATTAAAAATAACCTTCAAGTCTCATTTTTATTGATTGGTGACGAGTGTTACTAAATTATACTGCTCGGTACGTTTTTATATCAATATTATTTCTTCAAAACTGTACACACTAGGGACTTACACACCTGAGAATATCCAAGCCATTCTTGCAGATCTTCGAATGATGTTTAATAGAACCTTTTGTCGATTTAATGATACTTTTTTTCGTCAAACAGAGGGAGCACCAATGGGATCCCCATTGTCACCTATCCTTGCAAAAATATTATTACAATCTCTCGAGAGAGAAACTATCCACACATGCTCCGATTCAACCCTTACTATACTTGCGGTACGTACACGATGTTATAATCTTCTGGCTTTCAACTTTAGAAGACTTGCAGATTTTTGCTAAAAATATGTCATCGAAATTTCCTTCAACACTCGAACTGGAAGAAAAGTAATCCCTACTTTTCCTGGACTTTCAGTTACACCGAGATTCAACTTCCAACGCTATTTTCTACTCTGTCTACAGGAAACCTGGTTCAAACACCACTCTGATCACATTTCATTCATTTCAGCCCAGGTGTCAAAAATTATCATCTCCGCACTTTTTGATAACTCATTCGTTGAACATTACCTTCCGTAACATGGAGAATACTCATACACAATCCCCTGCCATGGAAACAAATAATGGATCGTGAGAAACACCCAGACAATCCACAGGACGAGTTCGCCCAATTGTTTCGGCGCATGCGTTAACCTCCGAACTACGTCCTAGTGAATGCTTTCATGGTATATAACCGACATCGAACCACTTGTGATTAGTGAATTGTCAAACATCTGAGGATGAGCTTAAAGTAAGCTCGAAAGATCTCACGTGTGTATTTTAACTTGTATATATGATTTTAATCTGTATATGATTTTTAACGTAAATTTTTATAAAAAATCGTGCGTAAGACGGCATTGCTTCTTCTAATTTTGGATTACCTCCACCACGAAAACCACCTATTTCACTTTCACATATTTCACGAGTCATAAAGCTAAGACTTTTAGCCGTACGAGTATTGCAGAGAAGCCTAATAGCTGAGTTTAACGTAAACGTAAAAAGCTCAGAGTTTAGTGTTTCACGCGAAAAGAAATTTAACGTTAGGATAATATTTACTGCTACAAACATTCATAATATCACAATTAAACTACTATTCTGCAATCTTTACACTAAATTTCTACTTCAGCACTCAAATTGTCATTAAAATATGATCACTTGAGTTCACTATCTTGCTCTGTCATGATATTTATGTCGCTGAATACGCGTTTTTATTACCCTAATGATAGCCCATTGCATATGAGGGTAATAGAAACGCTTATTATTACCCTCATATGCAATGGGCTATCACGCTTTCTCACTTAGTAAGCTTTATCACAAAGTAAAGATTTTTATTTTGATCTCACCTTGCAGTATTAGATTTCATTTAAATTGGACCCCATTGCATTTGCTAATTTGATAGTCACTTCCACTTATTTTAAGCTCATTAATTTTTGTGAATGATACCCAAGTGTTCAATATTTGTTTATATGGTTTTGTTGAATCTAACCTCCACCTTCTATGCAGACTCATGAAGAGACTACTTCTTGTTCTGGGTACTAATTGCTTTTGCTAGGCTATTAGCAGAGCCAATTTAAAGAGACAGGGGTCCCAGAGGCTGGGCAGTATTTTGGAGCTTCAGTATTAGTGGCACGTCTACGATTTCACTATGGGTGGCAGAGTAAAAATCCCTAGGAGAAAATATTCCAAACATATAAAGAGAGAGACACAGTTGCCGTTTGTCTTAAAATCCACTGATGTACACCTATAAGTCATTACGTTATGGCCACCTACCTAATAAGCTGTAGGACCCTTTCCAGCCCGCAAAACAGCGGCCACTAAGCGAGGCATCATGAGGTGGCTATAGGTATCCTGCGGTATATGGTACCATAATGTTAACAGCAGGTCCTCCAGTTCCCGTACATTTTGAGGTGATTGTGATTTGGAGCGAACCTGCTTTTCCAAGTGGAACCACAAATGTTCGATTGGGTTCGTATCAGGTAATTTGAAGACCTGGACAGCCGCCCCGGTGGCGCAGTGGTCTAAGCGATGGCTTCTGATCATTCGCACGTAAGGGGTCCGGGTTCGAATCCCAGTGAGACATGGATGTTGTGTTTGTCTTACGGCACTGGCTCTCTCCCTTCCCTGGAACCAGTGACCCTAAATTAGGGACGGGCGACTGCTTATAGCCCATTGAGTTGCTCACGGTGGTCATTAAAACTCCAATAAATAAAAAAAAAAAAGCTCTTCTTGTTGACGCTCAATCCCAAGATGTCCCTGAGCTCGACTGTGCATCTAATTTTTCTGACACCGCGACCCTAGACCAGGATGTTGTTATTGACCCTGATATCCCTGTGCCTTCATTTTCACCGCATGATCCTGTCTCTTCCTCTATCAGAGAACTTTTAGAGAATCCTCGTTTTGCGTCGGCTGCTGACTACGTTTTTCACGCACGTCCCACTCCCGAGGCTGTCGGGATTCTTCCTCTCGTTGGACTCGCTCCCGGAGTTTCTGGCTTGCCAGAAGCTCCGAATCCTCTTTCCTTACCACCACCTGCAGCGGAACTCCCCACAGCTGACTTTATATTGGCTGACTAGATTGCGCTTGTTGACTGCAGTTTGTGTGATTTTTCCTCCGCCTTGTTTCTTGTTGGCAGGTCAGGATACTAGACTGTTCTGTTAATGTCATTTAGCTCTGATTTAGACATTCTTGTGCATCTACACTTGTTTATTTCAACGTGTTGTACCTACAAATTTGTATTTTTAAGTTTTTCCCGCGTCGGGTACGGAGTACCCCTCCCGGATGTACATGTAAGTTTTTAGTGTCAAATAATGAAAAATAAAATCTCCAATTAAAAAAACAAAAACAAAAAAAACCGACTGGTATTTGTGTCTAACTGCTCGCCACCATGAGTAGTTGACAGCCAAGCAACTCTCACAGAAGTTCCACTCTGCTACGGGGACAGCAATATCGAGACAAACAGTTTACAGAAGGCTGTGGAGAGCGGTCTGCGTGCAAAAAGGCCAAATGGTCTCCGAATCCCACTTGCCATATCGCGCAGACGGGGTCGGTATGAACAATTCCCAACAGCATCACCCCCTGTATCTCTGATAAATGGGCCTGTGCTGTCTTCAGTGATGAGTCGAGTTCAGCCTAAACACGGATTCTCGACGTGTGTATATTTGGAAGAGAGAGCGGAAGCGGAAATCTTCCCTCCAACATTAGGGAAATTGACCACTACTGTGGAGGTTTGGCTGGCATCATGTTGAATAGAACACGAGTTTCCAAGAGGCCCCCTTATTGCTGCCCGGCATAGGGATCATTGGCTCCCAGTTCCTTTTTATGGACGATAACGCCCGAGCCCATAGTGCTCAGTTAGTCTGCGAATACTTCGAGAGTGATGATATTCACAGGATGGAATGGCCCGCAAGATCACAGAACCTAAACCTGATAGACCATACCTGTGATACTCTGGAAAAGTTCCCCACCTTTTTCAGTCAGCGACCGTGCACAAATTGAAGTTTACACAAAATATCGAGTGTGGGGGAGCTTTCCGGGGTTTCCATTTTCACGTTGTTGTTGTTTGTTTTTTTTTTGATTGGACGTTTTTTTTTTTTTTTTTTTTTTTTTTATTGGAATTTTAACGACCACCGTGAGCAACTCAGCAACTCAATGGGCTATAAGCAGTCGCCCGTCCCTAATTTAGGGTCACTGGTTCCAGGGAAGGGAGAGAGCCAGTGCCGTAAGACAAACACAACATCCATGCCTTACCGGGATTCGAACCCGGACCCCTTTCGGACGAATGATCAGAGGCCATCGCTTAGACCACTGCGCCACCGGGGCGGCTTTCACGCTGTTTAAAATAAGACGCAGCAGCACAAAGTGCACAAACATGTGGGGGAAATTTCCAGGGTTCGGCATTTCAAACTTTTACGGCAGTTTACAGTATAAGTCGGTTTACAATTAGTAGGACAGGGTGAGGGAAATTTCCGGTGTCACCATTTCTATTTTCACGCAGTTCAACAATTTTTTTTTGGGGGGGGGGGTGATTTCCGGAGTCGACATTTCTACTTTTACGGCAGTTTATATTAAAAAACTGTCTTGCAAGTAGCTAGATGAAGTGAGGGAAATTTCCGGATTAATATTCAACTGTTACCGCGCTTTTTAATTTAAAACGATCGTACAATTAGCCATTAGCAGGCTGACAGCTTGAGGGGAAATTCCGGTGTTGGCAATTCCGTATTCACTGCAGTCTACAGAGAGTTGTGAAAAATGTGTGTGTGGGGGGGGAGGGGGGATTTCGATTTCCACCGCAGTTTACAGTAAAAAATGGTCTTACACAAGATGAAGCCAAACAAGTAGCAGAAATATGCGGGGGAAATTTCCGGAATCGGCATTTTTTATTAGATCATGCTCATATTCATAACGTTTACGTAACATTTGAAATTATTAATATTGCCATATTTCTCAGACAGAAAATATTATTAGGTCTAACTCTAGATCCTTCAAGAAGTTTTCATTCCGTCATTCCCATATTCCTAAAATTTACATAAAAAGAAATGTCGATAATATTGCGCTTCCACTTATGTACCATACATTAATTAATAGGCCGTAGGCCTAGAACTTTTTAACACTTTTTTCTTTCCCGTAAAGCTTACAAAAAAAGTTAAATTTCATTTTTGTAGGTGGGGTGGTCTTCATAATGGATGGAAGAGTCCCCCACTTTTTTCAGCCAGGGCCCATGCACAAATTGCATTTAACACAAAATAACGAACGTGGGGGAGATTTCCGGGGTCATCATTTCCTTTCCACGCTGTTTAAAACAAGATGCAACTGTACTGCGTGAACAAATATGTGGGTGAAATTCCCGGGGTCGGCATTTCAAACATTTGTCGCTCTTTATAGTAAAAAAAATGTTTTGCAAGTAGCTGGATTAGGAGGAGAAATTTCCGGGTTAGTATTTCAACTGTTGCCGCTGTTTTAAATGGAAAACGGTCTTACAATCAGCAGGCTGACAGAGTAGGGGGAAATTCCGGGGTCGGCATTTTAAACTTTTATCGCAGCTTACAGTGCCGTAAGTAGCTGGATGAGGTGGAGGAAAGTTCTTGGTTGGTATCTTGACGGTTACCGCGCTTTTTAGTAAAAAACGATCTTACACTAATCAGGCTGACGGGGTGGGGGAAAATTCCGGGTTAGTATTTCCACGGTTAACGCGGTTTTTAATGGAAAACGGTTTTAGAGTCGGCAGGCTGACAGCGTGGGAGAAAATTTCGTGGTCACCATTTCAAATTTCTACGGCAATTTTTTTTTATTGGAGGCTAAACGACCACCGTGAGCAACTCAGTGGGCTATAAGCAGTCGCCCGTCCCTAATTTAGGGCCACTGGTTCCAGGGAAGGGAGAGAGCCAGTGCCGTAAGACAAACACAACATCTATGTCTCACGGGATTCGAACCCGGACCCTCCTCGGACGAATGATCACAAGCCAACGCTTAGACCACTGCCCCACCGGGGAGGCGAACGTTATTCAATTCATAAAGTTTACATGACACGTCAGGTTACTAATATTGTGCTTTTATCGTGGCATTAAACATAAAATTCATAACCCATAAATTAATATGTGCTTGAATAAAAGCGCAATATTATGAACTAGCCATTGCAATGCAAACATTATTAATATGAGTAACCTTTTAAAATTGGGGAAGTTCCACATTTTATTATTAATGTTTTGTTCCTGAGAAAAAGTGTGACATCATTATTAACTTATAAATCTTATTAACATGGGTCACACATTGCTGATATGGCCCAGGACTTCTTTCATGTAACTAATGCCTGAGTAAAAGTGAAACATTATTAAATTTACTAGTTAGGGCCTAATGGTACTTTTGCGGGGCCTGGGGCGAAGTTTCATTGCATTGTCTAGGGGAAAAAACAACTCCTATTTTAATAAAATCGTTACGTGACGAAAGTATTCCGTACAGCCAACGACACATATACACACGAAAACCATCTTAAAGAACATACAGGGCCCAATTCCTGAGCCCCCGTTTTCGGAGAAGTTAAAAATTACTTCTAAGTAAACGAACAAATATAAGTATAATTTAGGCTAATAGTGGATTGTCACATTCGACATTGTTGCTGTTCAGTGAAAGATTTGGAGTTACCAGGGCCTCGAGCACAGCATCAGTAATTTAGGGGACCCGTCACTTTGCCCGTCATCCTTGAGAAATGAAGCCTGTTTTTTTTTGTTTTTTTTTATGTTCAGTTGTAGCTTTAGGCAGGGCCTCATTTATGCACAGGCATACAGGGCCCAATAGTTAAACCCCTATTTTTAGAGAGATTAAAAATTACTTCTAAGTAGACGAATACAATAGAAATATAATTTACGCTAATAGTGCGCTGTCACATTTGGCATCGGTGCTGCTGAGACCCACTCGTCGTTATTTTAGTAATGTCATTCAATAAAAAAAAAAAAAGTACGCAACTTTAGGGTTTCGACGTGTGGTTTTTATTATTCTAACAATTAATTAAGGGGACACGTGGTGATAACTCAGAAATAAAATGAGTAAATGATTGCACCCCCGTACACACAAATGTGTTTATCGATAAAGTACAAATGTGTTTATTGCTGTTTAGTGCTTATCGTGAGGGAAAATGATAGTCTCGAAACAGACCCGAAGAGTATCATGAAAACTAACCGAACCGCCGCGATCAGACAAGGAAACACGTCACACGATGTTGCTTCCTTTCCGGAACAACATTTTCGTGAGAAAAACCTACTTACCTAACACGACCGAGCAGCCAGGGAGTTTCGATGTCACAGGAGGTTTCGTCATTAACTCCCCCTTCCGTGACACCGTTCTTCCTAGCAGACGCCACTAGACAGGTTGTGCGGTGAAAGCAACTTACGGACAGCGGGAACTTAACATGGCGGCTCGCGTTCGCTGCCGTTGAGAGTGAGTTTACTTTGGAGCGCTAAAAAGAGATAAAAAAGCTTTCTATTCCAATTTTTTGTGTGTGTGATGCTTCATTCCTCTGTTCTGAAATTTGTATCTATGTCACTTTTGGAAGATTCCGTCAAGAAATAAAGGAGCAAATTAAGGGAGAAATTGGTAAGTTAGAGACCACTGATACCAGAAAAACATATATTTTGTTGTACCTATATTACTTCATTTTGTGTGACTTCACTCTGTTTTTGCGGAACGGCCGTTGTATACGGCTCTGTGAACTTCATCTGCGCCACCGTTCGGTCTTCAGGCGCGCTCATATACTGTGTGGTCATGATGGGATGGCTCATCTGCTGTGTAATTTTCAGTAATGGCAAAAGAGCTATCATTTTGATGTACGAGTGTCACTATGAGTGTCTTACTCTATGTGCGAGTGTTTCATAGGGGTTTCCTGCCCTTCCCTGTTTCTCATCCCCTTTACGAGCTGTGTCACTCAAAGTTGGAACTTTTGTCTGACTTTATTAATACATAATAAAACTGACTTTATTAATACATTGGATTTTACAGTAGGTCCCTTCGATTTTACTCTTCGCTAAATTTTTGGCTTTTGTTGAAAACGAAATGTGCTCTCGATCAGCGGCGGCTCGTTACCAGAGAAACAGGTGAAGTGTTGTTACAAAATGTGAATCCATGAAAAAAATGTATCCATTTCTTATAAGGTCTATTCTTCTGTCTTTCAAGGAATCATAGCGGTCATCGTAAAATGCCTGTCATCAAATGCCATCGTAAAATGCCTGTTTAACTACAGGACCGGAGAGAAGCTCTTTTTGTATCGCGATATTAGATATCGACGATACCTTTTGCTGTGAAGCAGTGTTCATTAACTAATTTTGTATTCGTCTCAAAATAAAAAAAATTATTTCTGCTGGCACTGTGGTTGAGGGTAAAGTAAGAACTTGAGAAAAGCATTTATACTCATCTTGGAATACATACTTATGGGCATTATACGTATATTTATAACAACCTGTACACTGTATCACTTTTCGAATTCATTGTTTTAAATAAAAGCATGGACCCAGAACACACGGAGAATAACAAAGAAACAGCACTGAAACTTATGGTCACATTCGCAATCGTAGTGTATAAACACAGCTGGAGAGTCCAGGAGAAAATTCAAAACTCAAAATCACATTGCGGGAAAATGGTGGCTATTATCATTTCACACCGATCATTGACGTCATTAGTTGCCATAGCATCTAGCAACCCCCTTATTAAAGGAACTCCGGTTTTGTATGTCGGCGCTGTTCATGGTGTCGGAGTGAAGTGATTTGGAATTGAGGTAAGTATCTCTTCATATTTTCTACGCACAGTTACAAGATCGTCTGTTCATCAATTCGTAATACCGTTGGAAACGGCGTGCTCACCCTTCTAGCTTACTTTTAGAAACGAAAGAGCTTTGTTTGAAATCTACAGCATTTTCCAGAAATCATTCTTCTAAACGAAAACGTGACTAATTTTAAGAATCCGCTAAATCATTCCAAGATTTTTTTTTAATATAATTAAGGTGAAGTGGGACTTCACTCACTTCACACAACGTGTCGCCACCGCTCTTGATAATGGTCTGACTGTGTGATGATAAGAATTCCCTTTTCTTTCCTACCTCTCTGTTGATGAAGTAGCTAGAAATTTACTTCTAATTCTCATTCATCCTGCTATGTAACTGATAGAATAGACTCCCACTCATTCATTCATTTTCTGTATCGGTCATCTTTCAGTAGAGATTTCTCATTCTACGTTCTACTTTGGCCTTGCTCCGAAACTGGTACTCAAAAATCCATAAAACTTGAGGGGTGGGACGAAATTGGGAGTAACAGGTACTGCCTTTATGTGAAACATCCTGGATCTATCGCAAAAATCAAAACAACTAAACGTGTAAAATACTTTTATTTTTTACAAAACAAAGCAACTGTGCCCAGATTCAGTTTTCAAGATTTCTCGGTCAAATTCAAGATGGGCATTCGCAGAAAACATTTTACTTTCAGTACTTATAGGAGCTCCAGAAGGAAATTAGTGATTCAACTTGGAACTTTTCTTTTGATTGGAGGTTTAACGACCACCGTGAGCAACTCAATGGGCTATAAGCAGTCGCCCGTCCCTAATTTAGAGTCGCTGGTTCCAGGGAAGAGAAAGAGCCAGTGCCGTAAGCCAAACACAACATCCATGCCTCACCGGGATTCGAACCAGCGTCAGTGAAAATTTTATTATTTTTAAATTGTTTTTTATTTTGCAGAATAAGTTTTATTAAGCTTTAGCTGTTGGTATTGGGATTTTACTTTGCAACTATGTGACTTGCAACTTAGTTTGCTTGTTCACTCTTGGAGTTACAAATGTATTTTGCTCCTTGGGTTTTTTGTAACTCATTTTTCATAACATTGGCTGTTGCTTTCTTTTCAATTTGGTTGGATGTACTTCCTGGTTTTATTTTAATTTTTGTTTATGTGTATTTTTTTAAAACATTTTGGTTGTTACTGTTTATTTTTGGCTGGTTGTTTGTTTAATTTTTTTTTGTTTCAGGTTTTAAAGTAACCCTTTTGTACCATTTATTGGTTAAGTTTTCGATTGACTGGATTTGTGTTAGGGGGTTTGGCTCTCTTTACTGATTTTTATTATTTTTGTTTTGAGGTCGGGCAAATGTGTTTTAGTTTGCTGGGTTCGGGTTTTTATTAGTAATCCCTTTTATTGACATTATTCCACTAAATTTAATTGGTCCTTTAATCAAACTAAAATAGCAGAAAGCCACAATTCTCTGGTCTCAGTAGATTAATGAGTGATTTTCTTGTTGCTTGCCCTTGACGAAGCCGACAAGAGGTCAGTCATTAATATGCTTCCCTGCATTCTTATATTTGGTATTTTTCATCGTTTGAAGCTAGCCTGGTTCGGATGATGTATTTTGTGATTGCTGATCTTTTAGGATCAAGTGGGACATCGTCGTGCTAAGCGAGGTAAGGAGAAAAGGAGAAGATCTCATTGAACTGAAAAGTGGACATCTCTTCTACTATCGTGGACAGATACTGGCAGAACTAGTGGTGTTGGATTTATAATAAACAAGAAACTGAAGGATAAAGTTGTAGAAGTTGAAAGTTTTTCTGACAGAGCTGCACGACTCGTTATCCAACTCTCGAGAAGATACTCCTTTTTCAAGAAAAAGCCACACAGGAAATGGACATGGAGACATCCAAATGGGACGACAAGTGAAATTGATTTTATTATGTGTAACAAAAAATTAGTCATAGAAGACTGCCGTGTGCTAAACAAATTCAACACAGGTAGTGATCCTAGATTGGTGAGATGTAAGATGCACCTCAACACTAAACTCGAACGCGGCAAGCTCATAAGACAAACAAAATGTATTGACATAACCAACCTTTAAAAACACCATAATACCTTCAAGTTGGAACTGAAGAACAGATTCTCTGCTTTAAAAGGCTTAACATCGGAAGAAATGGATATTTCTGGTAATTTAACAGGAAAAACCAAAATGTTGATGCAAAAAAGAAGAGAGTTGAGGACAACTAAGGAATTATCTAACCCACCTTCGTTTTGCTGATGACGTAGTCATTTTTGCAGCTACCCTATCAGAGCTGCAGAGTATGATCCAGGAACTTGCTGACAAGAGTAAAGAAGTGATTTTAAAAATGAACTTTCAGAAGACAAAAGTGGTGTACAATGCTTTTGCAAGAAATGAAGATTTATCGATTGATGGAGAAAAGCTGGAGATAACAGTCACGTACATTTACCTTGGACAGCAGATATCAAGTGAGGGTCACATTGATGAAGAAATTATTCGGCGTACCAAACTTGCCTGGAGAGCTTTTGGAAGAAACAGCATAATTTTCAAGAGCAATATGACATTATGTCTTAAAAGAAAAGTGTTTGATCAATGCATCCTTCTAGTGCTTACGTATGGTGCAGAGACGTGGATCTTAACTAAAAGAGACATACAAAGGCTGCAGACATCTCAAAAACGCATGGAGAGGTGCATGCTTGGTGTAACCAGGAGAGATAAGAAGAGGAACTCGTGGATCCGAAAAATGACAAGAGTGGAAGATATCATGATCAGAGTTAAATCCCTGAAATGGCAATGGGCTGGACATACTGCCAGAAGGACAGACCATCGATGTACAGCCGAATTTTTAGATTGGATTCCAAAAGACAGGAAAAGACCCAGAAGAAGACCACATCGGAGATGGGTGGATGAAATTCGAAAGTACGCGGGAGTAACATGGAGGAGACTGGCACAAGACAGACCGTTGTGGAAGAAACTTGGGGAGACCTTCGTCCAGCAATGGATTGATAATGGTTGACAATGATGATGATGATGATATACAAATATATAGAACATGCATTTCAATATTTGCCATAAGAAGTGTTACGGAAAAAGAATCGTACATACTGGACTGGGAAGTCCTTATCCTTGAGCAAGTCTCACCAACTCTAGACATAACATCCTTGTAAACAAACATAGTATATATTTTTTCCCACCTCCGGAAGTATCTATCCACGAGTATGTTTTTCCCCCTTCGGGATTACGTCATAATTTGACACAACGTACAACGTTCGCTAAGTATTGCGTCATACGTTGCGAAAAGTTGAGTCCGCCGTCCTACTTAACATATAATTTTCAGATTGGCGGAGTAGTAATGTTGATTTTGGGTGTTGCGCTAATTCTTATACAAGGCCGTAAGCAAGTGTATTTAAGTGTTGTATTTCCTTTGTACTTTGATCTTTTTCGCCGATAACTATCATGTAAGATTTTATAAAGGTATTCGTAATAGATTTATGTATTGAGAATGAAATTGTTTTTCGTTCGTTGTTAGTTATTACAGCGAATTTCTTATTGCTGTATTGTTTAGTTGAATTAAAAATAATTAAATTCATATTAGTCTTCATAAATTTAATAGAATTTTAAAATATCAGTTTTTGTTTTCTGGAAGAAACACGCTCTGCTACCTAAAAAGAAGCCCAAGGAATAGGTCGTAGAAAATAAAATAAAATGAACTCACCCACCAGAGGATTCAAATTAGGAAACTAATACATATGCACATCTTTGTAACTGTTATTTTGTTTGGTTCCAATGCATCATTGAACAATTGAACAGATAATTCTCAATACTTATGAGTCAATGCACGCATTTGTCACTATACACGTCGCAGATCACAAGGCAATGTCCAGTCGACGAGGATTCTTAGCAAGTTCGTTTAATACGTCTTCCACAGTAGGGGTATGATTCCTGTGAATGTTCAGAAGAGCTAGACCGTTCATTCTTGTACTGCCAGTGGAATTGCGTAGGTATGTCTTAAGACGGCGAAGGGTTGAGAACGATCTTTCGTTTGTGCGAGTAGAAACTCGAAGGACAGCTAATATATCCAGAAGTCTAAATATATTAGGCATAATATTTTGATTGCAAATAGCCAGAGCTTCTGTAGCAGTTTTCGGGGGCTAACTTTGTCGTGTCTCGCTCTCGTTATTCTTTTTATACCACAATATTAGCTCAGAATTTAAGTTTTCTGGCAACCGTCCAAGTCGTTAGCATAAAATTGAGTGAGCGCTGCGAATGCTTGAAGCTGCGAAGGTTGAAAAACTGAAGTATCGATGGGTAGAATGCACTGGAATCGTTATTAAATTTCTCGGTGCGTTACATCCAACTGGAACAAAACAGAATCGATAAATGGAATGAAAATGCTCACGCTTCCAGCTCCCCAAGGGATTTTAATGGATGATCCTAATTTCTCTAAGTCGTCCGATGCAGGAATAAATATTTTAGAGACTTTGTCATTGGCATTTTCGCGCAAGGTTTTTATTTTACTACTAATGTCTTCCGCAAGGTTCACTGCTTCACATAAGTTGTAACGTACCAGGAGATGTGACGTACCTGCCAGAAGGACGCACACGACATAAAGGCATATAGGAATCAGAATAAAACGTCCGCGTAGCTTAATTGGTAGAGCAACTTATTCCGGAATGAGGGGACCCGGGTTCGAATCCTGGCGCAGATAAAAATGACGGAGAAATTCACTTCGTTATATTGGCGCCCGAACTATCCGGATGACCCGACCGTTCACAATCTCGCAATGGTGTGATGTTATTTCCACACCGCGAGATAGGAAAAATAAGAGCAGCACTTCGAAAAAAAAAAAAAAAAAAATAAGGGGGAGATGATGTAACGTACCAGGAGATCTGACGTACCTGCCAGAAGGACGCACACGACATAAAGGCAGATAGGAATCAGAATAAAACGTCCGCGCAGCTTAATTGGTAGAGCAACTTATTCCGGAATGAGGGGACCCGGGTTCGAATCCTGGCGCAGATAAAAATGACGGAGAAATTCACTTCGTTATAAAGTCAATCGTCGACTTCTGCAGAAACGTACACAAATGCACAGTCAAAGATAACACTTTGTGAATCCAAAAGAGCGAAATCAGAAATTGGCAATTTGTTACCGTGCACAGCAGAGAACTGGCTTGTGTTGATGAATCTTTCTCTCTCCAGTCTGATATTTTTTGGAGCGTTTCAACAACTGGATGGTGAAGCTCTAATACTGCTGTTACAGAGTCATACCTTTCCAACCATCGGGCTACACAGAGCTCTTTCAGTTTTTCTCGTCACGAAGTAGGTGTATACATCTCATTTATTGCGGTAGTGAGTACATGCTGTCTTTTCGGAGTGTTCAGGAATTCATTCAAGGTTGCTACAGTTCCCATGCAACTTCTTATTGCTGTGACCTCACACGCAGTTGATACGGCCAAGTTGAGGCTGTGGGCGGAGCAGTGTACATACAAGGCTGATGGAATCATTTCCCTCACATCGGCTTGTACACCATTTATTTTCCCGCTGATTGATGCAGCTCCATCGTAGCAGCTCCCCGCACGGGGATAACTGGTTTTCCAGTTATTTGGGGAGCTGCGCCCCCACGGCCCGAGCTGACCTTGTGACTGGTCAACATCTTATGTCATGCCACCGCTTGTTTTTTATTTTGGTGTTTGCAGGGACGGCTGTTCATCCAGCTGTTGGGGAGTCGCGGCCCCACGATCCCGAGCTGGTCTTGTGTCTCGCTTTTTCGTTTTTCATTATTTTCTCCACTGGCTAGTTGCCCGTGTTGTATTCTCTACCTAATCGCTACCACGTTATGTACTAACACCCCGGTCTTGTGGTTTTGTTACCCTCCACCACTAACTGATTTATATTAACCGCTCAGTTCGTAGGTTGCTGAGATTCCGATTAGGTTCCCTGCCAGGATTTGTCTTCTTTGGATTTCTTTTTTTCCTTTTCGCTGGTTTGGGTGCTAGACCTACCTGCATGTTTGCCGCGTGCGGAGACCCGTGAGGCGGAAATGGGATGTCTGGCGGCTGAGGTCGCAGGAGACCGGTTAAGTGCCTCCTGTGTACCAACACTCCTCTTCGACCCCGGCTTCGCTGTAAACGGGAGGCTAGAGACTAACCCACCTCTAGTCAGAAGTCTTGTACCAAGTTGTGTACTGGGCTTTAGCGGCTTTTTTGTCGTATGGCACGGCAGGGTGAGCCCGGGGGCTGTGGGATCATGCCAAAGGCGTTGGCATGACGGTACCAGGAGGCCGAAGTGTCCGCCGAGTGCGTGTGATCACAGCCAACGGACTATATCTGCAACGTATAAGCTCCAGGACTGTGTCTAGCGTCATTTTCTTGGCTTGCGGACCTCCAGTTCTCCCTTGTAGGGCTCGGTGGTGGGTGGAGTAGTCTGCAGACGAATCTTCCTTCTTTTTTTCCATGGGTAAACCCAAAAACAAACGCTCCAAATTTAAGTCACCTGAGAAAATGATAGTTGCAAACGACTCTCCTTCGTCTTCTCAACCTACCAAGTCTCAAAACCTTAAACGTTCTTTAGACCATGACCTGGACCAAGAATGTACTACCTCTTCTTCGGCAGCTGTACCAGTCGCTCCGAAGCGTCGTCTCCCCTCGATTGCTGTGACTACGCATGCTACACACTTACTTGTAGAATCCATCGATCCGGATGAGAGACTGTCCACCAGATCTCCATTTTTCATTTCTAAAGCTTTGAACGCTGCGGTTGGCCCCTTGAAGTCTGTGAGGAAGCTTCGCTCTGGGGACCTGCTTGTCCAAACTTGCAGTGTTTCTCAGAGTAACACTTTTCTGCGCCTTTCTAGTCTTCAGGGAATTCCTGTCAAAGTGACACCTCACCCGTTTCTTAACACCTCTCGGGGTGTTATTTCGGAGTTTGATCTCTTGCCATGCAGTGAGGATGAATTGGTGACTGAACTTGCGGATCAGGGTGTTCTTGCTGCACGTCGTATGATGTTCCGGCGTGATGGCTCTTTGCTTAAATCTAAAAATGTAATCTTGACTTTTGACTCCCCGAAAGTTCCGACAGAAATCAAAGCAGGCTACTTGGTCTGTGCAGTTCGCCCGTACATTCCCAGTCCTCTGCGCTGTTTCAGGTGCCAGAGGTACGGGCATTCACAACGATTCTGTAAGAGTTCCGCTCGTTGCGCTAATTGTGGCTCCGGTGAACATGACGGGGAAGGTTGCACTTCTGCGGCCTGCTGTGTTAACTGCGGTGAGGCCCATGCAGCTTACTCCCGCAACTGTATGAAATGGAAGGACGAGATGGCGATCCAGCGCCTCAAGACCCTGGAAGGCCTCTCGTACCCTGCTGCCAAAGCCAAGTTGGGTATTCCCAACACCCGACAGCGTAGTTTTGCCGCAGTTGTTCAGTCTCAGCCACCACCCATGCAGCCCTTTGTTCCGCGCCCTGTAGCTCTCGCCGCACTTGCCAAGCGATCTACAGTTGAACAAGCGACACAGGTGGATTTCACCGAGCTCCAGCTTATTCGACCAGCTGAGTCTGCGCCTTCTCTTTTGAAGACGACCGACTCTTCCAGTTCCCGCAGCGGACGGCCTGCACGTGCTGGAGAGCCGGCCCTCAATCCTCTAAGGTGTGCAGTGTCCATCCACATGTCGCGGCCTACCTGGCCGACTTTGCAACTGTCTCGGACTCAGCGCGGTCCCCACCCTCGACCAACATTATAGAGGAACATGGGGGGGAGGAGAGTGACAGTTCGTCCCCAACCTCACCCTCCATTGCAGAGGAACATGGGGGGAGGAGAGTGACATTTCGTCCCCGCCCTCGGCCAGCGTTGCAGAGGAGTGTGGGGGGGAGGAGAGTGACAGCTCAGCCCCTCCTTTTGACTCATCCTATGTGTAGTTGTGTTCGAATTCGTACTGTGTTTTATCATTCTCATTCCTCAGTTTTACTTAATCGGCTTGTTTCTCACCATTGTACCATGTTTTTCATACTGTTTGTTTCATTGTCTTTTTTGGCCCTTCTTTTGTACTCATGGTTCGGTTTTACTTGGTCGGCCAGATTTTGCGATTTTTGCCACGGTTTTTTTTTTGTCTTGTGTCTGGCGCTCTTTGGCCAACTATGGCCCTTGCGCCAATAAAATCTAACCAACCAACCAACCAACCATCGTAGCAGCCCTGGCAACGCAACTTCTTGATCTTCACATTTAATGACTGCAACATGTCTACTATTGTCGTTGCAATTCCTTTGCCGGTTACATCATGGACTGGAATAAAATGTAAAAAAACATCTTTCACGGCGAAATTTTCTCTGTCGATATAACGAACGCATAGCGATAATTGTTCTATACCTGCTATGTCAGTGGGCTCGTCGGTGAGGATGGCAAAGCAAGTTGTATCATTTATTTCGCTGACAAGCTTGCGAAGTATCAAATCATTGCAGGCTTCAATGACTTCATTCTGGATTCGGGGGCTGATGTACTGCGCATTTCCAACATGTGTTTCTGTACAGAGTCACACTTGCTTCGGAGACGAAGCAGTGCTCAAAGGTTTCGTCATTTTTGTCTGGTTTTTCGGTGTCGGTAATTGCAATTCTTCCCGAATCCTTATGCCATCTCAAAGCGAGACCTTGCTCTCCACAAAACGGAACTGTTTCAATGATTGGTGTGATATTTTTTCTGTTTTCTAATTTTTTTTTCTCACTGCCGCAGTGCCAAATGTTTAGTCATATGATATGGAAAAAGTGAGAACGAACTTTGATTTGATATAAGAAAGGAATCGCAGAAAGGTTTCTGAAAAATTCATAATTTTGCGTTAACACATCTTAGAGACGGTTGTGGGGCGAAAAACAGGAATAAATAAATAAGAAGGGTGGTAATTCCCATTATTAGGTAGGTGATCATATAATTCTGATACGACTGTGTGGACCAACATAGCTATTCCTCCTTTTGGGCATTCTCCCACCTGTTTTTGACATTACTAACGCTATTTTCAGTGCATATACATTCAGTAGACTGAACATTAGGGATAGGAGTGATGCACAGAAGTTGCCATAGGCATCCCCCGCGCAGAGTGGAACAGACCCATACCAAACGCAAGCGATAAATAGGCGGACAGCAGTGTTTTCCCAAGAGTGTATCGCAATAAACGAATATATGTAAACGTAGTGATCTGAGCGACATTGAACGTGGACGTATTGTCGGCGCAAGACAGATGGGTCACTGTATCGCCCAAGTGGTAAGAAACCTAGGGTTTCTAAGGGCAAACGTACCAAGAGTATAATACCACGAGTATACCATCAATGGACGTACCAGCTCCCAGAAAGCGTGCGGTGGCCAATCACTCGCCACTGATGACCGGGGGTCGACGTAGGCAATTCAGACTTGTACAGACAGATTGCTTGGCAATGGCTTCACAAATCATTTCCAGGTTAAATGTCGATTCCCAAGCAGCGTCAACGAATGAACGCTACGGTACACGCTGCATACCTTGGGCTGTGGAAGCCGACGTCCTACTCGTGTGCCACTTTTCACCGCTCATAATCGAGAATTACGTCTTGCCTGGTGCTGGGAACATCAAAACTGGACCTTTGCAGCGTGCTGCCACGTCGTGTGGTCACATGAGTCCCGTTTTCATCTGTACCGAGCTGACGGGAGGTTGCGGGCGTGGCGTCGATAGCATGAGGCCACAACCCCGTCGTGTCAGGTCGGCTTTGTTCGAGGCGGTGGTGGCTCTGTGATAGTAAACATTTCAATAATACGAGGGCTCATGGAACACATTTAATCCCTTAGTGTGTCTAGAGAATCCCTTGATCGCTGCGCAC
The DNA here is from genome assembly GCA_039090855.1 of Macrothele yani. NCBI lineage: Eukaryota > Metazoa > Arthropoda > Arachnida > Araneae > Macrothelidae > Macrothele > Macrothele yani. The sequence goes on from CM077009.1 coordinate 159,535,420, forward strand.
TATCAGCTTGCGCTGGCTGCTCACTGCACGCTTTCATTGCCTTCACAGATCCTGCGGTCGATGAGCTGTTTTAGAACAACAGTGCGCTGTTCCACCTGGCCGCAACCCCCCAGGTATGGCCGGCCGATCACTCAGGTGAGTTTGGGGCCATCCAGTGACCCCAAGTTCCACTGATTTAAACCCTGTGGAAATTATCTGGGATGGCACGGAGAGGAACATCAGATCCATTGATCCTGGAACGACGCGTCTCGTGCAGAGTTATTTACAATGCTCCAACAGGTATGGCTGACATTACATCTGAAAACCCTCCGGCATCTGGTTGAGTCGATGCCTCGGCTTGTGCAGGGTGTTTTGGAGGACCAATATGTTGTTAGGTAGGTACCGTCAACATGGGATACTTGAATCCTAATTTATTACTTGAACTCAAAAGAAAAAAATGTTTAAATCGATGTGAAATATGGTATACATTGCAATGCAGATTTAGTTAATAGTTTTTCCGTTAGATGTCATAACTGTGCAGTACTAGGGACATTCAAACTGATTCTGTGATGCTTTACTACGTAGCAGTGCAGTTCACACAGTTTGTTGACAAAAGTTGTGTGTTCGGTAGTCTGCAAACTTTCACATGTACACATATTATCGCTCACCTTACACCATTAGTAAGTAACCATTTCAATAACGACAGTCTCTTGATAAAAATTCAGGAATAAACTTTCTGATACAAGTTGAGTTTGCTGTAGAATTTTGTGTTTTGTAAAATGTGTACAGATAAACCTAAAAACAGGGGTTACTTGTTTCATCACAGGAGTGGTTCCAAGTGACCCTTAAACAATTGTTTTTTCATTTGTTTTTAGAAATAACGTATAAAAGCTACACTATCTACCAACAAGTAATCGGACACCCCTGCAATCGACGATATCTGCGGTCCTGATACACGTCCCGGTCGCCGCCGTTAAATATCGTGTGGGAAACAACAACGCAACCAGTCTCATGCAAGATGCCATGCAGTTCGGAGCTCTCTGATTTCGAGAAAGGTGTAGTCGCGGTGTATCACAGAAATGGCCGATCCATACGTGACATATCCAGCGAGTTGAAGTACCCAAAATCGACAGTGGCATACGTGATTGGCAAGTGATAGATGAGAGGTGACTGTCAGAATGTTCCCAGACCCGGCAGACCCACAGAAATGGGAGTTGGAGACCGACGGGGGCTGGCCAGAGACATTCGGAAGAACCGCACCAAATCGATGGGCCACATCCGCGAGGAGTTTTAACAGGCATCCGGGAGTGTCCTTTCCATGAATACCATCCGTAAGGAAGCCCATCTGCTCGGTTATCATGGACGTGCTGCCGCCCACAAGCCATTGATCACCAAGTCCAATAGCTCTGCTCGGCTAAAGTGGTGCAAAGAGCATCGACAGTGGACCGTTGAACAGTGGAAACAGGTTCTCTGGAGCGACGAATCAAGGTTCACCATCTATCGTTCGGATGGCAGGTCTGGGTTTGGCGTCTGCTTGGAGAACGCCTCCTGCCGGAATGTATTGTGCCAACTGTGAAGTTCAGCGGCGGTGGAATTATGCTATCGGGGTATTTCTCCTGGTATGGCACGGGACCCTTGGTCACAATTCCTGGTAGACTCAACGAGACCTACTGCACCATTTTGGATGACCATGCGATTCCAACGTTGTGGCAGGTTTACGGGGTGGACCCATGCTACTTTCAGGATAACAATGCCACCTGTCATGTTGCGAGGTCCACCATGGCTTGGTATGGTGACAATAGGGTTAATTGAATAGACTGGCCTGCGCAGAGCCCGAACCTTAACATTATCGAGCACGTCTGGGACGAGTTGGACCGTCGACTTAAGGGGTGCTCCCACCGTCCGAAATGGGTGAAGGAACTGACCTGTCTTCTCCAAGCCGAGTGGAAGAAAATACCGCTAGCCGTCGTACAACGCCTGGTTGAGAGTATGCCCCGCAGGGTCGTAGCTGTAATCGTCGCTCGTGGAGGCTCCACCAACTATTGAAGGTGAATAAACTTCGTTTTCCTTTGCTATCACAATTGTCCAATTGCTTGTTGGTAGATAGTATAAATACGAGGGTTATACCGAAAGTAATGCAAAAGTCGGAAAAACGTTTTCATTAACTGACCGAGATCGTTGAAATTTCATATGTTGGTAGAGTAACTCTTCGTTTATAGTAACCCTTCTTCCCCATTACTAGTAAATAATGAATTCAAAGCAGAAGCAACGTGTCGTCATTGAGTTCTTGATGAAAGAAGGGTGCCGACTGTCCGACATCCACAGAAAGCTACACAGTGTGTACGGAGACGACACCCTTGATAACAGCAATGTGCACAGATGGACGAAGACGTTTAAAGAAGGGAAAACAAGCATTAAAGACTAACCACGCAGTGGAAGACCATCATCTTCGACTACTGACACGAGTCGTCAGCGAGTGGATGAACTGATTCGCGTGGAGAGACGCGTCAGAGTCCGTGAGCTTCTTGCACAACAGCACTGTGGTCATAATGCCATACAGAAGATGGTGAAAGACTCAGGAAATCAGAAAGTGTAGGCAACCTCGGCAGTTGACACCCGATTTGAAGGAGATAAGGGTGGGTCTGCTCTGATCGGCTGGAAGTGTTTGAAACCAAAGAAGACACGTTTATTTCCGGTCTGGTGACGGGGGATGAAGCGTGGGCGTATCTTTACGATCCGGAAACGAAGAATCAATCCATGGAATGGCATCACACCTCTTCACAGAGGCCTAAAAAGTTCAACAGCCAGTGATCAGCAGAAAAGTCATGGTGATTGTTCCTTGGGATGACATGGGTGTCATTATCCTTGGCTTCCTGGAACGTGGCCATACCACGACCAGCGAGCGGTGCATTGAGATAATCAAAAAGATTAGAAGCCGTAAGGAGCAAGAGACCGAACAAGAATCTGAAAAGCATGCACATTCGCCATGACAATGCGAGACCACACACATCTTAGGCAACAAATCAGGCGATGAGCAAATTAGGCTGGTCGGTGATCCATCCACTGTACAGGCAAAATCTGGCACCCTCAGACTTCCACCTGTTCGGTCGAATGAAGGAGAGTCTCTGAGGACAACGATTCGATGACACAAACGAGGTGAAAGTGGCTGTGAAGCAGTGGGTACAACAGTCCACACCTGAAGTTTTTCAAAGAGGATTCGAGAGTTGGTTCAACGATGGGCAAATGCATCGCTTGTGATGGAGACTACAGATTACCTTTGTATAGAGGAAGAGTTACTCTATCAATATGTTCAATTTGAACGCCCGCTGTCACTTGATAAAAATTTATGCCCACTTTTGCATTACTTTCGGTATAACCCCCGTATTTGCAAGAAAGCTGGAATTTTTCCTTTAAATAAAGAGGAAATTATAAGTCGATTACCAAGTCAGGATGGAGCTGTAAATTTGTACTTTGTTGGAGAAGCATTTCTAGCACAGCTTCAAAAGAACGAATGGAGTTTTACCTCTCGTGTCAACAGAAAGAAGAAACTTCGCGTCTCTGCTGGAAAAGTGTTTGTGAGAGCGACCTGCAGCTACGAGAAACTTCCAATCCTAAACAAGTGTGCCTACCTAAAAAAACAGAAACGCCTGAAGAATAAAAAGCAGGAAGATTCAATTTCTGAGGAAGACCATTTCATCATTGATCAATAATGAAGTTATTGATCATTTTCCGAACTCGGGGCGCGAACAAAATCTTTTAGGCCTAGCTGTTATTTATTCCAGCAAAGGAAAAACAACAGATAAACTCCCCTTGAAAACTTTGGAAGAAAGGGATTTTGTTCTCGTTCTACGGAACGGGAGAAAATTTCTGGTAAGGTAATTAGTAATAGACCAGACAGTGTGTGAAAACACAAGTTTGCCCGTGTCCCCTCACTCCGGAGTAAGTCGCTCTCCCAACTGAGCTACGGAGACAGAATGGCGCGCAGCAGATTTGTCGTTTTGATACATGTTTTCACCTCTGTGGTACGTAACAACGACACATACTGTTAACGGTTATCTGTTGTATCGTAGACGCTTAGGAGTCACAGCTGAAGTACGAGAAACGACAATTTTTGTTTTGATTGGAGGTTTAACGACCACCGTGAGCAACTCAATGGGCTATAAGCAGTCGCCCGTCCCTAATTTAGGGTCACTGGTTCCAAGGAAGGGAGAGAGCCAGTGCCGTAAGACAAACACAATATCCATGCCTGACGGGATTCGAACCCGGACCCTTTCGGACGAATGATCAGTAGCCATCGCTTAGACCACTGCGCCACCGGGGCGGCCATTGACCTCATGCATGCGATTTTTCAACTGAAGAACACGGAGTTGCTTTAAATGTTCCTCCCCAAATCTGAGTTCCAGGGCAGCGACGAGATAGGAATATTTTAAACGGCTCTCTTCCGACAAAGTTTGTAGGATATCAGCAGCTGCATCCTCAATGATGCCGCAAGCGCGCATGCTTTCTCCCTTTCGCTCTAGCCGTTCACACTCGAAACCATTTCGAACCGGGTCATGTATACCCCCAGCTAGTCTTTCCGTCAAACGCGCCTGGTTTTAATTCGGGTCGGCCTACTCAAATCTTCGCTCATCACTACCGGTGACTTAAATTCTGACGAACTTATTTTTGCCTCACAATGTTGTACCCTTTTCTCAATATCCCTATAACATTTAGTTTGTTCTAACTTAGTACCATTAAATTCCCCAGAAAGTTTTTCCTTTACATTTCTACATTGAGTCTCGCACAAGTTACGAACGGTCTCTAAATTTTGGGTACATTGTTCTATTTGGTCTACGCATTTTGCCTGCCCAATTGCCAACTGATCGATACGCAAGTTGGTATCTTCCATTCTTTTATCAAATTTTTCCTCATACCCCCCCCAATTCTAGCTATCAGCTGATTTATGCTGCCCGTCTGCTGCTCAAGACTTTCTTTCTGCTGTTGTAAGCTTTGCTCAAAACTTTCTTGTTGCTGTTTGAGCTGCTGCTCAAAAACTTTCTTTGGAAGTTTTCAGTCCATTTCTGAGTTCATCTTTCAGTTCATCTAATATTTTTGTAATCTCTTCCATTTTTTTGAAACTTTGAGCTCAACTTATTATGCAAGTTGCAAAAGTTGGCATAAATACTGTGCTCCAGTTGTACTGTGTTTCTGAGGTATAAAATTCGGATCCCACTTCTGACACCACTTTTGTTGCGACCCTTTGGTCTTCAGATATCAGGATGCCAAATTAATTCCAGACTGCGATTCGAATCACTGGATCCGCCAATACCTCGTTAGCCAATTAGCCGACACAGTACACCAATAACCCAAAGGAGGCACAGTATAACAATTGAAACAGGGATTTAATAGATGTATGCATAAATTACACCGGATTCTTCATCAAATTATAAAGGCTATAATTTCCTGCTAGCTTTGGCCCTCTTCGGTGTTTCAGAAATATGTCCTAACGAAACGTCTGTTCGTTCACACTGGACCGCAAAGAAAGTACTGATAAAAAGTACTTACATATGTCCTCGAGTAACCAAAGTATTGATGACACGAACAACACAAACACTCACTCACATTCACTAATATGTTGGAACTACGGGTACCTCTTTTTCCTCTTTGGATGAGGCCGCGTTGCGTACGATCTCTTGGTCAAAACGACGCCATCCCTAGTCACTGAACGCACGTAGTCAGACACACGCACAAACGTTTTCTCCCCGCTTTTTTCACGAAGAGGCTAGCGGTTACTTCAGACGTTCTATCTGCAGGGTTGGTCCTCCGTGGTTCCTGGTGTCAGGCGTTTCTTCCCTCTCTCTCTCTCTCTCTCTCTCTCTCTCTCTCTCTCTCTCTCTCTCTCTCTCTCTCTCCCTGAATGAGCGAGGAGCCCGTAATTATTATGTCTCTGTCGGGATTTTACCTAAAATGGCTCCTTACGATAGGTATCCGTGGTCCGGCGAGGTGAAGAAAGTTCGCAGGCAGATCTGGGGCTGGTTATTCCTCAGCTTATGTTTTCAGCTGGCTTCACTTCTGATGCTCAGAATTGCAAGAGCACAGCAGGCGGCAAGCAATTGTTCTAGCACGAGGAAAAATCCTTCCTTATTCTCTCGGCTCAAAACGGATTCTGTCATTCTCAACAACAATCTCCCGTCTCCAAGAAATTGGTAAGCGGTGAATTCTAACACTTGAAACCGCTACATATTTATATAAACCACTCTTCAAGTCCAAGAGTTTTCCCCATTGTTTCGCGCGCGGCACATACAAAAGCTTCAAACGCTTTTGACGCCCAACATTTTTGAGTCATGGGAAATAGCTTTTAAACTCTGACCCGTCCAATTTCCGTTTGTGGGCTCTCTGTTCTCGTGGCAAACAACTGCAACTCGCCACTTGAATTCAAAGTACCAGCATATCTTTTCTTTCATATACCGCCCCTCGCAAGTATTTAAATTATAACTCTCTGTTAATTAAACCCCCAATCAATTTCAATTACCGTTAATTAGCCACGCCTCTCGCCAATTAATTATGCGAAGGGAAGGGGAGGAGGGGGGGGGGTCACACAATATCAATATTTATTTAAAGCTTAAAAGTTGTCGTCCTAGGACGGGATGCAGGTTAGTTACTGAAGAAGCGGGTTTCAACAACGGGAGTTATGAAAGGCAAAGGAAGTGGGAAGGCTTTTTTTTTGGTTAATATTTGAGGTTAAGTTAGATCTATTTGAGAATGTCCCGATACATGAATAGGACTGCCCTGTATCAATGCATCTTTGGCAGTTGCTACACTCACCAAGTTTTGAAAAGTGGACCACTCTGCTGAGAGAAAACAGAATAGTCCAGCGTAGGCAGTATCTTCTTGGGTAGAAAGATGAGCAGGTTTGATGTGTTTGGTATGTGGATACTCAGATTTCTAGATCGTGTATCTTCCGTGAGCCACACAATGCAAACGAGCAAAGTAATTTTGGAAACAAAATATTCAGTAGAATTCGAGAAAAATGTGCATGTATTTACAAAAGTCTTTATCGACATCCTTGAAGTGTGGTTTCTAAGAAATGTGGATAGCAATCAATTATGGTTTCCAAGTAACGAGCACTTTCGGTACGTTTAAGAGGAAAACCCATTGTACTGAATAGCACGAACCTCCGTAAGTTTTACTTTTTTTACGTTCTGAACCAAGAAGAAATATTATCTAAGTCCTCATTGATATCATGGATCACATCAATGAGATTTGTTTCCTAGTCTTAGGGTTTGCGATGCAAGAAGCCGTTCCGGTGGCCGAGTGGTATGATGTACTGGCTGCAGATCATTTGTCCGAGATGGGCCAGGGTTCGATTCTTGGATGAGGCGTTGTTGGTTATCATGATGTCCAACATACTGACCTAGGACCGTTCGTCCAGAATGGGCCAGAATGAAGCGTCCGATGGCACTGGCTCTAATTTGGAAACAGCTGCTCTAAATTAAGACCGAAGATGGCTTGCAGCAGTCAGAACTGCTCATGTTAGTCACTAGATCCGAAACATATGCATATATTATTGTAAAAGCGTTGTGTATCAATTCTGTTTTCTGAAAATTCATTTTATTCCACTTCTTTACTCTTGTCAGCAAGTTCCTGGATTATACTCTGCAGTTCTGAACGGGTAGTTGTAGAACTGATCATGTCATCAGAAAAACGAAGGTGGGTTAAATAACCTCGATTAAACTTTATCCCCTTGTTTTCCAGTTCAGTGACTGAAAGACATTTTGCAATGTGGTATTGAAGAGTTTGGAAGACATGGTGTGATCTAGTCTCTTTTTTATTGGTGCTGTATCCTCAAATGTCTGAACCTCTGAACTAGCATTTTTATAGATGTTATTAATAATTCTAACACTTCGGCACCCCGGGATTTCAAACCCATTATAACTGCTGGTGGTTTCAGGGAATCAAAAGCTCTTTTATAATAAATAAAAGCCATACGTAATAGGAATTCATATTCCCTCGTTCTTTCAATTAGTTCTCGCAGTACATAGAAATGATCTATGGTACTGTAACAGCTCCTGAATCCAGCTTGCTCTCTCGTTCGAGCCATGAGCAATATAACCTTCAAGGGATGTGAAAGAACCTTTGTGAAGATTTTATTTCTTATCGATTAATTGGGAAAATCTCAAGTAACCGATGCCCACATTCACCTTGGCCAACAAATATCAAGCGAGGGTTGCCTTTAAGAATTAAGAAATTAATAGGCGTATGAAAATAAGGTGGAGAGTTTTCGGAAGAAACAGTACAATTTTCAAGAGCGACACACCATTATGCCTTAAAAAAGGGTTTAATCAGTGCATCCTTCCAGTTCTTACGTACGGAGCATCGACTTGGACTTAAGTAAGAAAGACATACAAAGGGTACAAACAACTGAAACAAACATGTACGTTTGGTATAACGAGGCAAGATAAGAAGAGGAACACGTCGATCAAGAAAATGTCAAGAGTGGAAGACATCATGAACAAAGGGAAATCGATGAAATGGCAATGGGCTAGACATATTGCCAGAAGAACGGACCACCAATGGACAACCGAAATTTTAGACTGTATACCATTGGACAGGAAAATACCCAGAAGACCACGAGGGAAATGAATATATTAAATTCAAAACCATGTAGAAGTGGCGTGGAGGAAACTGGATCAAGACAGACTGTTGTGGAAGAAACTTTGGGTGACTTTCGTCCAACAGTGGGTTGAGAACGGATGAAAACGATGATGATATAAATATGCACTAACGAGAACGTTAGCTGGAACACAGGAGTTATTTACATTACCAGAGCCTATAGAATGAATAGAGTAAGATTAAGACACTTAAACATCTTTATTTTTCGAAGAGAACTCTATCCCGGGGCATTGCCCACGGCGATACAAACAAGAGTTATTCTCTTTATTCTGAGCTAATATTATCTGACCCTAGATTCTGAAATCAGTGTTCCGCCCAAAAGGCGTATCAGAGTTCAAAAATTCAGTTAATATCCTCAGTTCGTCCACTCAGCGAAAGGTTAACAATAAACAGAAAAGTACATGTACTCACTTATTCCGTGCTGCTTGTTTTGTAATCCATCTTTAGAAAGAACTATTCAAATTATTATGAGGCTCTGTTGGCCCCGCACACACAAACACACACACCGATGAGCGCTTTATTTCGCTTGTTATGAAATTTCACCTGTATGAAAAAAAAAGTGCAGGGGATTGGTCACATCATTTGCTTTCCCTTTCCCCGGCGATCAGACCATGCTGTTTCCGCCCTCCGAAACTCGGCAGAGGGGACGCTGTAGAATGGATGGGGGTTGCTCTCTTTAACCCCGTAGGAACTTCGTCGTTGACTTGAAACGGACGCTATCATGTGGTTTCACGCTGGTCAGCGGCCTTATGCCTCCACGGAAGAAGAGAACGTTTTCAAGGGGAGAACTTCCGTAAGAGAAACAGATTATCTTTGCTTGGCGTCCGGTGCCTGATTTCTAGCTGGAGATTCGTCGTGATTTCTTGGTTGGATGCAGGTTTATGAGAAGATCGACACTGTCTACGGGCATTGCTTGGACAACGGTTGATGACTTCTGTCAATAAATATATCTGCTCCTTTTCCACGGTGGTTGAATCGCTCCTCTACGGTTCCCAATCCGGGCATACCACCAGACACCAAGTATAATTTAAGCCTTGTTTTTCCTCGTACCTATGCGTCTTACGGCTGCGCGTCAGGTACCGTGGACTCTATCAGGTCTCGCCTTTTTTCTCTATGCTAGCGACTTACAGCAGCGCCGAATCTCTTTTTGGTACCGTCTTTTGCCGTCGTCTTACGTCTGCGAACTGCGAAAATCAACTAACTTTACGTTTCGTCCGTCCCTTCACGGAGACTAACTAAAATTGCCTCTTCTGTCTCAAGGGGCTTCGCCTGCCTCTTTTCTGTCAACACTTAAGATTTCTCTCATCCGTACAGACGCTTGTTGCTGGCCCTCGGCCCTCAATGGTCATTACTTTCAGCGTTCCCTACGGATTTTTGGCACTAATGGCTCACTTGAAGGCGAATTTATGAGGGCCCGGAGGCCGCCGCGTCACCCAGCTGGGTGGCCTCCTTGTCGTTGAGTAGGCCTCCAAAGGCGATCTCTCAATTCCTTTGTTTTCACCCAGCCAAAGCGAATTACAAGAATTTCCCAATTAAAGCGTGCTAATTGTTCAATTTTTTTGCAATAGGCCAAATATCTAATTTAATGATCATCATAATTCAACCACGCCTATCGAGTCCGTCCCCCATTTTAATAGTAATTAATTTAGACCCAATTTTCGTATCAATATGTTTGTCAAGCCAAGTATTTTACATCACATCTTAAGAGCAGAAGTAGCTGCAGAAGAAACTAAGACATTTTTGAAATCTCCATTAAATTTCGCATTGAATGACATATAAAAGATGAAATAACTATGAAAATTAGTTAGTTAAAAAAAAGATTTAAACTTAAAATGTCAAGCTTTTTGCAGGTGATACAATACTTTTGCACACCACTGTACTTCCCAGTATAAATTCACAAATAATTAGGTCAGCTGATGTATTTCAATTTGATTTACACAGAACGATATTTTCATTCAGTGGTTCCACGTGATAGGAATTTAACGGAAAATTTGCTTGTTTGTATCGACAATACCAATTGAGCTATTGACTGACGTTAAAGGGTATTCACTCTAGTGCCATTGAATTAGACATATTTTCCTAGTGACGCGTTGGGCCACCTCTTGTCCTAATGACGGCGGCCACACGACGAGTGACGTGGATTAGACTCCACGAGCTTACGGAAATGTTTTGCAGGTATCGCCAGCCATGCTGCCCATAATCAACTCAGGGTCGCAGCAGATGAGACACTTGTCCAAATAGTCTGTTCGACGGTATACCAAAGATGTTCGATGGTGTTTAAATCCGGGCTTCTAGGTGGTCACTGAAACGTTTCATGGAAGGTTTTACCACCAGACGAAAGGCTCTGCGTTGGGAAACCCCCAATGTCGCCCATTTTATGTGGAGTGTGCAATGTTCACTTTGCCGAGAAACTATTTCAGTTTGTCACATTAGACCTGTGGTTTCCTGTAGATGACACCCTTGCTCTCTGGAATGGTATTAATTTGGAAACACTACATTAGCTGTGCTTCTCAGTTCAGTTGATCCTCATATACCACTCACTTGGGACAATGTCTGTTTACCATTCCTTGTTGTCCTCCTGTCATCGGTGGGGTAGACAGAAATTTCTTAAAGGAAGTCCATGGTTGTGGTTCATTGGCAAAAGCCTCACATATAAATCGCTTTACCTTAAATTCGTACCCAATGACCCCTCAAAGGGGGTGATACAACAGTTTATCGCAAACCGTTTGCTCTCTGTCTCTTTACACCCCACATGCAAAATCAAATCACTCGTGGAAACAAAAATTAGTACTTCCTATACAAACGCATATCATACAATACATATCTGTAAACTGAGGACTCCTTGCAGAAAGAGCTTGATTTTCTTAAGGCTGTCTTTGTATGAGTGTTAGAGTTCGTCTTCTACCCTATATTTGCAATGTAAATTATTTTGTACACATTTTCTCGAAGACTATTACTTTGTAGTATTTGAAATTTTGAGCACAAATAAAGACCCATAGCTAATATATGGTACAGTTATTATTCCGAAAAAGTTGTTAGATTTTTTTAAATTCAATTTATCTGACTAGAAAGTATTCCAATTTGACGCTAGATGGCGCGATAAGTTAGCATAGCAGTGTTTCTGCCAGGAAGTAACGAAATGTCTTATTTCTGACTGATTTTTCTAATTAACTGAGCCAAGTAGAAATCAGTTAATATGGGTAAAAGTGAGATTGGAATCTTGTCTTCTATAGATCATCTTAAGTCCAACTGCACGTTCCTTTTTGAAGAGAAAATGTAAACATTAGCAGAGAACTGAATTTGAAGTATAGAAACTCCGCCTTCTTACTGAGCTCTACCCCCAAATGACGTAATTGATTAAAATGTAACAGCTCGAATTTTGTCTTTTCATTGTGGAGCCAACAAGGCACCGCTTCCATTCTGAATATGGTAAGGTCTGCACTGATTCGCTGATGCAAACTTCTGGAACAGTCACTCAAGACGTAAAAGCTACGCCCAAAGTGTGATTTTTTGCGCCATTAATCGGAGAAGATGAACCCTAACATTCTTTCAAAGACAGCCTTAAACGAATTGCAGCACACACAGGTATAATTATTCCGTTGTAGACAAAGCGGGCAAAAAAATTAAGGAAACCGAAGCCCGTGTGAACTCTCACGCCATTAGACCTCCAAGTACAAGAGAACTGGGCAGTCATCCCATTTGCTCCTTCAAATTTTCTTCGAAAATTCTCAAAAGTTTCAATTTCAACGTTATTTTCAAACCATATGCAATATGTACGGATCAAATGACTGTGTCGAAGACATAAATTCGTGGGGAATTTATCAGAACTTTTGTAAAAATGGACTATCATAAATAGGACTGTCCCACAGGGCCTTAAGTTTCCGTGTGAAGAAGCACAAGATTTAAGTACGGAACTGTGAGCTGAAGAAGTCGTTTATAGCCCAACATTGTCACAAAATACCACATAAATTTTGGTTTGAAAACGCTAAACTTATTGATAAACCTGATTCGACTGGCAAACTTAATATTTTAGAAGCTTTCCACATACGTATGTTGCAACTCTTCACGGCCTGTCAACGACATGGCATCGACTCCATTTCTTTCAAGCGCGTGGAAACAACTCGCCAAAATCAATGAACATCAGAACGCACATGATGTCCCAATGATTTAAAAGTTTACGCTCCATTTATCCTGATGAATCCTGGCCAAACTAAAGTAGATCTTAAAATATAATATGAATCGTGAATAAACGCGTTGCTGATTTAATCTTTCTCAACTTCACAAGTATTGTCACCATAAAATATTTAAGGCAATAATGAAATATTAGGGCAACAATCTAAGGCAACAGTACTTTTGTAGAGCATTGTTCAAGTCATACAATGTTACTTTGCAAACAATGGAAGTAGAGTGATTACAGTGTAAACAATAGGAGTAGAACGTACGTAAACAATGCAGAGAGAAATCTATAAAAGAAGAAAATTCAATTGCAGGGAAACATTTTTGAGATAACTTCAGGGAACTCGGTATTTCTGAGCTTCTTCAAGTGTTTCTTACCCTTCCTTTTATGCACTGGGGGTTTTCAGGGTTATTCCATTGATCAGAAGCTATTTACCTAGAATATTGTCAAGTGCTTCAAATGTGCAAGACTTTGCCTTGAAATTCAACGGTTTCTTGTTCATTTTTCTTGTTAGTAATTTTCTAAACATTATGGCCAACATTTTTTTAATGTTCGCTCGCAGAATCTGAGAAGGAAGGGTGTTTTTTAAAGCAAAACTGGCAGTGAAACTTTTCCAAATATTATTTAAAAGAACTCACAAAGATTAAAAGTAACTTTTCCAAACTAAAGATCAGGAATTTTAATTTCTGAAACATAATTTATTATAGTGTGTCTTAGTACGATATTTGAAAATCTAAAACCACTGAAAAGAACAACGGTTTAAATGATTTACATACTTTTGGGAATTGCTTCCCTCGATCCTTGAACCAGTGGTTCGAAATTAGGGATGTGTGTTTTCTTCCCTTGGATGCTTCTGTCGAAATAGCAAAGTTTGCAATAATAAACAAGATAAATGAAATAAACTCAACAAGCCTCTGAGATATGCATGTAAAAGCACTGTGCAACTAAAGAAATATTGTGCCGTGACTACATAGCAAAAAGAAAGTCTTATTTATTTTATACGTAGGCAAACGCCCAACTCTGAAATGAGAACGAACGGCCTTTTAACGGAACCGGTTTAATTAGTAAAGAGTCGAAATCGGTAAGGAAGTTAAATATCAATCTGAAGAAAAATCCCTATGTAAACGAGATGTTCTATACAATATGCCAAATATGTCTTGCTTTTTCCAGTAAATTTCCTCAAGATTGACAGGAAGTGCAGCCCTTTGCCCTTATTCAGTAATTCAGGTTTTGAAGAAAACAGTGCAGGATGAATAAAGGTATATACTTGTATACATTAATAGGAATGTTCCGCAATCGAGGAGACTTCCGGGGACCTGCGCCAATGCTAAAACTGCCGTAGACCAATGTGCGGCTGCCAAATCTCGTATGTTGGAAAAAATCTACCCCGTTGAGCCAATTCTAGACGTTTGATATCTTGAGTAAACTTACTCAAAATAACAGGAACTTTGGTATATTTCATAAACTAGCAAGATGTACTTTCAGTGACGTACCAGAAAATATTTCCCCTCCCCCCACCAGCAAAAATATCATTCATATTATTAACTAGGTTTTAGAGGCGTTTTAATAATTAAAATTCTTTAGAACGTATAGTCATATTTTGCAAAACCAAAATTCTTGCATTTTACTGCGTGTAACACAAGTGTAATTCAAACAGTTGTCCTAATTTTATATCAACATAAAGTCTTACAAAATAGTTAAGCCAAAGTTGAATGTATCATGCAAATGTTATTTTTTTAGGGTATTAAAATGATCAATGCAAAGTTTCTAAAATTATCAATGCAAAGTTTCTTTTTATGACTCGCTGTCTGATATAACCATTGATATGAAGGCAAGAAGTTATTGTTCAGACTGGTTAGACAAAAATGGTTATCTTCGGATTAATTTAGTTAATTTAGAAATGTTGCTGCTTAGTGATTGAACCGTTGATAACCTTTGTTTGTACTGATGATTTCATGACAGCTGATATAGCTTTGAAGTTCCATTGACGAAGCTAATTTCCCGGTAGGTGTTCTTGATCTTAGGAAAGTGTTTGATGATATTGATTACTATATTCTGGAAGATATACATTACACTTATGGTATCCAACGTGAGTCTCTTCTCTGCAGCTTTTCTTTTTCCAGTTATCTCAGTTCGTTAAATTAGGTGATGCAGTTTCTGAAAGCATCAATATAAAATGTGTGGTGCTTCAAAGGTCTTGTTTAGGTCCGCGCCCCCCCCTCTCTCTCTCTCTCTCTCTATAAATATATATATATATATATATATATATATATATATATATATATATATATATATATATATACTAAAGAGCAAAACTGAAGACTAAGGAAAAAATTTTAGAATTTAAAACGAAGGTATCTTCTTTATAGAATATATATATATATATATATATATATATATATATATATATATATATAATACGTTATTGCATATTTATATCATCGTTGTTTTCATCCGTTCTCAACCCACTGTTGGACGAAGGTCTCCCCAAGTTTCTTCCACAACAGTCTGTCTTGATCCAGTTTCCTCCACGCCATTTCTACATGCTTTCGAATTTAATCCATTCATTTCCCTCGTGGCCTTCTGGGTATTTTCCTGTCCAATGGTATACAGTCTAAAATTTCAGTTGTCCATTGGTAGTCCGTTCTTCTGGCAATATGTCCAGCCCATTGCCATTTCATCGATTTCCCTTTGTTCATGATGTCTTCCACTCTTGACATATTCTTGATCCACGTGTTCCTCTTCTTTTCTTGCCTCGTTATACCAAACGTACATGTTTGTTTCAGTTGTTTGTACCATTTGTATGTCTTTCTTACTTAAGTCCAAGTCGATGCTCCGTACGTAAGAACTGGAAGGATGCACTGATTAAACACTTTTTTAAATCATGAAAATTGTACTGTTTCTTCCGAAAACTCTCCACCTAATTTTCATACGCCTATTAATTTCTTAATCAAGGCAACCCTCGCTTGATATTTGTTGGCCAAGGTAAATGTGGGCATCGGTTACTTGAGATTTTCCCAATTAATCGATAAGAAATAAAATCTGCACGAAGGTTCTTTCACATCCTTTGAAGGTTATATTGCTCATGGCTCGAACGAGAGAGCAAGCTGGATTCAGGAGCTGTTACAGTACCATAGATCATTTCTATGTACTGCGAGAACTAATTGAAAGAACGAGGGAATATGAATTCCTATTACGTATGGCTTTTATTTATTATAAAAGAGTATTTGATTCCCTGAAACCACCAGCAGTTATAATGGGTTTGAAATCCCGGGGTGCCGAAGTATTAGAATTATTAATAACATCTATAAATATGCTAGTTCAAAGGTTCAGACATTTGAGGATACAGCACCAATAAAAAAGAGACTAGATCACACCTTGTCTTCCAAACTCTTCAATACCACATTGCAAAATGTCTTTCAGTCACTGAACTGGAAAACAAGGGGATAAAGTTTAATCGAGGTTATTTAACCCACCTTCGTTTTTCTGATGACATGATTATTTCTACAGCTACCCGTTCAGAACTGCAGAGTATGATCCAGGAACTTGCTGACAAGAGTAAAGAAGTAGAATAAAATGAATTTTCAGAAAACAGAATTGATACACAACGCTTTTACAATAATATATGCATATGTTTCGGATCTAGTGACTAACATGAGCAGTTCTGACTGCTGCAAGCCATCTTCGGTCTTAATTTAGAGCAGCTGTTTCCAAATTAGAGCCAGTGCCATCGGACGCTTCATTCTGGCCCATTCTGGACGAACGGTCTTAGGTCAGTATGTTGGACATCATGATAACCAACAACGCCTCATCCAAGAATCGAACCCTGGCCCATCTCGGACAAATGATCTGCAGCCAGTACATCATACCACTCGGCCACCGGAACGGCTTCTTGCATCGCAAACCCTAAGACTAGGAAACAAATCTCATTCATGTGGTCCATGATATCAATGAGGACTTAGATAATATTTCTTCTTGGTTCAGAACGTAAAAAAAGTAAAACTTACGGAGGTTCGTGCTATTCAGTACAATGGGTTTTCCTCTTAAACGTACCGAAAGTGCTCGTTACTTGGAAACCATAATTGATTGCTATCCACATTTCTTAGAAACCACACTTCAATGATGTCGATAAAGACTTTTGTAAATAGATGCACATTTTTCTCGAATTCTACTGAATATTTTGTTTCCAAAATTACTTTGCTCGTTTGCATTGTGTGGCTCACGGATGATACACGATCTAGAAATCTGAGTATCCACATACCAAACACATCAAACCTGCTCATCTTTCTACCCAAGAAGATACTGCCTACGCTGGACTATTCTGTTTTCTCTCAGCAGAGTGGTCCACTTTTCAAAACTTGGTGAGTGTAGCAACTGCCAAAGATGCATTGATACAGGGCAGTCCTATTCATGTATCGGGACATTCTCAAATAGATCTAACTTAACCTCAAATATTAACCAAAAAAAGCCTTCCCACTTCCTTTGCCTTTCATAACTCCCGTTGTTGAAACCCGCTTCTTCAGTAACTTTCCTGCATCCCGTCCTAGGACGACAACTTTTAAGCTTTAAATAAATATTGATATTGTGTGACCCCCCTCCCTTCGCATAATTAATTGGCGAGAGGCGTGGCTAATTAACGGTAATTGAATTTGATTGGGGGTTTAATTAACAGAGAGTTATAATTTAAATACTTGCGAGGGGCGGTATATGAAAGAAAAGATATGCTGGTACTTTGAATTCAAGTGGCGAGTTGCAGTTGTTTGCCACGAGAACAGAGAGCCCACAAACGGAAATTGGACGGGTCAGAGTTTAAAAGCTATTTCCCATGACTCAAAAATGTTGGACGTCAAAAGCGTTTGAAGCTTTTGTATGTGCCGCGCGCGAAACAATGGGAAAGCTCTTGGACTTGAAGAGTGGTTTATATAAATATGTAGCGGTTTCAAGTGTTAGAATTCACCGCTTACCAATTTCTTGGAGACGGGAGATTGTTGTTGAGAATGACAGAATCCGTTTTGAGCCGAGAGAATAAGGAAGGATTTTTCCTCGTGCTAGAACAATTGCTTGCCGCCTGCTGTGCTCTTGCAATTCTGAGCATCAGAAGTAAAGCCAGCTGAAAACATAAGCTGAGGAATAACCAGCCCCAGATCTGCCTGCGAACTTTCTTCACCTCGCCGGACCACGGATACCTATCGTAAGGAGCCATTTTAGGTGAAATCCCGACAGAGACATAATAATTACGGGCTCCTCGCTCATTCAGGGAAAGAGAGAGAGAGAGAGAGAGAGAGAGAGAGAGAGAGAGAGAGAGAGAGAGAGAGAGAGAGGAAGAAATGCCTGACACCAGGAACCACTGAGGACCAACCCTGCAGATAGAACGTCTGAAGTAACCGCTAGCCTCTTCGTGAAAAAGCGGGGAGAAAACGTTTGTGCGTGTGTCTGACTACGTGCGTTCAGTGACTAGGGATGGCGTCGTTTTGACCAAGAGATCGTACGCAACGCGGCCTCATCCAAAGAGGAAAAAGAGGTACCCGTAGTTCCAACATATTAGTGAATGTGAGTGAGTGTTTGTGTTGTTCGTGTCATCAATACTTTGGTTACTCGAGGACATATGTAAGTACTTTTTATCAGTATTTTCTTTGCGGTCCAGTGTGAACGAACAGACGTTTCGTTAGGACATATTTCTGAAACACCGAAGAGGGCCAAAGCTGGCCGGAAATTATAGCCTTTATAATTTGATGAAGAATCCGGTGTAATTTATGCATACATCTATTAAATCCCTGTTTCAATTGTTATACTGTGCCTCCTTTGGGTTATTGGTGTACTGTGTCGGCTAATTGGCTAACGAGGTATTGGCGGATCCAGTGATTCGAATCGCAGTCTGGAATTAATTTGGCATCCTGATATCTGAAGACCAAAGGGTCGCAACAAAAGTGGTGTCAGAAGTGGGATCCGAATTGTATACCTCAGAAACACAGTACAACTGGAGCACAGTATTTATGCCAACTTTTGCAACTTGCATAATACGTTGAGCTCAAAGTTTCAAAAAATGGAAGGGATTACAAAAATATTAGATGAACTGAAAGATGAACTCAGAAATGGACTGAAAACTTCCAAAGAAAGTTTTGAGCAGCAGCTCAAACAGCAACAAGAAAGTTTTGAGCAAAGCTTACAACAGCAGAAAGAAAGTCTTGAGCAGCAGACGGGCAGCATAAATCAGCTGATAGCTAGAATTGGGGGGTATGAGGAAAAATTTGATAAAAGAATGGAAGATACCAACTTGCGTATCGATCAGTTGGCAATTGGGCAGGCAAAATGCGTAGACCAAATAGAACAATGTACCCAAAATTTAGAGACCGTTCGTAACTTGTGCGAGACTTAATGTAGAAATGTAAAGGAAAAACTTTCTGGGGAATTTAATGGTACTAAGTTAGAACAAACTAAATTTTATAGGGATATTGAGAAAAGGGTACAACATTGTGAGGCAAAAATAAGTTCGTCAGAATTTAAGTCACCGGTAGTGATGAGCGAAGCTTTGAGTAGGCCGACCCGAATTAAAACCAGGCGCGTTTGACGGAAAGACTAGCTGGGGGTATACATGACCCGGTTCGAAATGGTTTCGAGTGTGAACGGCTAGAGCGAAAGGGAGAAAGCATTCGCGCTTGCGGCATCATTGAGGGATGCAGCTGCTGATATCCTACAAACTTTGTCGGAAGAGAGCCGTTTAAAATATTCCTATCTCGTCGCTGCCCTGGAACTCAGATTTGGGGAGGAACATTTAAAGCAACTCCGTGTTCTTCAGTTGAAAAATCGCATGCATGAGGTCAATGGCCGCCCCGGTGGCGCAGTGGTCTAAGCGATGGCTACTGATCATTCGTCCGAAAGGGGTCCGGGTTCGAATCCCGGTCAGGCATGGATGTTGTGTTTGTCTTACGGCACTGGCTCTCTCCCTTCCTTGGAACCAGTGACCCTAAATTAGGGACGGGCGACTGCTTATAGCCCATTGAGTTGCTCACGGTGGTCGTTAAACCTCCAATCAAAAAAAAAAATTGTCGTTTCTCGTACTTCAGCTGTGACTCCTAAGCATCTACGATACAACAGATAACCGTTAACAGTATGTGTTGTTGTTACGTACCACAGAGGTGAAAACATGTATCAAAACGACAAATCTGCTGCGCGCCATTCTGTCTCCGTAGCTCAGTTGGGAGAGCAACTTACTCCGGAGTGAGGGGACACGGGCAAACTTGTGTTTTCACACACTGTCTGGTCTATTACTAATTACCTTACCAGAAAATTTCTCCCGTTCCGTAGAACGAGAACAAAATCCCTTTCTTCCAAAGTTTTCAAGGGGAGTTTATCTGTTGTTTTTCCTTTGCTGGAATAAATAACAGCTAGGCCTAAAGGATTTTGTTCGCACCCTGAGTTCGGAAAATGATCAATAACGTCATCGTAACTGCTAGAAAAATTTAATCACTTTGTCCCGAAGACTGAATGATGAAATGGTCTTCCTCAGAAATTGAATCTTCCTGCTTTTTATTCTTCAGGCGTTTCTGTTTTTTTAGGTAGGCACACTTGTTTAGGATTGGAAGTTTCTCGTAGCTGCAGGTCGCTCTCACAAACACTTTTCCAGCAGAGACGCGAAGTTTCTTCTTTCTGTTGACACGAGAGGTAACAAACTCCATTCGTTCTTCTGAAGCTGTGCTAGAAATGCTTCTCCAACAAAGTACAAATTTACAGCTCTATCCTGACTTGGTAATCGACTTATAATTTCCTCTTTATTTAAAGGAAAAATTCCAGCTTTCTTGCAAATAGGGGTTATACCGAAAGTAATGCAAAAGTGGGCATAATTTTTTATCAAGTGACAGCGGGCGTTCAAATTGAACATATTGATAGAGTAACTCTTCCTCTATACAAAGGTAATCTGTAGTCTCCATCACAAACGATGTATTTGCCCATCGTTGAACCAACTCTCGAATCCTCTTTGAAAAACTTCAGGTGTGGACTGTTGTACCCACTGCTTCACAGCCACTTTCACCTCGTTTGTGTCATCGAATCGTTGTCCTCAGAGACTCTCCTTCATTCGACCGAACAGCTGGAAGTCTGAGGGTGCCAGATTTTGCCTGTACAGTGGATGGATCACCGACCAGCCTAATTTGCTCATCGCCTGATTTGTTGCCTAAGATGTGTGTGGTCTCGCATTGTCATGGCGAATGTGCATGCTTTTCAGATTCTTGTTCGGTCTCTTGCTCCTTACGGCTTCTAATCTTTTTGATTATCTCAATGCACCGCTCGCTGGTCGTGGTACGGCCACGTTCCAGAAAGCCAAGGATAATGACACCCATGTTATCCCAAGGAACAATCACCATGATTTTTTCTGCTGATCACTGGCTGTTGAACTTTTTAGGCCTCTGTGAAGAGGTGTGATGCCATTCCATGGATTGATTCTTCGTTTCCGGATCGTAAAGATACGCCCACGCTTCATCCCCCGTCACCAGACCGGAAATAAACGTGTCTTCTTTGGTTTCAAACACTTCCAGCCGATCAGAGCAGACCCACCCTTCTCTCCTTCAAATCGGGTGTCAACTGCCGAGGTTGCCCACACTTTCTGATTTCCTGAGTCTTTCACCATCTTCTGTATGGCATTATGACCACAGTGCTGTTGTGCAAGAAGCTCACGGACTGTGACGTGTCTCTCCACGCGAATCAGTTCATCCACTCGCTGACGACTCGTGTCAGTAGTCGAAGATGATGGTCTTCCACTGCGTGGTTAGTCTTTAATGCTTGTTTTCCCTTATTTAAACGTCTTCGTCCATCTGTGCACATTGCTCTTATCAAGGGTGTCGTCTCCGTACACACTGTGTAGCTTTCTGTGGATGTCGGACAGTCGGCACCCTTCTTTCATCAAGAACTCAATGACGGCACGTTGCTTCTGCTTGGAATTCATTATTTACTAGTAATGGAGAAGAAGGGTTACTATAGAGGAAGAGTTACTCTACCAACATATGAAATTTAAACGATCTCGGTCAGTTAATAAAAACGTTTTTCCCACTTTTGCATTACTTTCGGTATAGCCCTCGTATTTATAGCTTTTATATGTTATTTCTAAAACCAAATGAAAAAACATGTGTTTAAGGGTCCCTTGGAACCACTCCGCTGATGGAAAAAATAACCCCTGTTTTAAGGTTTATCTGTACACATTTTACAAAATACAAAATTTTACAGCAAACTCAACTTGTATCAGAAAGTTTATTCCTGAATTTTTATCAAGAGACTGTCGTTATTGAAATGTTTACGTACTAATGGTGTAAGGTGAGCGATAATATGTGTACATGTGAAAGTTTGCAGACTACCGAACACACAACTTTTGTCAACAAACTGTATGAACTGCACTGCTACGTAGTAAAGCATCACAGAATCAGTTTGAATGTCCCTAGTACTGCACAGTTATGACATCTAACGGAAAAACTATTAACTAAGTCTGCATTGCAATGTATACCATATTTCACATCGATTTAAACATTTTTTTCTTTTGAGTTCAAGTAATAAATCAGGATTCAAGTAACCCATGTTGACGGTACCTACGTAACAACATATTGGTCCTCCAAAACACCCTGCACAAGCCGAGGCATCGACTCCACCAGATGCCGGAGGGTTTTCAGATGTAATGTCACCCATACCTGTTGCAGCATTGTCCATAACTCCGCACGAGACGCGTCGTTCCAGGATCAATGGATCTGATGTTCCTCTCCGTGGCATCCCAGATAATTTCCACAGGGTTTAAATCAGGGGAACTTGGGGGTCACTGGATGGCCCCAAACTCACCTGAGTGATCGGCCGGCCATACCTGGGTGGTTGCGGCCCGGTGGGACAGCGCATTGTTGTTCTGAAACAGCTCATCGACCGCAGGATCTGTGAAGGCAATGAAAGCGTGCAGTGAGCAGCCAGCGCAAGCTGATAGTGCGCAGCGATCAAGGGATTCTCTAGACACACTAAGGGACTAAATGTGTTCCATGAGCCCTCGGATTATTGAAATGTTTACTATCACAGAGCCACCACCGCCTCGAACAAAGCCGACCTGACACGACGGGGTTGTGGCCTCATGCTATCGACGCCACGCCCGCAACCTCCCGTCAGCTCGGTACAGATGAAAACGGGACTCATCTGACCACATGACGTGGCAGCACGCTGCAAAGGTCCAGTTTTGCTAGCACCAGGCAAGACGTAATTCTCGATGATGAGCGGTGAAAAGTGGCACACGAGTAGGACGTCGGCTTCCGCAGCCCAAGGTATGCAGCGTGTACCGTAGCGTTCATTAGTTGACGCTGCTTGGGCATCGACATTTAACCTGGAAATGATTTGTGAAGCCATTGCCAAGCAGTCTGTCTGTACAAGTCTGGATTGCCTACGTCGACCCCCGGTCATCAGTGGCGTGTGATTGGCCACCGCACGCTTTCTGGGAGCTGGTACGTCCATTGATGGTATACTCGTGGTATACTCTTGGTACGGTTGCCCTTGGAAACCCTAGGTTTCTTACCACTTGGGCGATATAGTGACCCATCTGTCTTGCGCGGACAATACATCCACGTTCAATGTCGCTCAGATCACTACGTTTACCCATATTCGTTTATTGCGATACACTCTTGGGAAAACCCTGCTGTCCGCCTATTTATCGCTTGCGTTTGGTGTGGGTCTGTTCCACTCTGCGCGGGGGATGCCCATGGCAACTTCTATGCATCACTCCTATCCCTAATGTTCAGTCTACTGAATGTATATGCACTGAAAATAGCGTTAGTAATGTCAAAAACAGGTGGGAGAATGCCCCAAAATAGGAATAGCTATGTTGGTCCACACAGTCGTATCAGAATTATATGATCACCTAACTAATAATGGGAATTACCACCCTTCTTATTTATTTATTCCTGTTTTTCGCCCCATAACCGTCTCTAAGATGTGTTAACGCAAAATTATGAATTTTTCAGAAAACTTTCTGCGATTCCTTTCTTATATCAAATCAAAGTTCGTTCTCACTTTTTTCCATATCATATGACTAAACATTTGGCACTGCGGCAGTGAGAAAAAAATTAGAAAACAGAAAAAATATCACACCAATCATTGAAACAGTTCCGTTTTGTCAAGAGCAAGGTCTCGCTTTGAGATGGCATAAGGATTCGGGAAGAATTGCAATTACCGACACCGAAAAACCAGACAAAAATGACGAAACCTTTGAGCACTGCTTCGTCTCCGAAGCAAGTGTGACTCTGTACAGAAACACATGTTGGAAATGCGCAGTACATCAGCCCCCGAATCCAGAATGAAGTCATTGAAGCCTGCAATGATTTGATACTTCGCAAGCTTGTCAGCGAAATAAATGATACAACTTGCTTTGCCATCCTCACCGACGAGCCCACTGACATAGCAGGTATAGAACAATTATCGCTATGCGTTCGTTATATCGACAGAGAAAATTTCGCCGTGAAAGATGTTTTTTTACATTTTATTCCAGTCCATGATGTAACCGGCAAAGGAATTGCAACGACAATAGTAGACATGTTGCAGTCATTAAATGTGAAGATCAAGAAGTTGCGTTGCCAGGGCTGCTACGATGGAGCTGCATCAATCAGCGGGAAAATAAATGGTGTACAAGCCGATGTGAGGGAAATGATTCCATCAGCCTTGTATGTACACTGCTCCGCCCACAGCCTCAACTTGGCCGTATCAACTGCGTGTGAGGTCACAGCAATAAGAAGTTGCATGGGAACTGTAGCAACCTTGAATGAATTCCTGAACACTCCGAAAAGACAGCATGTACTCACTACCGCAATAAATGAGATGTATACACCTACTTCGCGACGAGAAAAACTGAAACAGCTCTGTGTAGCCCGATGGTTGGAAAGGTATGACTCTGTAACAGCAGTATTAGAGCTTCACCATCCAGCTGTTGAAACGCTCCAAAAAATATCAGACTGGAGAGATAAAGATTCATCAACACAAGCCAGTTCTCTGCTGTGCACGGTAACAAATTGCCAATTTGTGATTTCGCTCTTTTGGATTCACAAAGCGTTATCTTTGACTGTGCATTTGTGTACGTTTCTGCAGAAGTCGACGATTGACTTATGTAAGGCAGTGAACCTTGCGGAAGACATTAGTAGTAAAATAAAAACCTTGCGCGAAAATGCCAATGACAAAGTCTCTAAAATATTTATTCCTGCATCGGACGACTTAGAGAAATTAGGATCATCCATTAAAATCCCTCGGGGAGCTGGAAGCGTGAGCATTTTCATTCCATTTATCGATTCTGTTTTGTCCCAGTTGGATGTAACGCACCGAGAAATTTAAAAACGATTCCAGTGCATTCTACCCATCGATCCTACAGTTTTTCAACCTTCGCAGCTTCAAGCATTCGCAGCGCTCACTCAATTTTATGCTAACGACTTGAACGGCTGCCATGAAACTTAAATTCTGAGCTAATATTGTGGTATAAAAAGAATAACGAGAGCGAGACACGACAAAGTCAGCCCCCGAAAACTGCTACAGAAGCTCTGGCTATTTGCAATCAAAATATTATGCCTAATATATTTAGACTTATGGATATATTAGCTGTCCTTCGAGTTTCTACTCGCACAAACGAAAGATCGTTCTCAACCCTTCGCCGTCTTAAGACATACCTACGCAATTCCACTGGCAGTACAAGAATGAACGGTCTAGCTCTTCTGAACATTCACAGGAATCATACCCCTACTGTGGAAGACGTATTAAACGAACTTGCTAAGAATCCTCGTCGACTGGACATTGCCTTGTGATCTGCGACGTGTATAGTGACAAATGCGTGCATTGACTCATAAGTATTGAGAATTATCTGTTCAATTGTTCAATGATGCATTGGAACCAAACAAAATAACAGTTACAAAGATGTGCATATGTGTTAGTTTCCTCCTTTGAATCCTCTGGTGGGTGAGTTCATTTTATTTTATTTTCTACGACCTATTCCTTGGGCTTCTTGTTAGGTAGCAGAGCGTGTTTCTTCCAGAAAATAAAAACTGATATTTTAAAACTCTATTAAATTTATGAAAACTAATATGAATTTAATTATTTACAATTCAACAAAACAATACAGCAATAAGAAATTCGCTGTAATAACTAACAACGAACGAAAAACAATTCCATTCTCAATACATAAATCTATTACGAATACCTTTATAAAATCTTACATGATAGTTATCGGCGAAAAAGATCAAAGTACAAAGGAACTACAACACTTAAATACACTTGCTTACGGCCTTGTATAAGAATTAGCGCAACACCCAAAATCAACATTACTACTCCGCCAATCTGAAAATTATATGCTAAGTAGGACGGCGGACTTAACTTTTCGCAACGTATGACTCAATACTTAGCGAACGTCGTACGTTGTGTCAAATTATGACGTAATCCCGAAGGAGGGAAAACATACTCGTGAATAGATACTTCCGGAGGTGGGAAAACATATATACTATGTTTGTTTACAAGGATGTTATGTCTAGAGTTGGTGAGACTTGTTCAAGGATAAGGACTTCCCAGTCCAGTATTTACGATTCTTTTTCCGTAACACTTCTTATGGCAAATATTGAAATACATGTTCTATATATTTGTATATCATCATCATCTTCATTGTCAACCATTATCAACCCATTGCTGGACGAAGGTCTCCCCAAGTTTCTTCCACAACGGTCTGTCTTGTGCCAGTCTCCTCCATGTTACTCCCGCGTACTTTCGAATTTCATCCACCCATCTTCCATGTGGTCTTCTTCTGGGTCTTTTCATGTCGCTTGGAATCCAATCTTAAAATTTGGCTGTACATCGATGGTCTGTCCTTCTGGCAGTATGTCCAGCCCATTGCCATTTCAGGGATTTAACTCTGATCATGATGTCTTCCACTCTTGTCATTTTTCGGATCCACGTGTTCCTCTTCTTATCTCTCCTGGTTACACCAAGCATGCACCTCTCCATGCTGCTTTGAGTTGTCTGCAGCCTTTGTATGTCTCTTTTAGCTAAGGTCCACGTCTCTGCACCATACGTAAACACTGGAAGGATGCATTGATCAAACACTTTTCTTTTAAGACATAATGGCATATTGCTCTTGAAAATTATGCTGTTTCTTCCAAAAGCTCTCCAGGCAAGTTTTGTACGCCGATTAATTTCTTCACCAATGTGACCCTCACTTGATATCTGCTGTCCAAGATAAACGTACGTGTCTGTTATCTCCAGCTTTTCTCCATCAATCGATAAATCTTCATTTCTTGTAAAAGCATTGTACATCACTTTTGTCTTCTGAAAGTTCATTTTTAATCCCACTTCTTTACTCTTGTCAGCAAGTTCCTGGATCATACTCTGTAGCTCTGATGGGGTAGTTGCAAAAATGACTATGTCATCAGCAAAACGAAGGTGGGTTAGATAATCTCCATTAATCTTTATCCCTTTGTTTTCCCAGTTCAGTGATTGAAAGACATTTTCCAATGTGGCATTAAAGAGCTTCGGAGGTATGGTGTCACCTTGTCTCACTCCTTTTCCAATTTTTACGTGTGTTGTATTTTCAAACAGCCGAATCTTTGCACTTGCATTTTCATAGATGTTATTAATAATATTAATGTATGCATCTTCAATACCGCAGGATTTCAGAGCCATTGCAACTGCTGATGGTTTCACCGAATCAAAGGCTTTTTCATAATCGATAAAAGCCATGCATAATGGAAGCTCATATTCCCTCGCTCTTTTAATTAGTTCTCTCAGTACGTGGATATGATCTATTGTGCTGTAGCCACTCCTGAATCCAGCTTGTTCTCTCGGTTGAGCCATGTCCAGTGTCACCTTCAAGCGGTGTGAAAGAACTTTAGTGAAGATTTTATAAACCACTGATAGGAGGCTGATAGGTCTGTAGTTCCTGAGATCCTCAATGTCACCTTTTTTATGTAGCAAGATCATTGTAGCGTTGTTCCAATCCTCAGGAATTTTCCCTTCATTAAGGCATCGAGTGAAAATTTGGGCGAGTACTGTTTCGATTTCTCCACTTGCTTCTTGTATGATGTCTGCAGTAATTCCATCTTCTCCTGGAGCTTTTCCCCGCTTCATGTTCTTGATTGCATGTGCAACTTCTGCTGGAAGGACTGGAAGAACTCTGGTACTGGTACCTTTCATGATGTCTGGAGTACATGTATCATCCCTTTCATATAATTTGGAGTAGAAATCTTTCACTCTTGTCAAAATTTCTCCTCTATTTCTTGTTACAGAACCATCTTCTTTTCTCAGTGCCATAATCTGTTTTTTCCCCTTACTGAGATGTCCCTTTGCTATCTTTAGGCTTTGGTTGTTTTCAATTGCTTTCCTTACTAGTTCACAGTTGAATTTCCTTACGTCTTCAGTGATACTTTTTGCGTACTGTCTTGCATAGCTCTATATATTCCACTTTAGAAGTCACTTCTTCTTTAGTTGTCCTCATCACTCTTCTTTTTTGCATCAACATTTTGGTTTTTCCTGATAATTTGTTCACATGCAATTTGTTCTTAGATCCAGATAATTTTGTTGCTGTTTCCATAAGAGCTTTGGTTACTTTTCTGTTAACTTCAGAAATATATATTATATATATATATATATACCAGGCTCAGATTATTCAAACTTATGCACCCACCACAAGTCATCCTGAAGAAGAAATTGAAGAATTTTATGAGGAAATTTGTCATCTAAATAATAAAGGTAAGCAGCATTTGAAGATAATTATGGGAGATTTCAATGCAAAAATAGGGCAACGGCAACAGAATGAAACTTCAGTAGGTAAATTCGGTCATGGCAACAGAAACCAGCGTGGAAATACTCTCGTTGAGTTTGCAGAGGCAGAAGGGTTTTTCATCTTGAACTCCTTTTTCAAGAAAAAGCCACACAGGAAATGGACATGGAGACATCCAAATGGGACGACAAGTGAAATTGATTTTATTATTTGTAACAAAAAATTCGTCATAGAAGACTGCAGTGTGCTAAACAAGTTCAACACAGGTAGTGACCATAGATTGGTGAGATGTAAGATGCACCTCAACACTAAACTTGAACGTGGCAAGCTCATAGGACAAACAAAATCTATTGACATAACCAACCTTAAAAAACACCATAATACCTTCAAGTTAGAACTGAAGAACAGGTTCTCTGCTTTAGAAGGCCTAACATCGGAAGAAGTGGACATCTCTGAAGTTAACAGAAAAGTAACCAAAGCTCTTATGGAAACAGCAACAAAATTAGCTGGGTCTAAGAACAAGTTGCATGTGAACAAATTATCAGAAAAAACCAAAATGTTGATGCAAAAAGAAGAGAGATGAGGACAACTAAAGAAGATGTGACTTCCAAAGTGGAATATATAGAGCTATGCAAGACAGTAAGAAAAAGTATCACTGAAGACGTAAGGAAATTCAACTGTGAACTAGTGAGGAAAGCAATTGAAAACAACCAAAGCCTAAAGATAGCAAAGGGACATCTCAGTAAGGGAAGAAAACAGATTATGGCACTGAGAAAAGAAGATGGTTCTGTAACAAGAAATAGAGGCGAAATTTTGACAAGAGTGAAAGATTTCTACTCCAAATTATATAAAAGGGATGATATATGCACTCCACACATCATGAAAGATACCAGTACCAGAGTTCCTCCAGTCCTTCCAGCAGAAGTTGCACATGCAATCAAGAACATGAAGCGAGGAAAAGCTCCAGGAGAAGATGGAATTACTGTAGACATCATACAAGAAGCAAGTGGAGAAATCGAAACAGTACTCGCCCAAATTTTCACTCGATGCCTTAATGAAGGAAAGATTCCTGAGGATTGGAACACCGCTACAATGATCCTGCTACATAAGAAAGGTGACATTGAGGATCTCGGAAACTACAGACCTATCAGCCTCCTATCAGTAGTTTATAAAATCTTCACTAAAGTTCTTTCACACCGCTTGAAGGTAACACTGGACATGGCTCAACCGAGAGAACAAGCTGGATTCAGGAGTGGCTACAGCACAATAGATCATATCCACGTGCTGAGAGAACTAATTGAAAGAGCGAGGGAATATGAACTTCCATTGTGCATGGCTTTTATCGATTATGAAAAAGCCTTTGATTCGGTGAAACCATCAGCAGTTACAATGGCTCTGAAAACCTGCGGTATTGAAGATGCATACATTAATATTATTAATAACATCTATGAAAATGCAAGTGCAAAGATTAGGCTGTTCGAAAATACAACACACGTAAAAATTGGGAAGGGAGTGAGACAAGGTGACACCATATCTCCGAAGCTCTTTAATGCCACATTGGAGGGTGTTTTTCAGTCACTGAGCTGGGAAAACAAGGGGATAAAGATTAATGGAGATTATCTAACCCATCTTCGTTTTGCTGATGACGTAGTCATTTTTGCAACTACCCCATCAGAGCTGCAGAGTATGATCCAGGAACTTGCTGACAAGAGTAAAGAAGTGGGATTAAAAATGAACTTTCAGAAGACAAAAGTGATGTTCAATGCTTTTACAAGAAATGAAGATTTATCGATTGATGGAGAAAAGCTGGAGATAACAGACACGTACGTTTATCTTGGACAGCAGATATCAAGTGAGGGTCACATTGATGAAGAAATTAATCGGCGTACAAAACTTGCCTGGAGAGCTTTTGGAAGAAACAGCATAATTTTCAAGAGCAATATGCCATTATGTCTTAAAAGAAAAGTGTTTGATCAATGCATCCTTCCAGTGCTTACGTATGGTGCGGAGACGTGGACCTTAACTAAAAGAGACATACAAAGGCTGCAGACAACTCAAAGAAGCATGGAGAGGTGCATGCTTGGTGTAACCAGGAGAGATAAGAAGAGGAACTCGTGGATCCGAAAAATGACAAGAGTGGAAGACATCATGATCAGAGTTAAATCCCTGAAATGGCAATGGGCTGGACATAGTGCCAGAAGGACAGATCATCGATGGACAGCCGAAATTTTAGATTGGATTCCAAGGGACAGGAAAAGACCCAGAAGAAGACCACATGGGAGATGGGTGGATGAAATTCGAAAGTATGCAGGGGTGACATGGAGGAGACTGGCACAAGACAGACCGTTGTGGGGAAACTTGGGGAGACCTTCGTCCAGCAGTGGATTGATAATGGTTGACAATGATGATGATGATATATATATATATAGGCTGCCATCTGATGCTGACCTTGGCTACGTACAACGGACGCTCCCTATCTTCTGATTCAAGGCTTCTTGAATTGGAAGAGGAACTACAAAGGATCAAGTGGGACATCGTCGGGCTAAGTGAGGTAAGGAGAAAAGGAGAAGATCTCATTGAACTGAAAAGTGGACATCTCTTCTACTATCGTGGGACAGATACTGGCAGAACTAGTGGTGTTGGATTTATAATAAACAAGAAACTGAAGGATAAAGTTGTAGAAGTTGAAAGTTCCTCTGACAGAGCTGCACGACTCGTTATCCAACTCTCGAGAAGATACCAGGCTCAGATTATTCAAACTTATGCACCCACCACAAGTCATGCTGAAGAAGAAATTGAAGAATTTTATGAGTAAATTCGTGATCTAAATAATAAAGGTGAGCAGCACTTGAAGATAATTATGGGAGATTTCAATGCAAAAATAGGGCAACGGCAAGAGAATGAAACTTCAGTAGGTAAATTTGGTCACGGTAACAGAAACCAGCGTGGAAATACTCTTGTAGAGTTTGCAGAGGCAGAAGGGTTTTTCATCTTGAACTCCTTTTTCAAGAAAAAGCCACACAGGAAATGGACATGGAGACATCCAAATGGGACGACAAGTGAAATTGATTTTATTATGTGTAACAAAAAATTCGTCATAGAAGACTGCAATGTGCTAAACAAGTTCAACACAGGCAGTGACCATAGATTGGTGAGATGTAAGATGCACCTCAACACTAAACTCGAACGTAGCAAGCTCATAAGACAAACAAAATGTATTGACATAACCAATCTTAAAAAACACCATAATACCTTCAAATTGGAACTGAAAAACAGATTCTCTGCTTTAGAAGGCCTAAGATCGGAAGAAGTGGATATTTCTGAAGGTAACAGAAAAGTAACCAAAGCTCTTATGGAAACAGCAACAAAATTAGCTGGGTCTAAGAACAAATTGCATGTGAACAAATTATCAGGAAAAACCAAACTGTTGATGCAAAAAAGAAGAGTGATGAGGACAACTAAAGAAGATGTGACTTCCAAAGTGGAATATATAGAGCTATGCAAGACAGTACGCAAAAAGTATCACTGAAGACGTAAGGAAATTCAAC
The DNA here is from genome assembly GCA_039090855.1 of Macrothele yani. Taxonomy (NCBI): domain Eukaryota; kingdom Metazoa; phylum Arthropoda; class Arachnida; order Araneae; family Macrothelidae; genus Macrothele; species Macrothele yani. The sequence continues at coordinate 159,567,527 of CM077009.1, forward strand.
TGTGAACTAGTAAGGAAAGCAATTGAAAACAACCAAAGCCTAAAGATAGCAAAGGGGCATCTCAGTAAGGGGAAAAAACAGATTATGGCACTGAGAAAAGAAGATGGTTCTGTAACAAGAAATAGAGGCGAAATTTTGACAAGAGTGAAAGATTTCTACTCCAAATTATATGAAAGGGATGATACATGTACTCCAGACATCATGAAAGGTACCAGTACCAGAGTTCTTCCAGTCCTTCCAGCAGAAGTTGCACATGCAATCAAGAACATGACGCGGGGAAAAACTGCAGGAGAAGATGGAATACTGTAGACATCATACAAGAAGCAAGTGGAGAAATCGAAACAGTACTCGCCCAAATTTTCACTCGATGCCTTAATGAAGGGAAAATTCCTGAGGATTGGAACAACGCTACAATGATCTTGCTACATAAAAAAGGTGACATTGAGGATCTCAGGAACTACAGACCTATCAGCCTCCTATCAGTGGTTTATAAAATCTTCACTAAAGTTCTTTCACACCGCTTGAAGGTGACACTGGACATGGCTCAACCGAGAGAACAAGCTGGATTCAGGAGTGGCTACAGCACCATAGATCATATCCACGTACTGAGAGAACTAATTGAAAGAGCGAGGGAATATGAGCTTCCATTGTGCATGGCTTTTATCGATTATGAAAAAGCCTTTGATTCGGTGAAACCATCAGCAGTTGCAATGGCTCTGAAATCCTGCGGTATTGAAGATGCATACATTAATATTTTTAATAACATCTATGAAAATTCAAGTGCAAAGATTCGGCTGTTTGAAAATACAACACACATAAAAATTGGAAAAGGAGTGAGACAAGGTGACACCATATCTCCGAAGCTCTTTAATGCCACATTGGAAAATGTCTTTCAATCACTGAACTGGGAAAACAAAGGGATAAAGATTAATGGAGATTATCTAACCCACCTTCGTTTTGCTGATGACATAGTCATTTTTGCAACTACCCCATCAGAGCTACAGAGTATGATGCAGGAACTTGCTGACAAGAGTAAAGAAGTGGGATTAAAAATGAACTTTCAGAAGACAAAAGTGATGTACAATGCTTTTACAAGAAATGAAGATTTATCGATTGATGGAGAAAAGCTGGAGATAACAGACACGTACGTTTATCTTGGACAGCAGATATCAAGTGAGGGTCACATTGGTGAAGAAATTAATCGGCGTACAAAACTTGCCTGGAGAGCTTTTGGAAGAAACAGCATAATTTTCAAGAGCAATATGCCATTATGTCTTAAAAGAAAAGTGTTTGATCAATGCATCCTTCCAGTGCTTACGTATGGTGCAGAGACGTGGACCTTAGCTAAAAGAGACATACAAAGGCTGCAGACAACTGAAAGAAGCATGGAGAGTTGCATGCTTGGTGTAACCAGAAGAGATAAGAAGAGGAACACGTGGATCCGAAAAATGACAAGAGTGGAAGACATCATGATCAGAGTTAAATCCCTGAAATGGCAATGGGCTGGACATACTGCCAGAAGGACAGATCATCGATGGACAGCCGAAATTTTAGATTGGATTCCAAGGGACAGGAAAAGACCCAGAAGAAGACCACATAGGAGATGGGTGGATGAAATTCGAAAGTATGCAGGGGTGACATGGAGGAGACTGGCACAAGACAGACCGTTGTGGAGGAAACTTGGGGAGACCTTCGTCCAGCAGTGGATTGATAATGGTTGACAATCATCATCATTGTCAACCTACTGTAAAATCCAATGTATTAATAAAGTCAGTTTAACAGACAAAAGTTCCAACTTTGAGTGCCACAGCTCGTAAAGGGGATGAGAAACAGGGAAGGGCAGGAAACCCCTATGAAACACTCGCACATAAAGTAAGACACTCATAGTGACACTCGTACATCAAAATGATAGCTCTTTTGCCATTACTGAAAATTACACAGCAGATGAGCCATCCCATCATGACCACACAGCATATGAGCGCGCCTGGAGACCGAACGGTGGCGCAGATGAAGTTCACAGAGCCGTATACAACGGCTGTTCCGCAAAAACAGAGTGAAGTCACACAAAATGAAGTAATATAGGTACAACAAAATATATGTTTTTCTGGTATCAGTGGTCTCTAACTTACCAAATTTCTCACTTACTTTGCTCTTTTATTTCTTGACGGAATCTTCCAAAAGTGACATAGATACAAATTTCAGAACAGAGGAATGAAGCATCACACACACAAAAAATTCGAATAGAAAGCTTTTTTATCTCTTTTTAGCGCTCCAAAGTAAACTCACTCTCAACGGCAGCGAACGCGAGCCGCCATGTTAAGTTCCCGCTGTCCGTAAGTTGCTTTCCCCGCACAACCTGTCTAGTGGCGTCTGCTAGGAAGAACGGTGTCACGGAAGGGGAGTCAAATGACGAAACTTCCTGTGACGGCGAAACTCCCTGGCTGCTCGGTCGTGTTAGGTAAGTAGGTTTTTCTCGCGAAAATGTTGTTCCGGAAAGGAAGCAACATCGTGTGACGTGTTTCCTTGTCTGATCGCGGCGGTTCGGTTAGTTTTCATGATACTCTTCGGGTCTGTTTCGAGACTATCATTTTCCCTCACGATAAGCACTAAACAGCAATAAACACATTTGTACTTTATCGATAAACACATGTGTGTGTACGGGGGTGCAATCATTTACTCATTTTATTTCTGAGTTATCACCACGTGTCCCCTTAATTAATTGTTAGAATAATAAAAACCACACGTTGAAACCCTAAAGTTGCGTACTTTTTTTTTTTTTATTGAATGACATTACTAAAATAAATACGAGTGGGTCTCAACAGCACCGATGCCAAATGTGACAGCGCACTATTAGCGTAAATTATATTTCTATTGTATTCGTCTACTTAGAAGTAATTTTTAATCTCTCTAAAAATAGGGGTTTAACTATTGGGCCCTGTATACCTGTGCATAAATGAGGCCCTGCCTAAAGCTACAACTGAACATAAAAAAAACAAAAACAAAAACAAAACAAAACCAGGCTTCATTTCTCAAGGATGACGGGCAAAGTGAAGGGTCCCCTAAATTACTGATGCTGTGCTCGGGGCCCTGGTAACTCCAAATCTTTCACTGAACAGCCCCAATGTCGAATGTGACAATCCACTATTAGCCTAAATTATACTTATATTTGTTCGTTTACTTAGAAGTAATTTTTAACTTCTCCGAAAACGGGGGTTCAGGGATTGGGCCCTGTATGTTCTTTAAGATGGTTTTCGTGTGTATATGTGTCGTTGGCTGTACGGAATACTTTCGTCACGTAACGATTTTATTAAAATAGGAGTTGTTTTTTCCCCTAGACAATGCAATGAAACTTCGCCCCAGGTCCCGCAAAAGTACCATTAGGCCCTAACTAGTAAATTTAATAATGTTTCACTTTTACTCAGGCATTAGTTACATGAAAGAAGTCCTGGGCCATATCAGCAATGTGTGACCCATGTTAATAAGATTTATAAGTTAATAATGATGTCACACTTTTTCTCAGGAACAAAACATTAATAATAAAATGTGGAACTTCCCCAATTTTACAAGGTTACTCATATTAATAATGTTTCCATTGCAATGGCTAGTTCATAATATTGCGCTTTTATTCAAGCACATATTAATTTATGGGTTATGAATTTTATGTTTAATGCCACGATAAAAGCACAATATTAGTAACCTGACGTGTCATGTAAACTTTATGAATTGAATAACGTTCGCCTCCCCGGTGGGGCAGCGGTCTAAGCGTTGGCTTGTGATCATTCGTCCGAGGAGGGTCCGGGTTCGAATCCCGTGAGACATAGATGTTGTGTTTGTCTTACGGCACTGGCTCTCTCCCTTCCCTGGAACCAGTGGCCCTAAATTAGGGACGGGCGACTGCTTATAGCCCACTGAGTTGCTCACGGTGGTCGTTTAGCCTCCAATAAAAAAAAATTGCCGTAGAAATTTGAAATGGTGACCACGAAATTTTCTCCCACGCTGTCAGCCTGCCGACTCTAAAACCGTTTTCCATTAAAAACCGCGTTAACCGTGAAAATACTAACCCGGAATTTTCCCCACCCCGTCAGCCTGATTAGTGTAAGATCGTTTTTTACTAAAAAGCGCGGTAACCGTCAAGATACCAACCAAGAACTTTCCTCCACCTCATCCAGCTACTTACGGCACTGTAAGCTGCGATAAAAGTTTAAAATGCCGACCCCGGAATGTCCCCTTACTCTGTCAGCCTGCTGATTGTAAGACCGTTTTCCATTTAAAACAGCGGCAACAGTTGAAATACTAACCCGGAAATTTCTCCCTCCTAATCCAGCTACTTGCAAAACATTTTTTTTTACTATAAAGAGCGACAAATGTTTGAAATGCCGACCCCGGGAATTTCACCCACATATTTGTTCATGCAGTTCAGTTGCATCTTGTTTTAAACAGCGTGGAAAGGAAATGATGACCCCGGAAATCTCCCCCACGTTCGTTATTTTGTGTTAAATGCAATTTGTGCATGGGCCCTGGCTGAAAAAAGTGGGGGACTCTTCCATCCATTATGAAGACCACCCCCACCTACAAAAATGAAATTTAACTTTTTTTGTAAGCTTTACGGGAAAGAAAAAAGTGTTCAAAAGTTCTAGGCCTACGGCCTATTAATTAATGTATGGTACATAAGTGGAAGCGCAATATTATCGACATTTCTTTTTATGTAAATTTTAGGAATATGGGAATGACGGAATGAAAACTTTTTGAAGGATCTAGAGTTAGACCTAATAATATTTTCTGTCTGAGAAATATGGCAATATTAATAATTTTAAATGTTACGTAAACGTTATGAACATGAGCATGATCTAATACAAAATGCCGATTAAGGAAATTTCCCCCGCATATTTCTGCTACTTGTTTGGCTTCATCTTGTGTAAGACCATTTTTTACTGTAAACTGCGGTGGAAATCGAAATCCCCCCCCCCCCCCGACACACACACACATTTTCACAACTCTCTGTAGACTGCAGTGAATACGGAATTGCCAACACCGGAATTTCCCCTTAAGCTGTCAGCCTGCTAATGGCTAATGGTACGATCGTTTTTAATTAAAAAGCGCGGTAACAGTTGAATATTAACCCGGAAATTTCCCTCACTTCATCTAGCTACTTGCAAGACAGTTTTTTACTATAAACTGCAGTAAAAGTAGAAATGTCGACTCCGGAAATCACCCCCCCCCCCAAAAAAAATTTGTTGAACTGCGTGAAAATAGAAATGGTGACACCGGAAATTTCCCTCACCCTGTCCTACTAATTGTAAACCGACTTATACTGTAAACTGCCGTAAAAGTTTGAAATGCCGAACCCTGGAAATTTCCCCCACATGTTTGTGCACTTTGTGCTGCTGCGTCTTATTTTAAACAGCGTGAAAGCCGCCCCGGTGGCGCAGTGGTCTAAGCGATGGCCTCTGATCATTCGTCCGAAAGGGGTCCGGGTTCGAATCCCGGTAAGGCATGGATGTTGTGTTTGTCTTACGGCACTGGCTCTCTCCCTTCCCTGGAACCAGTGACCCTAAATTAGGGACGGGCGACTGCTTATAGCCCATTGAGTTGCTGAGTTGCTCACGGTGGTCGTTAAAATTCCAATAAGAAAAACAAAACAAAAAAAAAACCTCCAATCAAAAAAAAAAAAAAAATACAACATCGTGAAAATGGAAACCCCGGAAAGCTCCCCACACTCGATATTTTGTGTAAACTTCAATTTGTGCACGGTCGCTGACTGAAAAAGGTGGGGAACTTTTCCAGAGTATCACAGGTATGGTCTATCAGGTTTAGGTTCTGTGATCTTGCGGGCCATTCCATCCTGTGAATATCATCACTCTCGAAGTATTCGCAGACTAACTGAGCACTATGGGCTCGGGCGTTATCGTCCATAAAAAGGAACTGGGAGCCAATGATCCCTATGCCGGGCAGCAATAAGGGGGCCTCTTGGAAACTCGTGTTCTATTCAACATGATGCCAGCCAAACCTCCACAGTAGTGGTCAATTTCCCTAATGTTGGAGGGAAGATTTCCGCTTCCGCTCTCTCTTCCAAATATACACACGTCGAGAATCCGTGTTTAGGCTGAACTCGACTCATCACTGAAGACAGCACAGGCCCATTTATCAGAGATACAGGGGTGATGCTGTTGGGAATTGTTCATACCGACCCCGTCTGCGCGATATGGCAAGTGGGATTCGGAGACCATTTGGCCTTTTTGCACGCAGACCGCTCTCCACAGCCTTCTGTAAACTGTTTGTCTCGATATTGCTGTCCCCGTAGCAGAGTGGAACTTCTGTGAGAGTTGCTTGGCTGTCAACTACTCATGGTGGCGAGCAGTTAGACACAAATACCAGTCGGTTTTTTTTTTTTTTTTAATTGGAGATTTTATTTTTTTTAAGAAGAGCTTTTTTTATTTATTTATTGGAGTTTTAATGACCACCGTGAGCAACTCAATGGGCTATAAGCAGTCGCCCGTCCCTAATTTAGGGTCACTGGTTCCAGGGAAGGGAGAGAGCCAGTGCCGTAAGACAAACACAACATCCATGTCTCACTGGGATTCGAAGCCGGACCCCTTACGTGCGAATAATCAGAAGCCATCGCTTAGACCACTGCGCCACCGGGGCGGCTGTCCAGGTCTTCAAATTACCTGATACGAACCCAATCGAACATTTGTGGTTCCACTTGGAAAAGCAGGTTCGCTCCAAATCACAATCACCTCAAAATGTACGGGAACTGGAGGACCTGCTGTTAACATTATGGTACCATATACCGCAGGATACCGATAGCCACCTCATTGAATCGATGCCTCGCTTAGTGGCCGCTGTTTTGCGGGCTGAAAAGGGTCCTACAGCTTATTAGGTAGGTGGCCATAATGTAATGACTTATAGGTGTACATCAGAGGATTTTAAGACAAACGGCAACTGTGTCTCTCTCTTTATATGTTTGGAATATTTTCTCCTAGGGATTTTTACTCGGCCACCCATAGTGAAATCGTAGACGTGCCACTAATACTGAAGCTCCAAAAAACTGCCCAGCCTCTGGGACCCCTGTCTCCTTAAATTGGCTCTGCTAATAGCCTATCAAAAGCAATTAGTACCCAGAACAAGAAGTAGTCTCTTCATGAGTCTGCATAGAAGGTGGAGGTTAGATTCAACAAAACCATATAAACAAATATTGAACACTTGGGTATCATTCACAAAAATTAATGAGCTTAAAATAAGTGGAAGTGACTATCAAATTAGCAAATGCAATGGGGTCCAATTTAAATGAAATCTAATACTGCAAGGTGAGATCAAAATAAAAATCTTTACTTTGTGATAAAGCTTACTAAGTGAGAAAGCGTGATAGCCCATTGCATATGAGGGTAATAATAAGCGTTTCTATTACCCTCATATGCAATGGGCTATCATTAGGGTAATAAAAACGCGTATTCAGCGACATAAATATCATGACAGAGCAAGATAGTGAACTCAAGTGATCATATTTTAATGACAATTTGAGTGCTGAAGTAGAAATTTAGTGTAAAGATTGCAGAATAGTAGTTTAATTGTGATATTATGAATGTTTGTAGCAGTAAATATTATCCTAACGTTAAATTTCTTTTCGCGTGAAACACTAAACTCTGAGCTTTTACGTTTACGTTAAACTCAGCTATTAGGCTTCTCTGCAATACTCGTACGGCTAAAAGTTTTAGCTTTATGAATCGTGAAATATGTGAAAGTGAAATAGGTGGTTTTCGTGGTGGAGGTAATCCAAAATTAAAAGAAGCAATGCCATCTTACGCACGATTTTTTTTATAAAAATTTACGTTAAAAATCATATACAGATTAAAATCACATATACAAGTTAAAATACACACGTGAGATCTTTCGAGCTTACTTTAAGCTCATCCTCAGATGTTTGACAATTCACTAATCACAAGTGGTTCGATGTCGGTTATATACCATGAAAGCATTCACTAGGACGTAGTTCGGAGGTTAACGCATGCGCCGAAACAATTGGGCGAACTCGTCCTGTGGATTGTCTGGGTGTTTCTCCCGATCCATTATTTGTTTCCATGGCAGGGGGATTGTGTATGAGTATTCTTCATTACTGCAAAGCTGACTGTATTTATAAATCACCAAACTCTCTGCAAAGAGAATAGTTGAACGTGTCCTTGAAGTGTTCAATATGGTTATGTCTTGCCATATAGGGGTATGCCTGCCTTCAAAGTAGAGCCGGGATAGAGCTGTTGAAGTAGAAGCTGTTCGAATATTGTTTTTATGTTCCGAGGCTCTACAGCTCAAAGGGCGAGTGGTCGAACCCGCGTACATACTGTTTTCAACTCCTTCACACGAGGCCTTTAGAGGTATGGCATAAATGCCATGCCGGGCCGTGCCGTTTAACTAGTTCCACTGTATCTCTGTCATTTTTTATGGTTGTCATTATATTATTTGTCTTGATTCCGAATCCGATTTTGTGATATTTACAGGTTGTTTTTAAATGGTTGGTGACACCAGGTAGGAAAGATACAGAACCGGCATATTTAACAGGTTGGGTAGCTCTGGTTAAAGTTGAGAATGAAGTCGAGGAAATTCGTCGTAACAGTTTTTGAAAGATTTGCTCTGGGTATCCGTATTCTGTAGCCAGCTAGTCTCCTAATATTTTCGAACTCCATGTTACGGAAGGTAATGTTCGACGAATGAGTTATCAAAAAGTGCGGAGATGATAATTTTTGACACCTGGGCTGAAATGAATGAAATGTGATCAGAGTGGTGTTTGAACCAGGTTTCCTGTAGACAGAGTAGAAAATGGCGTTGGAAGTTGAATCTCGGTGTAACTGAAGTCGGTGTAACCGAACGAGAGAGCAAGCTGGATTCAGGAGCTGTTACAGTACCATAGATCATTTCTATGTACTGCGAGAACTAATTGAAAGAACGAGGGAATATGAATTCCTATTACGTATGGCTTTTATTTATTATAAAAGAGCTTTTGATTCCCTGAAACCACCAGCAGTTATAATGGGTTTGAAATCCCGGGGTGCCGAAGTATTAGAATTATCAATAACATCTATAAAAATGCTAGTTCAAAGGTTCAGACATTTGAGGATACAGCACCAATAAAAAAGAGACTAGATCACACCATGTCTTCCAAACTCTTCAATACCACATTGCAAAATGTCTTTCAGTCACTGAACTGGAAAACAAGGGGATAAAGTTTAATCGAGGTTATTTAACCCACCTTCGTTTTTCTGATGACATGATCAGTTCTACAACTACCCGTTCAGAACTGCAGAGTATAATCCAGGAACTTGCTTACATGAGTAAAGAAGTTGAATAAAATGAATTTTCAGAAAACAGAATTGATACACAACGCTTTTACAATAATATATGCATATGTTTCGGATCTAGTGACTAACATGAGCAGTTCTGACTGCTGCAAGCCATCTTCGGTCTTAATTTAGAGCAGCTGTTTCCAAATTAGAGCCAGTGCCATCGGACGCTTCATTCTGGCCCATTCTGGACGAACGGTCCTAGGTCAGTATGTTGGACATCATGATAACCAACAACGCCTCATCCAAGAATCGAACCCTGGCCCATCTCGGACAAATGATCTGCAGCCAGTACATCATACCACTCGGCCACCGGAACGGCTTCTTGCATCGCAAACCCTAAGACTAGGAAACAAATCTCATTGATGTGATCCATGATATCAATGAGGACTTAGATAATATTTCTTCTTGGTTCAGAACGTAAAAAAAAGTAAAACTTACGGAGGTTCGTGCTATTCAGTACAATGGGTTTTCCTCTTAAACGTACCGAAAGTGCTCGTTACTTGGAAACCATAATTGATTGCTATCCACATTTCTTAGAAACCACACTTCAATGATGTCGATAAAGACTTTTGTAAATACATGCACATTTTTCTCGAATTCTACTGAATATTTTGTTTCCAAAATTACTTTGCTCGTTTGCATTGTGTGGCTCACGGAAGATACACGATCTAGAAATCTGAGTATCCACATACCAAACACATCAAACCTGCTCATCTTTCTACCCTAGAAGATACTGCCTACGCTGGACTATTCTGTTTTCTCTCAGCAGAGTGGTCCACTTTTCAAAACTTGGTGAGTGTAGCAACTGCCAAAGATGCATTGATACAGGGCAGTCCTATTCATGTATCGGGACATTCTCAAATAGATCTAACTTAACCTCAAATATTAACCAAAAAAAGCCTTCCCACTTCCTTTGCCTTTCATAACTCCCGTTGTTGAAACCCGCTTCTTCAGTAACTAACCTGCATTCCGTCCTAGGACGACAACTTTTAAGCTTTAAATAAATATTGATATTGTGTGACCCCCCCCCTTCCCTTCGCATAATTAATTGGCGAGAGGCGTGGCTAATTAACGGTAATTGAAATTGATTGGGGGTTTAATTAACAGAGAGTTATAATTTAAATACTTGCGAGGGGCGGTATATGAAAGAAAAGATATGCTGGTACTTTGAATTCAAGTGGCGAGTTGCAGTTGTTTGCCACGAGAACAGAGAGCCCACAAACGGAAATTGGACGGGTCAGAGTTTAAAAGCTATTTCCCATGACTCAAAAATGTTGGACGTCAAAAGCGTTTGAAGCTTTTGTATGTGCCGCGCGCGAAACAATGGGAAAGCTCTTGGTCTTGAAGAGTGGTTTATATAAATATGTAGCGGTTTCAAGTGTTAGAATTCACCACTTACCAATTTCTTGGAGACGGGAGATTGTTGTTGAGAGGGACAGAATCCGTTTTGAGCCGAGAGAATAAGGAAGGATTTTTCCTCGTGCTAGAACAATTGCTTGCCGCCTGCTGTGCTCTTGCAATTCTGAGCATCAGAAGTGAAGCCAGCTGAAAACATAAGCTGAGGAATAACCAGCCCCAGATCTGCCTGCGAACTTTCTTCACCTCGCCGGACCACGAATACCTATCGTAAGGAGCCATTTTAGGTAAAATCCCGACAGAGACATAATAATTACGGGCTCCTCGCTCATTCAGGGAAAGAGAGAGAGAGAGAGAGAGAGAGAGAGAGAGAGAGAGAGAGAGAGAGAGAGAGAGAGGAAGAAACGCCTGACACCAGGAACCACGGAGGACCAACCCTGCAGATAGAACGTCTGAAGTAACCGCTAGCCTCTTCGTGAAAAAAGCGGGGAGAAAACGTTTGTGCGTGTGTCTGACTACGTGCGTTCAGTGACTGGGGATGGCGTCGTTTTGACCAAGAGATCGTACGCAACGCGGCCTCATCCAAAGAGGAAAAAGAGCTACCCGTAGTTCCAACATATTAGTGAATGTGAGTGAGTGTTTGTGTTGTTCGTGTCATCAATACTTTGGTTACTCGAGGACATATGTAAGTACTTTTTATCAGTATTTTCTTTGCGGTCCAGTGTGAACGAACAGACGTTTCGTTAGGACATATTTCTGAAACACCGAAGAGGGCCAAAGCTAGCAGGAAATTATAGCCTTTATAATTTGATGAAGAATCCGGTGTAATTTATGCATACATCTATTAAATCCCTGTTTCAATTGTTATACTGTGCCTCCTTTGGGTTATTGGTGTACTGTGTCGGCTAATTGGCTAACGAGGTATTGGCGGATCCAGTGATTCGAATCGCAGTCTGGAATTAATTTGGCATCCTGATATCTGAAGACCAAAGGGTCGCAACAAAAGTGGTGTCAGAAGTGGGATCCGAATTGTATACCTCAGAAACACAGTACAACTGGAGCACAGTATTTATGCCAACTTTTGCAACTTGCATAATAAGTTGAGCTCAAAGTTTCAAAAAATGGAAGAGATTACAAAAATATTAGATGAACTGAAAGATGAACTCAGAAATGGACTGAAAACTTCCAAAGAAAGTTTTGAGCAGCAGCTCAAACAGCAACAAGAAAGTTTTGAGCAAAGCTTACAACAGCAGAAAGAAAGTCTTGAGCAGCAGACGGGCAGCATAAATCAGCTGATAGCTAGAATTGGGGGGTATGAGGAAAAATTCGATAAAAGAATGGAAGATACCAACTTGCGTATCGATCAGTTGGAAATTGGGCAGGCAAAATGCGTAGACCAAATAGAACAATGTACCCAAAATTTAGAGACCGTTCGTAACTTGTGCGAGACTCAATGTAGAAATGTAAAGGAAAAACTTTCTGGGGAATTTAATGGTACTAAGTTAGAACAAACTAAATGTTATAGGGATATTGAGAAAAGGGTACAACATTGTGAGGCAAAAATAAGTTCGTCAGAATTTAAGTCACCGGTAGTGATGAGCGAAGCTTTGAGTAGGCCGACCCGAATTAAAACCAGGCGCGTTTGACGGAAAGACTAGCTGGGGGGTATACATGACCCGGTTCGAAATGGTTTCGAGTGTGAACGGCTAGAGCGAAAGGGAGAAAGCATGCGCGCTTGCGGCATCATTGAGGATGCAGCTGCTGATATCCTACAAACTTTGTCGGAAGAGAGCCGTTTAAAATATTCCTATCTCGTCGCTGCCCTGGAACTCAGATTTGGGGAGGAACATTTAAAGCAACTCCGTGTTCTTCAGTTGAAAAATCGCATGCATGAGGTCAATGGCCTCCCCGGTGGCGCAGTGGTCTAAGCGATGGCTACTGATCATTCGTCCGAAAGGGGTCCGGGTTCGAATCCCGGTCAGGCATGGATATTGTGTTTGTCTTACGGCACTGGCTCTCTCCCTTCCTTGGAACCAGTGACCCTAAATTAGGGACGGGCGACTGCTTATAGCCCATTGAGTTGCTCACGGTGGTCGTTAAACCTCCAATCAAAAAAATTGTCGTTTCTCGTACTTCAGCTGTGACTCCTAAGCATCTACGATACAACAGATAACCGTTAACAGTATGTGTCGTTGTTACGTACCACAGAGGTGAAAACATGTATCAAAACGACAAATCTTCTGCGCGCCATTCTGTCTCCGTAGCTCAGTTGGGAGAGCAACTTACTCCGGAGTGAGGGGACACGGGCAAACTTGTGTTTTCACACACTGTCTGGTCTATTACTAATTACCTTACCAGAAATTTTCTCCCGTTCCGTAGAACGAGAACAAAATCCCATTCTTCCAAAGTTTTCAAGGGAGTTTATCTGTTGTTTTTCCTTTGCTGGAATAAATAACAGCTAGGCCTAAAGGATTTTGTTCGCACCCTGAGTTCGGAAAATGATCAATAACGTCATCGTAACTGCTAGAAAAATTTAATCACTTTGTCCCGAAGACTGAATGATGAAATGGTCTTCCTCAGAAATTGAATCTTCCTGCTTTTTATTCTTCAGGCGTCTCTGTTTTTTTAGGTAGGCACACTTGTTTAGGATTGGAAGTTTCTCGTAGCTGCAGGTCGCTCTCACAAACACTTTTCCAGCAGAGACGCGAAGTTTCTTCTTTCTGTTGACACGAGAGGTAAAAAACTCCATTCGTTCTTTTGAAGCTGTGCTAGAAATGCTTCTCCAACAAAGTACAAATTTACAGCTCTATCCTGACTTGGTAATCGACTTATAATTTCCTCTTTATTTAAAGGAAAAATTCCAGCTTTCTTGCAAATACGGGGGTTATACCGAAAGTAATGCAAAAGTGGGCATAATTTTTTATCAAGTGACAGCGGGCGTTCAAATTGAACATATTGATAGAGTAACTCTTCCTCTATACAAAGGTAATCTGTAGTCTCCATCACAAACGATGCATTTGCCCATCGTTGAACCAACTCTCGAATCCTCTTTGAAAAACTTCAGGTGTGGACTGTTGTACCCACTGCTTCACAGCCACTTTCACCTCGTTTGTGTCATCGAATCGTTGTCCTCAGAGACTCTCCTTCATTCGACCGAACAGCTGGAAGTCTGAGGGTGCCAGATTTTGCCTGTACAGTGGATGGATCACCGACCAGCCTAATTTGCTCATCGCCTGATTTGTTGCCTAAGATGTGTGTGGTCTCGCATTGTCATGGCGAATGTGCATGCTTTTCAGATTCTTGTTCGGTCTCTTGCTCCTTACGGCTTCTAATCTTTTTGATTATCTCAATGCACCGCTCGCTGGTCGTGGTATGGCCACGTTCCAGGAAGCCAAGGATAATGACACCCATGTCATCCCAAGGAACAATCACCATGACTTTTTCTGCTGATCACTGGCTGTTGAACTTTTTAGGCCTCTGTGAAGAGGTGTGATGCCATTCCATGGATTGATTCTTCGTTTCCGGATCGTAAAGATACGCCCACGCTTCATCCCCCGTCACCAGACCGGAAATAAACGTGTCTTCTTTGGTTTCAAACACTTCCAGCCGATCAGAGCAGACCCACCCTTATCTCCTTCAAATCGGGTGTCAACTGCCGAGGTTGCCTACACTTTCTGATTTCCTGAGTCTTTCACCATCTTCTGTATGGCATTATGACCACAGTGCTGTTGTGCAAGAAGCTCACGGACTCTGACGCGTCTCTCCACGCGAATCAGTTCATCCACTCGCTGACGACTCGTGTCAGTAGTCGAAGATGATGGTCTTCCACTGCGTGGTTAGTCTTTAATGCTTGTTTTCCCTTCTTTAAACGTCTTCGTCCATCTGTGCACATTGCTCTTATCAAGGGTGTCGTCTCCGTACACACTGTGTAGCTTTCTGTGGATGTCGGACAGTCGGCACCCTTCTTTCATCAAGAACTCAATGACGACACGTTGCTTCTGCTTTGAATTCATTATTTACTAGTAATGGGGAAGAAGGGTTACTATAAACGAAGAGTTACTCTACCAACATATGAAATTTCAACGATCTCGGTCAGTTAATGAAAACGTTTTTCCGACTTTTGCATTACTTTCGGTATAGCCCTCGTATTTATAGCTTTTATATGTTATTTCTAAAACCAAATGAAAAAACATGTGTTTAAGGGTCCCTTGGAACCACTCCGCTGATGGAAAAAATAACCCCTGTTTTAAGGTTTATCTGTACACATTTTACAAAATACAAAATTTTACAGCAAACTCAACTTGTATCAGAAAGTTTATTCCTGAATTTTTATCAAGAGACTGTCGTTATTGAAATGTTTACGTACTAATGGTGTAAGGTGAGCGATAATATGTGTACATGTGAAAGTTTGCAGACTACCGAACACACAACTTTTGTCAACAAACTGTATGAACTGCACTGCTACGTAGTAAAGCATCACAGAATCAGTTTGAATGTCCCTAGTACTGCACAGTTATGACATCTAACGGAAAAACTATTAACTAAGTCTGCATTGCAATGTATACCATATTTCACATCGATTTAAACATTTTTTTCTTTTGAGTTCAAGTAATAAATCAGGATTCAAGTAACCCATGTTGACGGTACCTACGTAACAACATATTGGTCCTCCAAAACACCCTGCACAAGCCGAGGCATCGACTCCACCAGATGCCGGAGGGTTTTCAGATGTAATGTCACCCATACCTGTTGCAGCATTGTCCATAACTCCGCACGAGACGCGTCGTTCCAGGATCAATGGATCTGATGTTCCTCTCCGTGGCATCCCAGATAATTTCCACAGGGTTTAAATCAGGGGAACTTGGGGGTCACTGGATGGCCCCAAACTCACCTGAGTGATCGGCCGGCCATACCTGGGTGGTTGCGGCCCGGTGGGACAGCGCATTGTTGTTCTGAAACAGCTCATCGACCGCAGGATCTGTGAAGGCAATGAAAGCGTGCAGTGAGCAGCCAGCGCAAGCTGATAGTGCGCAGCGATCAAGG
This sequence comes from Macrothele yani, assembly GCA_039090855.1. NCBI lineage: Eukaryota > Metazoa > Arthropoda > Arachnida > Araneae > Macrothelidae > Macrothele > Macrothele yani. Next base: position 159,583,261 of record CM077009.1, read on the forward strand.
GATTCTCTAGACACACTAAGGGACTAAATGTGTTCCATGAGCCCTCGTATTATTGAAATGTTTACTATCACAGAGCCACCACCGCCTCGAACAAAGCCGACCTGACACGACGGGGTTGTGGCCTCATGCTATCGACGCCACGCCCGCAACCTCCCGTCAGCTCGGTACAGATGAAAACGGGACTCATCTGACCACATGACGTGGCAGCACGCTGCAAAGGTCCAGTTTTGCTAGCACCAGGCAAGACGTAATTCTCGATGATGAGCGGTGAAAAGTGGCACACGAGTAGGACGTCGGCTTCCGCAGCCCAAGGTATGCAGCGTGTACCGTAGCGTTCATTAGTTGACGCTGCTTGGGCATCGACATTTAACCTGGAAATGATTTGTGAAGCCATTGCCAAGCAGTCTGTCTGTACAAGTCTGGATTGCCTACGTCGACCCCCGGTCATCAGTGGCGTGTGATTGGCCACCGCACGCTTTCTGGGAGCTGGTACGTCCATTGATGGTATACTCGTGGTATACTCTTGGTACGGTTGCCCTTGGAAACCCTAGGTTTCTTACCACTTGGGCGATATAGTGACCCATCTGTCTTGCGCGGACAATACATCCACGTTCAATGTCGCTCAGATCACTACGTTTACCCATATTCGTTTATTGCGATACACTCTTGGGAAAACCCTGCTGTCCGCCTATTTATCGCTTGCGTTTGGTGTGGGTCTGTTCCACTCTGCGCGGGGGATGCCCATGGCAACTTCTATGCATCACTCCTATCCCTAATGTTCAGTCTACTGAATGTATATGCACTGAAAATAGCGTTAGTAATGTCAAAAACAGGTGGGAGAATGCCCAAAAATAGGAATAGCTATGTTGGTCCACACAGTCGTATCAGAATTATATGATCACCTAACTAATAATGGGAATTACCACCCTTCTTATTTATTTATTCCTGTTTTTCGCCCCATAACCGTCTCTAAGATGTGTTAACGCAAAATTATGAATTTTTCAGAAACCTTTCTGCGATTCCTTTCTTATATCAAATCAAAGTTCGTTCTCACTTTTTCCATATCATATGACTAAACATTTGGCACTGCGGCAGTGAGAAAAAAATTAGAAAACAGAAAAAATATCACACCAATCATTGAAACAGTTCCGTTTTGTGGAGAGCAAGGTCTCGCTTTGAGATGGCAAGGCGAGACCTTGCTCTCCACAAACGCTTTGAGATGGCAAGCGAGACCTTGCTCTCCACAAGCGAGACCTTGCTCTCACAAGGTCTCGCTTTGAGAGTCGGCACCCTTCTTTCAAAGAAGGGTGCCGACTCTCAAAGCGAGACCTTGCGCATTTCCAACATGTGTTTCTGTACAGAGTCACACTTGCTTCGGAGACGAAGGATTCGGGAAGAATTGCAATTACCGACACCGAAAAACCAGACAAAAATGACGAAACTTTTGAGCACTGCTTCGTCTCCGAAGCAAGTGTGACTCTGTACAGAAACACATGTTGGAAATGCGCGGTACATCAGCCCCCGAATCCAGAATGAAGTCATTGAAGCCTGCAGTGATTTGATACTTCGCAAGCTTGTCAGCGAAATAAATGATACAACTTGCTTTGCCATCCTCACCGACGAGCCCACTGACATAGCAGGTATAGAACATATATCGCTATGCGTTCGTTATATCGACAGAGAAAATTTCGCCGTGAAAGATGTTTTTTTACATTTTATTCCAGTCCATGATGTAACCGGCAAAGGAATTGCAACGACAATAGTAGACATGTTGCAGTCATTAAATGTGAAGATCAAGAAGTTGCGTTGCCAGGGCTGCTACGATGGAGCTGCATCAATCAGCGGGAAAATAAATGGTGTACAAGCCGATGTGAGGGAAATGATTCCATCAGCCTTGTATGTACACTGCTCCGCCCACAGCCTCAACTTGGCCGTATCAACTGCGTGTGAGGTCACAGCAATAAGAAGTTGCATGGGAACTGTAGCAACCTTGAATGAATTCCTGAACACTCCGAAAAGACAGCATGTACTCACTACCGCAATAAATGAGATGTATACACCTACTTCGCGACGAGAAAAACTGAAACAGCTCTGTGTAGCCCGATGGTTGGAAAGGTATGACTCTGTAACAGCAGTATTAGAGCTTCACCATCCAGCTGTTGAAACGCTCCAAAAAATATCAGACTGGAGAGATAAAGATTCATCAACACAAGCCAGTTCTCTGCTGTGCACGGTAACAAATTGCCAATTTGTGATTTCGCTCTTTTGGATTCACAAAGCGTTATCTTTGACTGTGCATTTGTGTACGTTTCTGCAGAAGTCGACGATTGACTTATGTAAAGCAGTGAACCTTGCGGAAGACATTAGTAGTAAAATAAAAACCTTGCGCGAAAATGCCAATGACAAAGTCTCTAAAATATTTATTCCTGCATCGGACGACTTAGAGAAATTAGGATCATCCATTAAAATCCCTCGGGGAGCTGGAAGCGTGAGCATTTTCATTCCATTTATCGATTCTGTTTTGTCCCAGTTGGATGTAACGCACCGAGAAATTTAAAAACGATTCCAGTGTATTCTACCCATCGATCCTACAGTTTTTCAACCTTCGCAGCTTCAAGCATTCGCAGCGCTCACTCAATTTTATGCTAACGACTTGAACGGCTGCCATGAAACTTAAATTCTGAGCTAATATTGTGGTATAAAAAGAATAACGAGAGCGAGACACGACAAAGTTAGCCCCCCGAAAACTGCTACAGAAGCTCTGGCTATTTGCAATCAAAATATTATGCCTAATATATTTAGACTTCTGGATATATTAGCTGTCCTTCGAGTTTTTACTCGCACAAACGAAAGATCGTTCTCAACCCTTCGCCGTCTTAAGACATACCTACGCAATTCCACTGGCAGTACAAGAATGAACGGTCTAGCTCTTCTGAACATTCACAGGAATCATACCCCTACTGTGGAAGACGTATTAAACGAACTTGCTAAGAATCCTCGTCGACTGGACATTGCCTTGTGATCTGCGACGTGTATAGTGACAAATGCGTGCATTGACTCATAAGTATTGAGAATTATCTGTTCAATTGTTCAATGATGCATTGGAACCAAACAAAATAACAGTTACAAAGATGTGCATATGTGTTAGTTTCCTCCTTTGAATCCTCTGGTGGGTGAGTTCATTTTATTTTATTTTCTACGACCTATTCCTTGGGCTTCTTGTTAGGTAGCAGAGCGTGTTTCTTCCAGAAAATAAAAACTGATATTTTAAAACTCTATTAAATTTATGAAAACTAATATGAATTTAATTATTTACAATTCAACAAAACAATACAGCAATAAGAAATTCGCTGTAATAACTAACAACGAACGAAAAACAATTTCATTCTCAATACATAAATCTATTACGAATACCTTTATAAAATCTTACATGATAGTTATCGGCGAAAAAGATCAAAGTACAAAGGAAATACAACACTTAAATACACTTGCTTACGGCCTTGTATAAGAATTAGCGCAACACCCAAAATCAACATTACTACTCCGCCAATCTGAAAATTATATGCTAAGTAGGACGGCGGACTTAACTTTTCGCAACGTATGACTCAATACTTAGCGAACGTCGTACGTTGTGTCAAATTATGACGTAATCCCGAAGGAGGGAAAACATACTCGTGAATAGATACTTCCGGAGGTGGGAAAACATATATACTATGTTTGTTTACAAGGATGTTATGTCTAGAGTTGGTGAGACTTGTTCAAGGATAAGGACTTCCCAGTCCAGTATTTACGGTTCTTTTTCCGTAACACTTCTTATGGCAAATATTGAAATACATGTTCTATATATTTGTATATCATCATCATCTTCATTGTCAACCATTATCAACCCATTGCTGGACGAAGGTCTCCCCAAGTTTCTTCCACAACGGTCTGTCTTGTGCCAGTCTCCTCCATGTTACTCCCGCGTTTCGAATTTCATCCACCCATCTTCCATGTGGTCTTCTTCTGGGTCTTTTCATGTCGCTTGGAATCCAATCTTAAAATTTGGCTGTACATCGATGGTCTGTCCTTCTGGCAGTATGTCCAGCCCATTGCCATTTCAGGGATTTAACTCTGATCATGATGTCTTCCACTCTTGTCATTTTTCGGATCCACGTGTTCCTCTTCTTATCTCTCCTGGTTACACCAAGCATGCACCTCTCCATGCTGCTTTGAGTTGTCTGCAGCCTTTGTATGTCTCTTTTAGCTAAGGTCCACGTCTCTGCACCATACGTAAACACTGGAAGGATGCATTGATCAAACACTTTTCTTTTAAGACATAATGGCATATTGCTCTTGAAAATTATGCTGTTTCTTCCAAAAGCTCTCCAGGCAAGTTTTGTACGCCGATTAATTTCTTCACCAATGTGACCCTCACTTGATATCTGCTGTCCAAGATAAACGTACGTGTCTGTTATCTCCAGCTTTTCTCCATCAATCGATAAATCTTCATTTCTTGTAAAAGCATTGTACATCACTTTTGTCTTCTGAAAGTTCATTTTTAATCCCACTTCTTTACTCTTGTCAGCAAGTTCCTGGATCATACTCTGTAGCTCTGATGGGGTAGTTGCAAAAATGACTATGTCATCAGCAAAACGAAGGTGGGTTAGATAATCTCCATTAATCTTTATCCCTTTGTTTTCCCAGTTCAGTGATTGAAAGACATTTTCCAATGTGGCATTAAAGAGCTTCGGAGGTATGGTGTCACCTTGTCTCACTCCTTTTCCAATTTTTACGTGTGTTGTATTTTCAAACAGCCGAATCTTTGCACTTGCATTTTCATAGATGTTATTAATAATATTAATGTATGCATCTTCAATACCGGAGGATTTCAGAGCCATTGCAACTGCTGATGGTTTCACCGAATCAAAGGCTTTTTCATAATCGATAAAAGCCATGCATAATGGAAGCTCATATTCCCTCGCTCTTTTAATTAGTTCTCTCAGTACGTGGATATGATCTATGGTGCTGTAGCCACTCCTGAATCCAGCTTGTTCTCTCGGTTGAGCCATGTCCAGTGTCACCTTCAAGCGGTGTGAAAGAACTTTAGTGAAGATTTTATAAACCACTGATAGGAGGCTGATAGGTCTGTAGTTCCTGAGATCCTCAATGTCACCTTTTTTATGTAGCAAGATCATTGTAGCGTTGTTCCAATCCTCAGGAATTTTCCCTTCATTAAGGCATCGAGTGAAAATTTGGGCGAGTACTGTTTCGATTTCTCCACTTGCTTCTTGTATGATGTCTGCAGTAATTCCATCTTCTCCTGGAGCTTTCCCCCGCTTCATGTTCTTGATTGCATGTGCAACTTCTGCTGGAAGGACTGGAAGAACTCTGGTACTGGTACCTTTCATGATGTCTGGAGTACATGTATCATCCCTTTCATATAATTTGGAGTAGAAATCTTTCACTCTTGTCAAAATTTCTCCTCTATTTCTTGTTACAGAACCATCTTCTTTTCTCAGTGCCATAATCTGTTTTCTTCCCTTACTGAGATGTCCCTTTGCTATCTTTAGGCTTTGGTTGTTTTCAATTGCTTTCCTTACTAGTTCACAGTTGAATTTCCTTACGTCTTCAGTGATACTTTTTGCGTACTGTCTTGCATAGCTCTATATATTCCACTTTAGAAGTCACTTCTTCTTTAGTTGTCCTCATCACTCTTCTTTTTTGCATCAACATTTTGGTTTTTCCTGATCATTTGTTCACATGCAATTTGTTCTTAGATCCAGCTAATTTTGTTGCTGTTTCCATAAGAGCTTTGGTTACTTTTCTGTTAACTTCAGAAATATATATTTTATATATATATATATATATATATATATATATATATATATATATATATATATATATATATATATATATAGGCTGCCATCTGATGCTGACCTTGGCTACGTACAACGGACGCTCCCTATCTTCTGATTCAAGGCTTCTTGAATTGGAAGAGGAACTACAAAGGATCAAGTGGGACATCGTCGGGCTAAGTGAGGTAAGGAGAAAAGGAGAAGATCTCATTGAACTGAAAAGTGGACATCTCTTCTACTATCGTGGGACAGATACTGGCAGAACTAGTGGTGTTGGATTTATAATAAACAAGAAACTGAAGGATAAAGTTGTAGAAGTTGAAAGTTCCTCTGACAGAGCTGCACGACTCGTTATCCAACTCTCGAGAAGATACCAGGCTCAGATTATTCAAACTTATGCACCCACCACAAGTCATGCTGAAGAAGAAATTGAAGAATTTTATGAGTAAATTCGTGATCTAAATAATAAAGGTAAGCAGCACTTGAAGATAATTATGGGAGATTTCAATGCAAAAATAGGGCAACGGCAAGAGAATGAAACTTCAGTAGGTAAATTTGGTCACGGTAACAGAAACCAGCGTGGAAATACTCTTGTAGAGTTTGCAGAGGCAGAAGGGTTTTTCATCTTGAACTCCTTTTTCAAGAAAAAGCCACACAGGAAATGGACATGGAGACATCCAAATGGGACGACAAGTGAAATTGATTTTATTATGTGTAACAAAAAATTCGTCATAGAAGACTGCAATGTGCTAAACAAGTTCAACACAGGCAGTGACCATAGATTGGTGAGATGTAAGATGCACCTCAACTCTAAACTCGAACGTAGCAAGCTCATAAGACAAACAAAAATGTATTGACATAACCAATCTTAAAAAACACCATAATACCTTCAAATTGGAACTGAAAAACAGATTCTCTGCTTTAGAAGGCCTAAGATCGGAAGAAGTGGATATTTCTGAAGGTAACAGAAAAGTAACCAAAGCTCTTATGGAAACAGCAACAAAATTAGCTGGGTCTAAGAACAAATTGCATGTGAACAAATTATCAGGAAAAACCAAAATGTTGATGCAAAAAAGAAGAGTGATGAGGACAACTAAAGAAGATGTGACTTCCAAAGTGGAATATATAGAGCTATGCAAGACAGTACGCAAAAAGTATCACTGAAGACGTAAGGAAATTCAACTGTGAACTAGTAAGGAAAGCAATTGAAAACAACCAAAGCCTAAAGATAGCAAAGGGGCATCTCAGTAAGGGAAAAAACAGATTATGGCACTGAGAAAAGAAGATGGTTCTGTAACAAGAAATAGAGGCGAAATTTTGACAAGAGTGAAAGATTTCTACTCCAAATTATATGAAAGGGATGATACATGTACTCCAGACATCATGAAAGGTACCAGTACCAGAGTTCTTCCAGTCCTTCCAGCAGAAGTTGCACATGCAATCAAGAACATGACGCGGGGAAAAGCTCCAGGAGAAGATGGAATTACTGTAGACATCATACAAGAAGCAAGTGGAGAAATCGAAACAGTACTCGCCCAAATTTTCACTCGATGCCTTAATGAAGGGAAAATTCCTGAGGATTGGAACAACGCTACAATGATCTTGCTACATAAAAAAGGTGACATTGAGGATCTCAGGAACTACAGACCTATCAGCCTCCTATCAGTGGTTTATAAAATCTTCACTAAAGTTCTTTCACACCGCTTGAAGGTGACACTGGACATGGCTCAACCGAGAGAACAAGCTGGATTCAGGAGTGGCTACAGCACCATAGATCATATCCACGTACTGAGAGAACTAATTGAAAGAGCGAGGGAATATGAGCTTCCATTGTGCATGGCTTTTATCGATTATGAAAAAGCCTTTGATTCGGTGAAACCATCAGCAGTTGCAATGGCTCTGAAATCCTGCGGTATTGAAGATGCATACATTGATATTTTTAATAACATCTATGAAAATTCAAGTGCAAAGATTCGGCTGTTTGAAAATACAACACACATAAAAATTGGAAAGGGAGTGAGACAAGGTGACACCATATCTTCGAAGCTCTTTAATGCCACATTGGAAAATGTCTTTCAATCACTGAACTGGGAAAACAAAGGGGTAAAGATTAATGGAGATTATCTAACCCACCTTCGTTTTGCTGATGACATAGTCATTTTTGCAACTACCCCATCAGAGCTACAGAGTATGATGCAGGAACTTGCTGACAAGAGTAAAGAAGTGGGATTAAAAATGAACTTTCAGAAGACAAAAGTGATGTACAATGCTTTTACAAGAAATGAAGATTTATCGATTGATGGAGAAAAGCTGGAGATAACAGACACGTACGTTTATCTTGGACAGCAGATATCAAGTGAGGGTCACATTGGTGAAGAAATTAATCGGCGTACAAAACTTGCCTGGAGAGCTTTTGGAAGAAACAGCATAATTTTCAAGAGCAATATGCCATTATGTCTTAAAAGAAAAGTGTTTGATCAATGCATCCTTCCAGTGCTTACGTATGGTGCAGAGACGTGGACCTTAGCTAAAAGAGACATACAAAGGCTGCAGACAACTGAAAGAAGCATGGAGAGGTGCATGCTTGGTGTAACCAGAAGAGATAAGAAGAGGAACACGTGGATCCGAAAAATGACAAGAGTGGAAGACATCATGATCAGAGTTAAATCCCTGAAATGGCAATGGGCTGGACATACTGCCAGAAGAACAGACCATCGATGGACAGCCGAAATTTTAGATTGAATTCCAAGGGACAGGAAAAGACCCAGAAGAAGACCTCATGGAAGATGGGTGGATGAAATTCGAAAGTATGCGGGAGTGACATGGAGGAGACTGGCACAAGACAGACCGTTGTGGAGGAAACTTGGGGAGACCTTCGTCCAGCAGTGGATTGATAATGGTTGACAATGATGATGATGATATATATATATATATATATATATAGTGCAAAACAAAGCAAAATTTTGATCAAGAGAAACAAAAAATAATAAAAAGATCAGCAATCACAAAATACATCATCCGAACCAGGCTAGCTTCAAACGATGAAAAATACCAAATATAAGAATGCAGGGAAACATATTAATGACTGACCCCTTGTCGGCTTCGTCAAGGGCAAGCAACAAGAAAATCACTCATTAATCTACTGAGACCAGAGAATTGTGGCTTTCTGCTATTTTAGTTTGATTAAAGGACCAATTAAATTTAGTGGAATAATGTCAATAAAAGGGATTACTAATAAAAACCTGAACCCAGCAAACTAAAACACATTTGCCCGACCTCAAAACAAAAATAATAAAAATCAGTAAAGAGAGCCAAACCCCTAACACAAATCCAGTCAATCAAAAACTCAACCAATAAATGGTTCAAAAGTGATACTTTAAAACTTGAAACAAAAAAAAAATTTAAACAAACTACCAGCCAAAAATAAACAGTAAGAACCAAAATGTTTTAAAAACATACACATAAACAAAAATTAAAATAAAACCAGGAAGTACATACAACGAAATTGAAAAGAAAGCAACAGCCAATATTATGAAAAATGAGTTACAAAAAAACCCAAGGAGCAAAATACATTTGTAAGTCCAAAAGTGAACAAGCAAACTAAGTTGCAAGTCACATAGTTGCAAAGTAAAATCCCAATACCCACAGCTAAAGCTTAATAAAAATTATTCCGTAAAATAAAAAAAAAATTAAAAAAAATTAAAATTTTCACTGACCCGGGTTCGAATCCCGGTGAGGTATGGATGTTGTGTTTGTCTTACGGCACTGGCTCTCTCTCTTCCCTGGAACCAGCGACTCTAAATTAGAGAAGGGCGACTGCTTATAGCCCATTGAGATGCTGACGGTGGTCGTTAAACCTCCAATCAAAAAAAAAGTTCCAAGTTGAATCACTAATTTCCTTCTGGAGCTCCTATAAGTACTGAAAGTAAAATGTTTTCTGCAGAATGCCCATCTTGAATTTGACCGAGAAACCTTCAAAACTGAATCTGGGCACAGTTGCTTTGTTTTGTAAAAAATAAAAGTATTTTACACGTTTAGTTGTTTTGATTTTTGCGATAGATCCAAGATGTTTCGCATAAAGGGACATCTTAAGAGAGTACCTGTTACTCCCAATTTCGTCCCACCCCTCAAGTTTTATGGATTTTTGAGTAAAAGTTTCGGAGCAAGGCCAAAGTAGAACGTAGAATGAGAAATCTCTACTGAAAGATGACCGATACAGAAAATGAATGAATAAGTGGGAGTCTATTCTATCAGTTACATAGCAGGATGAATGAGAATTAGAAGTAAATTTCTAGCTACTTCATCAACAGAGAGGTAGGAAAGAAAAGGGAATTCTTATCATCACACAGTCGGACCATTATCAAGAGCGGTGGCGACACGTTGTGTGAAGTGAGTGAAGTGCCACTTCACCTTAATTATATTAAAAAAAAATTTTGGAATGATTTAGCGGATTCTTAAAATTAGTCACGTTTTCGTTTAGAAGAATGATTTCTGGAAAATGCTGTAGATTTCAAACAAAGCTCTTTCGTTTCTAAAAGTAAGCTAGAAGGGTGAGCACGCCGTTTCCAACGGTATTACGAATTGATGAACAGACGATCTTGTAACTGTGCGTAGAAAATATGAAGAGATACTTACCTCAATTCCAAATCACTTCACTCCGACACCATGAACAGCGCCGACATAGAAACCCGGAGTTCCTTTAATAAGGGGGTTGCTAGATGCTATGGCAACTAATGACGTCAATGATCGGTGTGAAATGATAATAGCCACCATTTTCCCGCAGTGTGATTTTGAGTTTTGAATTTTCTCCTGGACTCTCCAGCTGTGTTTATATACTACGATTGCGAATGTGACCATAAGTTTCAGTGCTGTTTCTTTGTTATTCTCCGTGTGTTCTGGGTCCATGCTTTTATTTAAAACAATGAATTCGAAAAGTGATACAGTGTACAGGTTGTTGTAAATATACGTATAATGCCCATAAGTATGTATTCCAAGATGAGTATAAATGCTTTTCTCTAGTTCTTACTTTACCCTCAACCACAGTACCAGCAGAAAGACCCTTTTTGTATTTTGAGACGAATACAAAATTAGTTAATGAACACTGCTTCACAGCAAACAATATCGTCGATATCTAATATCGCGATACAAAAAGAACTTCTCTCCCTTCCTGCAGTTAAACAGGCATTTTACGATGGCATTTGATGACAGGATTTTTACGATGACCGCTATGACTCCTTGAAAGACAGAAGAATAGACCTTATAAGAAATGGATACATTTTTTTCATGGATTCACATTTTGTAACAACACTTCGCCTGTTTCTCGGGTAACGAGCCGCCGCTGATCGAGAGCACATTTCGTTTTCAACAAAAGCCAAAAATTAAGCGAAGAGTAAAATCGAAGGGACCTACTGTAAAATCCAATGTATTAATAAAGTCAGTTTAACAGACAAAAGTTCCAACTTTGCGTGCCACAGCTCGTAAAGGGGATGAGAAACAGGGAAGGGCAGGAAACCCCTATGAAACACTCGCACATAAAGTAAGACACTCATAGTGACACTCGTACATCAAAATGATAGCTCTTTTGCCATTACTGAAAATTACACAGCAGATGAGCCATCCCATCATGACCACACAGCATATGAGCGCGCCTGGAGACCGAACGGTGGCGCAGATGAAGTTCACAGAGCTGTATACAACGGCTGTTCCGCAAAAACAGAGTGAAGTCACACAAAATGAAGTAATATAGGTACAACAAAATATATGTTTTTCTGGTATCAGTGGTCTCTAACTTACCAAATTTCTCCCTTACTTTGCTCTTTTATTTCTTGACGGAATCTTCCAAAAGTGACATAGATACAAATTTCAGAACAGAGGAATGAAGCATCACACACAAAAAAAATTCGAATAGAAAGCTTTTTTATCTCTTTTTAGCGCTCCAAAGTAAACTCACTCTCAACGGCAGCGAACGCGAGCCGCCATGTTAAGTTCCCGCTGTCCGTAAGTTGCTTTCCCCGCACAACCTGTCTAGTGGCGTCTGCTAGGAAGAACGGTGTCACGGAAGGGGGAGTCAAATGACGAAACTTCCTGTGACGGCGAAACTCCCTGGCTGCTCGGTCGTGTTAGGTAAGTAGGTTTTTCTCGCGAAAATGTTGTTCCGGAAAGGAAGCAACATCGTGTGACGTGTTTCCTTGTCTGATCGCGGCGGTTCGGTTAGTTTTCATGATACTCTTCGGGTCTGTTTCGAGACTATCATTTTCCCTCACGATAAGCACTAAACAGCAATAAACACATTTGTACTTTATCGATAAACACATGTGTGTGTACGGGGGTGCAATCATTTACTCATTTTATTTCTGAGTTATCACCACGTGTCCCCTTAATTAATTGTTAGAATAATAAAAACCACACGTTGAAACCCTAAAGTTGCGTACTTTTTTTTTTTTATTGAATGACATTACTAAAATAAATACGAGTGGGTCTCAACAGCACCGATGCCAAATGTGACAGCGCACTATTAGCGTAAATTATATTTCTATTGTATTCGTCTACTTAGAAGTAATTTTTAATCTCTCTAAAAATAGGGGTTTAACTATTGGGCCCTGTATACCTGTGCATAAATGAGGCCCTGCCTAAAGCTACAACTGAACATAAAAAAAACAAAAACAAAAACAAAACAAAACCAGGCTTCATTTCTCAAGGATGACGGGCAAAGTGAAGGGTCCCCTAAATTACTGATGCTGTGCTCGGGGCCCTGGTAACTCCAAATCTTTCACTGAACAGCACCAATGTCGAATGTGACAATCCACTATTAGCCTAAATTATACTTATATTTGTTCGTTTACTTAGAAGTAATTTTTAACTTCTCCGAAAACGGGGGTTCAGGGATTGGGCCCTGTATGTTCTTTAAGATGGTTTTCGTGTGTATATGTGTCGTTGGCTGTACGGAATACTTTCGTCACGTAACGATTTTATTAAAATAGGAGTTGTTTTTTCCCCTAGACAATGCAATGAAACTTCGCCCCAGGTCCCGCAAAAGTACCATTAGGCCCTAACTAGTAAATTTAATAATGTTTCACTTTTACTCAGGCATTAGTTACATGAAAGAAGTCCTGGGCCATATCAGCAATGTGTGACCCATGTTAATAAGATTTATAAGTTAATAATGATGTCACACTTTTTCTCAGGAACAAAACATTAATAATAAAATGTGGAACTTCCCCAATTTTACAAGGTTACTCATATTAATAATGTTTCCATTGCAATGGCTAGTTCATAATATTGCGCTTTTATTCAAGCACATATTAATTTATGGGTTATGAATTTTATGTTTAATGCCACGATAAAAGCACAATATTAGTAACCTGACGTGTCATGTAAACTTTATGAATTGAATAACGTTCGCCTCCCCGGTGGGGCAGCGGTCTAAGCGTTGGCTTGTGATCATTCGTCCGAGGAGGGTCCGGGTTCGAATCCCGTGAGACATAGATGTTGTGTTTGTCTTACGGCACTGGCTCTCTCCCTTCCCTGGAACCAGTGGCCCTAAATTAGGGACGGGCGACTGCTTATAGCCCACTGAGTTGCTCACGGTGGTCGTTTAGCCTCCAATAAAAAAAAATTGCCGTAGAAATTTGAAATGGTGACCACGAAATTTTCTCCCACGCTGTCAGCCTGCCGACTCTAAAACCGTTTTCCATTAAAAACCGCGATAACCGTGAAAATACTAACCCGGAATTTTCCCCCACCCCGTCAGCCTGATTAGTGTAAGATCGTTTTTTACTAAAAAGCGCGGTAACCGTCAAGATACCAACCAAGAACTTTCCTCCACCTCATCCAGCTACTTACGGCACTGTAAGCTGCGATAAAAGTTTAAAATGCCGACCCCGGAATTTCCCCTACTCTGTCAGCCTGCTGATTGTAAGACCGTTTTCCATTTAAAACAGCGGCAACAGTTGAAATACTAACCCGGAAATTTCTCCCTCCTAATCCAGCTACTTGCAAAACATTTTTTTTTACTATAAAGAGCGACAAATGTTTGAAATGCCGACCCCGGGAATTTCACCCACATATTTGTTCATGCAGTTCAGTTGCATCTTGTTTTAAACAGCGTGGAAAGGAAATGATGACCCCGGAAATCTCCCCCACGTTCGTTATTTTGTGTTAAATGCAATTTGTGCATGGGCCCTGGCTGAAAAAAGTGGGGGACTCTTCCATCCATTATGAAGACCACCCCCACCTACAAAAATGAAATTTAACTTTTTTTGTAAGCTTTACGGGAAAGAAAAAAGTGTTCAAAAGTTCTAGGCCTACGGCCTATTAATTAATGTATGGTACATAAGTGGAAGCGCAATATTATCGACATTTCTTTTTATGTAAATTTTAGGAATATGGGAATGACGGAATGAAAACTTTTTGAAGGATCTAGAGTTAGACCTAATAATATTTTCTGTCTGAGAAATATGGCAATATTAATAATTTTAAATGTTACGTAAACGTTATGAACATGAGCATGATCTAATAAAAAATGCCGATTCCGGAAATTTCCCCCGCATATTTCTGCTACTTGTTTGGCTTCATCTTGTGTAAGACCATTTTTTACTGTAAACTGCGGTGGAAATCGAAATCCCCCCCCCCCCCGACACACACACATTTTCACAACTCTCTGTAGACTGCAGTGAATACGGAATTGCCAACACCGGAATTTCCCCTCAAGCTGTCAGCCTGCTAATGGCTAATTGTACGATCGTTTTTAATTAAAAAGCGCGGTAACAGTTGAATATTAACCCGGAAATTTCCCTCACTTCATCTAGCTACTTGCAAGACAGTTTTTTACTATAAACTGCCGTAAAAGTAGAAATGTCGACTCCGGAAATCACCCCCCCCCCCCCAAAAAAAAATTGTTGAACTGCGTGAAAATAGAAATGGTGACACCGGAAATTTCCCTCACCCTGTCCTACTAATTGTAAACCGACTTATACTGTTAACTGCCGTAAAAGTTTGAAATGCCGACCCCTGGAAATTTCCCCCACATGTTTGTGCACTTTGTGCTGCTGCGTCTTATTTTAAACAGCGTGAAAGCCGCCCCGGTGGCGCAGTGGTCTAAGCGATGGCCTCTGATCATTCGTCCGAAAGGGGTCCGGGTTCGAATCCCGGTAAGGCATGGATGTTGTGTTTGTCTTACGGCACTGGCTCTCTCCCTTCCCTGGAACCAGTGACCCTAAATTAGGGACGGGCGACTGCTTATAGCCCATTGAGTTGCTGAGTTGCTCACGGTGGTCGTTAAAATTCCAATAAAAAAAAAAAAAAAAAACCTCCAATCAAAAAAAAAACAAAAACAACAACAACGTGAAAATGGAAACCCCGGAAAGCTCCCCCACACTCGATATTTTGTGTAAACTTCAATTTGTGCACGGTCGCTGACTGAAAAAGGTGGGGAACTTTTCCAGAGTATCACAGGTATGGTCTATCAGGTTTAGGTTCTGTGATCTTGCGGGCCATTCCATCCTGTTAATATCATCACTCTCGAAGTATTCGCAGACTAACTGAGCACTATGGGCTCGGGCGTTATCGTCCATAAAAAGGAACTGGGAGCCAATGATCCCTATGCCGGGCAGCAATAAGGGGGCCTCTTGGAAACTCGTGTTCTATTCAACATGATGCCAGCCAAACCTCCACAGTAGTGGTCAATTTCCCTAATGTTGGAGGGAAGATTTCCGCTTCCGCTCTCTCTTCCAAATATACACACGTCGAGAATCCGTGTTTAGGCTGAACTCGACTCATCACTGAAGACAGCACAGGCCCATTTATCAGAGATACAGGGGGTGATGCTGTTGGGAATTGTTCATACCGACCCCGTCTGCGCGATATGGCAAGTGGGATTCGGAGACTATTTGGCCTTTTTGCACGCAGACCGCTCTCCACAGCCTTCTGTAAACTGTTTGTCTCGATATTGCTGTCCCCGTAGCAGAGTGGAACTTCTGTGAGAGTTGCTTGGCTGTCAACTACTCATGGTGGCGAGCAGTTAGACACAAATACCAGTCGGTTTTTTTTGTTTTTGTTTTTTTAATTGGAGATTTTATTTTTCATTATTTGACACTAAAAACTTACATGTACATCCGGGAGGGGTACTCCGTACCCGACGCGGGAAAAACTTAAAAATACAAATTTGTAGGTACAACACGTTGAAATAAACAAGTGTAGATGCACAAGAATGTCTAAATCAGAGCTAAATGACATTAACAGAACAGTCTAGTATCCTGACCTGCCAACAAGAAACAAGGCGGAGGAAAAATCACACAAACTGCAGTCAACAAGCGCAATCTAGTCAGCCAATATAAAGTCAGCTGTGGGGAGTTCCGCTGCAGGTGGTGGTAAGGAAAGAGGATTCGGAGCTTCTGGCAAGCCAGAAACTCCGGGAGCGAGTCCAACGAGAGGAAGAATCCCGACAGCCTCGGGAGTGGGACGTGCGTGAAAAACGTAGTCAGCAGCCGACGCAAAACGAGGATTCTCTAAAAGTTCTCTGATAGAGGAAGAGACAGGATCATGCGGTGAAAATGAAGGCACAGGGATATCAGGGTCAATAACAACATCCTGGTCTAGGGTCGCGGTGTCAGAAAAATTAGATGCACAGTCGAGCTCAGGGACATCTTGGGATTGAGCGTCAACAAGAAGAGCTTTTTTTTTTTTATTTATTGGAGTTTTAATGACCACCGTGAGCAACTCAATGGGCTATAAGCAGTCGCCCGTCCCTAATTTAGGGTCACTGGTTCCAGGGAAGGGAGAGAGCCAGTGCCGTAAGACAAACACAACATCCATGTCTCACTGGGATTCGAACCCGGACCCCTTACGTGCGAATGATCAGAAGCCATCGCTTAGACCACTGCGCCACCGGGGCTGTCCAGGTCTTCAAATTACCTGATACGAACCCAATCGAACATTTGTGGTTCCACTTGGAAAAGCAGGTTCGCTCCAAATCACAATCACCTCAAAATGTACGGGAACTGGAGGACCTGCTGTTAACATTATGGTACCATATACCGCAGGATACCTATAGCCACCTCATGATGCCTCGCTTAGTGGCCGCTGTTTTGCGGGCTGGAAAGGGTCCTACAGCTTATTAGGTAGGTGGCCATAACGTAATGACTTATAGGTGTACATCAGTGGATTTTAAGACAAACGGCAACTGTGTCTCTCTCTTTATATGTTTGGAATATTTTCTCCTAGGGATTTTTACTCGGCCACCCATAGTGAAATCGTAGACGTGCCACTAATACTGAAGCTCCAAAATACTGCCCAGCCTCTGGGACCCCTGTCTCTTTAAATTGGCTCTGCTAATAGCCTAGCAAAAGCAATTAGTACCCAGAATAAGAAGTAGTCTCTTCATGAGTCTGCATAGAAGGTGGAGGTTAGAGTCAACAAAACCATATAAACAAATATTGAACACTTGGGTATCATTCACAAAAATTAATGAGCTTAAAATAAGTGGAAGTGACTATCAAATTAGCAAATGCAATGGGGTCCAATTTAAATGAAATCTAATACTGCAAGGTGAGATCAAAATAAAAATCTTTACTTTGTGATAAAGCTTACTAAGTGAGAAAGCGTGATAGCCCATTGCATATGAGGGTAATAATAAGCGTTTCTATTACCCTCATATGCAATGGGCTATCATTAGGGTAATAAAAACGCGTATTCAGCGACATAAATATCATGACAGAGCAAGATAGTGAACTCAAGTGATCATATTTTAATGACAATTTGAGTGCTGAAGTAGAAATTTAGTGTAAAGATTGCAGAATAGTAGTTTAATTGTGATATTATGAATGTTTGTAGCAGTAAATATTATCCTAACGTTAAATTTCTTTTCGCGTGAAACACTAAACTCTGAGCTTTTTACGTTTACGTTAAACTCAGCTATTAGGCTTCTCTGCAATACTCGTACGGCTAAAAGTCTTAGCTTTATGACTCGTGAAATATGTGAAAGTGAAATAGGTGGTTTTCGTGGTGGAGGTAATCCAAAATTAGAAGAAGCAATGCCGTCTTACGCACGATTTTTTATAAAAATTTACGTTAAAAATCATATACAGATTAAAATCATATATACAAGTTAAAATACACACGTGAGATCTTTCGAGCTTACTTTAAGCTCATCCTCAGATGTTTGACAATTCACTAATCACAAGTGGTTCGATGTCGGTTATATACCATGAAAGCATTTACTAGGACGTAGTTCGGAGGTTAACGCATGCGCCGAAACAATTGGGCGAACTCGTCCTGTGGATTGTCTGGGTGTTTCTCCCGATTAATTATTTGTTTCCATGGCAGGGGATTGTGTATGAGTATTCTCCATGTTACGGAAGGTAATGTTCAACGAATGAGTTATCAAAAAGTGCGGAGATGATAATTTTTGACACCTGGGCTGAAATGAATGAAATGTGATCAGAGTGGTGTTTGAACCAGGTTTCCTGTAGACAGAGTAGAAAATAGCGTTGGAAGTTGAATCTCGGTGTAACTGATAGTCCAGGAAAAGTAGGGATTAATTTTCTTCCAGTTCGAGTGTTGAAGGAAATTTCGATGACATATTTTTAGCAAAAGTCTGCAAGTCTTCTAAAGTTGAAAGCCAGAAGATTATAACATCGTGTACGTACCGCAAGTATAGTAAGGGTTGAATCGGAGCATGTGTGGATAGTTTCTCTCTCGAGAGATTGTAATAATATTTTTGCAAGGATAGGTGACAATGGTGATCCCATTGGTGCTCCCTCTGTTTGACGAAAAAAGTATCATTAAATCGACAAAAGGTTCTATTAAACATCATTCGAAGATCTGCAAGAATGGCTTGGATATTCTCAGGTGTGTAAGTCCCTAGTGTGTACAGTTTTGAAGAAATAATATTGATATAAAAAGTACCGAGCAGTATAATTTAGTAACACTCGTCACCAATCAATAAAAATGAGACTTGAAGGTTCTTTTTAATTCGGGAGCTGGCATAAATAGGCGAGAACGTTATGCTTGCTGAAATACAGGTAAATAATACACCAGAGCCTATAGAATAAACAGAGCAAGATTAACCATTGAATTTCTTTATTTTAGGAGGAGACTCTATCCGGGGGACTGGCCCACGGAGGTATAAATACTGGTAATATGAGCCAAAATAATTTCTACTCGGGATTCCGAGATCAGATTTTTAGCCTCAAAAAGGGGCGTTTAACAGTTCTAAATTTAGAGTCCGGTATCTATTAAAGATTACAGTCCCTCCGCTCAGTGATAGGATAACACAGACAAATAAAAGTACTCACGTATGGTTGACTGTTGTGATATAATAATCCAGGTGTTTTTCGAAGCATTAATTTTTAGTAGCACTCTCACTCACACACTTTATTTTTGTTGGAGGATCTTTTTTTACTTTCTTCCTTGACTGCCGAAACAGTGGTGTTTTCACATGTGAGTAACAGAGTGTCATCAGTAATGTGTTGGTTTCTCGCTCTTTCTTTCCGCGTCGTAGAGAAACACCAAGGATTGATTGACTCCTCGTCACCGGAGCTCAGTCCATGCGGATTCCGCCCCCCTGAACTCGGCGTAGGGGACTCTGGCAAAAGCGGCAATAGAATTTCTCCCTCGAATTCCGTCAAGAAAGTTCTGCAGGAAAGAAACAACGTTAAGCAATGCTCCGGGAAGGTCGGTGACTCCCCTCTATGAAAAGAGACGGCGTCTCAGGCGGCGGGTTCGCTCTTCGTGTCTTTACCGATGCTTATTTCCCAGTCGGGTGAAGATCAGCTGGAATAGTATCTCTAGCAAGAGAAACTCTTGCGACGTCCTGGTCGGTCTGTCATCAGAGTACGGCCCTTTATACGCAAACATCGCAGCTCTTTTCAGCGGTACTTGAACCTTCCTCTTAAGTTCACGAATTTTACCATACCTGGCGGGCGCACCTACAGCCACCAAGTATTAACTAAGCCCTCTCTGTTCCATCGTACTTTTGCGGCTTACACTGCGCTTAAAAGTACCGTGCTATTATCGGTGTGAGTCGGACTTCAGGTTTCGTACCTAGCGGGCTCACTACGGCTGACCGCTGCGTAGGCCTTCCTTGTGAGATTTTTCTCTCATGGCAATCTCTCGGCCAGGCTTACAACTGCGTTCCGAGATGATTCCTAGCGAGTTTTTCCGTCTGCCCTCCTGCCAGCGTACCGAAATCGCTCTGTCTTTCTTTTTCTACTTTTTGCCATTCCCTGTCACGTGGGCCTCATATGTTTCTTGTCACTCGACACATAGAGACTTCTCTCGTGATTCTCAAACGAAGCGTCGTTGCCTCTTGCCCCTCATAATCATAATTTTCCTCGTTCCCTAGCGATTTTTGGCATTAATTTCACACTTGAAATCGTCTTTATGAGAGTCTGAGTACTTCTCAATTGCCGTCTGGTGTGGTCCCTCGCTACTCACAGACCCCCAGATATGATCCACTAATTCCTTTGTTCTCATTCAGACAAAGAGAATTACAAGACTTCCCTAATTAAAATAAGTTAGTTTTACAATTAATTTACAATAGGCCAAATATTTAATTTAATTATCAACATAATTTAGCGACGCCTATTAAGACCGTCCCCCTTTTTTAATAGTTACTAATTTAGACCCAATTTTCGCATCAATATTATACACTGTTGAAATACTCTTCACTGTTATGACTCAGAATTTCTTTTTCTTTGTACCTGGATAGGTTCATCCTTCGCGCAGCTGAGATTCCACATCACTCACATATCGAAACTCATCCTAATAAACAGTACCAGTTCTTAAAAGAGTCAAGGTCACTTATAGTTCAACTACAGTAGTGTGCGATATATTGCATCACCTGTAAAAACCGTGAATTTTGAAGCTTAACTCCTTTTTAAACTAGCTAATTTTCATAGTTATTTCATCCTTTATATGTCATTAAATGCGAAATTTAATAGAAATTTCAGAAATGTCTTAGATTTTCCCGGAGTTTCTTCTGTTCTTAAGATACATTACAAAAATCATGACCAAGGCGACATTACTATGAAAAGGATAATTTATCCAATACTTAGGTTTACCGCAATAAATCGTTTTTGTAATTCATAAGGAATGAAATGACATTTAAATATAGAAATATAAGGAAGCAAAATTATAAAATGTACCTAACATTTTGTTGCCCAGCCTTTAGCATTAATTACAGCTTTGCATCTTGATCGTATACTGTGAACGAGATTTTTTTTAAAATTGAGTCGAACAATACGATTCAAAATACGAATTACATCTTCAATTAGTTGAATTTTGGTTGTTGGCTTCTTTTTAGATAGTTCATACGACACTTCAAACCGCACATTTTCGATTGGGTTTTAGTCCGGTGAGCGTGGTGGCCAATCAAGATGCAAAAGTTTTTCCTGAAACCACTTTTTCACTACTTTAGCACGATGACAGAGCATTGCCATTTTGGAAAATACGATAGCCGTCAAGAAGTCTTCTAGATGATTGTAGCATCTTGTTTTAATATTCAGATGTATTTCTAGGCATTTAAAATAGCATCGTCAGTTCCCAACGCCATGTGCACACATGCAGCTCCAAACCATGACCTTCACTAGATGCTTAACAGTAGACACTAAGCAACTTGAATGGAATTTTTATGCTTGAATCTCTTTACATGGGCACTATTCTGATTTCCATTTAGGCAAAATTCTGATTCATCACTGCAAAGAACATTTTCTCATTGCTTGGTTGTCAATGAGACATGCTGTTTTGCCCACTGAAATCTACGCTGTCTTTGATTTGCAGTGAACAGTGGTTTATGCCTGACTTTGCAGCCACGTAAGTAATAGTGAAGTAACCCCCTACTAACAGTAACATCAGTTACTTCAGACCATCTTTGAAGCAATTCACGTGAATTAAGCCTCCTGTCTGCCAAGCTTAGCTTTCTGAGCACTCTGTCCTTCCTGGTAGTAGTTGATCTGGGACTTCCACTGCGACGCATATGTTTAATATCAGCAGTGCCTTTTACTTTCTTCAGTAACCTAATTACGGAAGATTGATTACATCCCATTCTTTCAGCGATTTGCCTCGAAGAATATCCCTCTTCATGCAGAACAACTATTTTTACTCTGTCCGCTGTGGAGAATTCTGCAGTTTTAACTATTATTGAGAATGTACACAAATGATACCAAAATAACAACAAGAAATTACCATTACAATACTCTTTTAGCCCTGCGTCAACCCTTATAAAGGCTGGAGTATGATTGGGATAGCATTAAGAAGCAGTCAATCGGGTAAAAGAATGTCTGTGGTTGGCTGTAACAAGTGAGACTCGGCTAATGTGACTGTATTTATGTCATATCTTAAGAACAGAAGTAGCTGCAGAAAAAAAACTAAGACATTTTTGAAATCTCTATTAAATTCGCATTGAATGACATATGACCGATGAAATAACTATGAAAAAATAGTTAGTTAAAAAAATTTAAACATAAAAATTCACGGTTTTTGCCGGTGATTCAATACTTTGCACACCACTGTACTTCCCAGTATAAATTCGCAAATACATATTTAGGTCAGCTGATAAATTTCAATTTGATTAACAGAGAACGATATTTTTATTCTGTGGTTCCGCGTTACTGGAATTTAACGGGAAATTTGCTTTTTTGTATCGAATAATACCAATTGAGCTATTGACTGACGTTAAAGGGTATTCACTCTAGTGCCATTGAATTAGACATATTTTCCTAGTAACGCGTTGGGCCACCTCTTGTCCTAATGACGGCAGCCACACGACGAATGACGTGGATTAGACTCCACGAGCTTACGGAAATGTTTCGCAGGTATAGCCAGCCATGCTGCCCATAATCAACTCAGGGTCGCAGCAGATGAGAAACTTATCCAAATAGCCTGTTCGACGGTATACCAAAGATGTTCGATGGTGTTTAAATCCGGGCTTCCAGGTGGTCACTGAAACGTTTCATGGAAGGTTTTACCACCAGACGAAAGGCTCTGCATTGGTAAACCCCCAATGTCGCCCATTTTATGTGGAGTGTGCAATGTTCACTTTGCCGAGAAACTCTTTCACTTTGTCACATTAGACCTGTGGTTTCCTGTAGATGACACCCTTGCTCTCTGGAATGGTATTAATTTGGAAACACTACATTAGCTGTGCTTCTCAGTTCAGTTGATCCTCATATACCACTCACTTGTGAGACTCAAAACAATGTCTGTTTACCATTCCTTGTTGTCCTCCTGTCATCAGTGGGGTAGACAGAAATTTCTTAAAGGAAGTCCATGGTTGTGGTTCATTGGCAAAAGCCTCACACATATATATCGCTTTACTTTAAATTCGTACTCAATCACCCCCTCAAAGGGAGTGATACAACAGTTTATCGCAAACCGTTTGCTCTCTGTCTCTTTACACCCCACATGCAAAATCAAATCACTCGTGGAAACAAAAAATTAGTACTTCCTATACAAACGCATATCATACAATACATATCTGTAAACTGAGGACTCCTTGCAGAAAGAGCTTGATTTTCTTAAGGCTGTCTTTGTATGAGTGTTAGAGTTCGTCTTCTACCCCATATTTGCAATGTAAATTATTTTGTACACATTTTCTCGAAGACTATTACTTTGTAGTATTTGAAATTTTGAGCACAAATAAAGACCCATAGCTAATATATGGCACAGTTATTATTCTGAAAAAATTGTTAGATTTTTTTTTTAAATTCAATTTATCTGACTCGAAAGTATTCCAATTTGACGCTAGATGGCGCGATAAGTTAGCATAGCAGTGTTTCTGCCAGGAAGTAACGAAATGTCTTATTTCTGACTGATTTTTCTAATTAACTGAGCCAAGTAGAAATCAGTTAATATGGGTAAAAGTGAGATTGGAATCTTGTCTTCTATAGATCATCTTAAGTCCAACTGCACAATCCTTTTTGAAGAGAAAATGTAAACATTAGCTGAGAACTGAATTTGAAGTATAGAAACTCCGCCTTCTTACTGAGCTCTACCCCCAAATGACGTATTTGACTAAAATGTAACAGCTCGTATTTTGTCTTTTCATTGTGGAGCCAACAAGGCGCCGCTTCCATTCTGAATATGGTAAGGTCTGCACTGATTCGCTGATGCCAACTTCTGGGACAGTCACTCAAGACGTAAAAGCCACACCCAAAGTGTGATTTTTTGCGACATTAATCGGAGAAGTTGAACCCTAACATTCTTTCAAAGACAGCCTTAAACGAATTGCAGCACACACAGGTATAATTATTCCGTTGTAGACAAAGCGGGCAAAAAATTAAGGAAACCGAAGCCTGTGTGAACTCTCACGCCATTAGACCTCCAAGTACAAGAGAACTGGGCAGTCATCCCATTTTCTCCTTCAAATTTTCTTCGAATTTTCTCAAAAGTTTCAATTTCAACGTTATTTTCAAACCATATGCAATATGTACGGATCAAATGACTGTGTCGAAGACATGAATTCCTGGGGAATTTATCAGAACTTTTGTAAAAATGGACTATCATAAATAGGACTGTCCTACAGGGCCTTAAGTTTCCGTGTGAAGAAGCACAAGATTTAAGTACGGAACTGTGAGCTGAAGAAGTCGTTTATAGCCCAACATTGTCACAAAATACCACATAAATTTTGGTTTGAAAACGCTAAACTTATTGATAAACCTGATTCGACTGGCAAACTTAATATTTTAGAAGCTTTCCACATACGTATGTTGCAACTCTTCACGGCCTGTCAACGACATGGCATCGACTCCATTTCTTTCAAGCGCGTGGAAACAACTCGCCAAAATCAATGAACATCAGAACGCACATGATGTCCCAATGATTTAAAAGTTTACGCTCCATTTATCCTGATGAATCCTGGCCAACCTAAAGTAGATCTTAAAATATAATATGAATCGTGAATAAACGCGTTGCTGATTTAATCTTTCTCAACTTCACAAGTATTGTCACCATAAAATATTTAAGGCAATAATGAAATATTAGGGCAACAATCTAAGGCAACAGTACTTTTGTAGAGCATTGTTCAAGTCATACAATGTTACTTTGCAAACAATGGAAGTAGAGTGATTACAGTGTAAACAATAGGAGTAGAACGTACGTAAACAATGCAGAGAGAAATCTATAAAAGAAGAAAATTCAATTGCAGGGAAACATTTTTGAGATAACTTCAGGGAACTCGGTATTTCTGAGCTTCTTCAAGTGTTTCTTACCCTTCCTTTTATGCACTGGGGGTTTTCAGGGTTATTCCATTGATCAGAAGCTATTTACCTAGAATATTGTCAAGTGCTTCAAATGTGCAAGACTTTGCCTTGAAATTCAACGGTTTCTTGTTCATTTCTCTTGTTAGTAATTTTCTAAACATTATGGCCAACATTTTTTTTAATGTTCGCTCGCAGAATCTGAGAAGGAAGGGTGTTTTTAAAGCAAAACTGGCAGTGAAACTTTTCCAAATATTATTTAAAAGAACTCACAAAGATTAAAAGTAACTTTTCCAAACTAAAGATCAGGAATTTTAATTTCTGAAACATAATTTATTATAGTGTGTCTTAGTACGATATTTGAAAATCTAAAACCACTGAAAAGAACAACGGTTTAAATTATTTACATACTTTTGGGAATTGCTTCCTCGATCCTTGAACCAGTGGTTCGAAATTAGGGATGTGTGTTTTCTTCCCTTGGATGCTTCTGTCGAAATAGCAAAGTTTGCAATAATAAACAAGATAAATGAAATAAACTCAACAAGCCTCTGAGATATGCATGTAAAAGCACTGTGCAACTAAAGAAATATTGTGCCGTGACTACATAGCAAAAAAGAAAGTCTTATTTATTTTATACGTAGGCAAACGCCCAACTCTGAAATGAGAACGAACGGCCTTTTAACGGAACCGGTTTAATTAGTAAAGAGTCGAAATCGGTTAGGAAGTTAAATATCAATCTGAAGAAAAATCCCTATGTAAACGAGATGTTCTATACAATATGCCAAATATGTCTTGCTTTTTCCAGTAAATTTCCTCAAGATTGACAGGAAGTGCAGCCCTTTGCCCTTATTCAGTAATTCAGGTTTTGAAGAAAACAGTGCAGGATGAATAAAGGTATATACTTGTATACATTATTAGGAATGTTCCGCAATCGAGGAGACTTCCGGGGACCTGCGCCAATGCTAAAACTGCCGTAGACCAATGTGCGGATGCCAAATCTCGTATGTTGGAAAAAATCTACCCCGTTGAGCCAATTCTAGACGTTTGATATCTTGAGTAAACTTACTCAAAATAACAGGAACTTTGGTATATTTCATAAACTAGCAAGATGTACCTTCAGTGACGTACCAGAAAATATTTTCCCCCTCCCCTCACCAGCAAAAATATCTTCGAGGCCCTTTTGCGAAAATCTGTCAGCACTCAATTTCTTAAATTTTTAATTTCATATTATTAACTAGGTTTTAGAGGCGTTTTAATAATTAAAATTCTTTAGAACGTATAGTCATATTTTGCAAAACCAAAATTCTTGCATTTTACTGCGTGTAACACAAGTGTAATTCAAACAGTTGTCCTAATTTTATATCAACATAAAGTCTTACAAAATAGTTAAGCCAAAGTTGAATGTATCATGCAAATGTTATTTTTTTAGGGTATTAAAATGATCAATGCAAAGTTTCTAAAATTATCAATGCAAAGTTTCTTTTTATGACTCGCTGTCTGATATAACCATTGATATGAAGGCAAGAAGTTATTGTTCAGACTGGTTAGACAAAAATGGTTATCTTCGGATTAATTTAGTTAATTTAGAAATGTTGCTGCTTAGTGATTGAACCGTTGATAACCTTTGTTTGTACTGATGATTTCATGATAGCTGATATAGCTTTGAAGTTCCATTGACGAAGCTAATTTCCCGGTAGGTGTTCTTGATCTTAGGAAAGTGTTTGATGATATTGATTACTATATTCTGGAAGATATACATTACACTTATGGTATCCAACGTGAGTCTCTTCTCTGCAGCTTTTCTTTTTCCAGTTATCTCAGTTCGTTAAATTAGGTGATGCAGTTTCTGAAAGCATCAATATAAAATGTGTGGTGCTTCAAAGGTCTTGTTTAGGTCCGCGCCCCCCCCCCCTCTCTCTCTCTCTCTCTATAAATATATATATATATATATATATATATATATATATATATATATACTAAAGAGCAAAACTGAAGACTAAGGAAAAATTTTAGAATTTAAAACGAAGGTATCTTCTTTATAGAATATATATATATATATATATATATAATACGTTATTGCATATTTATATCATCGTTGTTTTCATCCGTTCTCAACCCACTGTTGGACGAAGGTCTCCCCAAGTTTCTTCCACAACAGTCTGTCTTGATCCAGTTTCCTCCACGCCATTTCTACATGCTTTCGAATTTAATCCATTCATTTCCCTCGTGGCCTTCTGGGTATTTTCCTGTCCAATGGTATACAGTCTAAAATTTCAGTTGTCCATTGGTAGTCCGTTCTTCTGGCAATATGTCCAGCCCATTGCCATTTCATCGATTTCCCTTTGTTCATGATGTCTTCCACTCTTGACATATTCTTGATCCACGTGTTCCTCTTCTTTTCTTGCCTCGTTATACCAAACGTACATGTTTGTTTCAGTTGTTTGTACCATTTGTATGTCTTTCTTACTTAAGTCCAAGTCGATGCTCCGTACGTAAGAACTGGAAGGATGCACTGATTAAACACTTTTTTTAAATCATGAAAATTGTACTGTTTCTTCCGAAAACTCTCCACCTAATTTTCATACGCCTATTAATTTCTTAATCAAGGCAACCCTCGCTTGATATTTGTTGGCCAAGGTAAATGTGGGCATCGGTTACTTGAGATTTTCCCAATTAATCGATAAGAAATAAAATCTACACGAAGGTTCTTTCACATCCTTTGAAGGTTACATTGCTCATGGCTCGAACGAGAGAGCAAGTTGGATTCAGGAGCTGTTACAGTACCATAGATCATTTCTATGTACTGCGAGAACTAATTGAAAGAACGAGGGAATATGAATTCCTATTACGTATGGCTTTTATTTATTATAAAAGAGTATTTGATTCCCTGAAACCACCAGCAGTTATAATGGGTTTGAAATCCCGGGGTGCCGAAGTATTAGAATTATTAATAACATCTATAAATATGCTAGTTCAAAGGTTCAGACATTTGAGGATACAGCACCAATAAAAAAGAGACTAGATCACACCTTGTCTTCCAAACTCTTCAATACCACATTGCAAAATGTCTTTCAGTCACTGAACTGGAAAACAAGGGGATAAAGTTTAATCGAGGTTATTTAACCCACCTTCGTTTTTCTGATGACATGATTATTTCTACAGCTACCCGTTCAGAACTGCAGAGTATGATCCAGGAACTTGCTGACAAGAGTAAAGAAGTAGAATAAAATGAATTTTCAGAAAACAGAATTGATACACAACGCTTTTACAATAATATATGCATATGTTTCGGATCTAGTGACTAACATGAGCAGTTCTGACTGCTGCAAGCCATCTTCGGTCTTAATTTAGAGCAGCTGTTTCCAAATTAGAGCCAGTGCCATCGGACGCTTCATTCTGGCCCATTCTGGACGAACGGTCCTAGGTCAGTATGTTGGACATCATGATAACCAACAACGCCTCATCCAAGAATCGAACCCTGGCCCATCTCGGACAAATGATCTGCAGCCAGTACATCATACCACTCGGCCACCGGAACGGCTTCTTGCATCGCAAACCCTAAGACTAGGAAACAAATCTCATTCATGTGGTCCATGATATCAATGAGGACTTAGATAATATTTCTTTTTGGTTCAGAACGTAAAAAAAGTAAAACTTACGGAGGTTCGTGCTATTCAGTACAATGGGTTTTCCTCTTAAACGTACCGAAAGTGCTCGTTACTTGGAAACCATAATTGATTGCTATCCACATTTCTTAGAAACCACACTTCAATGATGTCGATAAAGACTTGTAAATAGATGCACATTTTTCTCGAATTCTACTGAATATTTTGTTTCCAAAATTACTTTGCTCGTTTGCATTGTGTGGCTCACGGATGATACACGATCTAGAAATCTGAGTATCCACATACCAAACACATCAAACCTGCTCATCTTTCTACCCAAGAAGATACTGCCTACGCTGGACTATTCTGTTTTCTCTCAGCAGAGTGGTCCACTTTTCAAAACTTGGTGAGTGTAGCAACTGCCAAAGATGCATTGATACAGGGCAGTCCTATTCATGTATCGGGACATTCTCAAATAGATCTAACTTAACCTCAAATATTAACCAAAAAAAAAAAAGCCTTCCCACTTCCTTTGCCTTTCATAACTCCCGTTGTTGAAACCCGCTTCTTCAGTAACTTTCCTGCATCCCGTCCTAGGACGACAACTTTTAAGCTTTAAATAAATATTGATATTGTGTGACCCCCCTTCCTTCGCATAATTAATTGGCGAGAGGCGTGGCTAATTAACGGTAATTGAATTTGATTGGGGGTTTAATTAACAGAGAGTTATAATTTAAATACTTGCGAGGGGCGGTATATGAAAGAAAAGATATGCTGGTACTTTGAATTCAAGTGGCGAGTTGCAGTTGTTTGCCACGAGAACAGAGAGCCCACAAACGGAAATTGGACGGGTCAGAGTTTAAAAGCTATTTCCCATGACTCAAAAATGTTGGACGTCAAAAGCGTTTGAAGCTTTTGTATGTGCCGCGCGCGAAACAATGGGAAAGCTCTTGGACTTGAAGAGTGGTTTATATAAATATGTAGCGGTTTCAAGTGTTAGAATTCACCGCTTACCAATTTCTTGGAGACGGGAGATTGTTGTTGAGAATGACAGAATCCGTTTTGAGCCGAGAGAATAAGGAAGGATTTTTCCTCGTGCTAGAACAATTGCTTGCCGCCTGCTGTGCTCTTGCAATTCTGAGCATCAGAAGTGAAGCCAGCTGAAAACATAAGCTGAGGAATAACCAGCCCCAGATCTGCCTGCGAACTTTCTTCACCTCGCCGGACCACGGATACCTATCGTAAGGAGCCATTTTAGGTGAAATCCCGACAGAGACATAATAATTACGGGCTCCTCGCTCATTCAGGGAAAGAGAGAGAGAGAGAGAGAGAGAGAGAGAGAGAGAGGGAAGAAACGCCTGACACCAGGAACCACTGAGGACCAACCCTGCAGATAGAACGTCTGAAGTAACCGCTAGCCTCTTCGTGAAAAAGCGGGGAGAAAACGTTTGTGCGTGTGTCTGACTACGTGCGTTCAGTGACTAGGGATGGCGTCGTTTTGACCAAGAGATCGTACGCAACGCGGCCTCATCCAAAGAGGAAAAAGAGGTACCCGTAGTTCCAACATATTAGTGAATGTGAGTGAGTGTTTGTGTTGTTCGTGTCATCAATACTTTGGTTACTCGAGGACATATGTAAGTACTTTTTATCAGTATTTTCTTTGCGGTCCAGTGTGAACGAACAGACGTTTCGTTAGGACATATTTCTGAAACACCGAAGAGGGCCAAAGCTGGCCGGAAATTATAGCCTTTATAATTTGATGAAGAATCCGGTGTAATTTATGCATACATCTATTAAATCCCTGTTTCAATTGTTTTACTGTGCCTCCTTTGGGTTATTGGTGTACTGTGTCGGCTAATTGGCTAACGAGGTATTGGCGGATCCAGTGATTCGAATCGCAGTCTGGAATTAATTTGGCATCCTGATATCTGAAGACCAAAGGGTCGCAACAAAAGTGGTGTCAGAAGTGGGATCCGAATTGTATACCTCAGAAACACAGTACAACTGGAGCACAGTATTTATGCCAACTTTTGCAACTTGCATAATACGTTGAGCTCAAAGTTTCAAAAAATGGAAGGGATTACAAAAATATTAGATGAACTGAAAGATGAACTCAGAAATGGACTGAAAACTTCCAAAGAAAGTTTTGAGCAGCAGCTCAAACAGCAACAAGAAAGTTTTGAGCAAAGCTTACAACAGCAGAAAGAAAGTCTTGAGCAGCAGACGGGCAGCATAAATCAGCTGATAGCTAGAATTGGGGGTATGAGGAAAAATTTGATAAAAGAATGGAAGATACCAACTTGCGTATCGATCAGTTGGCAATTGGGCAGGCAAAATGCGTAGACCAAATAGAACAATGTACCCAAAATTTAGAGACCGTTCGTAACTTGTGCGAGACTTAATGTAGAAATGTAAAGGAAAAACTTTCTGGGGAATTTAATGGTACTAAGTTAGAACAAACTAAATTTTATAGGGATATTGAGAAAAGGGTACAACATTGTGAGGCAAAAATAAGTTCGTCAGAATTTAAGTCACCGGTAGTGATGAGCGAAGCTTTGAGTAGGCCGACCCGAATTAAAACCAGGCGCGTTTGACGGAAAGACTAGCTGGGGGGTATACATGACCCGGTTCGAAATGGTTTCGAGTGTGAACGGCTAGAGCGAAAGGGAGAAAGCATTCGCGCTTGCGGCATCATTGAGGGATGCAGCTGCTGATATCCTACAAACTTTGTCGGAAGAGAGCCGTTTAAAATATTCCTATCTCGTCGCTGCCCTGGAACTCAGATTTGGGGAGGAACATTTAAAGCAACTCCGTGTTCTTCAGTTGAAAAATCGCATGCATGAGGTCAATGGCCGCCCCGGTGGCGCAGTGGTCTAAGCGATGGCTACTGATCATTCGTCCGAAAGGGGTCCGGGTTCGAATCCCGGTCAGGCATGGATGTTGTGTTTGTCTTACGGCACTGGCTCTCTCCCTTCCTTGGAACCAGTGACCCTAAATTAGGGACGGGCGACTGCTTATAGCCCATTGAGTTGCTCACGGTGGTCGTTAAACCTCCAATCAAAAAAAATTGTCGTTTCTCGTACTTCAGCTGTGACTCCTAAGCATCTACGATACAACAGATAACCGTTAACAGTATGTGTTGTTGTTACGTACCACAGAGGTGAAAACATGTATCAAAACGACAAATCTGCTGCGCGCCATTCTGTCTCCGTAGCTCAGTTGGGAGAGCAACTTACTCCGGAGTGAGGGGACACGGGCAAACTTGTGTTTTCACACACTGTCTGGTCTATTACTAATTACCTTACCAGAAAATTTCTCCCGTTCCGTAGAACGAGAACAAAATCCCTTTCTTCCAAAGTTTTCAAGGGGAGTTTATCTGTTGTTTTTCCTTTGCTGGAATAAATAACAGCTAGGCCTAAAGGATTTTGTTCGCACCCTGAGTTCGGAAAATGATCAATAACGTCATCGTAACTGCTAGAAAAATTTAATCACTTTGTCCCGAAGACTGAATGATGAAATGGTCTTCCTCAGAAATTGAATCTTCCTGCTTTTTATTCTTCAGGCGTTTCTGTTTTTTTAGGTAGGCACACTTGTTTAGGATTGGAAGTTTCTCGTAGCTGCAGGTCGCTCTCACAAACACTTTTCCAACAGAGACGCGAAGTTTCTTCTTTCTGTTGACACGAGAGGTAACAAACTCCATTCGTTCTTCTGAAGCTGTGCTAGAAATGCTTCTCCAACAAAGTACAAATTTACAGCTCTATCCTGACTTGGTAATCGACTTATAATTTCCTCTTTATTTAAAGGAAAAATTCCAGCTTTCTTGCAAATAGGGGTTATACCGAAAGTAATGCAAAAGTGGGCATAATTTTTTATCAAGTGACAGCGGGCGTTCAAATTGAACATATTGATAGAGTAACTCTTCCTCTATACAAAGGTAATCTGTAGTCTCCATCACAAACGATGTATTTGCCCATCGTTGAACCAACTCTCGAATCCTCTTTGAAAAACTTCAGGTGTGGACTGTTGTACCCACTGCTTCACAGCCACTTTCACCTCGTTTGTGTCATCGAATCGTTGTCCTCAGAGACTCTCCTTCATTCGACCGAACAGGTGGAAGTCTGAGGGTGCCAGATTTTGCCTGTACAGTGGATGGATCACCGACCAGCCTAATTTGCTCATCGCCTGATTTGTTGCCTAAGATGTGTGTGGTCTCGCATTGTCATGGCGAATGTGCATGCTTTTCAGATTCTTGTTCGGTCTCTTGCTCCTTATGGCTTCTAATCTTTTTGATTATCTCAATGCACCGCTCGCTGGTCGTGGTACGGCCACGTTCCAGAAAGCCAAGGATAATGACACCCATGTTATCCCAAGGAACAATCACCATGATTTTTTCTGCTGATCACTGGCTGTTGAACTTTTTAGGCCTCTGTGAAGAGGTGTGATGCCATTCCATGGATTGATTCTTCGTTTCCGGATCGTAAAGATACGCCCACGCTTCATCCCCCGTCACCAGACCGGAAATAAACGTGTCTTCTTTGGTTTCAAACACTTCCAGCCGATCAGAGCAGACCCACCCTTCTCTCCTTCAAATCGGGTGTCAACTGCCGAGGTTGCCCACACTTTCTGATTTCCTGAGTCTTTCACCATCTTCTGTATGGCATTATGACCACAGTGCTGTTGTGCAAGAAGCTCACGGACTGTGACGTGTCTCTCCACGCGAATCAGTTCATCCACTCGCTGACGACTCGTGTCAGTAGTCGAAGATGATGGTCTTCCACTGCGTGGTTAGTCTTTAATGCTTGTTTTCCCTTATTTAAACGTCTTCGTCCATCTGTGCACATTGCTCTTATCAAGGGTGTCGTCTCCGTACACACTGTGTAGCTTTCTGTGGATGTCGGACAGTCGGCACCCTTCTTTCATCAAGAACTCAATGACGGCACGTTGCTTCTGCTTGGAATTCATTATTTACTAGTAATGGAGAAGAAGGGTTACTATAGAGGAAGAGTTACTCTACCAACATATGAAATTTAAACGATCTCGGTCAGTTAATAAAAACGTTTTTCCCACTTTTGCATTACTTTCGGTATAGCCCTCGTATTTATAGCTTTTATATGTTATTTCTAAAACCAAATGAAAAAACATGTGTTTAAGGGTCCCTTGGAACCACTCCGCTGATGGAAAAAATAACCCCTGTTTTAAGGTTTATCTGTACACATTTTACAAAATACAAAATTTTACAGCAAACTCAACTTGTATCAGAAAGTTTATTCCTGAATTTTTATCAAGAGACTGTCGTTATTGAAATGTTTACGTACTAATGGTGTAAGGTGAGCGATAATATGTGTACATGTGAAAGTTTGCAGACTACCGAACACACAACTTTTGTCAACAAACTGTATGAACTGCACTGCTACGTAGTAAAGCATCACAGAATCAGTTTGAATGTCCCTAGTACTGCACAGTTATGACATCTAACGGAAAAACTATTAACTAAGTCTGCATTGCAATGTATACCATATTTCACATCGATTTAAACATTTTTTTCTTTTGAGTTCAAGTAATAAATCAGGATTCAAGTAACCCATGTTGACGGTACCTACGTAACAACATATTGGTCCTCCAAAACACCCTGCACAAGCCGAGGCATCGACTCCACCAGATGCCGGAGGGTTTTCAGATGTAATGTCACCCATACCTGTTGCAGCATTGTCCATAACTCCGCACGAGACGCGTCGTTCCAGGATCAATGGATCTGATGTTCCTCTCCGTGGCATCCCAGATAATTTCCACAGGGTTTAAATCAGGGGAACTTGGGGGTCACTGGATGGCCCCAAACTCACCTGAGTGATCGGCCGGCCATACCTGGGTGGTTGCGGCCCGGTGGGACAGCGCATTGTTGTTCTGAAACAGCTCATCGACCGCAGGATCTGTGAAGGCAATGAAAGCGTGCAGTGAGCAGCCAGCGCAAGCTGATAGTGCGCAGCGATCAAGGGATTCTCTAGACACACTAAGGGACTAAATGTGTTCCATGAGCCCTCGTATTATTGAAATGTTTACTATCACAGAGCCACCACCGCCTCGAACAAAGCCGACCTGACACGACGGGGTTGTGGCCTCATGCTATCGACGCCACGCCCGCAACCTCCCGTCAGCACGGTACAGATAAAAACGGGACTCATCTGACCACATGACGTGGCAGCACGCTGCAAAGGTCCAGTTTTGCTAGCACCAGGCAAGACGTAATTCTCGATGATGAGCGGTGAAAAGTGGCACACGAGTAGGACGTCGGCTTCCGCAGCCCAAGGTATGCAGCGTGTACCGTAGCGTTCATTAGTTGACGCTGCTTGGGCATCGACATTTAACCTGGAAATGATTTGTGAAGCCATTGCCAAGCAGTCTGTCTGTACAAGTCTGGATTGCCTACGTCGACCCCCGGTCATCAGTGGCGTGTGATTGGCCACCGCACGCTTTCTGGGAGCTGGTACGTCCATTGATGGTATACTCGTGGTATACTCTTGGTACGGTTGCCCTTGGAAACCCTAGGTTTCTTACCACTTGGGCGATATAGTGACCCATCTGTCTTGCGCGGACAATACATCCACGTTCAATGTCGCTCAGATCACTACGTTTACCCATATTCGTTTATTGCGATACACTCTTGGGAAAACCCTGCTGTCCGCCTATTTATCGCTTGCGTTTGGTGTGGGTCTGTTCCACTCTGCGCGGGGGATGCCCATGGCAACTTCTATGCATCACTCCTATCCCTAATGTTCAGTCTACTGAATGTATATGCACTGAAAATAGCGTTAGTAATGTCAAAAACAGGTGGGAGAATGCCCAAAAATAGGAATAGCTATGTTGGTCCACACAGTCGTATCAGAATTATATGATCACCTAACTAATAATGGGAATTACCACCCTTCTTATTTATTTATTCCTGTTTTTCGCCCCATAACCGTCTCTAAGATGTGTTAACGCAAAATTATGAATTTTTCAGAAACCTTTCTGCGATTCCTTTCTTATATCAAATCAAAGTTCGTTCTCACTTTTTCCATATCATATGACTAAACATTTGGCACTGCGGCAGTGAGAAAAAATTAGAAAACAGAAAAAATATCACACCAATCATTGAAACAGTTCCGTTTTGTGGAGAGCAAGGTCTCGCTTTGAGATGGCATAAGGATTCGGGAAGAATTGCAATTACCGACACCGAAAAACCAGACAAAAATGACGAAACCTTTGAGCACTGCTTCGTCTCCGAAGCAAGTGTGACTCTGTACAGAAACACACGTTGGAAATGCGCAGTACATCAGCCCCCGAATCCAGAATGAAGTCATTGAAGCCTGCAATGATTTGATACTTCGCAAGCTTGTCAGCGAAATAAATGATACAACTTGCTTTGCCATCCTCACCGACGAGCCCACTGACATAGCAGGTATAGAACAATTATCGCTATGCGTTCGTTATATCGACAGAGAAAATTTCGCCATGAAAGATGTTTTTTTACATTTTATTCCAGTCCATGATGTAACCGGCAAAGGAATTGCAACGACAATAGTAGACATGTTGCAGTCATTAAATGTGAAGATCAAGAAGTTGCGTTGCCAGGGCTGCTACGATGGAGCTGCATCAATCAGCGGGAAAATAAATGGTGTACAAGCCGATGTGAGGGAAATGATTCCATCAGCCTTGTATGTACACTGCTCCGCCCACAGCCTCAACTTGGCCGTATCAACTGCGTGTGAGGTCACAGCAATAAGAAGTTGCATGGGAACTGTAGCAACCTTGAATGAATTCCTGAACACTCCGAAAAGACAGCATCTACTCACTACCGCAATAAATGAGATGTATACACCTACTTCGCGACGAGAAAAACTGAAACAGCTCTGTGTAGCCCGATGGTTGGAAAGGTATGACTCTGTAACAGCAGTATTAGAGCTTCACCATCCAGCTGTTGAAACGCTCCAAAAAATATCAGACTGGAGAGATAAAGATTCATCAACACAAGCCAGTTCTCTGCTGTGCACGGTAACAAATTGCCAATTTGTGATTTCGCTCTTTTGGATTCACAAAGCGTTATCTTTGACTGTGCATTTGTGTACGTTTCTGCAGAAGTCGACGATTGACTTATGTAAAGCAGTGAACCTTGCGGAAGACATTAGTAGTAAAATAAAAACCTTGCGCGAAAATGCCAATGACAAAGTCTCTAAAATATTTATTCCTGCATCGGACGACTTAGAGAAATTAGGATCATCCATTAAAATCCCTCGGGGAGCTGGAAGCGTGAGCATTTTCATTCCATTTATCGATTCTGTTTTGTCCCAGTTGGATGTAACGCACCGAGAAATTTAAAAACGATTCCAGTGCATTCTACCCATCGATCCTACAGTTTTTCAACCTTCGCAGCTTCAAGCATTCGCAGCGCTCACTCAATTTTATGCTAACGACTTGAACGGCTGCCATGAAACTTAAATTCTGAGCTAATATTGTGGTATAAAAAGAATAACGAGAGCGAGACACGACAAAGTTAGCCCCCGAAAACTGCTACAGAAGCTCTGGCTATTTGCAATCAAAATATTATGCCTAATGTATTTAGACTTATGGATATATTAGCTGTCCTTCGAGTTTCTACTCGCACAAACGAAAGATCGTTCTCAACCCTTCGCCGTCTTAAGACATACCTACGCAATTCCACTGGCAGTACAAGAATGAACGGTCTAGCTCTTCTGAACATTCACAGGAATCATACCCCTACTGTGGAAGACGTATTAAACGAACTTGCTAAGAATCCTCGTCGACTGGACATTGCCTTGTGATCTGCGACGTGTATAGTGACAAATGCGTGCATTGACTCATAAGTATTGAGAATTATCTGTTCAATTGTTCAATGATGCATTGGAACCAAACAAAATAACAGTTACAAAGATGTGCATATGTGTTAGTTTCCTCCTTTGAATCCTCTGGTGGGTGAGTTCATTTTATTTTATTTTCTACGACCTATTCCTTGGGCTTCTTGTTAGGTAGCAGAGCGTGTTTCTTCCAGAAAATAAAAACTGATATTTTAAAACTCTATTAAATTTATGAAAACTAATATGAATTTAATTATTTACAATTCAACAAAACAATACAGCAATAAGAAATTCGCTGTAATAACTAACAACGAACGAAAAACAATTTCATTCTCAATACATAAATCTATTACGAATACCTTTATAAAATCTTACATGATAGTTATCGGCGAAAAAGATCAAAGTACAAAGGAACTACAACACTTAAATACACTTGCTTACGGCCTTGTATAAGAATTAGCGCAACACCCAAAATCAACATTACTACTCCGCCAATCTGAAAATTATATGCTAAGTAGGACGGCGGACTTAAATTTTTGCAACGTATGACTCAATACTTAGCGAACGTCGTACGTTGTGTCAAATTATGACGTAATCCCGAAGGAGGGAAAACATACTCGTGAATAGATACTTCCGGAGGTGGGAAAACATATATACTATGTTTGTTTACAAGGATGTTATGTCTAGAGTTGGTGTGACTTGTTCAAGGATAAGGACTTCCCAGTCCAGTATTTACGATTCTTTTTCCGTAACACTTCTTATGGCAAATATTGAAATACATGTTCTATATATTTGTATATCATCATCATCTTCATTGTCAACCATTATCAACCCATTGCTGGACGAAGGTCTCCCCAAGTTTCTTCCACAACGGTCTGTCTTGTGCCAGTCTCCTCCATGTTACTCCCGCGTACTTTCGAATTTCATCCACCCATCTTCCATGTGGTCTTCTTCTGGGTCTTTTCATGTCGCTTGGAATCCAATCTTAAAATTTGGCTGTACATCGATGGTCTGTCCTTCTGGCAGTATGTCCAGCCCATTGCCATTTCAGGGATTTAACTCTGATCATGATGTCTTCCACTCTTGTCATTTTTCGGATCCACGTGTTCCTCTTCTTATCTCTCCTGGTTACACCAAGCATGCACCTCTCCATGCTGCTTTGAGTTGTCTGCAGCCTTTGTATGTCTCTTTTAGCTAAGGTCCACGTCTCTGCACCATACGTAAACACTGGAAGGATGCATTGATCAAACACTTTTCTTTTAAGATATAATGGCATATTGCTCTTGAAAATTATGCTGTTTCTTCCAAAAGCTCTCCAGGCAAGTTTTGTACGCCGATTAATTTCTTCACCAATGTGACCCTCACTTGATATCTGCTGTCCAAGATAAACGTACGTGTCTGTTATCTCCAGCTTTTTCTCCATCAATCGATAAATCTTCATTTCTTGTAAAAGCATTGTACATCACTTTTGTCTTCTGAAAGTTCATTTTTAATCCCACTTCTTTACTCTTGTCAGCAAGTTCCTGGATCATACTCTGTAGCTCTGATGGGGTAGTTGCAAAAATGACTATGTCATCAGCAAAACGAAGGTGGGTTAGATAATCTCCATTAATCTTTATCCCTTTGTTTTCCCAGTTCAGTGATTGAAAGACATTTTCCAATGTGGCATTAAAGAGCTTCGGAGGTATGGTGTCACCTTGTCTCACTCCTTTTCCAATTTTTACGTGTGTTGTATTTTCAAACAGCCGAATCTTTGCACTTGCATTTTCATAGATGTTATTAATAATATTAATGTATGCATCTTCAATACCGCAGGATTTCAGAGCCATTGCAACTGCTGATGGTTTCACCGAATCAAAGGCTTTTTCATAATCGATAAAAGCCATGCATAATGGAAGCTCATATTCCCTCGCTCTTTTAATTAGTTCTCTCAGTACGTGGATATGATCTATTGTGCTGTAGCCACTCCTGAATCCAGCTTGTTCTCTCGGTTGAGCCATGTCCAGTGTCACCTTCAAGCGGTGTGAAAGAACTTTAGTGAAGATTTTATAAACCACTGATAGGAGGCTGATAGGTCTGTAGTTCCTGAGATCCTCAATGTCACCTTTTTTATGTAGCAAGATCATTGTAGCGTTGTTCCAATCCTCAGGAATTTTCCCTTCATTAAGGCATCGAGTGAAAATTTGGGCGAGTACTGTTTCGATTTCTCCACTTGCTTCTTGTATGATGTCTGCAGTAATTCCATCTTCTCCTGGAGCTTTTCCCCGCTTCATGTTCTTGATTGCATGTGCAACTTCTGCTGGAAGGACTGGAAGAACTCTGGTACTGGTACCTTTCATGATGTCTGGAGTACATGTATCATCCCTTTCATATAATTTGGAGTAGAAATCTTTCACTCTTGTCAAAATTTCTCCTCTATTTCTTGTTACAGAACCATCTTCTTTTCTCAGTGCCATAATCTGTTTTTTCCCCTTACTGAGATGTCCCTTTGCTATCTTTAGGCTTTGGTTGTTTTCAATTGCTTTCCTTACTAGTTCACAGTTGAATTTCCTTACGTCTTCAGTGATACTTTTTGCGTACTGTCTTGCATAGCTCTATATATTCCACTTTAGAAGTCACTTCTTCTTTAGTTGTCCTCATCACTCTTCTTTTTTGCATCAACATTTTGGTTTTTCCTGATAATTTGTTCACATGCAATTTGTTCTTAGATCCAGCTAATTTTGTTGCTGTTTCCATAAGAGCTTTGGTTACTTTTCTGTTAACTTCAGAAATATATATTATATATATATATATATATACCAGGCTCAGATTATTCAAACTTATGCACCCACCACAAGTCATCCTGAAGAAGAAATTGAAGAATTTTATGAGGAAATTTGTCATCTAAATAATAAAGGTAAGCAGCATTTGAAGATAATTATGGGAGATTTCAATGCAAAAATAGGGCAACGGCAACAGAATGAAACTTCAGTAGGTAAATTCGGTCACGGCAACAGAAACCAGCGTGGAAATACTCTCGTTGAGTTTGCAGAGGCAGAAGGGTTTTTCATCTTGAACTCCTTTTTCAAGAAAAAGCCACACAGGAAATGGACATGGAGACATCCAAATGGGACGACAAGTGAAATTGATTTTATTATTTGTAACAAAAAATTCGTCATAGAAGACTGCAGTGTGCT
Organism: Macrothele yani; assembly: GCA_039090855.1. NCBI lineage: Eukaryota > Metazoa > Arthropoda > Arachnida > Araneae > Macrothelidae > Macrothele > Macrothele yani. The sequence goes on from CM077009.1 coordinate 159,623,921, forward strand.
AAACAAGTTCAACACAGGTAGTGACCATAGATTGGTGAGATGTAAGATGCACCTCAACACTAAACTTGAACGTGGCAAGCTCATAGGACAAACAAAATCTATTGACATAACCAACCTTAAAACACCATAATACCTTCAAGTTAGAACTGAAGAACAGGTTCTCTGCTTTAGAAGGCCTAACATCGGAAGAAGTGGACATCTCTGAAGTTAACAGAAAAGTAACCAAAGCTCTTATGGAAACAGCAACAAAATTAGCTGGGTCTAAGAACAAGTTGCATGTGAACAAATTATCAGAAAAAACCAAAATGTTGATGCAAAAAAGAAGAGAGATGAGGACAACTAAAGAAGATGTGACTTCCAAAGTGGAATATATAGAGCTATGCAAGACAGTAAGAAAAAGTATCACTGAAGACGTAAGGAAATTCAACTGTGAACTAGTGAGGAAAGCAATTGAAAACAACCAAAGCCTAAAGATAGCAAAGGGACATCTCAGTAAGGGAAGAAAACAGATTATGGCACTGAGAAAAGAAGATGGTTCTGTAACAAGAAATAGAGGCGAAATTTTGACAAGAGTGAAAGATTTCTACTCCAAATTATATAAAAGGGATGATATATGCACTCCAGACATCATGAAAGATACCAGTACCAGAGTTCCTCCAGTCCTTCCAGCAGAAGTTGCACATGCAATCAAGAACATGAAGCGAGGAAAAGCTCCAGGAGAAGATGGAATTACTGTAGACATCATACAAGAAGCAAGTGGAGAAATCGAAACAGTACTCGCCCAAATTTTCACTCGATGCCTTAATGAAGGAAAGATTCCTGAGGATTGGAACACCGCTACAATGATCCTGCTACATAAGAAAGGTGACATTGAGGATCTCGGAAACTACAGACCTATCAGCCTCCTATCAGTAGTTTATAAAATCTTCACTAAAGTTCTTTCACACCGCTTGAAGGTAACACTGGACATGGCTCAACCGAGAGAACAAGCTGGATTCAGGAGTGGCTACAGCACAATAGATCATATCCACGTGCTGAGAGAACTAATTGAAAGAGCGAGGGAATATGAACTTCCATTGTGCATGGCTTTTATCGATTATGAAAAAGCCTTTGATTCGGTGAAACCATCAGCAGTTACAATGGCTCTGAAAACCTGCGGTATTGAAGATGCATACATTAATATTATTAATAACATCTATGAAAATGCAAGTGCAAAGATTAGGCTGTTTGAAAATACAACACACGTAAAAATTGGGAAGGGAGTGAGACAAGGTGATACCATATCTCCGAAGCTCTTTAATGCCACATTGGAGGGTGTTTTTCAGTCACTGAGCTGGGAAAACAAGGGGATAAAGATTAATGGAGATTATCTAACCCACCTTCGTTTTGCTGATGACGTAGTCATTTTTGCAACTACCCCATCAGAGCTGCAGAGTATGATCCAGGAACTTGCTGACAAGAGTAAAGAAGTGGGATTAAAAATGAACTTTCAGAAGACAAAAGTGATGTTCAATGCTTTTACAAGAAATGAAGATTTATTGATTGATGGAGAAAAAGCTGGAGATAACAGACACGTACGTTTATATTGGACAGCAGATATCAAGTGAGGGTCACATTGATGAAGAAATTAATCGGCGTACAAAACTTGCCTGGAGAGCTTTTGGAAGAAACAGCATAATTTTCAAGAGCAATATGCCATTATGTCTTAAAAGAAAAGTGTTTGATCAATGCATCCTTCCAGTGCTTACGTATGGTGCGGAGACGTGGACCTTAACTAAAAGAGACATACAAAGGCTGCAGACAACTCAAAGAAGCATGGAGAGGTGCATGCTTGGTGTAACCAGGAGAGATAAGAAGAGGAACTCGTGGATCCGAAAAATGACAAGAGTGGAAGACATCATGATCAGAGTTAAATCCCTGAAATGGCAATGGGCTGGACATACTGCCAGAAGGACAGATCATCGATGGACAGCCGAAATTTTAGATTGGATTCCAAGGGACAGGAAAAGACCCAGAAGAAGACCACATGGGAGATGGGTGGATGAAATTCGAAAGTATGCAGGGGTGACATGGAGGAGACTGGCACAAGACAGACCGTTGTGGGGGAAACTTGGGGAGACCTTCGTCCAGCAGTGGATTGATAATGGTTGACAATGATGATGATGATATATATATATATAGGCTGCCATCTGATGCTGACCTTGGCTACGTACAACGGACGCTCCCTATCTTCTGATTCAAGGCTTCTTGAATTGGAAGAGGAACTACAAAGGATCAAGTGGGACATCGTCGGGCTAAGTGAGGTAAGGAGAAAAGGAGAAGATCTCATTGAACTGAAAAGTGGACATCTCTTCTACTATCGTGGGACAGATACTGGCAGAACTAGTGGTGTTGGATTTATAATAAACAAGAAACTGAAATATAAAGTTGTAGAAGTTGAAAGTTCCTCTGACAGAGCTGCACGACTCGTTATCCAACTCTCGAGAAGATACCAGGCTCAGATTATTCAAACTTATGCACCCACCACAAGTCATGCTGAAGAAGAAATTGAAGAATTTTATGAGTAAATTCGTGATCTAAATAATAAAGGTGAGCAGCACTTGAAGATAATTATGGGAGATTTCAATGCAAAAATAGGGCAACGGCAAGAGAATGAAACTTCAGTAGGTAAATTTGGTCACGGTAACAGAAACCAGCGTGGAAATACTCTTGTAGAGTTTGCAGAGGCAGAAGGGTTTTTCATCTTGAACTCCTTTTTCAAGAAAAAGCCACACAGGAAATGGACATGGAGACATCCAAATGGGACGACAAGTGAAATTGATTTTATTATGTGTAACAAAAAATTCGTCATAGAAGACTGCAATGTGCTAAACAAGTTCAACACAGGCAGTGACCATAGATTGGTGAGATGTAAGATGCACCTCAACACTAAACTCGAACGTAGCAAGCTCATAAGACAAACAAAATGTATTGACATAACCAATCTTAAAAAACACCATAATACCTTCAAATTGGAACTGAAAAACAGATTCTCTGCTTTAGAAGGCCTAAGATCGGAAGAAGTGGATATTTCTGAAGGTAACAGAAAAGTAACCAAAGCTCTTATGGAAACAGCAACAAAATTAGCTGGGTCTAAGAACAAATTGCATGTGAACAAATTATCAGGAAAAACCAAACTGTTGATGCAAAAAAGAAGAGTGATGAGGACAACTAAAGAAGATGTGACTTCCAAAGTGGAATATATAGAGCTATGCAAGACAGTACGCAAAAAGTATCACTGAAGACGTAAGGAAATTCAACTGTGAACTAGTAAGGAAAGCAATTGAAAACAACCAAAGCCTAAAGATAGCAAAGGGGCATCTCAGTAAGGGGAAAAAACAGATTATGGCACTGAGAAAAGAAGATGGTTCTGTAACAAGAAATAGAGGCGAAATTTTGACAAGAGTGAAAGATTTCTACTCCAAATTATATGAAAGGGATGATACATGTACTCCAGACATCATGAAAGGTACCAGTACCAGAGTTCTTCCAGTCCTTCCAGCAGAAGTTGCACATGCAATCAAGAACATGACGCGGGGAAAAGCTGCAGGAGAAGATGGAATACTGTAGACATCATACAAGAAGCAAGTGGAGAAATCGAAACAGTACTCGCCCAAATTTTCACTCGATGCCTTAATGAAGGGAAAATTCCTGAGGATTGGAACAACGCTACAATGATCTTGCTACATAAAAAAGGTGACATTGAGGATCTCAGGAACTACAGACCTATCAGCCTCCTATCAGTGGTTTATAAAATCTTCACTAAAGTTCTTTCACACCGCTTGAAGGTGACACTGGACATGGCTCAACCGAGAGAACAAGCTGGATTCAGGAGTGGCTACAGCACCATAGATCATATCCACGTACTGAGAGAACTAATTGAAAGAGCGAGGGAATATGAGCTTCCATTGTGCATGGCTTTTATCGATTATGAAAAAGCCTTTGATTCGGTGAAACCATCAGCAGTTGCAATGGCTCTGAAATCCTGCGGTATTGAAGATGCATACATTAATATTTTTAATAACATCTATGAAAATTCAAGTGCAAAGATTCGGCTGTTTGAAAATACAACACACATAAAAATTGGAAAAGGAGTGAGACAAGGTGACACCATATCTCCGAAGCTCTTTAATGCCACATTGGAAAATGTCTTTCAATCACTGAACTGGGAAAACAAAGGGATAAAGATTAATGGAGATTATCTAACCCACCTTCGTTTTGCTGATGACATAGTCATTTTTGCAACTACCCCATCAGAGCTACAGAGTATGATGCAGGAACTTGCTGACAAGAGTAAAGAAGTGGGATTAAAAATGAACTTTCAGAAGACAAAAGTGATGTACAATGCTTTTACAAGAAATGAAGATTTATCGATTGATGGAGAAAAGCTGGAGATAACAGACACGTACGTTTATCTTGGACAGCAGATATCAAGTGAGGGTCACATTGGTGAAGAAATTAATCGGCGTACAAAACTTGCCTGGAGAGCTTTTGGAAGAAACAGCATAATTTTCAAGAGCAATATGCCATTATGTCTTAAAAGAAAAGTGTTTGATCAATGCATCCTTCCAGTGCTTACGTATGGTGCAGAGACGTGGACCTTAGCTAAAAGAGACATACAAAGGCTGCAGACAACTGAAAGAAGCATGGAGAGTTGCATGCTTGGTGTAACCAGAAGAGATAAGAAGAGGAACACGTGGATCCGAAAAATGACAAGAGTGGAAGACATCATGATCAGAGTTAAATCCCTGAAATGGCAATGGGCTGGACATACTGCCAGAAGAACAGACCATCGATGGACAGCCGAAATTTTAGATTGAATTCCAAGGGACAGGAAAAGACCCAGAAGAAGACCTCATGGAAGATGGGTGGATGAAATTCGAAAGTATGCGGGAGTGACATGGAGGAGACTGGCACAAGACAGACCGTTGTGGAGGAAACTTGGGGAGACCTTCGTCCAGCTGTGGATTGATAATGGTTGACAATGATGATATATATATATATATATATATATATATATATATATAGTGCAAAACAAAGCAAAATTTTGATCAAGAGAAACAAAAAATAATAAAAAGATCAGCAATCACAAAATACATCATCCGAACCAGGCTAGCTTCAAACGATGAAAAATACCAAATATAAGAATGCAGGGAAACATATTAATGACTGACCCCTTGTCGGCTTCGTCAAGGGCAAGCAACAAGAAAATCACTCATTAATCTACTGAGACCAGAGAATTGTGGCTTTCTGCTATTTTAGTTTGATTAAAGGACCAATTAAATTTAGTGGAATAATGTCAATAAAAGGGATTACTAATAAAAACCCGAACCCAGCAAACTAAAACACATTTGACCGACCTCAAAACAAAAATAATAAAAATCAGTAAAGAGAGCCAAACCCCCTAACACAAATCCAGTCAATCAAAAACTCAACCAATAAATGGTTCAAAAGTGATACTTTAAAACTTGAAACAAAAAAAAAATTTAAACAAACTACCAGCCAAAAATAAACAGTAAGAACCAAAATGTTTTAAAAAAATACACATAAACAAAAATTAAAATAAAACCAGGAAGTACATACAACGAAATTGAAAAGAAAGCAACAGCCAATATTATGAAAAATGAGTTACAAAAAACCCAAGGAGCAAAATACATTTGTAAGTCCAAAAGTGAACAAGCAAACTAAGTTGCAAGTCACATAGTTGCAAAAAAGTAAAACCCCAATACCCACAGCTAAAGCTTAATAAAAATTATTCCGTAAAATAAAAAAAAAATTAAAAAAAATTAAAATTTTCACTGACCCGGGTTCGAATCCCGGTGAGGTATGGATGTTGTGTTTGTCTGTCTTACGGCACTGGCTCTCTCTCTTCCCTGGAACCAGCGACTCTAAATTAGAGAAGGGCGACTGCTTATAGCCCATTGAGATGCTGACGGTGGTCGTTAAACCTATAATCAAAAAAAAGTTCCAAGTTGAATCACTAATTTCCTTCTGGAGCTCCTATAAGTACTGAAAGTAAAATGTTTTCTGCGAATGCCCATCTTGAATTTGACCGAGAAACCTTCAAAACTGAATCTGGGCACAGTTGCTTTGTTTTGTAAAAAATAAAAGTATTTTACACGTTTAGTTGTTTTGATTTTTGCGATAGATCCAAGATGTTTCGCATAAAGGGACATCTTAAGAGAGTACCTGTTACTCCCAATTTCGTCCCACCTTTCAAGTTTTATGGATTTTTGAGTAAAAGTTTCGGAGCAAGGCCAAAGTAGAACGTAGAATGAGAAATCTCTACTGAAAGATGACCGATACAGAAAATGAATGAATAAGTGGGAGTCTATTCTATCAGTTACATAGCAGGATGAATGAGAATTAGAAGTAAATTTCTAGCTACTTCATCAACAGAGAGGTAGGAAAGAAAAGGGAATTCTTATCATCACACAGTCAGACCATTATCAAGAGCGGTGGCGACACGTTGTGTGAAGTGAGTGAAGTGCCACTTCACCTTAATTATATTAAAAAAAAATTTTGGAATGATTTAGCGGATTCTTAAAATTAGTCACGTTTTCGTTTAGAAGAATGATTTCTGGAAAATGCTGTAGATTTCAAACAAAGCTCTTTCGTTTCTAAAAGTAAGCTAGAAGGGTGAGCACGCCGTTTCCAACGGTATTACGAATTGATGAACAGACGATCTTGTAACTGTGCGTAGAAAATATGAAGAGATACTTACCTCAATTCCAAATCACTTCACTCCGACACCATGAACAGCGCCGACATAGAAACCCGGAGTTCCTTTAATAAGGGGGTTGCTAGATGCTATGGCAACTAATGACGTCAATGATCGGTGTGAAATGATAATAGCCACCATTTTCCCGCAGTGTGATTTTGAGTTTTGAATTTTCTCCTGGACTCTCCAGCTGTGTTTATATACTACGATTGCGAATGTGACCATAAGTTTCAGTGCTGTTTCTTTGTTATTCTCCGTGTGTTCTGGGTCCATGCTTTTATTTAAAACAATGAATTCGAAAAGTGATACAGTGTACAGGTTGTTGTAAATATACGTATAATGCCCATAAGTATGTATTCCAAGATGAGTATAAATGCTTTTCTCTAGTTCTTACTTTACCCTCAACCACAGTGCCAGCAGAAAGAACTTTTTCTATTTTGAGACGAATACAAAATTAGTTAATGAACACTGCTTCACAGCAAACAATATCGTCGATATCTAATATCGCGATACAAAAAGAACTTCTCTCCCTTCCTGCAGTTAAACAGGCATTTTACGATGGCATTTGATGACAGGATTTTTACGATGACCGCTATGACTCCTTGAAAGACAGAAGAATAGACCTTATAAGAAATGGATACATTTTTTTCATGGATTCACATTTTGTAACAACACTTCGCCTGTTTCTCGGGTAACGAGCCGCCGCTGATCGAGAGTACATTTCGTTTTCAACAAAAGCCAAAAATTAAGCGAAGAGTAAAATCGAAGGGACCTACTGTAAAATCCAATGTTTTAATAAAGTCAGTTTAACAGACAAAAAGTTCCAACTTTGAGTGCCACAGCTCGTAAAGGGGATGAGAAACAGGGAAGGGCAGGAAACCCCTATGAAACACTCGCACATAAAGTAAGACACTCATAGTGACACTCGTACATCAAAATGATAGCTCTTTTGCCATTACTGAAAATTACACAGCAGATGAGCCATCCCATCATGACCACACAGCATATGAGCGCGCCTGGAGACCGAACGGTGGCGCAGATGAAGTTCACAGAGCCGTATACAACGGCTGTTCCGCAAAAACAGAGTGAAGTCACACAAAATGAAGTAATATAGGTACAACAAAATATATGTTTTTCTGGTATCAGTGGTCTCTAACTTACCAAATTTCTCCCTTACTTTGCTCTTTTATTTCTTGACGGAATCTTCCAAAAGTGACATAGATACAAATTTCAGAACAGAGGAATGAAGCATCACACACAAAAAAAATTCGAATAGAAAGCTTTTTTATCTCTTTTTAGCGCTCCAAAGTAAACTCACTCTCAACGGCAGCGAACGCGAGCCGCCATGTTAAGTTCCCGCTGTCCGTAAGTTGCTTTCCCCGCACAACCTGTCTAGTGGCGTCTGCTAGGAAGAACGGTGTCACGGAAGGGGGAGTCAAATGACGAAACTTCCTGTGACGGCGAAACTCCCTGGCTGCTCGGTCGTGTTAGGTAAGTAGGTTTTTCTCGCGAAAATGTTGTTCCGGAAAGGAAGCAACATCGTGTGACGTGTTTCCTTGTCTGATCGCGGCGGTTCGGTTAGTTTTCATGATACTCTTCGGGTCTGTTTCGAGACTATCATTTTCCCTCACGATAAGCACTAAACAGCAATAAACACATTTGTACTTTATCGATAAACACATGTGTGTGTACGGGGGTGCAATCATTTACTCATTTTATTTCTGAGTTATCACCACGTGTCCCCTTAATTAATTGTTAGAATAATAAAAACCACACGTTGAAACCCTAAAGTTGCGTACTTTTTTTTTTTTTATTGAATGACATTACTAAAATAAATACGAGTGGGTCTCAACAGCACCGATGCCAAATGTGACAGCGCACTATTAGCGTAAATTATATTTCTATTGTATTCGTCTACTTAGAAGTAATTTTTAATCTCTCTAAAAATAGGGGTTTAACTATTGGGCCCTGTATACCTGTGCATAAATGAGGCCCTGCCTAAAGCTACAACTGAACATAAAAAAAACAAAAACAAAAACAAAACAAAACCAGGCTTCATTTCTCAAGGATGACGGGCAAAGTGAAGGGTCCCCTAAATTACTGATGCTGTGCTCGGGGCCCTGGTAACTCCAAATCTTTCACTGAACAGCCCCAATGTCGAATGTGACAATCCACTATTAGCCTAAATTATACTTATATTTGTTCGTTTACTTAGAAGTAATTTTTAACTTCTCCGAAAACGGGGGTTCAGGGATTGGGCCCTGTATGTTCTTTAAGATGGTTTTCGTGTGTATATGTGTCGTTGGCTGTACGGAATACTTTCGTCACGTAACGATTTTATTAAAATAGGAGTTGTTTTTTCCCCTAGACAATGCAATGAAACTTCGCCCCAGGTCCCGCAAAAGTACCATTAGGCCCTAACTAGTAAATTTAATAATGTTTCACTTTTACTCAGGCATTAGTTACATGAAAGAAGTCCTGGGCCATATCAGCAATGTGTGACCCATGTTAATAAGATTTATAAGTTAATAATGATGTCACACTTTTTCTCAGGAACAAAACATTAATAATAAAATGTGGAACTTCCCCAATTTTACAAGGTTACTCATATTAATAATGTTTCCATTGCAATGGCTAGTTCATAATATTGCGCTTTTATTCAAGCACATATTAATTTATGGGTTATGAATTTTATGTTTAATGCCACGATAAAAGCACAATATTAGTAACCTGACGTGTCATGTAAACTTTATGAATTGAATAACGTTCGCCTCCCCGGTGGGGCAGTGGTCTAAGCGTTGGCTTGTGATCATTCGTCCGAGGAGGGTCCGGGTTCGAATCCCGTGAGACATAGATGTTGTGTTTGTCTTACGGCACTGGCTCTCTCCCTTCCCTGGAACCAGTGGCCCTAAATTAGGGACGGGCGACTGCTTATAGCCCACTGAGTTGCTCACGGTGGTCGTTTAGCCTCCAATAAAAAAAAATTGCCGTAGAAATTTGAAATGGTGACCACGAAATTTTCTCCCACGCTGTCAGCCTGCCGACTCTAAAACCGTTTTCCATTAAAAACCGCGTTAACCGTGAAAATACTAACCCGGAATTTTCCCCCACCCCGTCAGCCTGATTAGTGTAAGATCGTTTTTTACTAAAAAGCGCGGTAACCGTCAAGATACCAACCAAGAACTTTCCTCCACCTCATCCAGCTACTTACGGCACTGTAAGCTGCGATAAAAGTTTAAAATGCCGACCCCGGAATGTCCCATTACTCTGTCAGCCTGCTGATTGTAAGACCGTTTTCCATTTAAAACAGCGGCAACAGTTGAAATACTAACCCGGAAATTTCTCCCTCCTAATCCAGCTACTTGCAAAACATTTTTTTTACTATAAAGAGCGACAAATGTTTGAAATGCCGACCCCGGGAATTTCACCCACATATTTGTTCATGCAGTTCAGTTGCATCTTGTTTTAAACAGCGTGGAAAGGAAATGATGACCCCGGAAATCTCCCCCACGTTCGTTATTTTGTGTTAAATGCAATTTGTGCATGGGCCCTGGCTGAAAAAAGTGGGGGACTCTTCCATCCATTATGAAGACCACCCCCACCTACAAAAATGAAATTTAACTTTTTTTGTAAGCTTTACGGGAAAGAAAAAAGTGTTCAAAAGTTCTAGGCCTACGGCCTATTAATTAATGTATGGTACATAAGTGGAAGCGCAATATTATCGACATTTCTTTTTATGTAAATTTTAGGAATATGGGAATGACGGAATGAAAACTTCTTGAAGGATCTAGAGTTAGACCTAATAATATTTTCTGTCTGAGAAATATGGCAATATTAATAATTTTAAATGTTACGTAAACGTTATGAACATGAGCATGATCTAATACAAAATGCCGATTCCGGAAATTTCCTCCGCATATTTCTGCTACTTGTTTGGCTTCATCTTGTGTAAGACCATTTTTTACTGTAAACTGCGGTGGAAATCGAAATCCCCCCCCCCCCGACACACACACACATTTTCACAACTCTCTGTAGACTGCAGTGAATACGGAATTGCCAACACCGGAATTTCCCCTCAAGCTGTCAGCCTGCTAATGGCTAATTGTACGATCGTTTTTAATTAAAAAGCGCGGTAACAGTTGAATATTAACCCGGAAATTTCCCTCACTTCATCTAGCTACTTGCAAGACAGTTTTTTACTATAAACTGCCGTAAAAGTAGAAATGTCGACTCCGGAAATCACCCCCCCCCCCCAAAAAAAAAAAATTTGTTGAACTGCGTGAAAATAGAAATGGTGACACCGGAAATTTCCCTCACCCTGTCCTACTAATTGTAAACCGACTTATACTGTAAACTGCCGTAAAAGTTTGAAATGCCGACCCCTGTAAATTTCCCCCACATGTTTGTGCACTTTGTGCTGCTGCGTCTTATTTTAAACAGCGTGAAAGCCGCCCCGGTGGCGCAGTGGTCTAAGCGATGGCCTCTGATCATTCGTCCGAAAGGGGTCCGGGTTCGAATCCCGGTAAGGCATGGATGTTGTGTTTGTCTTACGGCACTGGCTCTCTCCCTTCCCTGGAACCAGTGACCCTAAATTAGAGACGGGTGACTGCTTATAGCCCATTGAGTTGCTGAGTTGCTCACGGTGGTCGTTAAAATTCCAATAAGAAAAACAAAAAAAAAAAAACCTCCAATCAAAAAAAAAAAAAAAAAATACAACATCGTGAAAATGGAAACCCCGGAAAGCTCCCCCACACTCGATATTTTGTGTAAACTTCAATTTGTGCACGGTCGCTGACTGAAAAAGGTGGGGAACTTTTCCAGAGTATCACAGGTATGGTCTATCAGGTTTAGGTTCTGTGATCTTGCGGGCCATTCCATCCTGTGAATATCATCACTCTCGAAGTATTCGCAGACTAACTGAGCACTATGGGCTCGGGCGTTATCGTCCATAAAAAGGAACTGGGAGCCAATGATCCCTATGCCGGGCAGCAATAAGGGGGCCTCTTGGAAACTCGTGTTCTATTCAACATGATGCCAGCCAAACCTCCACAGTAGTGGTCAATTTCCCTAATGTTGGAGGGAAGATTTCCGCTTCCGCTCTCTCTTCCAAATATACACACGTCGAGAATCCGTGTTTAGGCTGAACTCGACTCATCACTGAAGACAGCACAGGCCCATTTATCAGAGATACAGGGGGTGATGCTGTTGGGAATTGTTCGTACCGACCCCGTCTGCGCGATATGGCAAGTGGGATTCGGAGACCATTTGGCCTTTTTGCACGCAGACCGCTCTCCACAGCCTTCTGTAAACTGTTTGTCTCGATATTGCTGTCCCCGTAGCAGAGTGGAACTTCTGTGAGAGTTGCTTGGCTGTCAACTACTCATGGTGGCGAGCAGTTAGACACAAATACCAGTCGGTTTTTTTTGTTTTTCTTTTTTTAATTGGAGATTTTATTTTTCATTATTTGACACTAAAAACTTACATGTACATCCGGGAGGGGTACTCCGTACCCGACGCGGGAAAAACTTAAAAATACAAATTTGTAGGTACAACACGTTGAAATAAACAAGTGTAGATGCACAAGAATGTCTAAATCAGAGCTAAATGACATTAACAGAACAGTCTAGTATCCTGACCTGCCAACAAGAAACAAGGCGGAGGAAAAATCACACAAACTGCAGTCTACAAGCGCAATCTAGTCAGCCAATATAAAGTCAGCTGTGGGGAGTTCCGCTGCAGGTGGTGGTAAGGAAAGAGGATTCGGAGCTTCTGGCAAGCCAGAAACTCCGGGAGCGAGTCCAACGAGAGGAAGAATCCCGACAGCCTCGGGAGTGGGACGTGCGTGAAAAACGTAGTCAGCAGCCGACGCAAAACGAGGATTCTCTAAAAGTTCTCTGATAGAGGAAGAGACAGGATCATGCGGTGAAAATGAAGGCACAGGGATATCAGGGTCAATAACAACATCCTGGTCTAGGGTCGCGGTGTCAGAAAAATTAGATGCACAGTCGAGCTCAGGGACATCTTGGGATTGAGCGTCAACAAGAAGAGCTTTTTTTATTTATTTATTGGAGTTTTAATGACCACCGTGAGCAACTCAATGGGCTATAAGCAGTCGCCCGTCCCTAATTTAGGGTCACTGGTTCCAGGGAAGGGAGAGAGCCAGTGCCGTAAGACAAACACAACATCCATGTCTCACTGGGATTCGAAGCCGGACCCCTTACGTGCGAATAATCAGAAGCCATCGCTTAGACCACTGCGCCACCGGGGCGGCTGTCCAGGTCTTCAAATTACCTGATACGAACCCAATCGAACATTTGTGGTTCCACTTGGAAAAGCAGGTTCGCTCCAAATCACAATCACCTCAAAATGTACGGGAACTGGAGGACCTGCTGTTAACATTATGGTACCATATACCGCAGGATACCGATAGCCACCTCATTGAATCGATGCCTCGCTTAGTGGCCGCTGTTTTGCGGGCTGAAAAGGGTCCTACAGCTTATTAGGTAGGTGGCCATAATGTAATGACTTATAGGTGTACATCAGAGGATTTTAAGACAAACGGCAACTGTGTCTCTCTCTTTATATGTTTGGAATATTTTCTCCTAGGGATTTTTACTCGGCCACCCATAGTGAAATCGTAGACGTGCCACTAATACTGAAGCTCCAAAAAACTGCCCAGCCTCTGGGACCCCTGTCTCCTTAAATTGGCTCTGCTAATAGCCTATCAAAAGCAATTAGTACCCAGAACAAGAAGTAGTCTCTTCATGAGTCTGCATAGAAGGTGGAGGTTAGAGTCAACAAAACCATATCAACAAATATTGAACACTTGGGTATCATTCACAAAATTTAATGAGCTTAAAATAAGTGGAAGTGCCTATCAAATTAGCAAATGCAATGGGGTCCAATTTAAATGAAATCTAATACTGCAAGGTGAGATCAAAATAAAAATCTTTACTTTGTGAGAAAGCTTACTAAGTGAGAAAGCGTGATAGCCCATTGCATATGAGGGTAATAATAAGCGTTTCTATTACCCTCATATGCAATGGGCTATCATTAGGGTAATAAAAACGCGTATTCAGCGACATAAATATCATGACAGAGCAAGATAGTGAACTCAAGTGATCATATTTTAATGACAATTTGAGTGCTGAAGTAGAAATTTAGTGTAAAGATTGCAGAATAGTAGTTTAATTGTGATATTATGAATGTTTGTAGCAGTAAATATTATCCTAACGTTAAATTTCTTTTCGCGTGAAACACTAAACTCTGAGCTTTTTACGTTTACGTTAAACTCAGCTATTAGGCTTCTCTGCAATACTCGTACGGCTAAAAGTTTTAGCTTTATGAATCGTGAAATATGTGAAAGTGAAATAGGTGGTTTTCGTGGTGGAGGTAATCCAAAATTAAAAGAAGCAATGCCATCTTACGCACGATTTTTTTTTATAAAAATTTACGTTAAAAATCATATACAGATTAAAATCACATATACAAGTTAAAATACACACGTGAGATCTTTCGAGCTTACTTTAAGCTCATCCTCAGATGTTTGACAATTCACTAATCACAAGTGGTTCGATGTCGGTTATATACCATGAAAGCATTCACTAGGACGTAGTTCGGAGGTTAACGCATGCGCCGAAACAATTGGGCGAACTCGTCCTGTGGATTGTCTGGGTGTTTCTCCCGATCCATTATTTGTTTCCATGGCAGGGGGATTGTGTATGAGTATTCTTCATTACTGCAAAGCTGACTGTATTTATAAATCACCAAACTCTCTGCAAAGAGAATAGTTGAACGTGTCCTTGAAGTGTTCAATATGGTTATGTCTTGCCATATAGGGGTATGCCTGCCTTCAAAGTAGAGCCGGGATAGAGCTGTTGAAGTAGAAGCTGTTCGAATATTGTTTTTATGTTCCGAGGCTCTACAGCTCAAAGGGCGAGTGGTCGAACCCGCGTACATACTGTTTTCAACTCCTTCACACGAGGCCTTTAGAGGTATGGCATAAATGCCATGCCGGGCCGTGCCGTTTAACTAGTTCCACTGTATCTCTGTCATTTTTTATGGTTGTCATTATATTATTTGTCTTGATTCCGAATCCGATTTTGTGATATTTACAGGTTGTTTTTAAATGGTTGGTGACACCAGGTAGGAAAGATACAGAACCGGCATATTTAACAGGTTGGGTAGCTCTGGTTAAAGTTGAGAATGAAGTCGAGGAAATTCGTCGTAACAGTTTTTGAAAGATTTGCTCTGGGTATCCGTATTCTGTAGCCAGCTAGTCTCCTAATATTTTCGAACTCCATGTTACGGAAGGTAATGTTCGACGAATGAGTTATCAAAAAGTGCGGAGATGATAATTTTTGACACCTGGGCTGAAATGAATGAAATGTGATCAGAGTGGTGTTTGAACCAGGTTTCCTGTAGACAGAGTAGAAAATGGCGTTGGAAGTTGAATCTCGGTGTAACTGAAAGTCCAGGAAAAGTAGGGATTAATTTTCTTCCAGTTCGAGTGTAAATTTTATTGAAGGAAATTTTGATGACATATTTTTAGCAAAAATCTGCAAGTCTTCTACAGTTGAAAGCCAGAAGATTATAACATCGTGTACGTACCGCAAATATAGTAAGGGTTGAATCGAAGCATGTGTGGATGGTTTGTCTCTCGAGAGATTGTAATAATATTTCTGCAAGGAGAGGTGACAATGGGGATCCCATTGGTGCTCCCTCTGTTTGACGAAAAAAGGTATCATTAAATCGACAAATGGTTCTATTAAACATCATTCGAAGATCTGCAAGAATGGCTTGGATATTCTCAGGTGTGTAAGTCCCTAGTGTACAGTTTTGAAGAAATAATATTGATATAAAAAAGTACCGAGCGGTATAATTTAGTAACACTCGTCACCAATCAATAAAAATGAGACTTGAAGGTTCTTTTTAATTCAAGAGCTGGCATAAATGGGCGAGAACGTTATTCTTGCTGAAATGCAGGTAAATAATACACCAGAGCCTATAGAATGAACAGAGCAAGATTAACCATTGAATTTCTTTATTTTAAGAGGAGACTCTATCCGGGGACTGGCCCGCGGAGGTATAAATTCTGGTAATATGAGCCAAAATAATTTCTACTCGGGATTCCGAGATCAGATTTTTAGCCTCAAAAAGGGGCGTTTAACAGTTCTAAATTTAGAGTCCGGTATCTATTAAAGATTACAGTTCCTCCGCTCAGTGATAGGATAACACAGACAAATAAAAGTACTCACGTATGGTTGACTGTTGTGATATAATAATCCAGGTGTTTTTCGAAGCATTATTTTTTAGTAGCACTCTCACTCACACACTTTATTTTTGTTGGAGGACCTTTTTTTTACTTCCTTCCTTGACTGCCAAAACAGTGGTGTTTTCACATGTGAGTAACAGAGTGTCATCGGTAATGTGTTGGTTTCCCGCTCTTTCTTTCCGCGTCGTAGAGAAACATCAAGGATTGATTGACTCCTCGTCACCGGAGCTCAGTCCATGAGGATTCCGTCCCCCCCCCGAACTCGGCGTAGGGGACTCTGGCGAAAGCGGCAGGAGAATTTCTCCCTCGAATTCCGACAAGAAAGTTCTTCTGCAGGAAAGAAACAACGTTAAGTAATGCTCCGGAAAGGTCAGTGACCCCCCTCTATGGAAAGAGACGGCGTCTTAGGCGGCGGGTTCGCTCTTCGTGTCTTTACCAATGCTTGTTTCCCAGTCGGGTGAAGATCAGCTGGAATAGTATCTCTAGCAAGAGAAACTCTCGCGACGTTCTGGTCGGTCTGTCATCAGAGTACGGCCCTTTATACGCAAACATCGCAGCTCTTTTCAGCGGTAGTTGAACCTTCCTCTTAAGTTCACGAATTTTACCATACCTGGCGGGCTTACCTACAGCCACCAAGTATTAACTAAGCCCCCTCTGTTCCATCGTACTTTTGTGGCTTACACTGCGCTTAAAAGTACCGTGCTATCATCGGTGTGAGTCGGACTTCAGGTTTCGTACCTAGCGGGCTCACTACGGCTGACCGCTGCGTAGTCCTTCCTTGTGAGATTTTTCTCTTATGGAAAATTCTAGGCCAGGCTTACAACTGCGTTCCGAGATGATTCCTAGCGAGTTTTTCCGTCTGCCCTCCTGCCAGCGTACCGAGATCACGCTGTCTTTCTTTTTCTACGTTTTGCCATTCCCTGTCACGTGGGCCTCATATGTTTCTTGTCACTCGACACATAGAGATTTCTCTCGTGATTCTCCCACGAAGCGTCGTTGCCTCTTGCCCCTCATAATCATAATTTTCCTCATTCCCTAGCGATTTTTGGCATTAATGGCACACTTGAAATCGTCTTTATGAGAGTCTGAGTGCTTCTCAGTTGCCGTCTGGTGTGGTCACAGACCCCCAGATATGATCCACTAATTCCTTTGTTCTCATTCAGAAAAAGAAAATTACAAGACTTCCCTAATTAAAATAAGTTAGTTTTACAATTAATTTACAATAGGCCAAATATTTAATTTAATTATCAACATAATTTAGCCACGCCTATTAAGACCGTCCCCCCTTTTGAATAGTTACTAATTTAGACCCAATTTTCGCATCAATATTATACACTGTTGAAATACTCTTCACTGTTATGACTCAGAATTTCTTTTTCTTTGTACCTGGATAGGTTCATTCTTCGTGCAGCTGAGATTCCACATCACTCACATATCGAAACTCATCCTAATAAACAGTACCAGTTCTTAAAAGAGTCAAGGTCACTTATAGTTCAATCTTATTTACTCCACAGCACGTAGTCAATCAAAGATCCGAATATAAATATCCTCTCAACTCGTTACAAACCTGAACATATAACTTTCGCTTAAACATACAGCATTAATTTGCTCTAAACAGCACTCAAAGACATAGCGTACTCGAGAGCATAGTACTTGCAAGACATACTGCTCAAAAAAGCATATTAATTGCAAAACACCGTCAGTGTAAAATAAGTGCCATCAGAGAACATAGAGAGAGTGATACATTCAAAACAGCAGCTCTTATCTCAAACTTGAGTTGTCAGGGTTGCCAAATTCAACTTTGTCGAGAGAAAAAATGTGGCGTTCAGTATAGAAAAACGTTTAACGAGAGTAAACGAAATATACATGAGAATACAGGAGCTAAAACGGAAGTTAAATTAGTAAAAACGTCACACGATAACAAAGCCACACAGCTGGCGCCTTGTTGAATTTCGACGCTACCCGAAACTACAGTAGTGTGCGATACATTGCATCACCTGTAAAAACCGTGAATTTTGAAGCTTAACTCCTTTTTAAACTAGCTAATTTTCATAGTTATTTCATCCTTTATATGTCATTAAATGCGAAATTTAATAGAAATTTCAAAAATGTCTTAGATTTTCCCGTAGTTTCTTCTGTTCTTAAGATACATTACAAAAATCATGACCAAGGCGAAATTCCTATGAAACGGATCATTTATCCAATACTTAGGTTTACCGCAATAAATCGTTTTTGTATAAGGAATGAAATAACATTTAAATATAGAAATATAAGGAACCAAAATTATAAAATGTACCTAACATTTTGTTGCCCAGCCTTTAGCATTAATTACAGCTTTGCATCTTGATCGTATACTGTGAACGAGATTTTTTTAAAAATTGAGTCGAACAATACGATTCAAAATACGAATTACATCTTCAATTAGTTGAATTTTGGTTGTTGGCTTCTTTTTAGATAGTTCATACGACACTTCAAACCGCACATTTTCGATTGGGTTTTAGTCCGGTGAGCGTGGTGGCCAATCAAGATGCAAAAGTTTTTCCTGAAACCACTTTTTCACTACTTTAGCACGATGACAGAGCATTGCCATTCTGGAAAATACGATTGCCGTCAAAAAGTCTTCTTGATGATTGTAGCATCTTGTTTTAATATTCAGATGTATTTCTAGGCATTTACCATAGCATCGACAATATGGAGGTTCCCAACGCCATGTGCACACATGCAGCTCCAAACCATGACCTTCTTCAGATGCTTAACAGTAGACACTAAGCAACTTGAATGGAATTTTTATGCTTGAATCTCTTTACATAGGCACTATTCTGATTTCCATTTAGGCAAAATTCTGATTCATCACTGCAAAGAACATTTTCTCATTGCTTGGTTGTCAATGAGACATGCTGTTTTGCCCACTGAAATCTACGCTGTCTTTGATTTGCAGTGAACAGTGGTTTATGCCTGACTTTGCAGCCACGTAAGTAATAGTGAAGTAACCCCCTACTAACAGTAACATCAGTTACTTCAGACCATCTTTGAAGCAATTCACGTGAATTAAGCCTCCTGTCTGCCAAGCTTAGGTTTCTGAGCACTCTGTCCTTCCTGGTAGTAGTTGATCTGGGACTTCCACTGCGACGCATATGTTTAATATCAGCAGTGCCTTTTACTTTCTTCAGTAACCTAATTACGGAAGATTGATTACAGCCCATTCTTTCAGCGATTTGCCTCGAAGAATATTCCTCTTCATGCAGAACAACTATTTTTACTCTGTCCGCTGTGGAGAATTCTGCAGTTTTAACTATTATTGAGAATGTACACAAATGATACCAAAATAACAACAAGAAATGATCATTACAATACTCTTTTAGCCCTGCGTCAACCCTTATAAAGGCTGGAGTATGATTATGATAGCATTAAGAAGCAGTCAATCGGGTAAAAGAATGTCTGTGGTTGGCTGTAACAAGTGAGACTCGGCTAATGTGACTGTATTTATGTCATATCTTAAGAACAGAAGTAGCTGCAGAAACAAAACTAAGACATTTTTGAAATTTCTATTAAATTCGCATTGAGTGACATATGACCGATGAAATAACTATGAAAAATTAGTTAGTTAAAAAAATTTAAACTTAAAAATTCACGGTTTTTGCCGGTGATTCAATACTTTGCACACCACTGTACTTCCCAGTATAAATTCGCAAATACATATTTAGGTCAGCTGATAGATTTCAATTTGATTAACAGAGAACGATATTTTTATTCTGTGGTTCCGCGTTACAGGAATTTAACGGGAAATTTGCTTTTTTTGTATCGAATAATACCAATTGAGCTACTGTCTGACGTTAAAGGGTATTCACTCTAGTGCCATTGAATTAGACATATTTTCCTAGTAACGCGTTGGGCCACCTCTTGTCCTAATGACGGCAGCCACACGACGAATGACGTGGATTAGACTCCACGAGCTTACGGAAATGTTTCGCAGGTATAGCCAGCCATGCTGCCCATAATCAACTCAGGGTCGCAGCAGATGAGACACTTGTCCAAATAGCCTGTTCGACGGTATACCAAAGATGTTCGATGGTGTTTAAATCCGGGCTTCTAGGTGGTCACTGAAACGTTTCATGGAAGGTTTTACCACCAGACGAAAGGCTCTGCGTTGGGAAACCCCCAATGTCGCCCATTTTATGTGGAGTGTGCAATGTTCACTTTGCCGAGAAACTATTTCAGTTTGTCACATTAGACCTGTGGTTTCCTGTAGATGACACCCTTGCTCTCTGGAATGGTATTAATTTGGAAACACTACATTAGCTGTGCTTCTCAGTTCAGTTGATCCTCATATACCACTCACTTGTGAGACTCAAAACAATGTCTGTTTACCATTCCTTGTTGTCCTCCTGTCATCAGTGGGGTAGACAGAAATTTCTTAAAGGAAGTCCATGGTTGTGGTTCATTGGCAAAAGCCTCACACATATATATCGCTTTACTTTAAATTCGTACTCAATCACCCCCTCAAAGGGAGTGATACAACAGTTTATCGCAAACCGTTTGCTCTCTGTCTCTTTACACCCCACATGCAAAATCAAATCACTCGTGGAAACAAAAAATTAGTACTTCCTATACAAACGCATATCATACAATACATATCTGTAAACTGAGGACTCCTTGCAGAAAGAGCTTGATTTTCTTAAGGCTGTCTTTGTATGAGTGTTAGAGTTCATCTTCTACCCTATATTTGCAATGTAAATAATTTCGTACACATTTTCTCGAAGACTATTACTTTGTAGTATTTGAAAATTTGAGCACAAATAAAGACCCATAGCTAAAGACCCAGAGCACAAATATAGACCATATGGCACAGTTATTATTCCGAAAAAATTGTTAGATTTTTTTAAATTCAATTTATCTCACTCGAAAGTATTCCAATTTGACGCTAGATGGCGCGATAAGTTAGCATAGCAGTGTTTCTGCCAGGAAGTAACGAAATGTCTTATTTCTGACTGATTTTTCTAATTAACTGAGCCAAGCAGAAATCAGTTAATATGGGTAAAAGTGAGATTGGAATCTTGTCTTCTATAGATCATCTTAAATCCAACTGCACGTTCCTTTTTGAAGAGAAAATGTAAACATTAGCAGAGAACTGAATTTGAAGTATAGAAACTACGCCTACTTACTGAGCTCTGCCCCCAAATGACGTAATTGATTAAAATGTAACAGCTCGTATTTTGTCTTTTCATTGTGGAGCCAACAAGGCACCGCTTTCATTCTGAATATGGTAAGGTCTGCACTGGTTCGCTGATGCCAATTTCTGGGACAGTCGCTCAAGACGTAAAAGCCACACCCAAAGTGTGATTTTTTGCGCCATTAATCGGAGAAGTTGAACCCTAACATTCTTTCAAAGACAGCCTTAAACGAATTGCAGCACACAAAGGATATAATTATTACGTTGTAGACAAAGCGGGCAAAAAATTAAGGAAACCGAAGCCTGTGTGAACTCTCACGCCATTAGACCTCCAAGTACAAGAGAACTGGGCAGTCATCCCATTTGCTCCTTCAAATTTTCTTCGAAAATTCTCAAAAGTTTCAATTTCAACGTTATTTTAAAACCATATGCAATATGTACGGATCAAATGACTGTGTCGAAGACATAAATTCGTGGGGAATTTATCAGAACTTTTGTAAAAATGGACTATCATAAATAGGACTGTCCCACAGGGCCTTAAGTTTCCGTGTGAAGAAGCACAAGATTTAAGTACGGAACTGTGAGCTGAAGAAGTCGTTTATAGCCCAACATTGTCACAAAATACCACATAAATTTTGGTTTGAAAACGCTAAACTTATTGATAAACCTGATTCGACTGGCAAACTTAATATTTTAGAAGCTTTCCACATACGTATGTTGCAACTCTTCACGGCCTGTCAACGACATGGCATCGACTCCATTTCTTTCAAGCGCGTGGAAACAACTCGCCAAAATCAATGAACATCAGAACGCACATGATGTCCCAATGATTTAAAAGTTTACGCTCCATTTATCCTGATGAATCCTGGCCAAACTAAAGTAGATCTTAAAATATAATATGAATCGTGAATAAACGCGTTGCTGATTTAATCTTTCTCAACTTCACAAGTATTGTCACCATAAAATATTTAAGGCAATAATGAAATATTAGGGCAACAATCTAAGGCAACAGTACTTTTGTAGAGCATTGTTCAAGTCATACAATGTTACTTTGCAAACAATGGAAGTAGAGTGATTACAGTGTAAACAATAGGAGTAGAACGTACGTAAACAATGCAGAGAGAAATCTATAAAAGAAGAAAATTCAATTGCAGGGAAACATTTTTGAGATAACTTCAGGGAACTCGGTATTTCTGAGCTTCTTCAAGTGTTTCTTACCCTTCCTTTTATGCACTGGGGGTTTTCAGGGTTATTCCATTGATCAGAAGCTATTTACCTAGAATATTGTCAAGTGCTTCAAATGTGCAAGACTTTGCCTTGAAATTCAACGGTTTCTTGTTCATTTCTCTTGTTAGTAATTTTCTAAACATTATGGCCAACATTTTTTTTTTTAATGTTCGCTCGCAGAATCTGAGAAGGAAGGGTGTTTTTAAAGCAAACCTGGCAGTGAAACTTTTCCAAATATTATTTAAAAGAACTCACAAAGATTAAAAATAACTTTTCCAAACTAAAGATCAGGAATTTGAATTTCTGAAACATAATTTATTATAGTGTGTCTTAGTACGATATTTGAAAATCTAAAACCACTGAAAAGAACAACGGTTTAAATTATTTACATACTTTTGAAAATTGCTTCCCTCGATCTTTGAACCAGTGGTTCGAAATTAGGGATGTGTTATTTCTTCCCTTGGATGCTTCTGTCGAAATAGCAAAGTTTGCAATAATAAACAAGATAAATGAAATAAACTCAAACAACAAGCCTCTGAGATATGCATGTAAAAGCACTGTGCAACTAAAGAAATATTGTGCCGTGACTACATACCAAAAAGAAAATCTTCTTATTTATTTTATACGTAGGCAAACGCCCAACTTTGAAATGAGAACGAACGGCCTTTTAACGGAACCGGTTTAATTAGTAAAGAGTCGAAATCGGTAAGGAAGTTAAATATCAATCTGAAGAAAAATCCCTATGTAAACGAGATGTTCTATACAATATGCCAAATATGTCTTGCTTTTTCCAGTAAATTTCCTCAAGATTGACAGGAAGTGCAGCCCTTTGCCCTTATTCAGTAATTCAGGTTTTGAAGAAAACAGTGCAGGATGAATAAAGGTATATACTTGTATACATTAATAGGAATGTTCCGCAATCGAGGAGACTTCCGGGGACCTGCGCCAATGCTAAAACTGCCGTAGACCAATGTGCGGCTGCCAAATCTCGTATGTTGGAAAAAATCTACCCCGTTGAGCCAATTCTAGACGTTTGATATCTTGAGTAAACTTACTCAAAATAACAGGAACTTTGGTATATTTCATAAACTAGCAAGATGTACTTTCAGTGACGTACCAGAAAATATTTCCCCCTCCCCCACCAGCAAAAATATCATTCATATTATTAACTAGGTTTTAGAGGCGTTTTAATAATTAAAATTCTTTAGAACGTATAGTCATATTTTGCAAAACCAAAATTCTTGCATTTTACTGCGTGTAACACAAGTGTAATTCAAACAGTTGTCCTAATTTTATATCAACAGAAAGTCTTACAAAATAGTTAAGCCAAAGTTGAATGTATCATGCAAATGTTATTTTTTTAGGGTATTAAAATGATCAATGCAAAGTTTCTAAAATTATCAATGCAAAGTTTCTTTTTATGACTCGCTGTCTGATATAACAATTGATATGAAGGCAAGAAGTTATTGTTCAGACTGGTTAGACAAAAATGGTTATCTTCGGATTAATTTAGTTAATTTAGAAATGTTGCTGCTTAGTGATTGAACCGTTGATAACCTTTTTTTGTACTGATGATTTCATGATAGCTGATATAGCTTTGAAGTTCCATTGACGAAGCTAATTTCCCGGTAGGTGTTCTTGATCTTAGGAAAGTGTTTGATGATATTGATTACTATATTCTGGAAGATATACATTACACTTATGGTATCCAACGTGAGTCTCTTCTCTGCAGCTTTTCTTTTTCCAGTTATCTCAGTTCGTTAAATTAGGTGATGCAGTTTCTGAAAGCATCAATATATAATGTGTGGTGCTTCAAAGGTCTTGTTTAGGTCCGCGCCCCCCCCCTCTCTCTCTCTTTCTCTCTCTCTCTCTCTCTCTCTCTCTCTCTCTATATATATATATATATATATAATACGTTATTGCATATTTATATCATCGTTGTTTTCATCCGTTCTCAACCCACTGTTGGACGAAGGTCTCCCCAAGTTTCTTCCACAACAGTCTGTCTTGATCCAGTTTCCTCCACGCCACTTCTACATGCTTTCGAATTTAATCCATTCATTTCCCTCGTGGCCTTCTGGGTATTTTCCTGTCCAATGGTATACAGTCTAAAATTTCGGTTGTCCATTGGTGGTCCGTTCTTCTGGCAATATGTCCAGCCCATTGCCATTTCATCGATTTCCCTTTGTTCATGATGTCTTCCACTCTTGACATTTTCTTGATCCACGTGTTCCTCTTCTTATCTTGCCTCGTTATACCAAACGTACATGTTTGTTTCAGTTGTTTGTACCATTTGTATGTCTTTCTTACTTAAGTCCAAGTCGATGCTCCGTACGTAAGAACTGGAAGGATGCACTGATTAAACACTTTTTTTAAGGCATAATGGTGTATCGCTCTTGAAAATTGTACGGTTTCTTCCGAAAACTCTCCACCTGATTTTCATACGCCTATTATTTTCTTAATCAAGGCGACCCTCGCTTGATATCTGTTACCCAAGGTAAATGTGGGCATCGGTTACTTGAGATTTTCCCAATTAATCGATAAGAAATAAAATCTTCACTAAGGTTCTTTCACATCCCTTGAAGGTTATATTGCTCATGGCTCGAACGAGAGAGCAAGTTGGATTCAGGAGCTGTTACAGTACCATAGATCATTTCTATGTACTGCGAGAACTAATTGAAAGAACGAGGGAATATGAATTCCTATTACGTATGGCTTTTATTTATTATAAAAGAGTATTTGATTCCCTGAAACCACCAGCAGTTATAATGGGTTTGAAATCCCGGGGTGCCGAAGTATTAGAATTATCAATAACATCTATAAAAATGCTAGTTCAAAGGTTCAGACATTTGAGGATACAGCACCAATAAAAAAGAGACTAGATCACACCATGTCTTCCAAACTCTTCAATACCACATTGCAAAATGTCTTTCAGTCACTGAACTGGAAAACAAGGGGATAAAGTTTAATCGAGGTTATTTAACCCACCTTCGTTTTTCTGATGACATGATCAGTTCTACAACTACCCGTTCAGAACTGCAGAGTATAATCCAGGAACTTGCTTACATGAGTAAAGAAGTTGAATAAAATGAATTTTCAGAAAACAGAATTGATACACAACGCTTTTACAATAATATATGCATATGTTTCGGATCTAGTGACTAACATGAGCAGTTCTGACTGCTGCAAGCCATCTTCGGTCTTAATTTAGAGCAGCTGTTTCCAAATTAGAGCCAGTGCCATCGGACGCTTCATTCTGGCCCATTCTGGACGAACGGTCCTAGGTCAGTATGTTGGACATCATGATAACCAACAACGCCTCATCCAAGAATCGAACCCTGGCCCATCTCGGACAAATGATCTGCAGCCAGTACATCATACCACTCGGCCACCGGAACGGCTTCTTGCATCGCAAACCCTAAGACTAGGAAACAAATCTCATTGATGTGATCCATGATATCAATGAGGACTTAGATAATATTTCTTCTTGGTTCAGAACGTAAAAAAAAGTTAAACTTACGGAGGTTCGTGCTATTCAGTACAATGGGTTTTCCTCTTAAACGTACCGAAAGTGCTCGTTACTTGGAAACCATAATTGATTGCTATCCACATTTCTTAGAAACCACACTTCAATGATGTCGATAAAGACTTTTGTAAATACATGCACATTTTTCTCGAATTCTACTGAATATTTTGTTTCCAAAATTACTTTGCTCGTTTGCATTGTGTGGCTCACGGAAGATACACGATCTAGAAATCTGAGTATCCACATACCAAACACATCAAACCTGCTCATCTTTCTACCCAAGAAGATACTGCCTACGCTGGACTATTCTGTTTTCTCTCAGCAGAGTGGTCCACTTTTCAAAACTTGGTGAGTGTAGCAACTGCCAAAGATGCATTGATACAGGGCAGTCCTATTCATGTATCGGGACATTCTCAAATAGATCTAACTTAACCTCAAATATTAACCAAAAAAGCCTTCCCACTTCCTTTGCCTTTCATAACTCCCGTTGTTGAAACCCGCTTCTTCAGTAACTAACCTGCATTCCGTCCTAGGACGACAACTTTTAAGCTTTAAATAAATATTGATATTGTGTGACCCCCCACCCCTTCCCTTCGCATAATTAATTGGCAAGAGGCGTGGCTAATTAACGGTAATTGAAATTGATTGGGGGGTTTAATTAACAGAGAGTTATAATTTAAATACTTGCGAGGGGCGGTATATGAAAGAAAAGATATGCTGGTACTTTGAATTCAAGTGGCGAGTTGCAGTTGTTTGCCACGAGAACAGAGAGCCCACAAACGGAAATTGGACGGGTCAGAGTTTAAAAGCTATTTCCCATGACTCAAAAATGTTGGACGTCAAAAGCGTTTGAAGCTTTTGTATGTGCCGCGCGCGAAACAATGGGAAAGCTCTTGGTCTTGAAGAGTGGTTTATATAAATATGTAGCGGTTTCAAGTGTTAGAATTCACCGCTTACCAATTTCTTGGAGACGGGAGATTGTTGTTGAGAGGGACAGAATCCGTTTTGAGCCGAGAGAATAAGGAAGGATTTTTCCTCGTGCTAGAACAATTGCTTGCCGCCTGCTGTGCTCTTGCAATTCTGAGCATCAGAAGTGAAGCCAGCTGAAAACATAAGCTGAGGAATAACCAGCCCCAGATCTGCCTGCGAACTTTCTTCACCTCGCCGGACCACGAATACCTATCGTAAGGAGCCATTTTAGGTAAAATCCCGACAGAGACATAATAATTACGGGCTCCTCGCTCATTCAGGGAAAGAGAGAGAGAGAGAGAGAGAGAGAGAGAGAGAGAGAGAGAGAGAGAGAGAGAGAGGGAAGAAACGCCTGACACCAGGAACCACGGAGGACCAACCCTGCAGATAGAACGTCTGAAGTAACCGCTAGCCTCTTCGTGAAAAAAGCGGGGAGAAAACGTTTGTGCGTGTGTCTGACTACGTGCGTTCAGTGACTAGGGATGGCGTCGTTTTGACCAAGAGATCGTACGCAACGCGGCCTCATCCAAAGAGGAAAAAGAGCTACCCGTAGTTCCAACATATTAGTGAATGTGAGTGAGTGTTTGTGTTGTTCGTGTCATCAATACTTTGGTTACTCGAGGACATATGTAAGTACTTTTTATCAGTATTTTCTTTGCGGTCCAGTGTGAACGAACAGACGTTTCGTTAGGACATATTTCTGAAACACCGAAGAGGGCCAAAGCTAGCAGGAAATTATAGCCTTTATAATTTGATGAAGAATCCGGTGTAATTTATGCATACATCTATTAAATCCCTGTTTCAATTGTTATACTGTGCCTCCTTTGGGTTATTGGTGTACTGTGTCGGCTAATTGGCTAACGAGGTATTGGCGGATCCAGTGATTCGAATCGCAGTCTGGAATTAATTTGGCATCCTGATATCTGAAGACCAAAGGGTCGCAACAAAAGTGGTGTCAGAAGTGGGATCCGAATTGTATACCTCAGAAACACAGTACAACTGGAGCACAGTATTTATGCCAACTTTTGCAACTTGCATAATAAGTTGAGCTCAAAGTTTCAAAAAATGGAAGAGATTACAAAAATATTAGATGAACTGAAAGATGAACTCAGAAATGGACTGAAAACTTCCAAAGAAAGTTTTGAGCAGCAGCTCAAGCAGCAACAAGAAAGTTTTGAGCAAAGCTTACAACAGCAGAAAGAAAGTCTTGAGCAGCAGACGGGCAGCATAAATCAGCTGATAGCTAGAATTGGGGGTATGAGGAAAAATTTGATAAAAGAATGGAAGATACCAACTTGCGTATCGATCAGTTGGAAATTGGGCAGGCAAAATGCGTAGACCAAATAGAACAATGTACCCAAAATTTAGAGACCGTTCGTAACTTGTGCGAGACTCAATGTAGAAATGTAAAGGAAAAACTTTCTGGGGAATTTAATGGTACTAAGTTAGAACAAACTAAATGTTATAGGGATATTGAGAAAAGGGTACAACATTGTGAGGCAAAAATAAGTTCGTCAGAATTTAAGTCACCGGTAGTGATGAGCGAAGCTTTGAGTAGGCCGACCCGAATTAAAACCAGGCGCGTTTGACGGAAAGACTAGCTGGGGGGTATACATGACCCGGTTCGAAATGGTTTCGAGTGTGAACGGCTAGAGCGAAAGGGAGAAAGCATGCGCGCTTGCGGCATCATTGAGGATGCAGCTGCTGATATCCTACAAACTTTGTCGGAAGAGAGCCGTTTAAAATATTCCTATCTCGTCGCTGCCCTGGAACTCAGATTTGGGGAGGAACATTTAAAGCAACTCCGTGTTCTTCAGTTGAAAAATCGCATGCATGAGGTCAATGGCCGCCCTGGTGGCGCAGTGGTCTAAGCGATGGCTACTGATCATTCGTCCGAAAGGGGTCCGGGTTCGAATCCCGGTCAGGTATGGATATTGTGTTTGTCTTACGGCACTGGCTCTCTCCCTTCCTTGGAACCAGTGACCCTAAATTAGGGACGGGCGACTGCTTATAGCCCATTGAGTTGCTCACGGTGGTCGTTAAACCTCCAATCAAAAAAAAAAAAATTGTCGTTTCTCGTACTTCAGCTGTGACTCCTAAGCATCTACGATACAACAGATAACCGTTAACAGTATGTGTCGTTGTTACGTACCACAGAGGTGAAAACATGTATCAAAACGACAAATCTTCTGCGCGCCATTCTGTCTCCGTAGCTCAGTTGGGAGAGCAACTTACTCCGGAGTGAGGGGACACGGGCAAACTTGTGTTTTCACACACTGTCTGGTCTATTACTAATTACCTTACCAGAAATTTTCTCCCGTTCCGTAGAACGAGAACAAAATCCCTTTCTTCCAAAGTTTTCAAGGGGAGTTTATCTGTTGTTTTTCCTTTGCTGGAATAAATAACAGCTAGGCCTAAAGGATTTTGTTCGCGCCCTGAGTTCGGAAAATGATCTATAACGTCATCGTAACTGCTAGAAAAATTTAATCACTTTGTCCCGAAGACTGAATGATGAAATGGTCTTCCTCAGAAATTGAATCTTCCTGCTTTTTTATTCTTCAGGCGTCTCTGTTTTTTTAGGTAGGCACACTTGTTTAGGATTGGAAGTTTCTCGTAGCTGCAGGTCGCTCTCACAAACACTTTTCCAGCAGAGACGCGAAGTTTCTTCTTTCTGTTGACACGAGAGGTAAAAAACTCCATTCGTTCTTTTGAAGCTGTGCTAGAAATGCTTCTCCAACAAAGTACAAATTTACAGCTCCATCCTGACTTGGTAATCGACTTATAATTTCCTCTTTATTTAAAGGAAAAATTCCAGCTTTCTTGCAAATACGGGGGTTATACCGAAAGTAATGCAAAAGTGGGCATAATTTTTTATCAAGTGACAGCGGGCGTTCAAATTGAACATATTGATAGAGTAACTCTTCCTCTATACAAAGGTAATCTGTAGTCTCCATCACAAACGATGCATTTGCCCATCGTTGAACCAACTCTCGAATCCTCTTTGAAAAACTTCAGGTGTGGACTGTTGTACCCACTGCTTCACAGCCACTTTCACCTCGTTTGTGTCATCGAATCGTTGTCCTCAGAGACTCTCCTTCATTCGACCGAACAGCTGGAAGTCTGAGGGTGCCAGATTTTGCCTGTACAGTGGATGGGTCACCGACCAGCCTAATTTGCTCATCGCCTGATTTGTTGCCTAAGATGTGTGTGGTCTCGCATTGTCATGGCGAATGTGCATGCTTTTCAGATTCTTGTTCGGTCTCTTGCACCTTACGGCTTCTAATCTTTTTGATTATCTCAATGCACCGCTCGCTGGTCGTGGTATGGCCACGTTCCAGGAAGCCAAGGATAATGACACCCATGTCATCCCAAGGAACAATCACCATGACTTTTTCTGCTGATCACTGGCTGTTGAACTTTTTAGGCCTCTGTGAAGAGGTGTAATGCCATTCCATGGATTGATTCTTCGTTTCCGGATCGTAAAGATACGCCCACGCTTCATCCCCCGTCACCAGACCGGAAATAAACGTGTCTTCTTTGGTTTCAAACACTTCCAGCCGATCAGAGCAGACCCACCCTTATCTCCTTCAAATCGGGTGTCAACTGCCGAGGTTGCCTACACTTTCTGATTTCCTGAGTCTTTCACCATCTTCTGTATGGCATTATGACCACAGTGCTGTTGTGCAAGAAGCTCACGGACTCTGACGCGTCTCTCCACGCGAATCAGTTCATCCACTCGCTGACGACTCGTGTCAGTAGTCGAAGATGATGGTCTTCCACTGCGTGGTTAGTCTTTAATGCTTGTTTTCCCTTCTTTAAACGTCTTCGTCCATCTGTGCACATTGCTGTTATCAAGGGTGTCGTCTCCGTACACACTGTGTAGCTTTCTGTGGATGTCGGACAGTCGGCACCCTTCTTTCATCAAGAACTCAATGACGACACGTTGCTTCTGCTTGGAATTCATTATTTACTAGTAATGGGGAAGAAGGGTTACTATAAACGAAGAGTTACTCTACCAACATATGAAATTTCAACGATCTCGGTCAGTTAATGAAAACGTTTTTCCGACTTTTGCATTACTTTCGGTATAACCCTCGTATTTATACTATCTACCAACAAGCAATTGGACAATTGTGATAGCAAAGGAAAACGAAGTTTATTCACCTTCAATAGTTGGTGGAGCCTCCACGAGCGACGATTACAGCTACGAGCCCTGCGGGGCATACTCTCAACCAGGCGTTGTACGACGGCTAGCGGTATTTTCTTCCACTCGGCTTGGAGAAGACAGGTCAGTTCCTTCACCCATTTCGGACGGTGGGAGCACCCCTTAAGTCGACGGTCCAACTCGTCCCAGACGTGCTCGATAATGTTAAGGTTCGGGCTCTGCGCAGGCCAGTCTATTCAATTAACCCTATTGTCACCATACCAAGCCATGGTGGACCTCGCAACATGACAGGTGGCATTGTTATCCTGAAAGTAGCATGGGTCCACCCCGTAAGCCTGCCACAACGTTGGAATCGCATGGTCATCCAAAATGGTGCAGTAGGTCTCGTTGAGTCTACCAGGAATTGTGACCAAGGGTCCCGTGCCATACCAGGAGAAATACCCCGATAGCATAATTCCACCGCCGCTGAACTTCACAGTTGGCACAATACATTCCGGCAGGAGGCGTTCTCCAAGCAGACGCCAAACCCAGACCTGCCATCCGAACGGTAGATGGCGAACCTTGATTCGTCGCTCCAGAGAACCTGTTTCCACTGTTCAACGGTCCACTGTCGATGCTCTTTGCACCACTTTAGCCGAGCAGAGCTATTGGACTTGGTGATCAATGGCTTGTGGGCGGCAGCACGTCCATGATAACCGAGCAGATGGGCTTCCTTACGGATGGTATTCATGGAAAGGACACTCCCGGATGCCTGTTAAAACTCCTCGCGGATGTGGCCCATCGATTTGGTGCGGTTCTTCCGAATTTCTCTGGCCAGCCCCCGTCGGTCTCCAACTCCCATTTCTGTGGGTCTGCCGGGTCTGGGAACATTCTGACAGTCACCTCTCATCTATCACTTGCCAATCACGTATGCCACCGTCGATTTTGGGTACTTCAACTCGCTGGATATGTCACGTATGGATCGGCCATTTCTGTGATACACCGCGACTACACCTTTCTCGAAATCAGAGAGCTCCGAACTGCATGGCATCTTGCATGAGACTGGTTGCGTTGTTGTTTCCCACACGATATTTAACGGCGGCGACCGGGACGTGTATCAGGACCGCAGATATCGTCGATTGCAGGGGTGTCCGATTACTTGTTGGTAGATAGTGTAGCTTTTATATGTTATTTCTAAAAACAAATGAAATAACAATTGTTTAAGGGTCACTTGGAACCACTCCGGTGATGAAACAAGTAACCCCTGTTTTTAGGTTTATCTGTACACATTTTACAAAACACAAAATTCTACAGCAAACTCAACTTGTATCAGAAAGTTTATTCCTGAATTTTTATCAAGAGACTGTCGTTATTGAAATGGTTACTTACTAATGGTGTAAGGTGAGCGATAATATGTGTACATGTGAAAGTTTGCAGACTACCGAACACACAACTTTTGTCAACAAACTGTGTGAACTGCACTGCTACGTAGTAAAGCATCACAGAATCAGTTTGAATGTCCCTAGTACTGCACAGTTATGACATCTAACGGAAAAACTATTAACTAAGTCTGCATTGCAATGTATACCATATTTCACATCGATTTAAACATTTTTTTCTTTTTGAGTTCAAGTAATAAATTAGGATTCAAGTATCCCATGTTGACGGTACCTACCTAACAACATATTGGTCCTCCAAAACACCCTGCACAAGCCGAGGCATCGACTCCACCAGATGCCGGAGGGTTTTCAGATGTAATGTCACCCATACCTGTTGCAGCATTGTCCATAACTCTGCACGAGACGCGTCGTTCCAGGATCAATGGATCTGATGTTCCTCTCCGTGGCATCCCAGATAATTTCCACAGGGTTTAAATCAGGGGAACTTGGGGGTCACTGGATGGCCCCAAACTCACCTGAGTGATCGGCCGGCCATACCTGGGGGTTGCGGCCAGGTGGAACAGCGCACTGTTGTTCTAAAACAGCTCATCGACCGCAGGATCTGTGAAGGCAATGAAAGCGTGCAGTGAGCAGCCAGCGCAAGCTGATAGTGCGCAGCGATCAAGGGATTCTCTAGACACACTAAGGGATTAAATGTGTTCCATGAGCCCTCGTATTATTGAAATGTTTACTATCACAGAGCCACCACCGCCTCGAACAAAGCCGACCTGACACGACGGGGTTGTGGCCTCATGCTATCGACGCCACGCCCGCAACCTCCCGTCAGCTCGGTACAGATGAAAACGGGATTCATCTGACCACACGACGTGGCAGCACGCTGCAAAGGTCCAGTTTTGATGTTCCCAGCACCAGGCAAGACGTAATTCTCGATTATGAGCGGTGAAAAGTGGCACACGAGTAGGACGTCGGCTTCCACAGCCCAAGGTATGCAGCGTGTACCGTAGCGTTCATTCGTTGACGCTGCTTGGGCATCGACATTTAACCTGGAAATGATTTGTGAAGCCATTGCCAAGCAATCTGTCTGTACAAGTCTGAATTGCCTACGTCGACCCCCGGTCATCAGTGGCGAGTGATTGGCCACCGCACGCTTTCTGGGAGCTGGTACGTCCATTGATGGTATACTCGTGGTATTATACTCTTGGTACGTTTGCCCTTAGAAACCCTAGGTTTCTTACCACTTGGGCGATACAGTGACCCATCTGTCTTGCGCCGACAATACGTCCACGTTCAATGTCGCTCAGATCACTACGTTTACATATATTCGTTTATTGCGATACACTCTTGGGAAAACCCTGCTGTCCGCCTATTTATCGCTTGCGTTTGGTATGGGTCTGTTCCACTCTGCGCGGGGGATGCCTATGGCAACTTCTGTGCATCACTCCTATCCCTAATGTTCAGTCTACTGAATGTATATGCACTGAAAATAGCGTTAGTAATGTCAAAAACAGGTGGGAGAATGCCCAAAAGGAGGAATAGCTATGTTGGTCCACACAGTCGTATCAGAATTATATGATCACCTACCTAATAATGGGAATTACCACCCTTCTTATTTATTTATTCCTGTTTTTCGCCCCACAACCGTCTCTAAGATGTGTTAACGCAAAATTATGAATTTTTCAGAAACCTTTCTGCGATTCCTTTCTTATATCAAATCAAAGTTCGTTCTCAATTTTTCCATATCATATGACTAAACATTTGGCACTGCGGCAGTGAGAAAAAAAATTAGAAAACAGAAAAAATATCACAACAATCATTGAAACAGTTCTGTTTTGTGGAGAGCAAGGTCTCGCTTTGAGATGGCATAAGGATTCGGGAAGAATTGCAATTACCGACACCGAAAAACCAGACAAAAATGACGAAACTTTTGAGCACTGCTTCGTCTCCGAAGCAAGTGTGACTCTGTACAGAAACACATGTTGGAAATGCGCAGTACATCAGCCCCCGAATCCAGAATGAAGTCATTGAAGCCTGCAATGATTTGATACTTCGCAAGCTTGTCAGCGAAATAAATGATACAACTTGCTTTGCCATCCTCACCGACGAGCCCACTGACATAGCAGGTATAGAACAATTATCGCTATGCGTTCGTTATATCGACAGAGAAAATTTCGCCGTGAAAGATGTTTTTTTACATTTTATTCCAGTCCATGATGTAACCGGCAAAGGAATTGCAACGACAATAGTAGACATGTTGCAGTCATTAAATGTGAAGATCAAGAAGTTGCGTTGCCAGGGCTGCTACGATGGAGCTGCATCAATCAGCGGGAAAATAAATGGTGTACAAGCCGATGTGAGGGAAATGATTCCATCAGCCTTGTATGTACACTGCTCCGCCCACAGCCTCAACTTGGCCGTATCAACTGCGTGTGAGGTCACAGCAATAAGAAGTTGCATGGGAACTGTAGCAACCTTGAATGAATTCCTGAACACTCCGAAAAGACAGCATGTACTCACTACCGCAATAAATGAGATGTATACACCTACTTCGTGACGAGAAAAACTGAAAGAGCTCTGTGTAGCCCGATGGTTGGAAAGGTATGACTCTGTAACAGCAGTATTAGAGCTTCACCATCCAGTTGTTGAAACGCTCCAAAAAATATCAGACTGGAGAGAGAAAGATTCATCAACACAAGCCAGTTCTCTGCTGTGCACGGTAACAAATTGCCAATTTCTGATTTCGCTCTTTTGGATTCACAAAGTGTTATCTTTGACTGTGCATTTGTGTACGTTTCTGCAGAAGTCGACGATTGACTTTATAACGAAGTGAATTTCTCCGTCATTTTTATCTGCGCCAGGATTCGAACCCGGGTCCCCTCATTCCGGAATAAGTTGCTCTACCAATTAAGCTGCGCGGACGTTTTATTCTGATTCCTATCTGCCTTTATGTCGTGTGCGTCCTTCTGGCAGGTACGTCAGATCTCCTGGTACGTTACATCATCTCCCCTTATTTTTTTTTTTTTTTCGAAGTGCTGCTCTTATTTTTCCTATCTCGCGGTGTGGAAATAACATCACACCATTGCGAGATTGTGAACGGTCGGGTCATCCGGATAGTTCGGGCGCCATTATAACGAAGTGAATTTCTCCGTCATTTTTATCTGCGCCAGGATTCGAACCCGGGTCCCCTCATTCCGGAATAAGTTGCTCTACCAATTAAGCTACGCGGACGTTTTATTCTGATTCCTATATGCCTTTATGTCGTGTGCGTCCTTCTGGCAGGTACGTCACATCTCCTGGTACGTTACAACTTATGTGAAGCAGTGAACCTTGCGGAAGACATTAGTAGTAAAATAAAAACCTTGCGCGAAAATGCCAATGACAAAGTCTCTAAAATATTTATTCCTGCATCGGACGACTTAGAGAAATTAGGATCATCCATTAAAATCCCTCGGGGAGCTGGAAGCGTGAGCATTTTCATTCCATTTATCGATTCTGTTTTGTCCCAGTTGGATGTAACGCACCGAGAAATTTAAAAACGATTCCAGTGCATTCTACCCATCGATACTTCAGTTTTTCAACCTTCGCAGCTTCAAGCATTCGCAGCGCTCACTCAATTTTATGCTAACGACTTGGACGGTTGCCAGAAAACTTAAATTCTGAGCTAATATTGTGGTATAAAAAAGAATAACGAGAGCGAGACACGACAAAGTTAGCCCCCGAAAACTGCTACAGAAGCTCTGGCTATTTGCAATCAAAATATTATGCCTAATATATTTAGACTTCTGGATATATTAGCTGTCCTTCGAGTTTCTACTCGCACAAACGAAAGATCGTTCTCAACCCTTCGCCGTCTTAAGACATACCTACGCAATTCCACTGGCAGTACAAGAATGAACGGTCTAGCTCTTCTGAACATTCACAGGAATCATACCCCTACTGTGGAAGACGTATTAAACGAACTTGCTAAGAATCCTCGTCGACTGGACATTGCCTTGTGATCTGCGACGTGTATAGTGACAAATGCGTGCATTGACTCATAAGTATTGAGAATTATCTGTTCAATTGTTCCATGATGCATTGGAACCAAACAAAATAACAGTTACAAAGATGTGCATATGTGTTAGTTTCCTCCTTTGAATCCCCTGGTGGGTGAGTTCATTTTATTTTATTTTCTACGACCTATTCCTTGGGCTTCTTGTTAGGTAGCAGAGCGTGTTTCTTCCAGAAAACAAAAACTGATATTTTAAAATTCTATTAAATTTATGAAGACTAATATGAATTTAATTATTTACAATTCAACTAAACAATACAGCAATAAGAAATTCGCTGTAATAACTAACAACGAACGAAAAACAATTTCATTCTCAATACATAAATCTATTACGAATACCTTTATAAAATCTTACATGATAGTTATCGTCGAAAAAGATCAAAGTACAAAGGAACTACAACACTTAAATACACTTGCTTACGACCTTACATAAGAATGAGCGTAATACCCAAAATCAACATTACTACTCCGCCAATCTGAAAATTATATGTTAAGTAGGACGGCGGACTCAACTTTTCGCAACGTATGACGCAATACTTAGCGAACGTTGTACGTTGTGTCAAATTATGACGTAATCCCGAAGGGGGAAAAACATACTCGTGGATAGATACTTCCGGAGGTGGGAAAAAATATATACTATGTTTGTTTACAAGGATGTTATGTCTAGAGTTGGTGAGACTTGCTCAACTATAAGGACTTCCCAGTCCAGTATGTACGATTCTTTTTCCGTAACACTTCTTATGGCAAATATTGAAATGCATGTTCTATATATTTGTACATCATCATCATCATCATTGTCAACCATTATCAATCCATTGCTGGACGAAGGTCTCCCCAAGTTTCTTCCACAACGGTCTGTCTTGTGCCAGTCTCCTCCATGTTACTCCCGCGTACTTTCGAATTTCATCCACTCCATCTCCGATGTGGTCTTCTTCTGGGTCTTTTCCTGTCTTTTGGAATCCAATCTAAAAATTCGGCTGTACATCGATGGTCTGTCCTTCTGGCAGTATGTCCAGCCCATTGCCATTTCAGGGATTTAACTCTGATCATGATATCTTCCACTCTTGTCATTTTTCGGATCCACGAGTTCCTCTTCTTATCTCTCCTGGTTACACCAAGCATGCACCTCTCCATGCGTTTTTGAGATGTCTGCAGCCTTTGTATGTCTCTTTTAGTTAAGATCCACGTCTCTGCACCATACGTAAGCACTAGAAGGATGCATTGATCAAACACTTTTCTTTTAAGACATAATGTCATATTGCTCTTGAAAATTATGCTGTTTCTTCCAAAAGCTCTCCAGGCAAGTTTGGTACGCCGAATAATTTCTTCATCAATGTGACCCTCACTTGATATCTGCTGTCCAAGGTAAATGTACGTGACTGTTATCTCCAGCTTTTCTCCATCAATCGATAAATCTTCATTTCTTGCAAAAGCATTGTACACCACTTTTGTCTTCTGAAAGTTCATTTTTAAAATCACTTCTTTACTCTTGTCAGCAAGTTCCTGGATCATACTCTGCAGCTCTGATAGGGTAGCTGCAAAAATGACTACGTCATCAGCAAAACGAAGGTGGGTTAGATAATTCCTTAGTTGTCCTCAACTCTCTTCTTTTGCATCAACATTTTGGTTTTTCCTGTTAAATTACCAGAAATATCCATTTCTTCCGATGTTAAGCCTTTTAAAGCAGAGAATCTGTTCTTCAGTTCCAACTTGAAGGTATTATGGTGTTTTTAAAGGTTGGTTATGTCAATACATTTTGTTTGTCTTATGAGCTTGCCGCGTTCGAGTTTAGTGTTGAGGTGCATCTTACATCTCACCAATCTAGGGTCACTACCTGTGTTGAATTTGTTTAGCACACGGCAGTCTTCTATGACGAATTTTTTGTTACACATAATAAAACCAATTTCACTTGTCGTCCCATTTGGATGTCTCCATGTCCATTTCCTGTGTGGCTTTTTCTTGAAAAAGGAGTATCTTCTCGAGAGTTGGATAACGAGTCGTGCAGCTCTGTCAGAAAAACTTTCAACTTCTACAACTTTATCCTTCAGTTTCTTGTTTATTATAAATCCAACACCACTAGTTCTGCCAGTATCTGTCCACGATAGTAGAAGAGATGTCCACTTTTCAGTTCAATGAGATCTTCTCCTTTTCTCCTTACCTCGCTTAGCACGACGATGTCCCACTTGATCCTAAAAAGATCAGCAATCACAAAATACATCATCCGAACCAGGCTAGCTTCAAACGATGAAAAATACCAAATATAAGAATGCAGGGAAGCATATTAATGACTGACCTCTTGTCGGCTTCGTCAAGGGCAAGCAACAAGAAAATCACTCATTAATCTACTGAGACCAGAGAATTGTGGCTTTCTGCTATTTTAGTTTGATTAAAGGACCAATTAAATTTAGTGGAATAATGTCAATAAAAGGGATTACTAATAAAAACCCGAACCCAGCAAACTAAAACACATTTGCCCGACCTCAAAACAAAAATAATAAAAATCAGTAAAGAGAGCCAAACCCCCTAACACAAATCCAGTCAATCGAAAACTTAACCAATAAATGGTACAAAAGGGTTACTTTAAAACCTGAAACAAAAAAATTAAACAAACAACCAGCCAAAAATAAACAGTAACAACCAAAATGTTTTTAAAAAATACACATAAACAAAAATTAAAATAAAACCAGGAAGTACATCCAACCAAATTGAAAAGAAAGCAACAGCCAATGTTATGAAAAATGAGTTACAAAAAACCCAAGGAGCAAAATACATTTGTAACTCCAAGAGTGAACAAGCAAACTAAGTTGCAAGTCACATAGTTGCAAAGTAAAATCCCAATACCCACAGCTAAAGCTTAATAAAACTTATTCTGCAAAATAAAAAACAATTTAAAAATAATAAAATTTTCACTGACGCTGGTTCGAATCCCGGTGAGGCATGGATGTTGTGTTTGGCTTACGGCACTGGCTCTTTCTCTTCCCTGGAACCAGCGACTCTAAATTAGAGACGGGCGACTGCTTATAGCCTATTGAGTTGCTCACGGTGGTCGTTAAACCTCCAATCAAAAGAAAAGTTCCAAGTTGAATCACTATTTTCCTTCTGGAGCTCCTATAAGTACTGAAAGTAAAATGTTTTCTGCGAATGCCCATCTTGAATTTGACCGAGAAATCTTGAAAACTGAATCTGGGCACAGTTGCTTTGTTTTGTAAAAAATAAAAGTATTTTACACGTTTAGTTGTTTTGATTTTTGCTATAGATCCAGGATGTTTCACATAAAGGGAGTACCTGTTACTCCCAATTTCGTCCCACCCCTCAAGTTTTATGGATTTTTGAGTACCAGTTTCGGAGCAAGGCCAAAGTAGAACGTAGAATGAGAAATCTCTACTGAAAGATGACCGATACAGAAAATGAATGAATGAGTGGGAGTCTATTCTATCAGTTACATAGCAGGATGAATGAGAATTAGAAGTAAATTTCTAGCTACTTCATCAACAGAGAGGTAGGAAAGAAAAGGGAATTCTTATCATCACACAGTCAGACCATTATCAAGAGCGGTGGCGACACGTTGTGTGAAGTGAGTGAAGTCCCACTTCACCTTAATTATATTAAAAAAAAATCTTGGAATGATTTAGCGGATTCTTAAAATTAGTCACTTTTTCGTTTAGAAGAATGATTTCTGGAAAATGCTGTAGATTTCAAACAAAGCTCTTTCGTTTCTAAAAGTAAGCTAGAAGGGTGAGCACGCCGTTTCCAACGGTATTACGAATTGATGAACAGACGATCTTGTAACTGTGCGTAGAAAATATGAAGAGATACTTACCTCAATTCCAAATCACTTCACTCCGACACCATGAACAGCGCCGACATAGAAA
This sequence comes from Macrothele yani, assembly GCA_039090855.1. Taxonomy (NCBI): domain Eukaryota; kingdom Metazoa; phylum Arthropoda; class Arachnida; order Araneae; family Macrothelidae; genus Macrothele; species Macrothele yani. Next base: position 159,664,311 of record CM077009.1, read on the forward strand.
CCCGGAGTTCCTTTAATAAGGGGGTTGCTAGATGCTATGGCAACTAATGACGTCAATGATCGGTGTGAAATGATAATAGCCACCATTTTCCCGCAATGTGATTTTGAGTTTTGAATTTTCTCCTGGACTCTCCAGCTGTGTTTATACACTACGATTGCGAATGTGACCATAAGTTTCAGTGCTGTTTCTTTGTTATTCTCCGTGTGTTCTGGGTCCATGCTTTTATTTAAAACAATGAATTCGAAAAAGTGATACAGTGTACAGGTTGTTATAAATATACGTATAATGCCCATAAGTATGTATTCCAAGATGAGTATAAATGCTTTTCTCTAGTTCTTACTTTACCCTCAACCACAGTGCCAGCAGAAATAATTTTTTCTATTTTGAGACGAATACAAAATTAGTTAATGAACACTGCTTCACAGCAAAAGGTATCGTCGATATCTAATATCGCGATACAAAAAGAGCTTCTCTCCGGTCCTGTAGTTAAACAGGCATTTTACGATGGCATTTGATGACAGGCATTTTACGATGACCGCTATGATTCCTTGAAAGACAGAAGAATAGACCTTATAAGAAATGGATACATTTTTTTCATGGATTCACATTTTGTAACAACACTTCACCTGTTTCTCTGGTAACGAGCCGCCGCTGATCGAGAGCACATTTCGTTTTCAACAAAAGCCAAAAATTAAGCGAAGAGTAAAATCGAAGGGACCTACTGTAAAATCCAATGTATTAATAAAGTCAGTTTAACAGACAAAAGTTCCAACTTTGAGTGCCACAGCTCGTAAAGGGGATGAGAAACAGGGAAGGGCAGGAAACCCCTATGAAACACTCGCACATAAAGTAAGACACTCATAGTGACACTCGTACATCAAAATGATAGCTCTTTTGCCATTACTGAAAATTACACAGCAGATGAGCCATCCCATCATGACCACACAGCATATGAGCGCGCCTGGAGACCGAACGGTGGCGCAGATGAAGTTCACAGAGCCGTATACAACGGCTGTTCCGCAAAAACAGAGTGAAGTCACACAAAATGAAGTAATATAGGTACAACAAAATATATGTTTTTCTGGTATCAGTGGTCTCTAACTTACCAATTTCTCCCTTAATTTGCTCCTTTATTTCTTGACGGAATCTTCCAAAAGTGACATAGATACAAACTTCAGAACAGAGGAATGAAGCATCACACACAAAAAATTGGAATAGAATGCTTTTTTATCTCGTTTTAGCGCTCCAAAGTAAACTCACTCTCAACGGCAGCGAACGCGAGCCGCCATGTTAAGTTCCCGCTGTCCGTAAGTTGCTTTCACCGCACAACCTGTCTAGTGGCGTCTGCTAGGAAGAACGGTGTCACGGAAGGGGAGTTAATGACGAAACCTCCTGTGACATCGAAACTCCCTGGCTGCTCGGTCGTGTTAGGTAAGTAGGTTTTTCTCACGAAAATGTTGTTCCGGAAAGGAAGCAACATCGTGTGACGTGTTTCCTTGTCTGATCGCGGCGGTTCGGTTAGTTTTCATGATACTCTTCGGGTCTGTTTCGAGACTATCATTTTCCCTCACGATAAGCACTAAACAGCAATAAACACATTTGTACTTTATCGATAAACACATGTGTGTGTACGGGGGTGCAATCATTTACTCATTTTATTTCTGAGTTATCACCACGTGTCCCCTTAATTAATTGTTAGAATAATAAAAACCACACGTCGAAACCCTAAAGTTGCGTACTTTTTTTTTTTTTTATTGAATGACATTACTAAAATAACGACGAGTGGGTCTCAGCAGCACCGATGCCAAATGTGACAGCGCACTATTAGCGTAAATTATATTTCTATTGTATTCGTCTACTTAGAAGTAATTTTTAATCTCTCTAAAAATAGGGGTTTAACTATTGGGCCCTGTATGCCTGTGCATAAATGAGGCCCTGCCTAAAGCTACAACTGAACATAAAAAAAAACAAAAAAAAAACAGGCTTCATTTCTCAAGGATGACGGGCAAAGTGACGGGTCCCCTAAATTACTGATGCTGTGCTCGAGGCCCTGGTAACTCCAAATCTTTCACTGAACAGCAACAATGTCGAATGTGACAATCCACTATTAGCCTAAATTATACTTATATTTGTTCGTTTACTTAGAAGTAATTTTTAACTTCTCCGAAAACGGGGGCTCAGGAATTGGGCCCTGTATGTTCTTTAAGATGGTTTTCGTGTGTATATGTGTCGTTGGCTGTACGGAATACTTTCGTCACGTAACGATTTTATTAAAATAGGAGTTGTTTTTTCCCCTAGACAATGCAATGAAACTTCGCCCCAGGTCCCGCAAAAGTACCATTAGGCCCTAACTAGTAAATTTAATAATGTTTCACTTTTACTCAGGCATTAGTTACATGAAAGAAGTCCTGGGCCATATCAGCAATGTGTGACCCATGTTAATAAGATTTATAAGTTAATAATGATGTCACACTTTTTCTCAGGAACAAAACATTAATAATAAAATGTGGAACTTCCCCAATTTTAAAAGGTTACTCATATTAATAATGTTTGCATTGCAATGGCTAGTTCATAATATTGCGCTTTTATTCAAGCACATATTAATTTATGGGTTATGAATTTTATGTTTAATGCCACGATAAAAGCACAATATTAGTAACCTGACGTGTCATGTAAACTTTATGAATTGAATAACGTTTGCCTCCCCGGTGGGGCAGTGGTCTAAGCGTTGGCTTGTGATCATTCGTCCGAGGAGGGTCCGGGTTCGAATCCCGTGAGACATAGATGTTGTGTTTGTCTTACGGAACTGGCTCTCTCCCTTCCCTGGAACCAGTGGCCCTAAATTAGGGACGGGCGACTGCTTATAGCCCACTGAGTTGCTCACGGTGGTCGTTTAGCCTCCAATAAAAAAAAATTGTCGTAGAAATTTGAAATGGTGACCACGAAATTTTCTCCCACGCTGTCAGCCTGCCGACTCTAAAACCGTTTTCCATTAAAAACCGCGTTAACCGTGGAAATACTAACCCGGAATTTTCCCCCACCCCGTCAGCCTGATTAGTGTAAGATCGTTTTTTACTAAAAAGCGCGGTAACCGTCAAGATACCAACCAAGAACTTTCCTCCACCTCATCCAGCTACTTACGGCACTGTAAGCTGCGATAAAAGTTTAAAATGCCGACCCCGGAATTTCCCCCTACTCTGTCAGCCTGCTGATTGTAAGACCGTTTTCCATTTAAAACAGCGGCAACAGTTGAAATACTAACCCGGAAATTTCTCCCTCCTAATCCAGCTACTTGCAAAACATTTTTTTTACTATAAAGAGCGACAAATGTTTGAAATGCCGACCCCGGGAATTTCACCCACATATTTGTTCACGCAGTTCAGTTGCATCTTGTTTTAAACAGCGTGGAAAGGAAATGATGACCCCGGAAATCTCCCCCACGTTCGTTATTTTGTGTTAAATGCAATTTGTGCATGGGCCCTGGCTGAAAAAAGTGGGGGACTCTTCCATCCATTATGAAGACCACCCCCACCTACAAAAATGAAATTTAACTTTTTTTGTAAGCTTTACGGGAAAGAAAAAAGTGTTCAAAAGTTCTAGGCCTACGGCCTATTAATTAATGTATGGTACATAAGTGGAAGCGCAATATTATCGACATTTCTTTTTATGTAAATTTTAGGAATATGGGAATGACGGAATGAAAACTTCTTGAAGGATCTAGAGTTAGACCTAATAATATTTTCTGTCTGAGAAATATGGCAATATTAATAATTTCAAATGTTACGTAAACGTTATGAATATGAGCATGATCTAATAAAAAATGCCGATTCCGGAAATTTCCCCCGCATATTTCTGCTACTTGTTTGGCTTCATCTTGTGTAAGACCATTTTTTACTGTAAACTGCGGTGGAAATCGAAATCCCCCCTCCCCCCCCACACACACACACATTTTTCACAACTCTCTGTAGACTGCAGTGAATACGGAATTGCCAACACCGCAATTTCCCCTCAAGCTGTCAGCCTGCTAATGGCTAATTGTACGATCGTTTTAAATTAAAAAGCGCGGTAACAGTTGAATATTAATCCGGAAATTTCCCTCACTTCATCTAGCTACTTGCAAGACAGTTTTTTAATATAAACTGCCGTAAAAGTAGAAATGTCGACTCCGGAAATCACCCCCCCCCCCCAAAAAATTGTTGAACTGCGTGAAAATAGAAATGGTGACACCGGAAATTTCCCTCACCCTGTCCTACTAATTGTAAACCGACTTATACTGTAAACTGCCGTAAAAGTTTGAAATGCCGAACCCTGGAAATTTCCCCCACATGTTTGTGCACTTTGTGCTGCTGCGTCTTATTTTAAACAGCGTGAAAGCCGCCCCGGTGGCGCAGTGGTCTAAGCGATGGCCTCTGATCATTCGTCCGAAAGGGGTCCGGGTTCGAATCCCGGTAAGGCATGGATGTTGTGTTTGTCTTACGGCACTGGCTCTCTCCCTTCCCTGGAACCAGTGACCCTAAATTAGGGACGGGCGACTGCTTATAGCCCATTGAGTTGCTGAGTTGCTCACGGTGGTCGTTAAAATTCCAATAAAAAAAAAAAAAAAAAAAAACCTCCAATCAAAAAAAAAAAAACAACAACAACGTGAAAATGGAAACCCCGGAAAGCTCCCCCACACTCGATATTTTGTGTAAACTTCAATTTGTGCACGGTCGCTGACTGAAAAAGGTGGGGAACTTTTCCAGAGTATCACAGGTATGGTCTATCAGGTTTAGGTTCTGTGATCTTGCGGGCCATTCCATCCTGTGAATATCATCACTCTCGAAGTATTCGCAGACTAACTGAGCACTATGGGCTCGGGCGTTATCGTCCATAAAAAGGAACTGGGAGCCAATGATCCCTATGCCGGGCAGCAATAAGGGGGCCTCTTGGAAACTCGTGTTCTATTCAACATGATGCCAGCCAAACCTCCACAGTAGTGGTCAATTTCCCTAATGTTGGAGGGAAGATTTCCGCTTCCGCTCTCTCTTCCAAATATACACACGTCGAGAATCCGTGTTTAGGCTGAACTCGACTCATCACTGAAGACAGCACAGGCCCATTTATCAGAGATACAGGGGGTGATGCTGTTGGGAATTGTTCATACCGACCCCGTCTGCGCGATATGGCAAGTGGGATTCGGAGACCATTTGGCCTTTTTGCACGCAGACCGCTCTCCACAGCCTTCTGTAAACTGTTTGTCTCGATATCGCTGTCCCCGTAGCAGAGTGGAACTTCTGTGAGAGTTGCTTGGCTGTCAACTACTCATGGTGGCGAGCAGTTAGACACAAATACCAGTCGGTTTTTTTTGTTTTTGTTTTTTTAATTGGAGATTTTATTTTTCATTATTTGACACTAAAAACTTACATGTACATCCGGGAGGGGTACTCCGTACCCGACGCGGGAAAAACTTAAAAATACAAATTTGTAGGTACAACACGTTGAAATAAACAAGTGTAGATGCACAAGAATGTCTAAATCAGAGCTAAATGACATTAACAGAACAGTCTAGTATCCTGACCTGCCAACAAGAAACAAGGCGGAGGAAAAATCACACAAACTGCAGTCAACAAGCGCAATCTAGTCAGCCAATATAAAGTCAGCTGTGGGGAGTTCCGCTGCAGGTGGTGGTAAGGAAAGAGGATTCGGAGCTTCTGGCAAGCCAGAAACTCCGGGAGCGAGTCCAACGAGAGGAAGAATCCCGACAGCCTCGGGAGTGGGACGTGCGTGAAAAACGTAGTCAGCAGCCGACGCAAAACGAGGATTCTCTAAAAGTTCTCTGATAGAGGAAGAGACAGGATCATGCGGTGAAAATGAAGGCACAGGGATATCAGGGTCAATAACAACATCCTGGTCTAGGGTCGCGGTGTCAGAAAAATTAGATGCACAGTCGAGCTCAGGGACATCTTGGGATTGAGCGTCAACAAGAAGAGCTTTTTTTTTTTTTTTATTTATTGGAGTTTTAATGACCACCGTGAGCAACTCAATGGGCTATAAGCAGTCGCCCGTCCCTAATTTAGGGTCACTGGTTCCAGGGAAGGGAGAGAGCCAGTGCCGTAAGACAAACACAACATCCATGTCTCACTGGGATTCGAACCCGGACCCCTTACGTGCGAATGATCAGAAGCCATCGCTTAGACCACTGCGCCACCGGGGCGGCTGTCCAGGTCTTCAAATTACCTGATACGAACCCAATCGAACATTTGTGGTTCCACTTGGAAAAGCAGGTTCGCTCCAAATCACAATCACCTCAAAATGTACGGGAACTGGAGGACCTGCTGTTAACATTATGGTACCATATACCGCAGGATACCTATAGCCACCTCATGATGCCTCGCTTAGTGGCCGCTGTTTTGCGGGCTGGAAAGGGTCCTACAGCTTATTAGGTAGGTGGCCATAACGTAATGACTTATAGGTGTACATCAGTGGATTTTAAGACAAACGGCAACTGTGTCTCTCTCTTTATATGTTTGGAATATTTTCTCCTAGGGATTTTTACTCGGCCACCCATAGTGAAATCGTAGACGTGCCACTAATACTGAAGCTCCAAAATACTGCCCAGCCTCTGGGACCCCTGTCTCTTTAAATTGGCTCTGCTAATAGCCTAGCAAAAGCAATTAGTACCCAGAATAAGAAGTAGTCTCTTCATGAGTCTGCATAGAAGGTGGAGGTTAGAGTCAACAAAACCATATAAACAAATATTGAACACTTGGGTATCATTCACAAAAATTAATGAGCTTAAAATAAGTGGAAGTGACTATCAAATTAGCAAATGCAATGGGGTCCAATTTAAATGAAATCTAATACTGCAAGGTGAGATCAAAATAAAAATCTTTACTTTGTGATAAAGCTTACTAAGTGAGAAAGCGTGATAGCCCATTGCATATGAGGGTAATAATAAGCGTTTCTATTACCCTCATATGCAATGGGCTATCATTAGGGTAATAAAAACGCGTATTCAGCGACATAAATATCATGACAGAGCAAGATAGTGAACTCAAGTGATCATATTTTAATGACAATTTGAGTGCTGAAGTAGAAATTTAGTGTAAAGATTGCAGAATAGTAGTTTAATTGTGATATTATGAATGTTTGTAGCAGTAAATATTATCCTAACGTTAAATTTCTTTTCGCGTGAAACACTAAACTCTGAGCTTTTACGTTTACGTTAAACTCAGCTATTAGGCTTCTCTGCAATACTCGTACGGCTAAAAGTCTTAGCTTTATGACTCGTGAAATATGTGAAAGTGAAATAGGTGGTTTTCGTGGTGGAGGTAATCCAAAATTAGAAGAAGCAATGCCGTCTTACGCACGATTTTTATAAAAATTTACGTTAAAAATCATATACAGATTAAAATCATATATACAAGTTAAAATACACACGTGAGATCTTTCGAGCTTACTTTAAGCTCATCCTCAGATGTTTGACAATTCACTAATCACAAGTGGTTCGATGTCGGTTATATACCATGAAAGCATTCACTAGGACGTAGTTCGGAGGTTAACGCATGCGCCGAAACAATTGGGCGAACTCGTCCTGTGGATTGTCTGGGTGTTTCTCCCGATTAATTATTTGTTTCCATGGCAGGGGATTGTGTATGAGTATTCTCCATGTTACGGAAGGTAATGTTCAACGAATGAGTTATCAAAAAGTGCGGAGATGATAATTTTTGACACCTGGGCTGAAATGAATGAAATGTGATCAGAGTGGTGTTTGAACCAGGTTTCCTGTAGACAGAGTAGAAAATAGCGTTGGAAGTTGAATCTCGGTGTAACTGATAGTCCAGGAAAAGTAGGGATTAATTTTCTTCCAGTTCGAGTGTTGAAGGAAATTTCGATGACATATTTTTAGCAAAAGTCTGCAAGTCTTCTAAAGTTGAAAGCCAGAAGATTATAACATCGTGTACATATAACAAGTATAGTAAGGGTTGAATCGGAGCATGTGTGGATAGTTTCTCTCTCGAGAGATTGTAATAATATTTTTGCAAGGATAGGTGACAATGGTGATCCCATTGGTGCTCCCTCTGTTTGACGAAAAAAAGTATCATTAAATCGACAAAAGGTTCTATTAAACATCATTCGAAGATCTGCAAGAATGGCTTGGATATTCTCAGGTGTGTAAGTCCCTAGTGTGTACAGTTTTGAAGAAATAATATTGATATAAAAAGTACCGAGCAGTATAATTTAGTAACACTCGTCACCAATCAATAAAAATGAGACTTGAAGGTTCTTTTTAATTCGGGAGCTGGCATAAATAGGCGAGAACGTTATGCTTGCTGAAATACAGGTAAATAATACACCAGAGCCTATAGAATGAACAGAGCAAGATTAACCATTGAATTTCTTTATTTTAGGAGGAGACTCTATCCGGGGGACTGGCCCACGGAGGTATAAATACTGGTAATATGAGCCAAAATAATTTCTACTCGGGATTCCGAGATCAGATTTTTAGCCTCAAAAAGGGGCGTTTAACAGTTCTAAATTTAGAGTCCGGTATCTATTAAAGATTACAGTCCCTCCGCTCAGTGATAGGATAACACAGACAAATAAAAGTACTCACGTATGGTTGACTGTTGTGATATAATAATCCAGGTGTTTTTCGAAACATTATTTTTTAGTAGCACTCTCACTCACACACTTTATTTTTGTTGGAGGATTCTTTTTTACTTTCTTCCTTGACTGCCGAAACAGTGGTGTTTTCACATGTGAGTAACAGAGTGTCATCAGTAATGTGTTGGTTTCTCGCTCTTTCTTTCCGCGTCATAGAGAAACACCAAGGATTGATTGACTCCTCGTCACCGGAGCTCAGTCCATGCGGATTCCGCCCCCCCCCCTGAACTCGGCGTAGGGGACTCTGGCAAAAGCGGCAATAGAATTTCTCCCTCGAATTCCGTCAAGAAAGTTCTGCAGGAAAGAAACAACGTTAAGCAATGCTCCGGGAAGGTCGGTGACTCCCCTCTATGAAAAGAGACGGCGTCTCAGGCGGCGGGTTCGCTCTTCGTGTCTTTACCGATGCTTATTTCCCAGTCGGGTGAAGATCAGCTGGAATAGTATCTCTAGCAAGAGAAACTCTTGCGACGTCCTGGTCGGTCTGTCATCAGAGTACGGCCCTTTATACGCAAACATCGCAGCTCTTTTCAGCGGTACTTGAACCTTCCTCTTAAGTTCACGAATTTTACCATACCTGGCGGGCGCACCTACAGCCACCAAGTATTAACTAAGCCCTCTCTGTTCCATCGTACTTTTGCGGCTTACACTGCGCTTAAAAGTACCGTGCTATTATCGGTGTGAGTCGGACTTCAGGTTTCGTACCTAGCGGGCTCACTACGGCTGACCGCTGCGTAGGCCTTCCTTGTGAGATTTTTCTCTCATGGCAATCTCTCGGCCAGGCTTACAACTGCGTTCCGAGATGATTCCTAGCGAGTTTTTCCGTCTGCCCTCCTGCCAGCGTACCGAAATCACTCTGTCTTTCTTTTTCTACTTTTTGCCATTCCCTGTCACGTGGGCCTCATATGTTTCTTGTCACTCGACACATAGAGACTTCTCTCGTGATTCTCAAACGAAGCGTCGTTGCCTCTTGCCCCTCATAATCATAATTTTCCTCGTTCCCTAGCGATTTTTGGCATTAATTTCACACTTGAAATCGTCTTTATGAGAGTCTGAGTACTTCTCAATTGCCGTCTGGTGTGGTCCCTCGCTACTCACAGACCCCCAGATATGATCCACTAATTCCTTTGTTCTCATTCAGACAAAGAGAATTACAAGACTTCCCTAATTAAAATAAGTTAGTTTTACAATTAATTTACAATAGGCCAAATATTTAATTTAATTATCAACATAATTTAGCGACGCCTATTAAGACCGTCCCCCTTTTTTAATAGTTACTAATTTAGACCCAATTTTCGCATCAATATTATACACTGTTGAAATACTCTTCACTGTTATGACTCAGAATTTCTTTTTCTTTGTACCTGGATAGGTTCATCCTTCGCGCAGCTGAGATTCCACATCACTCACATATCGAAACTCATCCTAATAAACAGTACCAGTTCTTAAAAGAGTCAAGGTCACTTATAGTTCAACTACAGTAGTGTGCGATATATTGCATCACCTGTAAAAACCGTGAATTTTGAAGCTTAACTCCTTTTTAAACTAGCTAATTTTCATAGTTATTTCATCCTTTATATGTCATTAAATGCGAAATTTAATAGAAATTTCAGAAATGTCTTAGATTTTCCCGGAGTTTCTTCTGTTCTTAAGATACATTACAAAAATCATGACCAAGGCGACATTACTATGAAAAGGATAATTTATCCAATACTTAGGTTTACCGCAATAAATCGTTTTTGTAATTCATAAGGAATGAAATAACATTTAAATATAGAAATATAAGGAAGCAAAATTATAAAATGTACCTAACATTTTGTTGCCCAGCCTTTAGCATTAATTACAGCTTTGCATCTTGATCGTATACTGTGAACGAGATTTTTTTAAAATTGAGTCGAACAATACGATTCAAAATACGAATTACATCTTCAATTAGTTGAATTTTGGTTGTTGGCTTCTTTTTAGATAGTTCATACGACACTTCAAACCGCACATTTTCGATTGGGTTTTAGTCCGGTGAGCGTGGTGGCCAATCAAGATGCAAAAGTTTTTCCTGAAACCACTTTTTCACTACTTTAGCACGATGACAGAGCATTGCCATTTTGGAAAATACGATTGCCGTCAAGAAGTCTTCTAGATGATTGTAGCATCTTGTTTTAATATTCAGATGTATTTCTAGGCATTTAAAATAGCATCGACAATATGGAGGTTCCCAACGCCATGTGCACACATGCAGCTCCAAACCATGACCTTCACTAGATGCTTAACAGTAGACACTAAGCAACTTGAATGGAATTTTTATGCTTGAATCTCTTTACATGGGCACTATTCTGATTTCCATTTAGGCAAAATTCTGATTCATCACTGCAAAGAACATTTTCTCATTGCTTGGTTGTCAATGAGACATGCTGTTTTGCCCACTGAAATCTACGCTGTCTTTGATTTGCAGTGAACAGTGGTTTATGCCTGACTTTGCAGCCACGTAAGTAACAGTGAAGTAACCTCCTACTAACAGTAACATCAGTTACTTCAGACCATCTTTGAAGCAATTCACGTGAATTAAGCCTCCTGTCTGCCAAGCTTAGCTTTCTGAGCACTCTGTCCTTCCTGGTAGTAGTTGATCTGGGACTTCCACTGCGACGCATATGTTTAATATCAGCAGTGCCTTTTACTTTCTTCAGTAACCTAATTACGGAAGATTGATTACATCCCATTCTTTCAGCGATTTGCCTCGAAGAATATCCCTCTTCATGCAGAACAACTATTTTTACTCTGTCTGCTGTGGAGAATTCTGCAGTTTTAACTATTATTGAGAATGTACACAAATGATACCAAAATAACAACAAGAAATTACCATTACAATACTCTTTTAGCCCTGCGTCAACCCTTATAAAGGCTGGAGTATGATTGGGATAGCATTAAGAAGCAGTCAATCGGGTAAAAGAATGTCTGTGGTTGGCTGTAACAAGTGAGACTCGGCTAATGTGACTGTATTTATGTCATATCTTAAGAACAGAAGTAGCTGCAGAAAAAAAACTAAGACATTTTTGAAATCTCTATTAAATTCGCATTGAATGACATATGACCGATGAAATAACTATGAAAAAATAGTTAGTTAAAAAAATTTAAACATAAAAATTCACGGTTTTTACCGGTGATTCAATACTTTGCACACCACTGTACTTCCCAGTATAAATTCGCAAATACATATTTAGGTCAGCTGATAAATTTCAATTTGATTAACAGAGAACGATATTTTTATTCTGTGGTTCCGCGTTACTGGAATTTAACGGGAAATTTGCTTTTTTTGTATCGAATAATACCAATTGAGCTATTTACTGACGTTAAAGGGTATTCACTCTAGTGCCATTGAATTAGACATATTTTCCTAGTAACGCGTTGGGCCACCTCTTGTCCTAATGACGACGGCCACACGACGAGTGACGTGGATTAGACTCCACGAGCTTACGGAAATGTTTTGCAGGTATAGCCAGCCATGCTGCCCATAATCAACTCAGGGTCGCAGCAGATGAGAAACTTATCCAAATAGCCTGTTCGACGGTATACCAAAGATGTTCGATGGTGTTTAAATCCGGGCTTCCAGGTGGTCACTGAAACGTTTCATGGAAGGTTTTACCACCAGACGAAAGGCTCTGCATTGGTAAACCCCCAATGTCGCCCATTTTATGTGGAGTGTGCAATGTTCACTTTGCCGAGAAACTATTTCACTTTGTCACATTAGACCTGTGGTTTCCTGTAGATGACACACTTGCTCTCTGGAATGGTATTAATTTGGAAACACTACATTAGCTGTGCTTCTCAGTTCAGTTGATCCTCATATACCACTCACTTGTGAGACTCAAAACAATGTCTGTTTACCATTCCTTGTTGTCCTCCTGTCATCAGTGGGGTAGACAGAAATTTCTTAAAGGAAGTCCATGGTTGTGGTTCATTGGCAAAAGCCTCACACATATATATCGCTTTACTTTAAATTCGTACTCAATCACCCCATCAAAGGGAGTGATACAACAGTTTATTGCAAACCGTTTGCTCTCTGTCTCTTTACACCCCACATGCAAAATCAAATCACTCGTGGAAACAAAAAATTAGTACTTCCTATACAAACGCATATCATACAATACATATCTGTAAACTGAGGACTCCTTGCAGAAAGAGCTTGATTTTCTTAAGGCTGTCTTTGTATGAGTGTTAGAGTTCGTCTTCTACCCCATATTTGCAATGTAAATTATTTTGTACACATTTTCTCGCAGACTATTACTTTGTAGTATTTGAAATTTTGAGCACAAATAAAGACCCATAGCTAATATATGGCACAGTTATTATTCTGAAAAAATTGTTAGATTTTTTTTTTAAATTCAATTTATCTGACTCGAAAGTATTCCAATTTGACGCTAGATGGCGCGATAAGTTAGCATAGCAGTGTTTCTGCCAGGAAGTAACGAAATGTTTTATTTCTGACTGATTTTTCTAATTAACTGAGCCAAGTAGAAATCAGTTAATATGGGTAAAAGTGAGATTGGAATCTTGTCTTCTATAGATCATCTTAAGTCCAACTGCACAATCCTTTTTGAAGAGAAAATGTAAACATTAGCTGAGAACTGAATTTGAAGTATAGAAACTCCGCCTTCTTACTGAGCTCTACCCCCAAATGACGTAATTGACTAAAATGTAACAGCTCGTATTTTGTCTTTTCATTGTGGAGCCAACAAGGCGCCGCTTCCATTCTGAATATGGTAAGGTCTGCACTGATTCGCTGATGCCAACTTCTGGGACAGTCACTCAAGACGTAAAAGCCACACCCAAAGTGTGATTTTTTGCGCCATTAATCGGAGAAGTTGAACCCTAACATTCTTTCAAAGACAACCTTAAACGAATTGCAGCACACACAGGTATAATTATTCCGTTGTAGACAAAGCGGGCAAAAAATTAAGGAAACCGAAGCCTGTGTGAACTCTCACGCCATTAGACCTCCAAGTACAAGAGAACTGGGCAGTCATCCCATTTTTCTCCTTCAAATTTTCTTCGAATTTTCTCAAAAGTTTCAATTTCAACGTTATTTTCAAACCATATGCAATATGTACGGATCAAATGACTGTGTCGAAGACATGAATTCCTGGGGAATTTATCAGAACTTTTGTAAAAATGGACTATCATAAATAGGACTGTCCTACAGGGCCTTAAGTTTCCGTGTGAAGAAGCACAAGATTTAAGTACGGAACTGTGAGCTGAAGAAGTCGTTTATAGCCCAATATTGTCACAAAATACCACATAAATTTTGGTTTGAAAACGCTAAACTTATTGATAAACCTGATTCGACTGGCAAACTTAATATTTTAGAAGCTTTCCACATACGTATGTTGCAACTCTTCACGGCCTGTCAACGACATGGCATCGACTCCATTTCTTTCAAGCGCGTGGAAACAACTCGCCAAAATCAATGAACATCAGAACGCACATGATGTCCCAATGATTTAAAAGTTTACGCTCCATTTATCCTGATGAATCCTGGCCAAACTAAAGTAGATCTTAAAATATAATATGAATCGTGAATAAACGCGTTGCTGATTTAATCTTTCTCAACTTCACAAGTATTGTCACCATAAAATATTTAAGGCAATAATGAAATATTAGGGCAACAATCTAAGGCAACAGTACTTTTGTAGAGCATTGTTCAAGTCATACAATGTTACTTTGCAAACAATGGAAGTAGAGTGATTACAGTGTAAACAATAGGAGTAGAACGTACGTAAACAATGCAGAGAGAAATCTATAAAAGAAGAAAATTCAATTGCAGGGAAACATTTTTGAGATAACTTCAGGGAACTCGGTATTTCTGAGCTTCTTCAAGTGTTTCTTACCCTTCCTTTTATGCAATGGGGGTTTTCAGGGTTATTCCATTGATCAGAAGCTATTTACCTAGAATATTGTCAAGTGCTTCAAATGTGCAAGACTTTGCCTTGAAATTCAACGGTTTCTTGTTCATTTCTCTTGTTAGTAATTTTCTAAACATTATGGCCAACATTTTTTTAATGTTCGCTCGCAGAATCTGAGAAGGAAGGGTGTTTTTAAAGCAAAACTGGCAGTGAAACTTTTCCAAATATTATTTAAAAGAACTCACAAAGATTAAAAGTAACTTTTCCAAACTAAAGATCAGGAATTTGAATTTCTGAAACATAATTTATTATAGTGTGTCTTAGTACGATATTTGAAAATCTAAAACCACTGAAAAGAACAACGGTTTAAATTATTTACATACTTTTGGGAATTGCTTCCCTCGATCCTTGAACCAGTGGTTTCAAAATTAGTTATGTGTTATTTCTTCCCTTGGATGCTTCTGTCGAAATAGCAAAGTTTGCAATAATAAACAAGATAAATGAAATAAACTCAACAAGCCTCTGAGATATGCATGTAAAAGCACTGTGCAACTAAAGAAATATTGTGCCGTGACTACATAGCAAAAAGAAAGTCTTATTTATTTTATACGTAGGCAAACGCCCAACTCTGAAATGAGAACGAACGGCCTTTTAACGGAACCGGTTTAATTAGTAAAGAGTCGAAATCGGTTGGGAAGTTAAATATCAATCTGAAGAAAAATCCCTATGTAAACGAGATGTTCTATACAATATGCCAAATATGTCTTGCTTTTTCCAGTAAAATTCTTTAAGATTGACAGGAAGTGCAGCCCTTTGCCCTTATTCAGTAATTCAGGTTTTGAAGAAAACAGTGCAGGATGAATAAAGGTATATACTTGTATACATTAATAGGAATGTTCCGCAATCGAGGAGACTTCCGGGGACCTGCGCCAATGCTAAAACTGCCGTAGACCAATGTGCGGCTGCCAAATCTCGTATGTTGGAAAAAATCTACCCCGTTGAGCCAATTCTAGACGTTTGATATCTTGAGTAAACTTACTCAAAATAACAGGAACTTTGGTATATTTCATAAACTAGCAAGATGTACCTTCAGTGACGTACCAGAAAATATTTTCCCCCTCTCCCCCACCAGCAAAAATATCTTCGAGGCCCCTTTTGCGAAAATCTGTCAGCACTCAATTTCTTAAATTTTTAATTTCATATTATTAACTAGGTTTTAGAGGCGTTATAATAATTAAAATTCTTTGGAACCTACAGGTATTTTTTGCAAAACCAAAATTCTTGCATTTTACTGCGTGTAACACAAGTGTAATTCAAACAGTTGTCCTAATTTTATATCAACAGAAAGTCCTACAAAATAGTTAAGCCAAAGTTGAATGTATCATGCAAATGTTATTTTTTTAGGGTATTAAAATCATCAATGCAAAGTTTCTAAAATTATCAGCGCAAAGTTTCTTTTTATGACTCGCTGTCTGATATAACAATTGATATGAAGGCAAGAAGTTATTGTTCAGACTGGTTAGACAAAAATGGTTATCTTCGGATTAATTTAGTTAATTTAGAAA
Organism: Macrothele yani; assembly: GCA_039090855.1. Classification (NCBI taxonomy): domain Eukaryota; kingdom Metazoa; phylum Arthropoda; class Arachnida; order Araneae; family Macrothelidae; genus Macrothele; species Macrothele yani. The sequence continues at coordinate 159,680,413 of CM077009.1, forward strand.
TGTTGCTGCTTAGTGATTGAACCGTTGATAACCTTTTTTTGTACTGATGATTTCATGATAGATGATATAGCTTTGAAGTTCCATTGACGAAGCTAATTTCCCGGTAGGTGTTCTTGATCTTAGGAAAGTGTTTGATGATATTGATTACTATATTCTGGAAGATATACATTACACTTATGGTATCCAACGTGAGTCTCTTCTCTCCAGCGTTTCTTTTTCCATTTATCTCAGTTCGTTAAATTAGGTGATGCAGTTTCTGAAAGCATCAATATATAATGTGTGGTGCTTCAAAGGTCTTGTTTAGGTCCGCGCACCCCCCCCCCCTCTCTCTCTCTCTCTCTTTCTCTCACTCTCTCTCTCTCTCTCTCTCTCTCTCTATATATATATATATATATATATATATATATATATATAATACGTTATTGCATATTTATATCAGCGTTGTTTTCATCCGTTCTCAACCCACTGTTGGACGAAGGTCTCCCCAAGTTTCTTCCACAACAGTCTGTCTTGATCCAGTTTCCTCCACGCCACTTCTACATGCTTTCGAATTTAATCCATTCATTTCCCTCGTGGCCTTCTGGGTATTTTCCTGTCCAATGGTATACAGTCTAAAATTTCGGTTGTCCATTGGTGGTCCGTTCTTCTGGCAATATGTCCAGCCCATTGCCATTTCATCGATTTCCCTTTGTTCATGATGTCTTCCACTCTTGACATTTTCTTGATCCACGTGTTCCTCTTCTTATCTTGCCTCGTTATACCAAACGTACATGTTTGTTTCAGTTGTTTGTACCCTTTGTATGTCTTTCTTACTTAAGTCGATGCTCCGTACGTAAGAACTGGAAGGATGCACTGATTAAACACTTTTTTTAAGGCATAATGGTGTATCGCTCTTGAAAATTGTACGGTTTCTTCCGAAAACTCTCCACCTGATTTTCATACGCCTATTAATTTCTTAATTCTTAAAGGCAACCCTCGCTTGATATTTGTTGGCCAAGGTGAATGTGGGCATCGGTTACTTGAGATTTTCCCAATTAATCGATAAGAAATAAAATCTTCACAAAGGTTCTTTCACATCCCTTGAAGGTTATATTGCTCATGGCTCGAACGAGAGAGCAAGCTGGATTCAGGAGCTGTTACAGTACCATAGATCATTTCTATGTACTGCGAGAACTAATTGAAAGAACGAGGGAATATGAATTCCTATTACGTATGGCTTTTATTTATTATAAAAGAGCTTTTGATTCCCTGAAACCACCAGCAGTTATAATGGGTTTGAAATCCCGGGGTGCCGAAGTATTAGAATTATTAATAACATCTATAAAAATGCTAGTTCAGAGGTTCAGACATTTGAGGATACAGCACCAATAAAAAAGAGACTAGATCACACCTTGTCTTCCAAACTCTTCAATACCACATTGCAAAATGTCTTTCAGTCACTGAACTGGAAAACAAGGGGATAAAGTTTAATCGAGGTTATTTAACCCACCTTCGTTTTTCTGATGACATGATCAGTTTTACAACTACCCGTTCAGAACTGCAGAGTATGATCCAGGAACTTGCTGACAAGAGTAAAGAAGTGGAATAAAATGAATTTTCAGAAAACAGAATTGATACACAACGCTTTTACAATAATATATGCATATGTTTCGGATCTAGTGACTAACATGAGCAGTTCTGACTGCTGCAAGCCATCTTCGGTCTTAATTTAGAGCAGCTGTTTCCAAATTAGAGCCAGTGCCATCGGACGCTTCATTCTGGCCCATTCTGGACGAACGGTCCTAGGTCAGTATGTTGGACATCATGATAACCAACAACGCCTCATCCAAGAATCGAACCCTGGCCCATCTCGGACAAATGATCTGCAGCCAGTACATCATACCACTCGGCCACCGGAACGGCTTCTTGCATCGCAAACCCTAAGACTAGGAAACAAATCTCATTGATGTGATCCATGATATCAATGAGGACTTAGATAATATTTCTTCTTGGTTCAGAACGTAAAAAAAAGTAAAACTTACGGAGGTTCGTGCTATTCAGTACAATGGGTTTTCCTCTTAAACGTACCGAAAGTGCTCGTTACTTGGAAACCATAATTGATTGCTATCCACATTTCTTAGAAACCACACTTCAATGATGTCGATAAAGACTTTTGTAAATACATGCACATTTTTCTCGAATTCTACTGAATATTTTGTTTCCAAAATTACTTTGCTCGTTTGCATTGTGTGGCTCACGGAAGATACACGATCTAGAAATCTGAGTATCCACATACCAAACACATCAAACCTGCTCATCTTTCTACCCAAGAAGATACTGCCTACGCTGGACTATTCTGTTTTCTCTCAGCAGAGTGGTCCACTTTTCAAAACTTGGTGAGTGTAGCAACTGCTAAAGATGCATTGATACAGGGCAGTCCTATTCATGTATCGGGACATTCTCAAATAGATCTAACTTAACCTCAAATATTAACCAAAAAAAGCCTTCCCACTTCCTTTGCCTTTCATAACTCCCGTTGTTGAAACCCGCTTCTTCAGTAACTAACCTGCATCCCGTCCTAGGACGACAACTTTTAAGCTTTAAATAAATATTGATATTGTGTGACCCCCCTTCCCTTCGCATAATTAATTGGCGAGAGGCGTGGCTAATTAACGGTAATTGAATTTGATTGGGGGTTTAATTAACAGAGAGTTATAATTTAAATACTTGCGAGGGGCGGTATATGAAAGAAAAGATATGCTGGTACTTTGAATTCAAGTGGCGAGTTGCAGTTGTTTGCCACGAGAACAGAGAGCCCACAAACGGAAATTGGACGGGTCAGAGTTTAAAAGCTATTTCCCATGACTCAAAAATGTTGGACGTCAAAAGCGTTTGAAGCTTTTGTATGTGCCGCGCGCGAAACAATGGGAAAGCTCTTGGTCTTGAAGAGTGGTTTATATAAATATGTAGCGGTTTCAAGTGTTAGAATTCACCGCTTACCAATTTCTTGGAGACGGGAGATTGTTGTTGAGAGGGACAGAATCCGTTTTGAGCCGAGAGAATAAGGAAGGATTTTTCCTCGTGCTAGAACAATTGCTTGCCGCCTGCTGTGCTCTTGCAATTCTGAGCATCAGAAGTGAAGCCAGCTGAAAACATAAGCTGAGGAATAACCAGCCCCAGATCTGCCTGCGAACTTTCTTCACCTCGCCGGACCACTTATACCTATCGTAAGGAGCCATTTTAGGTAAAATCCCGACAGAGACATAATAATTACGGGCTCCTCGCTCATTCAGGGAAACAGAGAGAGAGAGAGAGAGAGAGAGAGAGAGAGAGAGAGAGAGAGAGAGAGAGAGAGAGAGAGAGAGAGAGGGAAGAAACGCCTGACACCAGGAACCACGGAGGACCAACCCTGCAGATAGAACGTCTGAAGTAACCGCTAGCCTCTTCGTGAAAAAAGCGGGGAGAAAACGTTTGTGCGTGTGTCTGACTACGTGCGTTCAGTGACTAGGGATGGCGTCGTTTTGACCAAGAGATCGTACGCAACGCGGCCTCATCCAAAGAGGAAAAAGAGCTACCCGTAGTTCCAACATATTAGTGAATGTGAGTGAGTGTTTGTGTTGTTCGTGTCATCAATACTTTGGTTACTCGAGGACATATGTAAGTACTTTTATCAGTATTTTCTTTGCGGTCCAGTGTGAACGAACAGACGTTTCGTTAGGACATATTTCTGAAACACCGAAGAGGGCCAAAGCTAGCAGGAAATTATAGCCTTTATAATTTGATGAAGAATCCGGTGTAATTTATGCATACATCTATTAAATCCCTGTTTCAATTGTTATACTGTGCCTCCTTTGGGTTATTGGTGTACTGTGTCGGCTAATTGGCTAACGAGGTATTGGCGGATCCAGTGATTCGAATCGCAGTCTGGAATTAATTTGGCATCCTGATATCTGAAGACCAAAGGGTCGCAACAAAAGTGGTGTCAGAAGTGGGATCCGAATTGTATACCTCAGAAACACAGTACAACTGGAGCACAGTATTTATGCCAACTTTTGCAACTTGCATAATAAGTTGAGCTCAAAGTTTCAAAAAATGGAAGAGATTACAAAAATATTAGATGAACTGAAAGATGAACTCAGAAATGGACTGAAAACTTCCAAAGAAAGTTTTGAGCAGCAGCTCAAACAGCAACAAGAAAGTTTTGAGCAAAGCTTACAACAGCAGAAAGAAAGTCTTGAGCAGCAGACGGGCAGCATAAATCAGCTGATAGCTAGAATTGGGGGGTATGAGGAAAAATTTGATAAAAGAATGGAAGATACCAACTTGCGTATCGATCAGTTGGAAATTGGGCAGGCAAAATGCGTAGACCAAATAGAACAATGTACCCAAAATTTAGAGACCGTTCGTAACTTGTGCGAGACTCAATGTAGAAATGTAAAGGAAAAACTTTCTGGGGAATTTAATGGTACTAAGTTAGAACAAACTAAATGTTATAGGGATATTGAGAAAAGGGTACAACATTGTGAGGCAAAAATAAGTTCGTCAGAATTTAAGTCACCGGTAGTGATGAGCGAAGCTTTGAGTAGGCCGACCCGAATTAAAACCAGGCGCGTTTGACGGAAAGACTAGCTGGGGTATACATGACCCGGTTCGAAATGGTTTCGAGTGTGAACGGCTAGAGCGAAAGGGAGAAAGCATGCGCGCTTGCGGCATCATTGAGGGATGCAGCTGCTGATATCCTACAAACTTTGTCGGAAGAGAGCCGTTTAAAATATTCCTATCTCGTCGCTGCCCTGGAACTCAGATTTGGGGAGGAACATTTAAAGCAACTCCGTGTTCTTCAGTTGAAAAATCGCATGCATGAGGTCAATGGCCGCCCCGGTGGCGCAGTGGTCTAAGCGATGGCTACTGATCATTCGTTCGAAAGGGGTCCGGGTTCGAATCCCGGTCAGGCATGGATATTGTGTTTGTCTTACGGCACTGGCTCTCTCCCTTCCTTGGAACCAGTGACCCTAAATTAGGGACGGGCGACTGCTTATAGCCCATTGAGTTGCTCACGGTGGTCGTTAAACCTCCAATCAAAAAAAAAAATTGTCGTTTCTCGTACTTCAGCTGTGACTCCTAAGCGTCTACGATACAACAGATAACCGTTAACAGTATGTGTCGTTGTTACGTACCACAGAGGTGAAAACATGTATCAAAACGACAAATCTGCTGCGCGCCATTCTGTCTCCGTAGCTCAGTTGGGAGAGCGACTTACTCCGGAGTGAGGGGACACGGGCAAACTTGTGTTTTCACACACTGTCTGGTCTATTACTAATTACCTTACCAGAAATTTTCTCCCGTTCCGTAGAACGAGAACAAAATCCCTTTCTTCCAAAGTTTTCAAGAAGAGTTTATCTGTTGTTTTTCCTTTGCTGGAATAAATAACAGCTAGGCCTAAAAGATTTTGTTCGCGCCCCGAGTTCGGAAAATGATCAATAACGTCATTATTGATCAATGATGAATTGGTCTTCCTCAGAAATTGAATCTTCCTGCTTTTTATTCTTCAGGCGTCTCTGTTTTTTTAGGTAGGCACACTTGTTTAGGATTGGAAGTTTCTCGTAGCTGCAGGTCGCTCTCACAAACACTTTTCCAGCAGAGACGCGAAGTTTCTTCTTTCTGTTGACACGAGAGGTAAAAAACTCCATTCGTTCTTTTGAAGCTGTGCTAGAAATGCTTCTCCAACAAAGTACAAATTTACAGCTCCATCCTGACTTGGTAATCGACTTATAATTTCCTCTTTATTTAAAGGAAAAATTCCAGCTTTCTTGCAAATACGGGGGTTATACCGAAAGTAATGCAAAAGTGGGCATAATTTTTTATCAAGTGACAGCGGGCGTTCAAATTGAACATATTGATAGAGTAACTCTTCCTCTATACAAAGGTAATCTGTAGTCTCCATCACAAACGATGCATTTGCCCATCGTTGAACCAACTCTCGAATCCTCTTTGAAAAACTTCAGGTGTGGACTGTTGTACCCACTGCTTCACAGCCACTTTCACCTCGTTTGTGTCATCGAATCGTTGTCCTCAGAGACTCTCCTTCATTCGACCGAACAGGTGGAAGTCTGAGGGTGCCAGATTTTGCCTGTACAGTGGATGGATCACCGACCAGCCTAATTTGCTCATCGCCTGATTTGTTGCCTAAGATGTGTGTGGTCTCGCATTGTCATGGCGAATGTGCATGCTTTTCAGATTCTTGTTCGGTCTCTTGCTCCTTACGGCTTCTAATCTTTTTGATTATCTCAATGCACCGCTCGCTGGTCGTGGTATGGCCACGTTCCAGGAAGCCAAGGATAATGACACCCATGTCATCCCAAGGAACAATCACCATGACTTTTTCTGCTGATCACTGGCTGTTGAACTTTTTAGGCCTCTGTGAAGAGGTGTGATGCCATTCCATGGATTGATTCTTCGTTTCCGGATCGTAAAGATACGCCCACGCTTCATCCCCCGTCACCAGACCGGAAATAAACGTGTCTTCTTTGGTTTCAAACACTTCCAGCCGATCAGAGCAGACCCACCCTTATCTCCTTCAAATCGGGTGTCAACTGCCGAGGTTGCCTACACTTTCTGATTTCCTGAGTCTTTCACCATCTTCTGTATGGCATTATGACCACAGTGCTGTTGTGCAAGAAGCTCACGGACTCTGACGCGTCTCTCCACGCGAATCAGTTCATCCACTCGCTGACGACTCGTGTCAGTAGTCGAAGATGATGGTCTTCCACTGCGTGGTTAGTCTTTAATGCTTGTTTTCCCTTCTTTAAACGTCTTCGTCCATCTGTGCACATTGCTGTTATCAAGGGTGTCGTCTCCGTACACACTGTGTAGCTTTCTGTGGATGTCGGACAGTCGGCACCCTTCTTTCATCAAGAACTCAATGACGACACGTTGCTTCTGCTTGGAATTCATTATTTACTAGTAATGGGGAAGAAGGGTTACTATAAACGAAGAGTTACTCTACCAACATATGAAATTTCAACGATCTCGGTCAGTTAATGAAAACGTTTTTCCGACTTTTGCATTACTTTCGGTATAACCCTCGTATTTATACTATCTACCAACAAGCAATTGGACAATTGTGATAGCAAAGGAAAACGAAGTTTATTCACCTTCAATAGTTGGTGGAGCCTCCACGAGCGACGATTACAGCTACGACCCTGCGGGGCATACTCTCAACCAGGCGTTGTACGACGGCTAGCGGTATTTTCTTCCACTCGGCTTGGAGAAGACAGGTCAGTTCCTTCACCCATTTCGGACGGTGGGAGCACCCCTTAAGTCGACGGTCCAACTCGTCCCAGACGTGCTCGATAATGTTAAGGTTCGGGCTCTGCGCAGGCCAGTCTATTCAATTAACCCTATTGTCACCATACCAAGCCATGGTGGACCTCGCAACATGACAGGTGGCATTTTATCCTGAAAGTAACATGGGTCCACCCCGTAAACCTGCCACAACGTTGGAATCGCATGGTCATCCAAAATGGTGCAGTAGGTCTCGTTGAGTCTACCAGGAATTGTGACCAAGGGTCCCGTGCCATACCAGGAGAAATACCCCGATAGCATAATTCCACCGCCGCTGAACTTCACAGTTGGCACAATACATTCCGGCAGGAGGTGTTCTCCAAGCAGACGCCAAACCCAGACCTGCCATCCGAACGGTAGATGGCGAACCTTGATTCGTCGCTCCAGAGAACCTGTTTCCACTGTTCAACGGTCCACTGTCGATGCTCTTTGCACCACTTTAGCCGAGCAGAGCTATTGGACTTGGTGATCAATGGCTTGTGGGCGGCAGCACGTCCATGATAACCGAGCAGATGGGCTTCCTTACGGATGGTATTCATGGAAAGGACACTCCCGGATGCCTGTTAAAACTCCTCGCGGATGTGGCCCATCGATTTGGTGCGGTTCTTCCGAATTTCTCTGGCCAGCCCCCGTCGGTCTCCAACTCCCATTTCTGTGGGTCTGCCGGGTCTGGGAACATTCTGACAGTCACCTCTCATCTATCACTTGCCAATCACGTATGCCACCGTCGATTTTGGGTACTTCAACTCGCTGGATATGTCACGTATGGATCGGCCATTTCTGTGATACACCGCGACTACACCTTTCTCGAAATCAGAGAGCTCCGAACTGCATGGCATCTTGCATGAGACTGGTTGCGTTGTTGTTTCCCACACGATATTTAACGGCGGCGACCGGGACGTGTATCAGGACCGCAGATATCGTCGATTGCAGGGGTGTCCGATTACTTGTTGGTAGATAGTGTAGCTTTTATATGTTATTTCTAAAAACAAATGAAATAACAATTGTTTAAGGGTCACTTGGAACCACTCCGGTGATGAAACAAGTAACCCCTGTTTTTAGGTTTATCTGTACACATTTTACAAAACACAAAATTCTACAGCAAACTCAACTTGTATCAGAAAGTTTATTCCTGAATTTTTATCAAGAGACTGTCGTTATTGAAATGGTTACTTACTAATGGTGTAAGGTGAGCGATAATATGTGTACATGTGAAAGTTTGCAGACTACCGAACACACAACTTTTGTCAACAAACTGTGTGAACTGCACTGCTACGTAGTAAAGCATCACAGAATCAGTTTGAATGTCCCTAGTACTGCACAGTTATGACATCTAACGGAAAAACTATTAACTAAGTCTGCATTGCAATGTATACCATATTTCACATCGATTTAAACATTTTTTTCTTTTGAGTTCAAGTAATAAATTAGGATTCAAGTATCCCATGTTGACGGTACCTACCTAACAACATATTGGTCCTCCAAAACACCCTGCACAAGCCGAGGCATCGACTCCACCAGATGCCGGAGGGTTTTCAGATGTAATGTCACCCATACCTGTTGCAGCATTGTCCATAACTCCGCACGAGACGCGTCGTTCCAGGATCAATGGATCTGATGTTCCTCTCCGTGGCATCCCAGATAATTTCCACAGGGTTTAAATCAGGGGAACTTGGGGTCACTGGATGGCCCCAAACTCACCTGAGTGATCGGCCGGCCATACCTGGGGGTTGCGGCCAGGTGGAACAGCGCACTGTTGTTCTAAAACAGCTCATCGACCGCAGGATCTGTGAAGGCAATGAAAGCGTGCAGTGAGCAGCCAGCGCAAGCTGATAGTGCGCAGCGATCAAGGGATTCTCTAGACACACTAAGGGATTAAATGTGTTCCATGAGCCCTCGTATTATTGAAATGTTTACTATCACAGAGCCACCACCGCCTCGAACAAAGCCGACCTGACACGACGGGGTTGTGGCCTCATGCTATCGACGCCACGCCCGCAACCTCCCGTCAGCTCGGTACAGATGAAAACGGGACTCATCTGACCACACGACGTGGCAGCACGCTGCAAAGGTCCAGTTTTGATGTTCCCAGCACCAGGCAAGACGTAATTCTCGATTATGAGCGGTGAAAAGTGGCACACGAGTAGGACGTCGGCTTCCGCAGCCCAAGGTATGCAGCGTGTACCGTAGCGTTCATTCGTTGACGCTGCTTGGGCATCGACATTTAACCTGGAAATGATTTGTGAAGCCACTGCCAAGCAGTCTGTCTGTACAAGTCTGAATTGCCTACGTCGACCCCCGGTCATCAGTGGCGAGTGATTGGCCACCGCACGCTTTCTGGGAGCTGGTACGTTCATTGATGGTATACTCGTGGTATTATACTCTTGGTACGTTTGCCCTTAGAAACCCTAGGTTTCTTACCACTTGGGCGATACAGTGACCCATCTGTCTTGCGCCGACAATACGTCCACGTTCAATGTCGCTCAGATCACTACGTTTACATATATTCGTTTATTGCGATACACTCTTGGGAAAACCCTGCTGTCCGCCTATTTATCGCTTGCGTTTGGTATGGGTCTGTTCCACTCTGCGCGGGGGATGCCTATGGCAACTTCTGTGCATCACTCCTATCCCTAATGTTCAGTCTACTGAATGTATATGCACTGAAAATAGCGTTAGTAATGTCAAAAACAGGTGGGAGAATGCCCAAAAGGAGGAATAGCTATGTTGGTCCACACAGTCGTATCAGAATTATATGATCACCTACCTAATAATGGGAATTACCACCCTTCTTATTTATTTATTCCTGTTTTTCGCCCCACAACCGTCTCTAAGATGTGTTAACGCAAAATTATGAATTTTTCAGAAACCTTTCTGCGATTCCTTTCTTATATCAAATCAAAGTTCGTTCTCAATTTTTCCATATCATATGACTAAACATTTGGCACTGCGGCAGTGAGAAAAAAAATTAGAAAACAGAAAAAATATCACACCAATCATTGAAACAGTTCTGTTTTGTGGAGAGCAAGGTCTCGCTTTGAGATGGCATAAGGATTCGGGAAGAATTGCAATTACCGACACCGAAAAACCAGACAAAAATGACGAAACTTTTGAGCACTGCTTCGTCTCCGAAGCAAGTGTGACTCTGTACAGAAACACATGTTGGAAATGCGCAGTACATCAGCCCCCGAATCCAGAATGAAGTCATTGAAGCCTGCAATGATTTGATACTTCGCAAGCTTGTCAGCGAAATAAATGATACAACTTGCTTTGCCATCCTCACCGACGAGCCCACTGACATAGCAGGTATAGAACAATTATCGCTATGCGTTCGTTATATCGACAGAGAAAATTTCGCCGTGAAAGATGTTTTTTTACATTTTATTCCAGTCCATGATGTAACCGGCAAAGGAATTGCAACGACAATAGTAGACATGTTGCAGTCATTAAATGTGAAGATCAAGAAGTTGCGTTGCCAGGGCTGCTACGATGGAGCTGCATCAATCAGCGGGAAAATAAATGGTGTACAAGCCGATGTGAGGGAAATGATTCCATCAGCCTTGTATGTACACTGCTCCGCCCACAGCCTCAACTTGGCCGTATCAACTGCGTGTGAGGTCACAGCAATAAGAAGTTGCATGGGAACTGTAGCAACCTTGAATGAATTCCTGAACACTCCGAAAAGACAGCATGTACTCACTACCGCAATAAATGAGATGTATACACCTACTTCGTGACGAGAAAAACTGAAAGAGCTCTGTGTAGCCCGATGGTTGGAAAGGTATGACTCTGTAACAGCAGTATTAGAGCTTCACCATCCAGTTGTTGAAACGCTCCAAAAATATCAGACTGGAGAGAGAAAGATTCATCAACACAAGCCAGTTCTCTGCTGTGCACGGTAACAAATTGCCAATTTCTGATTTCGCTCTTTTGGATTCACAAAGTGTTATCTTTGACTGTGCATTTGTGTACGTTTCTGCAGAAGTCGACGATTGACTTTATAACGAAGTGAATTTCTCCGTCATTTTTATCTGCGCCAGGATTCGAACCCGGGTCCCCTCATTCCGGAATAAGTTGCTCTACCAATTAAGCTACGCGGACGTTTTATTCTGATTCCTATATGCCTTTATGTCGTGTGCGTCCTTCTGGCAGGTACGTCACATCTCCTGGTACGTTACAACTTATGTGAAGCAGTGAACCTTGCGGAAGACATTAGTAGTAAAATAAAAACCTTGCGCGAAAATGCCAATGACAAAGTCTCTAAAATATTTATTCCTGCATCGGACGACTTAGAGAAATTAGGATCATCCATTAAAATCCCTCGGGGAGCTGGAAGCGTGAGCATTTTCATTCCATTTATCGATTCTGTTTTGTCCCAGTTGGATGTAACGCACCGAGAAATTTAAAAACGATTCCAGTGCATTCTACCCATCGATACTTCAGTTTTTCAACCTTCGCAGCTTCAAGCATTCGCAGCGCTCACTCAATTTTATGCTAACGACTTGGACGGTTGCCAGAAAACTTAAATTCTGAGCTAATATTGTGGTATAAAAAGAATAACGAGAGCGAGACACGACAAAGTTAGCCCCCGAAAACTGCTACAGAAGCTCTGGCTATTTGCAATCAAAATATTATGCCTAATATATTTAGACTTCTGGATATATTAGCTGTCCTTCGAGTTTCTACTCGCACAAACGAAAAGATCGTTCTCAACCCTTCGCCGTCTTAAGACATACCTACGCAATTCCACTGGCAGTACAAGAATGAACGGTCTAGCTCTTCTGAACATTCACAGGAATCATACCCCTACTGTGGAAGACGTATTAAACGAACTTGCTAAGAATCCCCGTCGACTGGACATTGCCTTGTGATCTGCGACGTGTATAGTGACAAATGCGTGCATTGACTCATAAGTATTGAGAATTATCTGTTCAATTGTTCAATGATGCATTGGAACCAAACAAAATAACAGTTACAAAGATGTGCATATGTGTTAGTTTCCTCCTTTGAATCCTCTGGTGGGTGAGTTCATTTTATTTTATTTTCTACGACCTATTCCTTGGGCTTCTTGTTAGGTAGCAGAGCGTGTTTCTTCCAGAAAACAAAAACTGATATTTTAAAATTCTATTAAATTTATGAAGACTAATATGAATTTAATTATTTACAATTCAATTAAACAATACAGCAATAAGAAATTCGCTGTAATCACTAACAACGAACGAAAAACAATTTCATTCTTAATACATAAATCTATTACGAATACCTTTATAAAATCTTACATGATAGTTTTGGGCGAAAAAGATCAAAGTACAAAGGAACTACAACACTTAAATACACTTGCTTACGGCCTTACATAAGAATTAGCGCAACACCCAAAATCAACATTACTACTCCGCCAATCTGAAAATTATATGCTAAGTAGGACGGCGGACTTAACTTTTCGCAACGTATGACTCAATACTTAGCGCACGCCGTACGTTGTGTCAAATTATGACGTAATCCCGAAGGGGGAAAAACATACTCGTGAATAGATACTTCCGCAGGTGGGAAAACATATATACTATGTTTGTTTACAAGGATGTTATGTCTAGAGTTGGTGAGACTTGCTCTAGGATAAGGACTTCCCAGTCCAGTATGTATGATTCTTTTTCCGTAACACTTATACATGTTCTATATATTTGTATATCATCATCATCATCATTGTCAACCATTATCAACCCATTGCTAGACGAAGGTCTCCCCAAGTTTCTTCCACAACGGTCTGTCTTGTGCCAGTCTCCTCCATGTTACTCCCGCATACTTTCGAATTTCATCCACCCATCTCCGATGTGGTCTTCTTCTAGGTCTTTTCATGTCCCTTGGAATCCAATCTAAAAATTTGGCTGTACATCGATGGTCTGTCCTTCTGGCAGTATGTCCAACCCATTGCCATTTCAGGGATTTAACTCTGATCATGATATCTTCCACTCTTGTCATTTTTCGGATCCACGAGTTCCTCTTCTTATCTCTCCTGGTTACACCAAGCATGCACCTCTCCATGCTGCTTTGAGTTGTCTGCAGCCTTTGTATGTCTCTTTTAGTTAAGGTCCACGTCTCTGCACCATACGTAAGCACTAGAAGGATGCATTGATCAAACACTTTTCTTTTAAGACATAATGTCATATTGCTCTTGAAAATTATGCTGTTTCTTCCAAAAGCTCTCCAGGCAAGTTTTGTACGCCGATTAATTTCTTCATCAATGTACCCCTCACTTGATATCTGCTGTCCAAGGTAAATGTACGTGACTGTTATCTCCAGCTTTTCTCCATCAATCGATAAATCTTCATTTCTTCCAAAAGCATTGTACATCACCCTTGTCTTCTCAAAGTTCATTTTTAAAATCACTTCTTTACTCTTGTCAGCAAGTTCCTGGATCATACTCTGCAGCTCTGATAGGGTAGTTGCAAAAATGACTACGTCATCAGCAAAACGAAGGTGGGTTAGATAATGCTTTAGTTGTCCTCATCTCTCTTCTTTTTTGCATCAACATTTTGGTTTTTCCTGTTAATTTGTACACTAATTTTGTTGCTGTTTCCATAAGAGCTTTGGTTACTTTTCTGTTAACTTCAAAAATATCCATTTCTTCCAATGTTAGGCCTTCTAAAGCAGAGAATCTGTTCTTCAGTTCCAACTTGAAGGTATTAAGGTGTTTTTTAAGGTTGGTTATGTCAATACATTTTGTTTGTCTTATGAGCTTGCCGCGTTCGAGTTTAGTGTTGAGGTGCATCTTACATCTCACCAATCTAGGGTCACTACCTGTGTTGAATTTGTTTAGCACATTTGTTACACATAATAAAATCAATTTCACTTGACGTCCCATTTGGATGTCTCCATGTCCATTTCCTGTGTGGCTTTTTCTTGAAAAAGGAGTATCTTCTTGAGAGTTGGATCTTCTCGAGAGTTGGGTAACCAGTCGTGCAGCTCTGTCAGAGGAACTTTCAACTTCTACAACTTTATCCTTCAGTTTCTTGTTTATTATAAATCCAACACCACTAGTTCTGCCAGTATCTGTCCACGATAGTAGAAGAGATGTCCACTTTTCAGTTCAATGAGATCTTCTCCTTTTCTCCTTAACTCGCTTAGCCCGACGATGTCCCACTTGATCCTAAAAAGATCAGCAATCACAAAATACATCATCCGAACCAGGCTAGCTTCAAACAATGAAAAATACCAAATATAAGAATGCAGGGAAGCATATTAATGACTGAATTCTTGTCGGCTTCGTCAAGGGCAAGCAACAAGAAAATCACTCATTAATCTACTAAGACCAGAGAATTGTGGCTTTCTGCTATTTTAGTTTGATTAAAGGACCAATTAAATTTAGTGGAATAATGTCAATAAAAGGGATTACTAATAAAAACCCGAACCCAGCAAACTAAAACACATTTGCCCGACCTCAAAACAAAAATAATAAAAATCAGTAAAGAGAGCCAAACCCCGTAACACAAATCCAGTCAATCAAAAACTCAACCAATAAATGGTACAAAAGTGATACTTTAAAACCTGAAACAAACAAAAAAAATTTAAACAAACTACCAGCCAAAAATAAACAGTAGGAACCAAAAAGTTTTAAAAAAATACACATAAACAAAATTAAAATAAAACCAGGAAGTACATACAACCAAATTGAAAAGAAAGCAACAGCCAATGTTAGGAAAAATGAGTTACAAAAAACCCAAGGAGCAAAATACATTTGTAACTCCAAGAGTGAACAAGCAAACTAAGTTGCAAGTCACATAGTTGCAAAGTAAAATTCCAATACCCACAGCTAAAGCTTAATAAAAATTATTCTGCAAAATAAAAAAAAATAAAAAATAAAAAAATTTTACTGACCCGGGTTCGAATCCCGGTGAAGCATGGATGTTGTGTTTGTCTTACAGCACTGGCTCTCTCTCTTCCCTGGAACCAGCGACTATAAATTAGAGAAGGGCGACTGCTTATAGCCCATTGAGATGCTGACGGTGGTCGTTAAACCTCCAATCAAAAAAAAAAGTTCCAAGTTGAATCACTAATTTCCTTCTGGAGCTCCTATAAGTACTGAAAGTAAAATGTTTTCTGCGAATGCCCATCTTGAATTTGACCGAGAAACCTTCAAAACTGAATCTGGGCACAGTTGCTTTGTTTTGTAAAAAATAAAAGTATTTTACACGTTTAGTTGTTTTGATTTTTGCGATAGATCCAAGATGTTTCGCATAAAGGGACATCTTAAGAGAGTACCTGTTACTCCCAATTTCGTCCCACCCTCAAGTTTTATGGATTTTTGAGTACCAGTTTCGGAGCAAGGCCAAAGTAGAACGTAGAATGAGAAATCTCTACTGAAAGATGACCGATACAGAAAATGAATGAATGAGTGGGAGTCTATTCCATCAGTTACATAGCAGGATGAATGAGAATTAGAAGTAAATTTCTAGCTACTTCATCAACAGAGAGGTAGGAAAGAAAAGGGAATTCTTATCATCACACAGTCAGACCATTATCAAGAGCGGTGGCGACACGTTGTGTGAAGTGAGTGAAGTGCCACTTAACCTTAATTATATTAAAAAATCTTGGAATGATTTAGCGGATTCTTAAAATTAGTCACGTTTTCGTTTAGAAGAATGATTTCTGGAAAATGCTGTAGATTTCAAACAAAGCTCTTCCGTTTCTAAAAGTAAGCTAGAAGGGTGAGCACGCCGTTTCAAACGGTATTACGAATTGATGAACAGACGATCTTGTAACTGTGCGTAGAAAATATGAAGAGATACTTACCTCAATTCCAAATCACTTCACTCCGACACCATGAACAGCGCCGACATAGAAACCCGGAGTTCCTTTAATAAGGGGGTTGCTAGATGCTATGGCAACTAATGACGTCAATGATCGGTGTGAAATGATAATAGCCACCATTTTCCCGCAGTGTGATTTTGAGTTTTGAATTTTCTCCTGGACTCTCCAGCTGTGTTTATATACTACGATTGCGAATGTGACCATAAGTTTCAGTGCTGTTTCTTTGTTATTCTCCGTGTGTTCTGGGTCCATGCTTTTATTTAAAACAATGAATTCGAAAAGTGATACAGTGTACAGGTTGTTGTAAATATACGTATAATGCCCATAAGTATGTATTCCAAGATGAGTATAAATGCTTTTCTCTAGTTCTTACTTTACCCTCAACCACAGTGCCAGCAGAAAGAATTTTTTCTATTTTGAGACTAATACAAAATTAGTTAATAAACACTGCTTCACAGCAAAAAGTATCGCCGACATCTAATATCGCGATACAAAAAGAACTTCTCTCCGGTCCTGTAGTTAAACAGGCATTTTACGATGGCATTTGATGACAGGCATTTTACGATGACCGCTGTGATTCCTTGCAAGACAGAAGAATAGACCTTATAAGAAATGAATACATTTTTTTCATGGATTCTCATTTTGTAACAACACTTTGCCTGTTTCTCTGGTAACGAGCCGCCACTGATCCAGAGCAAATTTCGTTTTCAACAAAAGCCAAAAATTTAGCGAAGAGTAAAATCGAAGGGACCTACTGTAAAATCCAATGTATTAATAAAGTCAGTTTAACAGACAAAAGTTCCAACTTTGAGTGCCACAGCTCGTAAAGGGGATGAGAAACAGGGAAGGGCAGGAAACCCCTATGAAACACTCGCACATAGAGTAAGACACTCATAGTGACACTCGTACATCAAAATGATAGCTCTTTTGCCATTACTGAAAATTACACAGCAGATGAGCCATCCCATCATGACCACACAGCATATGAGCGCGCCTGGAGACCGAACGGTGGCGCAGATGAAGTTCACAGAGCCGTATACAACGGCCATTCCGCAAAAACAGAGTGAAATCACACAAAATGAAGTAATATAGGTACAACAAAATATATGGTTTTCTTTCTTAAAGTGTCTTTCCTCGGATGATATGGAACTGTCTCATCGTTCAGACTACTTTTCAAATCATGTGGCGAAGGCATTTTCTGCTAGCTGCTTTAGCGACCCCTGTACAGCTTGAATAACGTCAGCATCTGTGTTGAATGTTGCCCCACGGAACTTCTCCTTCATTGTTTGAAGCAACCAGAAATCGCACGGGGCGAAATCAGAACTAGGGGCAGGCTGTAGCATGATTTCAATACTGCATTTCGTAAGAAACTGTTAACCACAAGCAGCCACATATGGACGGGCGTTATCATGGTGTAGAGTCCACTTGCCCACCAGTTCCGGTCGCTTAATTGATATTTGTCGTCGCAGACGCATCAAGACTGAAATGTAATACTCTACATTGACAGTAATTTGTGGAGGAACGGCATGCTGGTTGACTACACTTTTTTGATCAAAGAAAATTATCATCATCATCATCATCATCTTCCCAGCTGATTTGGTTTGACGGACATTTTTCGGAGGATGCGAGCCTGTGTGTTTCCAGACATTCGTAGCGCGCTTCGTGAGAGGGGTCAAAATAGTCGATACATGTTTCATCGGCAGTTATTACTGTGCTTAGAAAGTTTGCATCCTTTCCAATAATTTGTTTCCTCTCATGACACACCTGAACTCTGGCTAACAATTATTCTCTCGTCAGGTGACGAGGTACCCATCTGGAACACACACGATGCAGCAGTAATTTGTCGCGTAGAATGCGGAATGCCGACGTTTCGATTCTTGCAGGATTGCCTAAGCAGTGTTAACAATACGCTCCGTAACAACACTTTCACGTCGACCAGGTCTAGGAGCGAATTCTGCCGACAAACGCCTTTTCTTGAAATCATGGTGCCATCTAAAATTCGTTGACTCGCCCAAACATTTATCTTTGTATGATTTTTTCATTAAATCAACTGTTTCTGTAGCCATCTTATCCAAACGATAGCAAAATTTAATCGCACAACGCATTTCACTTCTTAACTCCGAATCGCACAACGCATTTCACTTCTTAACTCCGAATCGCTCACCTCCATAGCTGTGTGGCGAAATGCAGACGTACCTTAAGCAACTTCGCAATAACAAAACCAGAATCGTTTGCCACGGCTAATAACTGTTGCCACAGATATTTCCTTAATTCATTTAGTCGTCTGAGTGGTTATTTTCCATATGCGTGCTGTTGTCAACTCAAAAAAATAATTCTCTGTTTTTATGGAACGGCCTTTGCATATACAACCCGAGGACCGGCTTTCGGTTGGTAGAGTGTTTGGAGTCAGAATGGGAAAAACTGCCAATCATTCGGAGTTTGATAAAGGAACAATTGTTATGGCAGGCCCCATCGGAACTACGATCTTGGAAACGGCGTGGCTTGTGGATTGTTCACGTGCCGCTGTGTTGAGTACGTATCAAAAGTGGTGCACAGATGGCCAAAGGACGAACCGTTGTACGCAGCACATTGATGCCAGAAGGGAGCGGAGAGCGTCGGGCATATTTCACAGCGACCGCAGGGCTACAGTACGACAAATCACTCGCAGCTACAACAGTGATGATCAGGGCAATGTGTCACAGCACACAGTTCATCGCAGCCTTCTGCGCATGGGCCTGTGTAGCTCAAGACACTTCCGAGTCACCATGCTCACAGCACGTCATCGCCAACGACGCATAAAATGGGCCCAAGATCATCGAGATTGGACCGTGCATGACTGGAAGAAAGTAGCCTGGTCTGACGAATCAAGATTCCTGGGACATCACGTAGACGGTCGAGCGCGAATACGCCGACCGATAACCAACGGATGCTATTGTCACTGTTGGGCAGAAACTGTCCAGCAGTGGGGGTGTTATGCTGTGGGCGATCTTTTCTCGAGACATTTTACGTTCCATTATACCAATAGCACAATCTCTAACAGCTCTCAGGTATGTGAACATCGTTGCGGACCAAGTTCACCCGTTCATAGCAAATGCGTTCCCTGCTGGTGATGGCTATTACCAACAGGATAATGCGAGATGCCACACTTCTAGAATCGTCAAGGTGTGGTTCGAGGAACATTCTGGTGGCTATCTGTTAATGTCCGGGTCTTCAAATTACCTGATACGAACCCAATCGGACATTTGTGGTTCCACTTGGAAAAGCAGGTTCGCTCCAAATCACCATCACCTCAAAATGTACGGGAACTGGAGGACCTGCTGTTAACATTATGGTACCATATACCGCAGGATACCTATAGCTACCTCATTGAATCGATGCCTCGCTTAGTGGCCGCTGTTTTGCGTTCTGAAAGGGGTCCTATAGCTTATTAGGTAGGGGGCCATAATGTAATGACTTATAGGTGTACATCAGAGGAACTTAAGACAAACGGCAACTGTGTCTCTCTCTTTATATGTGTGGAATATTTTCTCCTAGGGATTTTTACTCGGCCACCCATAGTGAAATCGTAGACGTGCCACTAATACTGAAGCTCCAAAATACTGCCCAGCCTCTGGGACCCCTGTCTCCTTAAATTGGCTCTGCTAATAGCCTAGCAAAAGCAATTAGTACCCAGAACAAGAAGTAGTCTCTTCATGAGTCTGCATAGACTCATGAAGAGTCTATGCAGAACTCATGAAGAGTCTATGCTGGTTCTGTACCTTTCCTACTTGGTGACACCAAGTAGGAAAGGTACAGAACCAGCATATTTAACAGGTTGGGTAGCTCTGGTTAAAGTTGAGAATGAAGTCGAGGAAATTCGTCGTAACAGTTTTTTAAAGATTTGCTCTGGGTATCCGTATTCTGTAGCCAGTCTCCTAATATTTTCGAACTCCATGTTACGGAAGGTAATGTTCGAAGAATGAGTTATCAAAAAGTGTGGAGATGATAATTTTTGACACCTGGGCTGAAATGAATGAAATGTGATCAGAGTGGTGTTTGAACCAGGTTTCTTGTAGACAGAGTAGAAAATAGCGTTGGAAGTTGAATCTCGGTGTAACTGAAAGTCCAGGAAAAGTAGGGATTAATTTTCTTCCAGTTCGAGTGTAAATTTTATTGATGGAAATTTCAATGACATATTTTTAGCAAAAATCTGCAAGTCTTCTAAAGTTCAAAGCCAGAAGATTATAACATCGTGTACGTACCGCAAGTATAGTAAGGGTTGAATCGAAGCATGTGTGGATGGTTTGTCTCTCGAGAGATTGTAATAATATTTCTGCAAGGAGAGGTGACAATGGGGATCCCATTGGTGCTCCCTCTGTTTGACGAAAAAAGTATCCTTAAATCGGCAAAAGGTTCTATTAAACATCATTCGAAGATCTGCAAGAATGGCTTGGATATTCTCAGGTGTGTAAGTCCCTAGTGTGTACAGTTTTGAAGAAATAATATTGATATAAAAACGTACCGAGCAGTATAATTTAGTAACACTCGTCACCAATCAATAAAAATGAGACTTGAAGGTTCTTTTTAATTCGGGAGCTGGCATAAATAGGCGAGAACGTTATGCTTGCTGAAATACAGGTAAATAATACACCAGAGCCTATAGAATGAACAGAGCAAGATTAACCATTGAATTTCTTTATTTTAGGAGGGGACTTTATCCCGGGGACTGGCCCACGGAGGTATAAATACTGGTAATATGAGCCAAAATAATTTCTACTCGGGATTCCGAGATCAGATTTTTAGCCTCAAAAAGGGCCGTTTATTAGTTCTAAATTTAGAGTCCGGTATCTATTAAAGATTACAGTTCCTCCGCTCAGTGATAGGATAACACAGACAAATAAAAGTACTCACGTATGGTTGACTGTTGTGATATAATAGTCCAGGTGTTTTTCGAAGCATTATTTTTTAGTAGAACTCTCACTCACACACTTTATTTTTGTTGGAGGATCTTTTTTTTACTTCCTTCCTTGACTGCCAAAACAGTGGTGTTTTCACATGTGAGTAACAGAGTGTCATCAGTAATGTGTTGGTTTCCCGCTCTTTCTTTCCGCGTCGTAGAGAAACACCAAGGATTGATTGACTCCTCGTCACCGGAGCTCAGTCCATGCGGATTCCGCCCCCCCCCCCTGAACTCGGCGTAGGGGACTCTGGCAAAAGCGGCAGGAGAATTTCTCAATCGAATTCCGTCAAGAAAGTTCTTCTGTAGGAAAGAAACAACGTTAAGCAATGCTCCGGAAAGGTCAGTGACCCCCCTATGGAAAGGGACGGCGTCTTAGGCGGCGGGTTCGCTCTTCGTGTCTTCAGCAATGCTTATTTCCCAGTCGGGTGAAGATCAGCTGGAATAGTATCTCTAGCAAGAGAAACTCTCGCGACGTCCTGGTCGGTCTGTCATCAGAGTACGGCCCTTTATACGCAAACATCGCAGCTCTTTTCAGCGGTAGCTGAACGCTTCCTCTTAAGTTCACGAATTTTACCATACCCGGCGGGCTTACCTACAGCCACCAAGTATTAACTAAGCCCTCTCTGTTCCATCGTACTTTTGCGGCTTACACTGCGCTTAAAAGTACCGTGCTATCATCGGTGTGAGTCGGAGTTCAGGTTTCGTACCTAGCGGGCTCACTACGGCTGACCGCTGCGTAGTCCTTCCTTGTGAGATTTTTCTTTCATGGCAATCTCTCGGCCAGGCTTACAACTGCGTTCCGAGATGATTCCTAGCGAGTTTTTCCGTCTGCCCTCCTGCCAGCGTACCGAGATCACTCTGTCTTTCTTTTCCTACTTTTTGCCATTCCCTGTCACGTGGGCCTCATATGTTTCTTGTCACTCGACACTTAGAGATTTCTCTCGTGATTCTCCCACGAAGCGTCGTTGCCTCTTGCCCCTCATAATCATAATTTTCCTCGTTCCCTAGCGATTTTTGGCATTAATGGCACACTTGAAATCGTCTTTATGAGAGTCTGAGTGCTTCTCAATTGCCGTCTGGTGTGGTCCCTTGCTGCTCACAGACCCCCAGATATGATCCATTAATTCCTTTGTTCTCATTCAGACAAAGAGAATTAAAAGACTTCCCGAATTAAAATAAGTTAGTTTTACAATTCATTTACAATCGGCCAAATATTTAATTTAATTATCAACATAATTTAGCGACGCCTATTAAGACCGTCCCCCTTTTTAATAGTTACTAATTTAGACCCAATTTTCGCATCAATATTATACACTGTTGAAATACTCTTCACTGTTATGACTCAGAATTTCTTTTTCTTTGTACCTGGATAGGTTCATTCTTCGCGCAGCTGAGATTCCACATCACTCACATATCGAAACTCATCCTAATAAACAGTACCAGTTCTTAAAAGAGTCAAGGTCACTTACAGTTCAATCTTATTTACTCCACAGCACGTAGTCAATCAAAGATCCGAATATAAATATCCTCTCAACTCGTTACAAACCTGAACATATAACTTTCGCTTAAACATACAACATTAATTTGCTCTAAACAGCACTCAAAGACATAGCGTACTCGAGAGCATAGTACTTGCAAGACATACTGCTCAAAAAAGCATATTAATTGCAAAACACCGTCAGTGTAAAATAAGTGCCATCAGAGAACGTAGAGAGAGTGATACATTCAAAACAGCTGCTCTTATCTCAAACTTCAGTTGTTAGGGTTGCCAAATTCAACTTTGTCGAGAAAAATGTGGCGTTCAGTATAGAAAAACGTTTAACGAGAGTAAACGAAATATACATGAGAATACAGGAGCTAAAACGGAAGTTAAATTAGTACAAACGTCACACGATAACAAAGCCACACAGCTGGCGCCTTGTTGAATTTCGACGCTACTCGAAACTACAGTAGTGTGCGATATATTGCATCACCTATAAAATCCGCGAATTTTGAAGCTTAACTGCTTTTTAAACTAGCTAATTTTCATAGTTATTTCATCCTTTATATGTCATTAAATGCGAAATTTAATGGAAATTTCAAAAATGTCTTAGATTTTCCCGTAGTTTCTTCTGTTCTTAAGATACATTACAAAAATCATGACCAAGGCGAAATTATTATGAAAAGGATCATTTATCCAATACTTAGGTTTACCGCAATAAATCGTTTTTGTAATTCATAAGGAATGAAATAACATTTAAATATAGAAATATAAGGAAGCAAAATTATAAAATGTACCTAACATTTTGTTGCCCAGCCTTTAGCATTAATTACAGCTTTGCGTCTTGATCGTATACTGTGAACGAGATTTTTTAAAAAATTGAGTCGAACAATACGATTCAAAATACGAATTACATCTTCAATTAGTTGAATTTTGGTTGTTGGCTTCTTTTTAGATAGTTCATACGACACTTCAAACCGCACATTTTCGATTGGGTTTTAGTCCGGTGAGCGTGGTGGCCAATCAAGATGCAAAAGTTTTTCCTGAAACCACTTTTTCACTACTTTAGCACGATGACAGAGCATTGCCATTTTGGAAAATACGATTGCCGTCAAGAAGTCTTCTAGATGATTGTAGCATCTTGTTTTAATATTCAGATGTATTTCTAGGCATTTAAAATAGCATCGACAATATGGAGGTTCCCAACGCCATGTGCACACATGCAGCTCCAAACCATGACCTTCACTAGATGCTTAACAGTAGACACTAAGCAACTTGAATGGAATTTTTATGCTTGAATCTCTTTACATAGGCACTATTCTGATTTCCATTTAGGCAAAATTCTGATTCATCACTGCAAAGAACATTTTCTCATTGCTTGGTTGTCCATGAGTCATGCTGTTTTGCCCACTGAAATCTACGCTGTCTTTGATTTGCAGTGAACAGTGGTTTATGCCTGACTTTGCAGCCACGTAAGTAATAGGGAAGTAACCTCCTACTAACAGTAACATCAGTTACTTCAGACCATCTTTGAAGCAATTCACGTGAATTAAGCCTCCTGTCTGCCAAGCTTAGCTTTCTGAGCACTCTGTCCTGCCTGGTTGTAGTTGATCTTGGACTTCCACTGCGACGCATATGTTTAATATCAGCAGTGCCTTTTACTTTCTTCAGTAACCTAATTACGGAAGATTGATTACAGCCCATTCTTTCAGCGATTTGCCTCGAAGAATATCCGTCTTCATGCAGAACAACTATTTTTACTCTGTCCGCTGTGGAGAATTCTGCAGTTTTAACTATTATTGAGAATGTACACAAATGATACCAAAATAACAACAAGAAATGATCATTACAATACTCTTTTAGCCCTGCGTCAACCCTTATAAAGGCTGGAGTATGATTAGGATAGCATTAAGAAGCAGTCAATCGGGTAAAAGAATGCCTGTGGTTGGCTGTAACAAGTGAGACTCGGCTAATGTGACTGTATTTATGTCATATCTTAAGAACAGAAGCAGCTGCAGAAAAAAACTAAGACATTTTTGAAATCTCTATGAAATTCGCATTGAATGACATATGACCGATGAAATAACTATGAAAAATTAGTTAGTTAAAAAAATTTAAACTTAAAAATTCACGGTTTTTGCCGGTGATTCAATACTTTGCACACCACTGTACTTCCCAGTATAAATTCGCAAATACATATTTAGGTCAGCTGATAGAATTCAATTTGATTAATAAAGAACGATATTTTTATTCTGTGGTTCCGCGTTACAGGAATTTAACGGGAAATTTGCTTTTTTTGTATCGAATAATACCAATTGAGCTATTGACTGACGTTAAAGGGTATTCACTCTAGTGCCATTGAATTA
Organism: Macrothele yani; assembly: GCA_039090855.1. Taxonomy (NCBI): domain Eukaryota; kingdom Metazoa; phylum Arthropoda; class Arachnida; order Araneae; family Macrothelidae; genus Macrothele; species Macrothele yani. The sequence continues at coordinate 159,705,326 of CM077009.1, forward strand.
GACATATTTTCCTAGTAACGCGTTGGGCCACCTCTTGTCCTAATGACGGCGGCCACACGACGAGTGACGTGGATTAGACTCCACGAGCTTACGGAAATGTTTTGCAGGTATCGCCAGCCATGCTGCCCATAATCAACTCAGGGTCGCAGCAGATGAGAAACTTGTCCAAATAGCCTGTTCGACGGTATACCAAAGATGTTCGATGGTGTTTAAATACGGGCTTCTAGGTGGTCACTGAAACGTTTCATGGAAGGTTTTACCACCAGACGAAAGGCTCTGCGTTGGGAAACCCCCAATGTCGCCCATTTTATGTGGAGTATGCAATGTTCACTTTGCCGAGAAACTATTTCAGTTTGTCACATTAGACCTGTGGTTTCCTGTAGATGACACCCTTGTTCTCTGGAATGGTATTAATTTGGAAACACTACATTAGCTGTGCTTCTCAGTTCAGTTGATCCTCATATACCACTCACTTGTGAGACTCAAAACAATGTCTGTTTACCATTCCTTGTTGTCCTCCTGTCATCAGTGGGGTAGACAGAAATTTCTTAAACGAAGTCCATGGTTGTGGTTCATTGGCAAAAGCCTCACACATATATATCGCTTTACTTTAAATTCGTACTCAATCACCCCCTCAAAGGGAGTGATACAACAGTTTATCGCAAACCGTTTGCTCTCTGTCTCTTTACACCCCACATGCAAAATCAAATCACTCGTGGAAACAAAAAATTAGTACTTCCTATACAAACGCATATCATACAATACATATCTGTAAACTGAGGACTCCTTGCAGAAAGAGCTTGATTTTCTTAAGGCTGTCTTTGTATGAGTGTTAGAGTTCATCTTCTACCCTATATTTGCAATGCAAATCATTTTGTACACATTTTCTCAAAGACTATTACTTTGTAGTATTTGAAATTTTGAGCACAAATAAAGACCCATAGCTAATATATGGCACAGTTATTATTCTGAAAAAATTGTTAGATTTTTTTTTAAATTCAATTTATCTGACTCGAAAGTATTCCAATTTGACGCTAGATGGCGCGATAAGTTAGCATAGCAGTGTTTCTGCCAGGAAGTAACGAAATGTCTTATTTCTGACTGATTTTTCTAATTAACTGAGCCAAGTAGAAATCAGTTAATATGGGTAAAAGTGATATTGGAATCTTGTCTTCTATAGATCATCTTAAGTCCAACTGCACGTTCCTTTTTGAAGAGATAATGTAAGCATTAGCAGAGAACTGAATTTGAAGTATAGAAACTCCGCCTTCTTACTGAGCTCTACCCCCAAATGACGTAATTGATTAAAATGTAACAGCTCGTATTTTGTCTTTTCATTGTGGAGCCAACAAGGCACCGCTTCCATTCCGAATATGGTAAGGTCTGCACTAATTCGCTGATGCCAACTTCTGAGACAGTCACTCAAGACGTAAAAGCCACGCCCAAAGTGTGATTTTTTGCGCCATTAGTCGGAGAAGATGAACCCTAACATTCTTTCAAAGACAGCCTTAAAAGAATTGCAGCACACAAAGGATATAATTATTCCGTTGTAGACAAAGCGGGCAAAAAATTAAGGAAACCGAAGCCTGTGTGAACTCTCACGCCATTAGACCTCCAAGTACAAGAGAACTGGGCAGTCATCCCATTTGCTCCTTCAAATTTTCTTCGAAAATTCTCGAAAGTTTCAATTTCAACGTTATTTTCAAACCATATGCAATATGTACGGATCAAATGACTGTGTCGAAGACATAAATTCCTGGGGAATTTATCAGAACTTTTGTAAAAATGGACTATCATAAATAGGACTGTCCTACAGGGCCTTAAGTTTCCGTGTGAAGAAGCACAAGATTTAAGTACGGAACTGTGAGCTGAAGAAGTCGTTTATAGCCCAATATTGTCACAAAATACCACATAAATTTTGGTTTGAAAACGCTAAACTTATTGATAAACCTGATTCGACTGGCAAACTTAATATTTTAGAAGCTTTCCACATACGTATGTTGCAACTCTTCACGGCCTGTCAACGACATGGCATCGACTCCATTTCTTTCAAGCGCGTGGAAACAACTCGCCAAAATCAATGAACATCAGAACGCACATGATGTCCCAATGATTTAAAAGTTTACGCTCCATTTATCCTGATGAATCCTGGCCAAACTAAAGTAGATCTTAAAATATAATATGAATCGTGAATAAACGCGTTGCTGATTTAATCTTTCTCAACTTCACAAGTATTGTCACCATAAAATATTTAAGGCAATAATGAAATATTAGGGCAACAATCTAAGGCAACAGTACTTTTGTAGAGCATTGTTCAAGTCATACAATGTTACTTTGCAAACAATGGAAGTAGAGTGATTACAGTGTAAACAATAGGAGTAGAACGTACGTAAACAATGCAGAGAGAAATCTATAAAAGAAGAAAATTCAATTGCAGGGAAACATTTTTGAGATAACTTCAGGGAACTCGGTATTTCTGAGCTTCTTCAAGTGTTTCTTACCCTTCCTTTTATGCACTGGGGGTTTTCAGGGTTATTCCATTGATCAGAAGCTATTTACCTAGAATATTGTCAAGTGCTTCAAATGTGCAAGACTTTGCCTTGAAATTCAACGGTTTCTTGTTCATTTCTCTTGTTAGTAATTTTCTAAACATTATGGCCAACATTTTTTTTTAATGTTCGCTCGCAGAATCTGAGAAGGAAGGGTGTTTTTAAAGCAAACCTGGCAGTGAAACTTTTCCAAATATTATTTAAAAGAACTCACAAAGATTAAAAGTAACTTTTCCAAACTAAAGATCAGGAATTTGAATTTCTGAAACATAATTTATTATAGTGTGTCTTAGTACGATATTTGAAAATCTAAAACCACTGAAAAGAACAACGGTTTAAATTATTTACATACTTTTGGGAATTGCTTCCCTCGATCCTTGAACCAGTGGTTCGAAATTAGTTATGTGTTATTTCTTCCCTTGGATGCTTCTGTCGAAATAGCAAAGTTTGCAATAATAAACAAGATAAATGAAATAAACTCAACAAGCCTCTGAGATATGCATGTAAAAGCACTGTGCAACTAAAGAAATATTGTGCCGTGACTACATAGCAAGAAGAAAATCTTATTTAGTTTATAGGTAGGCAAACGCCCAACTTTGAAATGAGAACGAACGGCCTTTTAACGGAACCGGTTTAATTAGTAAAGAGTCGAAATCGGTTGGGAAGTTAAATATCAATCTGAAGAAAAATCCCTATGTAAACGAGATGTTCTATACAATATGCCAAATATGTTTTGCTTTTTCCAGTAAATTTCCTCAAGATTGACAGGAAGTGCAGCCCTTTGCCCTTATTCAGTAATTCAGGTTTTGAAGAAAACAGTGCAGGATGAATAAAGGTATATACTTGTATACATTAATAGGAATGTTCCGCAATCGAGGAGACTTCCGGGGACCTGCGCCAATGCTAAAACTGCCGTAGACCAATGTGCGGATGCCAAATCTCGTATGTTGGAAAAAATCTACCCCGTTGAGCCAATTCTAGACGTTTGATATCTTGAGTAAACTTACTCAAAATAACAGGAACTTTGGTATATTTCATAAACTAGCAAGATGTACTTTCAGTGACGTACCAGAAAATATCCCCCCCCCCCCCAGCAAAAATATCATTCATATTATTAACTAGGTTTTAGAGGCGTTTTAATAATTAAAATTCTTTGGAACTTACAGGTATTTTTTTGCAAAACCAAAATTCTTGCATTTTACTGCGTGTAACACAAGTGTAATTCAAACAGTTGTCCTAATTTTATATCAACAGAAAGTCCTACAAAATAGTTAAGCCAAAGTTGAATGTATCATGCAAATGTTATTTTTTTAGGGTATTAAAATGATCAATGAAAAAGTTTCTAAAATTATCAGCGCAAAGTTTCTTTTTATGACTCGCTGTCTGATATAACAATTGATATGAAGGCAAGAAGTTATTGTTCAGACTGGTTAGGCAAAAATGGTCATCTTCGGATTAATTTAGTTAATTTAGAAATGTTGCTGCTTAGTGATTGAACCGTTGATAACCTTTTTTTGTACTGATGATTTCATGATAGCTGATATAGCTTTGAAGTTCCATTGACGAAGCTAATTTCCCGGTAGGTGTTCTTGATCTTACGAAAGTGTTTGATGATATTGATTACTATATTCTGGAAGATATACATTACACTTATGGTATCCAACGTGAGTCTCTTCTCTCCAGCGTTTCTTTTTCCAGTTATCTCAGTTCGTTAAATTAGGTGATGCAGTTTCTGAAAGCATCAATATAAAATGTGTGGTGCTTCAAAGGTCTTGTTTAGGTCCGCGCGCCCCCCACCCCTCTCTCTCTCTTTCTCTCTCACTCTCTCTCTCGCTCACTCTCTCTCTCTCTCTCTATATATATATATATATACTGTACACATATATATATATATATATATATATATATATATATATATATATATATATATATATAGGGATGTAAGGTCAGGTGATGCGTAACATCACAGCCTCTCCTTGACAAATGTCAACCCCGCCTTCTCGTGGTACATCCTGTTCCCACTAAAGGGGCTCTGACGACCGCCAATAGCGGTATAACTATACCATCCGGATTAGAGGAAATTCTATCCCACACTCACCAACCCGCTTGGCCAGCGTGGTGAGTTATGGCCAAACCCCTCCAAAATGATTCCACAACTTAAATCTTGGCCCTCAGTCTCCGGCAGCTGGAATGTACCTGGCCAAGGCAGCGGCCAGTGAGACATGAAGGCAGAGGGTGCTAAGAATCCCCGGAGGACCGGACTAGGCTGCCATCTGATGCTGACCTTGGCTACGTACAACGGACGCTCCCTATCTTCTGATTCAAGGCTTCTTGAATTGGAAGAGGAACTACAAAGGATCAAGTGGGACATCGTCGGGCTAAGTGAGGTAAGGAGAAAAGGAGAAGATCTCATTGAACTGAAAAGTGGACATCTCTTCTACTATCGTGGGACAGATACTGGTAGAACTAGTGGTGTTGGATTTATAATAAACAAGAAACTGAAGGATAAAGTTGTAGAAGTTGAAAGTTCCTCTGACAGAGCTGCACGACTTGTTATCCAACTCTCGAAAAGATACCAGGCTCAGATTATTCAAACTTATGCGCCAACCACAAGTCATCCTGAAGAAGAAATTGAAGAATTTTATGAGGAAATTTGTCATCTAAATAATAAAGGTAAGCAGCACTTGAAAATAATTATGGGAGATTTCAATGCAAAAATAGGGCAACGGCAACAGAATGAAACTTCCGTATGTAAATTCGGTCACGGCAACAGAAACCAGCGTGGAAATACTCTCGTTGAGTTTGCAGAGGCAGAAGGGTTTTTCATCTTGAACTCCTTCTTCGAGAAAAAGCCACACAGGAAATGGACATGGAGACATCCAAATGGGACGACAAGTGAAATTGATTTTATTATGTGTAACAAAAAATTCGTCATAGAAGACTGCAGTGTGCTAAACAAGTTCAACACAGGTAGTGACCATAGATTGGTGAGATGTAAGATGCACCTCAACACCAAACTTGAACGTGGCAAGCTCATAAGACAAACAAAATCTATTGACATAACCAACCTTAAAAAACACCATAATACCTTCAAGTTGGAACTGAAGAACAGGTTCTCTGCTTTAGAAGGCCTAACATCGGAAGAAGTGGACATCTCTGAAGTTAACAGAAAAGTAACCAAAGCTCTTATGGAAACAGCAACAAAATTAGCTGGGTCTAAGAACAAGTTGCATGTAAACAAATTATCAGGAAAAACGAAAATGTTGATGCAAAAAAAGAAGAGAGATGAGGACAACTAAAGAAGATGTGACTTCCAAAGTGGAATATGTAGAGCTATGCAAGACAGTAAGAAAAAGTATCACTGAAGACGTAAGAAAATTCAACTGTGAACTAGTGAGGAAAGCAATTGAAAACAACCAAAGCCTAAAGATAGCAAAGGGACATCTCAGTAAGGGAAGAAAACAGATTATGGCACTGAGAAAAGAAGATGGTTCTGTAACAAGAAATAGAGGCGAAATTTTGACAAGAGTGAAAGATTTCTACTCCAAATTATATGAAAGGGATGATACATGCACTCCAGACATCATGAAAGATACCAGTACCAGAGTTCCTCCAGTCCTTCCAGCAGAAGTTGCACATGCAATCAAGAACATGAAGCGGGGAAAAGCTCCAGGAGAAGATGGAATTACTGTAGACATCATACAAGAAGCAAGTGGAGAAATTGAAACAGTACTCGCCCAAATTTTCACTCGATGCCTTAATGAAGGAAAGATTCCTGAGGATTGGAACACCGCTACAATGATCCTGCTACATAAGAAAGGTGACATTGATTATCTCGGAAACTACAGACCTATCAGCCTCCTATCAGTAGTTTATAAAATCTTCACTAAAGTTCTTTCACACCGCTTGAAGGTAACACTGGACATGGCTCAACCGAGAGAACAAGCTGGATTCAGGAGTGACTACAGCACAATAGATCATATCCACGTAGTGAGAGAACTAATTGAAAGATCGAGGGAATATGAACTTCCATTGTGCATGGCTTTTATCGATTATGAAAAAGCCTTTGATTCGGTGAAACCATCAGCAGTTACAATGGCTCTGAAAACGTGCGGTATTGAAGATGCATACATTAATATTATTAATAACATCTATGAAAATGCAAGTGCAAAGATTCGGCTGTTTGAAAATACAACACACATAAAAATTGGAAAGGGAGTGAGACAAGGTGACACCATATCTCCGAAGCTCTTTAATGCCACATTGGAGGGTGTTTTTCAGTCGCTGAGCTGGGAAAACAAAGGGATAAAGATTAATGGAAATTATCTAACCCACCTTCGTTTTGCTGATGACGTAGTCATTTTTGCAACTACCCCATCAGAGCTGCAGAGTATGATCCAGGAACTTGCTGACAAGAGTAAAGAAGTGGGATTAAAAATGAACTTTCAGAAGACAAAAGTGATGTTCAATGCTTTTACAAGAAATGAAGATTTATTGATTGATGGAGAAAAGCTGGAGATAACAGACACGTACGTTTATCTTGGACAGCAGATATCAAGTGAGGGTCACATTGATGAAGAAATTAATCGGCGTACAAAACTTGCCTGGAGAGCTTTTGGAAGAAACAGCATAATTTTCAAGAGCAATATGCCATTATGTCTTAAAAGAAAAGTGTTTGATGAATGCATCCTTCCAGTGCTTACGTATGGTGCAGAGACGTGGACCTTAACTAAAAGAGATATACAAAGACTGCAGACAACTCAAAGAAGCATGGAGAGGTGCATGCTTGGTGTGACCAGGAGAGATAAGAAGAGGAACTCGTGGATCCGAAAAATGACAAGAGTGGAAGACATCATGATCAGAGTTAAATCCCTGAAATGGCAATGGGCTGGACATACTGCCAGAAGGACAGATCATCGATGGACAGCGGAAATTTTAGATTGGATTCCAAGGGACAGGAAAAGACCCAGAAGAAGACCACATGGGAGATGGGTGGATGAAATTCGAAAGTATGCAGGGGTGACATGGAGGAGACTGGCACAAGACAGACCGTTGTGGAGGAAACTTGGGGAGACCTTCGTCCAGCAGTGGATTGATAATGGTTGACAAAGATGATATATATATATATATATATATATATATATATATATATATATATGTAACTTGGCAATTTGTTATTGCTGAACATTATTTCTGATTCATTATGTCACTCTTACAACTTGAGTTTTCTATTATCATCTTCTTTCTGTTTAATAGTAACAGATGAAGAGCAATGGGTCGGGCCAGGAAAGTTATGGATGCAAGCTAAATTGTTAACTAAAGCTTGGTCATACAACTCTGCGGAGGTCATGACATATATATATATATTGTGAATTTTTTTTGGTGGGCTTATTACTTGCATCTATGACATTGCAGAAACCCATTTCCAAATAGGTCTTTGTGGAAGTGAGAAAATGCAGAGTTTTTGCTGGTCCTTGATAAAGCCAAGGCTCAGTATTCTCGACACTTTCTACATTCAGTTGTTCTATTTTTTTCTCTTTTTGCTCACACCGGTCAATTGGGAACCTCAACGAACTATAGGGGGCGCTGCGCAAACGTAAACAAACTTCTCTAGTACGGCTAACGTCGCACGTGTTTCCATAAAGTCGAATGTTAGAATGGCTGGTTTGTCGCTTTCAATCCTTGAAATAATGAAATTTGTGGACGCTTCCAAAAATTCAAGATGCATTAAAGAAGGGGAAGTGATTGTTAATGTAGGCCACATAATTTCTTGTGGAATTAAAAAGGAAGATGGAAGAGAAATTCTCATAGTTTCGCATTGCATTCAGTCCACGGCAATAACGTCGTCGCCTCACTCCATCAACGGTGTTTTAGATACAAGTAACAGTGAAATTTCTATAAAGTCATTTGAGTGCTCTTGTAAAGCGGGCAGAAGTGGAACATGTAAGCACTGTGTAGCAGTAATGCTTTACTGTAACAGGTAATTTTTATTTTTACATTTTCAGGCAAGTGATATAGTAATACCGACAGTGGTGTTCTAATCCGGATTACTATTAAAAGCTGACATTTCGTTTCACTTGACGTTTCCCAGGACCCATTTTCAATACTGTCAACAATAACATTTGTAATTTTTGAACATTCTGTTCCTAAAAGTGTTTGTGAATTGGTAATTGTTGATCATCATTGGGTTCTGCGTTTTTGAACCGATGACTGTTTACAGAACATTGCAAATCTTGTTCCATAATGAAGTTTAAATTTATACGGATAACAGTAATTATTTGTTTTCAAGATTATGTAGAAATGCGGATTTTTTCATTACTACTATGCAATAAAAACATGCTGCCTTGTTTATTATTCATTCAAAGACGTTACTAGGCTAGTAGCATTTCACTGGAAGGATTTCAAACGCAAGGCACAAACGTTTATACTAACTTGTGAAAAACATAGCTGAAACCTTGGGAACGACATTGCGGGACACAACAATATGATTTGTTCTTCTTCACGGAATTCTCCATTATACAACTCTCTAATTCCAGAATGAATGCAAAAATACACCAAACTACGACAACTGAACGTAATGAGCGATCTACCAACAGCCAAGCATTGAGCCGAAAACGTTACCCGTACTACAGTAATTCTTCCTTTTGCCGCTAGAGGGAGAGCGGACCGCTGAGATTGCCAATACATAACCTTTTCTATGTCGTACTTGGTATGAGTCAAAAATTTTTTTTGCTTCAGTCTCTTCTTAATAGAATATATATATGCGTGTGTGTGTGTGTGTAAGTTTCATAATTTACTACATCACAACTCCTTGTGCAAAAAAAACCAATTATGAATGAATTAGTAGCAATGCTATGTACATACAGTATATGTACTACATACTGCATTTACAAATGTTGTAAATCTATGCAATATGAATGAAATCAATGAAGTTAAAAAATAAGGATAACTGAAAATATTTTAATACTGAAGGTTTAACAACCACAATGAGCAATTCAATGAGCTATACGCAGTCACCCACCCCTACTTTAAGGCCACTGGTTCAAGGGAAGGGAGACAGCCAGTGCTAAAACACAATATCCATGCCTCACCGGGATCTGAACCCAGACCTTTCTCGGACGAGTGGTCAGAAGCTAGAACTTAAGACCACTGTACCACCAGGGAAGCCATCAGTTTTTTTAACAACTGCCACTATGTGTGCTTGTAAAGGAGGGCTAGCCTTCTGATTGCAAGGAAGCTAGCAACAAATATTATTCAATTCATTTCTATAAAATAAATCTTATTTTTCTTTATAAAACTGCTACTTATTACTATCCCAATTTAAACAAAAATTTACATAAAATGCAAGTAAATTATCAGTGCTTATAGTTCCATTAAGGAGGCAAAGAAACTAGGAATAAATAATTATTTATTACTTAGTATTTCATTTCTATAAAACAAAGCTTATTTTTCTTTACAAAACTGCTAGTTATAAATGTTTCAATTGAAACAAATATTTGCACAATGTGTACTGATTTACTTGATACAATGCATGAATAGAATGCTGCCGCCTCGGTGGCGCAGTGGTCTAAGGCGTTGGCCTCTGATCATTCGTCCGTAAGGGGTCCGGGTTCGAATCCCGGTCAGGCATGGATGTTGTGTTTGTCTTACGGTACTGGCTCTCTCCCTTCCCTGGAACCAGTGACCCTAAATTACGGACGGGCGACTGCTTATAGCCCATTGAGTTGCTCACGGTGGTCGTTAAACCTCCAATCAAAGAAAGAAAAGAATGGAATGCTAGCCAAAAGGGAGATTAAAAACTAAGTACATTGTTTTTAACACACATTTTTTTTTTCGATTGGAGGTTTAACGACCACCATGAGCAACTCAATGGGCTATAAGCAGTTGCCCGTCCCTAATTTAGGATCACTGGTTCCAGGGAAGGGAGAGAGCCAGCACAGTAAGACTAACACATCCCTGACTCACTAGGATTCAATCCCAGACCCCTTTTGGATGAATGATCAGAGGCTATTGCTTAGACCACTGCGCCACCGGGGCAGCTAACACACATTTGAGTAAATTTCAAAAACTTTAAATTTTACTGGGAATGGGCTATGCATCAGGGTGCAAATGTACCTTGGAAGGTTCTGATTTGCAGAATGCTGAAGAATTACAATTATAGATTACCAGGATGGGATAAACATGAAGTACACCTGATTCTCAAAAGAAAAAAATACTAGTGCTTTTTGTTAAAAAATTTTTTTTAAAGTACTTGTTCCATATAACTTGAACGCACATAAATATTTTCAGGCAAATTTTAATATATTCTAATAAAACAAGCTTCTTTTGATTTAATGTATAAATTTCCTTTTCAAAAACATTGGGCAATGCTTTGTAACCCTGCCTTCATAATGAAACATTCTTGAGGCCAGCTTCCAATTCTAATCAAAAAGCACTTATAGCGTAGTAAAATCTGTTTAGCCGTTCCGGTGGCTCAGTGGTCCATGCGCTTGGCTTATGACTTTTCATCCGAGATGAGTCTAAGTTCGGATCCCAGTGAGGCATGGATGTGTTCAGGATTAAGATGGGAAGGGTTCTATAGGGGCTATGGCCCAGGAGACACTCCTGGGCAAACAAACATTTAAACAGAGAGGTAGAGAGAGACACAGGTTCATGAAAACTAGTTTAACTTTTGTTTTGTGATCTCCACTTGGACAAAAACAGGGGCTGGTAGACAAACAGATTTCAAGGTAATGACTCACAAAGGGTAAAGGTTTCATGTTGCTGTGTACAGCGGGGTCGGCGCATTTTCACTACCATCTACCCACACCTCCCTGCTTGCACTTGGAACCGTTAATGGTCAAAATCACCTGTGGCTTCTCATTGCATAACAAAAAAGATGCACCAAGAAAAGTATACTGGTAAACCATTAAAAAAATTCAAGTCAGAAATTAGGAATCTTAAGCTTTTAACTCGCATTCTTATGAGAACAATAGAAAATACAGTGAGTTATTATGAGAACTCTACAGATAATTAAAGTAGTTTGAAGAATGCACTACGTATTAGTTATTACAAGCATATTTTATATTTCATGTTTTAATGGATTTCATAATGATTCCCCATCATAATTCTTTGAGGGCCCATTCAAATGTCTTAGCGCAGGACTCACTAGGGCCTTAATCGGACCCTGGATGTGGTTTTGTCTCACAGCATGGGCTCTCTTCCTTCCCTGGAACCAGTTGCTCTAAATTAAGGACGGGCGACAGCTTATACCCAGCAAAAACACAAGTGCTGGGAAACTGCTGGCCACCAGCTGGCAGTGATGGGTCACTGCTGGCTGAAATCTGCCGCTCACGGCCCGGTAGTGGTCCGTTGTTGGCAGCGCTATCAGTTGGCGAGCCATTGATGGCCCTGCAGCATCGCCGTGAATTGTGGGCCTCCAAGCAAGTGCCACTTGTGGCCCGTTGCTGGCAACCAATGCAACCCCCAACAGCAGGTGGAAGCATCGGGACTGCGCATGCGCAGAAGCAACACTTTCTGTGTCTCTGATGGTACCACTTAGTTGAAGACGACGCTATCGCCATCGTGTTATTTTAGTGGATGTTAAGAAAAAATCCATATGTGGAGAGGCGAATTAATTTCCTAGTGAAATTTTACGTCGACGAAGATATCAGATTAAGCCGTGAAATACTAGATTACAGCCATGAAATACACCCACTCCATTCCCATGAATAACAATTCATGGAATGGAGTGGATGAATAACAAGAAAAAATTTGAAACCGCTTAAAACACATATCCTGGAAAACCATTAAAACAGCGTTTGTTGGAAAAAAAAAGAATTATACGCGTACAAAATTTATTAATTATTTGAAAGAAAAAAAAAGCAACGCTATGTGGTGTACTCATCCATGGGTTGAATACACAAGACTGGGAGGAATTCGCTTCTAAAAATAACGAGAAGTAAAATAAAATATCTTTTACTCTTTAAAACAAATGTAGCTTCGGACAACGGAAAGGAAAGACACAACGTTAAAAATGTAACAGAATGTGACATGAACCCGGGTAAATATATATTTATTCAACAATCTCTTTTCAAGACGGCAAGGACAGTTCAAAACTTCGGAAAGCGACTCTAAGTATGTACACGCCTTGAAAATGAGTGAAGTTCCCTTAACGTAAAAAAAAAAAAAAAAAAAAAAAAACTATCGTTACGTTGAAAAAATTAATTTATCAATTATATGAAACTGACTTTTATGAAAAATACCTCGCAATATTATAAAATGAAAGAGGGAAGCATTCGATTACAAATTGAATACCAAACAGATAGCTTCAAGCACGTTTCCGAGCGTCGTGAATTAGTCCGGTCGGTAGAGAGGAGAGCGCGGCTTCCACGTAAACGGCCCAGGATCGAATCTAGTCAGATGCAAACGGCGTTTTTCCGGTCTGTCGAGAAAATTTCCCCAGCGCAGTGCGATAATTCACAAGCTTCGTAAGGGTAGAAAAAAAATTGTAGCTTTAGGAAACTGCGGTTATCCTTGCCTTTTTTTTTTTTTTTTTTTTAAATTATTATGGCTAATACTGGGAAATTGGCGGACAAGATTCGGCAAGCCACCAGTTACGTCACGTGGTTGCTGGCTGCCACTAACGGACCACATTAGGCTAGCCATCATTTCTGGCACGTGCTTGCAGGGCCACTGAAGGGCCATTTGTGGCAGCTACTGCCTGTGATGGACCACTGATGGCCCTGTTGTGGCATATGACAACTGATGGGGTGCCGAACTGCTGGCCCAGCAAGACTGTTTTTGCTGGGTATAGCCCATGGAGTTGCTCATGGTGGTGGTTAAACCATCAATAAAAAAAAATCCGTTTATTTACTGACATAAGACGTATATATATACTCCAGGCTTTCGCTCTTCACTGGGAGGCTCAAATATTTCTGACTAGAACTTTTTTTTTTCCATTCTTATGCTTTCCTGATGTGTCATACACCATGTTCACCCAATCGGGATACTAAAATATGACTACCTGTAACATGCATCTGCAAAAACGGATGATCTTGAAACACAAAGCTCTGTAAGGATTACTTCATTCTCCCTTATTGTATTTAAAATTATTATATTCACCAACTAATCCAGGACTTCTGAGCAAACATGAAGTGCACAGAGCAATGTCAACATACATTAACGTCCGTCCAGAAAATACACCCGTTACTCAATGTCAACAAACAGTGGCTGTCGTACACAATTACGTCTCTGCTTTCGAGAGTATGTTACTTCGAGGAGCTCGTGTTTCGGGTTGCTGCCGATCAAAGCGTCTCCCTCTCTGAACAGCCAATCACAGCCTTGCGTGGAATCCGTATAAGATTGCCGTGGAGCCGGACCGTGATACAATTTATGCTTGCAAATGGCGCCGCGCTGCTGGCTTCTTGCATTTCATAATAATCACTGGTAAAAAAATTTATCCTTTTGTGCGATAAACAAAAACAAAAAATACTATTGACCTCCTCTTTAAACTTCCTACTGTACATATCAATTTTGAAAGTACCCAAATACAAGACTGGAAGAGGGAAATAAAACGACTGCCGGGTCTTTTATCAGAAGGCTTATTTTGGGAATTAAATTCTAAAAATGTTCCTATAAAAATTTTAAATATGTTGATGTAGTTTCATATTTGTGGTATTGTTCTCCAAAATTTGTTTTCATAGTGTGTGTCAGTTATAAGTTACTATCCTTTTTTTTTTTTTTTTTATCTTCATTGGTAGTTTGTGCCATGTGTGTACTTACAAAGTGATGAAATCAGCAGTGCTTTTTTGCTCTGCAACCTAAAAGCTCTTAGCACGGGGTTAAGAAATTTAACTTTTTGAACACGTAAATGTACAAGGTTTCAATTTCAGAAAGTCTTTTTTTTTTTTTTTTTTTTTCATCATCGGAGGTTCTCTCTTTTACTGTCTTAAATTATTAGTGTGGCCATGAAGCGAATTTATAAATTCTAGAAGTTTGCCAGTATGGAGTCCAGAATGAAATGTTTTCCGGAGAAACTACTGAATTGTAAAGAAAGTGAAGATAATGTATTACCCCTTATTGATACAACAGAAGATCGTCAAGAATGTGAAGAATACTTCCACAATTTCACCAAAAATATCCACAGTTGCACAGCAATAAAAATTCGATCCAATGTGATGTGTGTGGCAAGAAATTAAAACTGAAAAGCAATCTTCCAGAGAATCTCCAGATGAATACACGTGAGAAAACACACCAGTGTGATGTGTGCTTCAAGAAATTTACTGTTAAAACTCTTCTTTTCCGGCATATGTTCGTTCATGCTGGTGAAAAACCTCATCAGTGTGATGTATGCTCCAAGAAATTTGCTGACAAATGTAACCTATCCAAACATATGTTGCTTCATACTGGTGCAAACCCTCATCAATGTGGTATATGTTCCAAACAATTCTCACGGAAAGGTAACCTTTTACTGCATGTGCTTGTTCATACTGGTGAAAAACCTCATCAGTGTGATGTATGTTGCAAACAATTCAGACTGAAAGGTCAGCTTTCTAAGCATATGCTTCTTCATGCAGGTGAGAAACATCATCAATGTGATATCTGCTCGAAGAAATTTACTGAGAAAGGTAGCCTTTCCAGACATATGCTTCTTCATACAGGTGAAAAACCTCATCAATGTGGTGTGTGCTTCAAGAAATTCACTGAAAAAGGTAGCCTTTCCAGACATCTACTTCTTCATACAGGTGAAAAACCTCATCAATGTGATGTTTGCTCCAAGAAATTTACAGAGAGAGGTCATCTTTCCAAACATCTGCTTCTTCATACAGGTGAAAAACCTCATCAATGTGATGTTTGCTCCAAGAAATTCACAGAAAGAGGTCACCTTTCCAAACATCTGCTTCTTCATACTGGTGAAAAACCTCATCAGTGTAATGTTTGCTCCAAAAAATTCACTCTGAAAAGTAGCCTTTCTAAACATCTGCTTCTTCATACAAGTGAAAAACCTCATCAATGTGATGAATGTACCAAGCAATTCACTGAGAAAGGTAGCCTTTCCAGACATATGCTTCTTCATACAGGTGAAAAACCTCATCAATGTAATATATGTTCCAAGCAATTTACACAGGGAGGTCACCTCACTAAGCATATGCTTCTTCATACAGGTGAAAAACCTCATCAATGTAATGTTTGCTCAAAGAAATTCACTGTGAAAAGTGGCCTTTCTAAACATCTGCTTCTTCATACAGGTGAAAAACCTCATCAATGTGATGTAAGTTCCAAGCATTTCACTGAAAAAGGTAGCCTTTCCAGACATATGCTTCTTCATACAGGTGAAAAACCTCATCAATGTGGTGTGTGCTTCAAGAAATTCAAAGAGAGAGGTCATCTTTCCAAACATCTGCTCCTTCATAAAGGTGAAAAACCTCATCAATGTGATGAATGTTCCAAGCAATTCACAGAGAAAGGTAGCCTTTCCAGACATATGCTTCTTCATACAGGTGAAAAACCTCATCAATGTAATGTATGTTCCAAGCAATTTACACAGGGAGGTCACCTTACTAAGCATATGCTTCTTCATACAGGTGAAAAACCTCATCAGTGTAATGTTTGCTCAAAGAAATTCACTGTGAAAAGTGGCCTTTCTAAACATCTGCTTCTTCATACAGGTGAAAAACCTTATCAATGTGATGTATGTTCCAAGCATTTCACTGAAAAAGGTAGCCTTTCCAGACATATGCTTCTTCATACAGGTGAAAAACCTCATCAATGTGGTGTGTGCTTCAAGAAATTCAAAGAGAGAGGTCATCTTTCCAAACATCTGCTTCTTCATAAAGGTGAAAAACCTCATCAATGTGATGAATGTTCCAAGCAATTCACTCAGAAAGGTAGCCTTTCCAGACATATGCTTCTTCATACAGGCCAAAAACCTCATCAATGTAATGTATGTTCCATGCAATTTACACAGAGAGGTCACCTTTTTAAGCATATGCTTCTTCATACAAGTGAAAAACCTCATCAATGTGATTAATGTTCCAAGCAATTCATTGGGAAATGTTGCCTTTCCAAACATATGCTTCTCATGCCAGTGAAAAACCTAATCATTTTGATGTATGCTATAAGAAATTCACCGAAAAAGGTAATCTTTTTAAACATATGCTTTTTCGTACAAAATAAATTGAAATACTGATGTGTGCTTGAACATATTTTTAAAATAGAAAATTTTATGAAGCATATATGCACTGATGAATTCCTTGAACACTGAGGAATTTGCATCTTAAAGGTTCCAAATGGAAATATATATTTTTACATGATATGTTTTAGCAATTCAAATTTAGCTATAGAATCTCGGAGATATCTGCTGTAATTTAAGTTTGTTTATGAATGCTATAACAAAGTTAGACATTCCTTGCAAAAATTATTTTCATCATTTCTTAGGCCATGGCCCCAAAACATGCACACTGTTTTTACATCAGGTATATTGTGCCTATATTACAGATTACACAGCAAAACGAGTGTACATTTATTAAAAGTTAGGTCATTTAAAATTGTGGCTTATTTGTTTTATGTGTTTACTTATTTAGAGTTTTACAGTCTAATTGAAAAGGAAAGGTTAATAGTTTAAAGGTTTATGTTTAACAGCATGCTTCTGAATATCTGGCTTAAAATGCAAGATTTTAAGTTGCAGCTCTGACTTCATGTTATGTCTGTTCTTGTATTTATTATTTCTATGGTCAAAAACCTGAAAGTGTAGATTCACACAGGTATACGGGTATCAAGTATTTTATCGCTTTTCTAGGAACATAATGCAAATTGCACCAAATCTCTGGGAAACCACTCAAGAAATTATTATCTTCAAACAGGAGTTGCAATTATAATTATTTCCAAATTATGGATTTTTTCCAATTAAAAAAAGGAATTACTATCTTCAATTTTTGGGTAGCACCCGTACCCTTCCTCAGGATTACAACTATAGTCTGAGGAATTGCAAAATAATTCAAGGAGCCGAGCTATTTCATTGGGTGGCAATTGAGTTTCTCTGAGACTGTTTTTCATCCAAATTTTCATTTCATCGGAAGATAGGAAAGTCTTTTAAGTAAGCCACCAATGACTTCAGGTGTTCCTTTATGTACTCAACAATTTTAGAACATTTTGCCAGGGAAGTCGTTAAGAGAGATATAATATTTGTTATTAATAATGTGCGGAGTCCAGTTCTTTGATTTTTTTTTTTTTTAATTTGTCTTCTCTCACTTCTGCGGAAAAGGGAAAGTTACACTGTTGCCTTAAATTGAGTGCTTAAATGCACTCAATTTGCTAAAATAGAGGAGTTAGAAAGAATAGAAGTCACACAATCTTTTAACTCAAATTTGAAAGAACAGCACCACTTAATCGTATAGCTCAAACAGATAAGTCAGAAGTCTACTTCTGGACAACCACTGTATTCAGGGTAACAGTAAGTTTTTATAATCGAACCCCAGCATGTGAAGATGCTGTTGCGAGATTGAGACAAAAAAGTTACAATTTTCACTGATTTATGTTAGACAGATTTAATGGTTTATGGCATGTTGTGTATACCCAGTTCTTCTCAGTGAATGACGCAATGTGTCCACTTAGCATAGGGTGTTACTGACAGAATTCACAAAACAAACTCCATGTACATTGGGTTAGTACTATCCATACAGACACCAACATCTGAACATATTTGGCCCATTCGATTTTATTTTGGAGAACAGAACTTCAAAGTTTCTGCATTTGTGTGCAAGTGCAAATTTATACAAAACAATAAGTCATCTCATATCTATGAAATGCCACTAAATCAGCATTGCTGCAATGTCGGTTCTGTGTTCCAATTGAAACACTGATTCAACTCTTGTATCCAAATTTATTAAACATTTCCCAACATCTCAACAATTCTTTATCAGTTCTGTCAAACATGATATTGCGCACAGGACGTTTAAAATATTTATTACCCATTATAATATTTGTCAACATGTTAGCTGCTGGAAGAGTTGCACCTTAACCATCGGTGTGAAGCTGCCTGCTTTTTTAGCCAAAATTAAGTTATGTTCTACGAAACCAAAACAGTGTTCTTATACCACTTTTTTTTAAATTCTGGAGTATGATAATTTGTTTAAAAAATTCTACTGGTTTGTAAATTGCATATCACTATGTTTAATTTCAACATATGTTTGTAATTTGGAATGCTTCATGCATTTGATTCAGAGATCTTAATCACAAAAAACACACTGGTTTTCCTCACCATCTGTGTCCATAACCATAAACCTAACCTCTGAATATTTAAGACCCCTGTTCATTGGTAGGGAGATTATTAACGAATACGATTTGGTAAATTTGTACTTTAGTGTCCTAAATTATTTCGTCGGAAAAATTGAACTGTGTGAGAAAAGTGCGACGTACAATTTTTTAAGCATGCAAAATAATGGAGAAAGGTGAAAAAATATAGTATTTTTAGGTAAAAGGAAATACTTTTTCCGAAGTATTTACCTGGGAGTGCGATGGTTTGGAAGAGTATGGCCTAGGACAGTGGAGCGGCGACGGCGTCAAGGTAGAATCCGGTGAATGGAAGCTTCGTTGAGAAGGCAAGTAACGGGCGGAAGAATACAGAAGGAAGCGGTTGAGCAGTACATAGTTAAAAGATAACTTGATCATGCTAGTTACGTAACTAGCGTGATCAAGTTACCTTTTGTTAATATTGTTATGTGTTGTGCCCATCATCGTCAAGTACATAGTCATCGAAGCGTCTTGTAGGAATTATCAACTATATGTCAACAAAATAGTTTCCATATCATCTACTGTTTCGCACGTTACAGTAGGAATACGCGGAAGGAAAGAGGTCGGTTTTACACAGCATCGTAAGTTTTTTTTTTTTAAATGTAATTTTGAGAAAGCATAAACTTGTACAAAATCTTCAGTCTCCACACTTAATTTTGGATTTTGTCAGGGCTTAAAATTTCATTATCCGCCACAATACAAGAAGCTGTAGGCCTCCCTAC
Source organism: Macrothele yani (assembly GCA_039090855.1). NCBI lineage: Eukaryota > Metazoa > Arthropoda > Arachnida > Araneae > Macrothelidae > Macrothele > Macrothele yani. Next base: position 159,724,869 of record CM077009.1, read on the forward strand.
CATAGTAGGATATCTGAATTAAAGAAAATCGTTTATTTTTTTAAATATCCGTTTCACGAGGAAAAAATGTGAACTACGATGTGCAGAATAACATCAGAACTACAAATGAATTGCTTGAAGAAATCACCTACCCGTGCACATCTTCCAAACCATAACCAAAACTTTGGTTTCAACCGTAAGCAAAACTTCTTTCTCAAAACTTCTGTCGTACATAAATCCATTTATATTCCTTAATTTCTTTCCATTCGGACACATTGTGAAACTAATAATAACGACATTCCGCACATATCTTTCTTAAAAATTAATAAAACAGGTTTGAACTACTTCTACTTGCACACGATTACAGGACACATCACACTCTTTAGAAAAATACACCCCACTCTTGTTGTATTCTTTCAAGCATACACGACTAACTCGTACCCTGTTCCGACGCACGGAACCTTCATGTGGTGGCCGTTAGCATCACTTCAGCCTCCCGCACCAACTGCTGCAAACCATCGTACTCGCAGGTTAATACTTCGGAAAAATTCTTTCCTTTTATCTAAAAATAATATATTTTTGCACCTTTCCCCACTATTTTGTCTGCTTAAAAGATGCACTTTTCCCACACAGTTACATTTTTCCGACAAAATAATTTAGGACGCTAAAGTACACATTCACCCATGATTTCAGCTACAGATCAATTTCAAAATGACACACAGAAGTCACAGGAACTTAATATGAAGTATAATTTTAACATAGGTCCAAATTATTCAGGGAAATCCATAAAGACCCACAAATGATGTACATTTCCATTATAAAGGCTGCTAATATGGCTTATAGTGTTTGTTGTTGAAGGACATGTTGAAATCCAATCATTTAGATGAAGTCTGGGTGGATCTCTTAAAAAAATGTTGAAGTCTGAGTGGAGCTCTTAAAAAATGCTGAAATCTGAATTGATCTCTTTAAAAATGTTGAAGGAGAACTATCAGATTTAAAGAAAGTAGTGGAGTTCGTTATGTGTATCCCCGGAACAAACTCGTGCGTCGAAATATTACTTTCTCGCATGAACGCACTGTGGAGTGATGAGAAAAAACAAATTGTCTGTAAAATTATTCTTCAATGAGGATTGTGTAGCTTTTCATGACATGATTCTTAAAAACAAACACTTGTTGAGTGAAATTCATTCTTCAGAAAAGTATTGCAAGAAGGAGCAAGACTGATTAAATAATAAGAATAGTTAGAATCATTTTGTAAGACTGGCATGTGATGGATGCACATACTAAACTTTCACCCTGAGTCAAAAGTGTCCTGTACAATGTATATCTGTGATCCCTAGGCATGGGTAGTGTATTTGTCTTACATGGCTGCTCCAAATTAAGAAGAGGCTACTGCTTATAGTCCATTGAGTTGCTCATGATGGTCGTTAAATCACCAAACAAATAAAGAGTTCTGTAGAACGACATAGCGGTGTTTAATTAAAATTTTTATATTCTTATCATCTGATTGTCATACAACATTCTTTTATTTACAGTTGCTGAAGTTAAAATTTTTTTATTGTAAATTGACGGAAATAATCAGTACTGAAAATGTAATAAAAATTAGTAAATAATAAAAACAAATAAGATTTCACAGGGTTTCTGAAAAATTTCTACCTGGATTGTATTTTCCTAATCACTTCACCGCTAAGGCACTTTTTTTATTTAAGACTGCATCACTGGTTTTCACTACTGAAAAAAAGCTGAGAACTATAGTTTTTTGTAGCATGCTGAAAGTTTCCCATGAGGGCTGGAGTCCCTGCAAATATATAATTATAAATCCGCCTAATTTTTCTTATGCACATTTTACATTTATGTAGCTTTGCTATTATATATTTTTTTAAAAGGAGAACTTTTGTTGTTATGAGTGACTTAATGGATGCCTGAGTGGCAGAGTAGAGGTGGGCAACAGTGATTTTCCTGTCACAGTGACATGGTAACAGTTCCATGGAAACAACAGTGACTTTAAGCAGCGACAAAATCACAGTTTGTGACCGGGATGGTGATTTGTTGTTTTACTAGTATCTGTGACAAAATCACTGTTTCCGACAGGAGTCGTGGTGCAGTAACAGAACGGCTAGTCGAACTTTTCTAAGAAAGCTTCTGCCTACAAATATCACATGAAACAAGATTTTTATCAATGACGGTGAAATAATTCCACATATCACTGGTTTTTCTATGCTTGGCGTCAGACATTTCATTATATTGAAGGCTGAATAGCATTAACACTTTATTACAGAGCCAAAGTACTAAGTGTCTCTGATGACAGGGCCGTAGCCAGGGGAGGGTCAGGCCGAGCTGAGCCCGACCTGTGTTTCCTTCTGCCCGTCCCAGTGACTCACACAACAGTATAGTGCCTGACCTATTTTACATCTTTTGCCCGACTACTTTGTATCCTTCGCCTGATCTCAATCATCATCTGCCCCTCCCGACTTGCTTGTCTGGCTAAGGGCCTGCATGGGCACAAGACAAGATAACACCCCCCACCACCACATTCATTCTTTTGCTAAACAGTGCAGGCTCATGATGTGTATGTGTCTGCAGTGTGTTTTATTGTGTTATGTGAAGTAACTTTGCAATTATGCTTATTAGTAACTAGTGTATAGCCCATCCTAGTGCAATTGTTTAAAGACCGTTCAATACATATTAATACAGTCAACTCCGCTTATTACGAACCCCTGCAGACTCAATAATTTTGTTCACTATGTCCGAGGTTCACTAAAACCGAACTGTCTTCCCTTAACTTGAATTAATTGAGTGGAATGGTGAGCAAGAAAATAAAATATGTATCTAAAAAATAATATTTTTATGTACGTAGTGTATATTCATTAAATTAAGTAAACAAAATTAATTTTACATTGCCTTAATTAAAATGAAAATAGTCCTTAAATAGAACATCAAACAGAAGTCAACACTCTTTCCACGTTTAGAAGTGGGTCACGGAAAAATTTTCATTAGCCGCCACCGGAAATTGAAACCAGGGTCTTCCAGTTACACGCCGGATATGCTTCCATTGCACCACAGCAGCCTCAAATTCCTCCAGACTCACACTAACTACCAAGCTACTTGGCAGGTTGCTTCTTGGAGCCCCGCACAATGCTGGGGATTCACCGAAGATGGTAAGCAGCAACTGAACAAATAATTAGAAGGCGAATAAATAATAAATACAGGTTGCTTCTAATAATAGGTTGCTTAATAATACAGGTTGCTTCTTTTGCGGGGCTCCAAGAAGCAACCTGCCAAGTAGCTTGGTAGTTAGTGTATGTGAGTCTGGAGGAATTCAAGGCCACTGTGGTGCAGTGGAAGCATATGCGGCGTGTAACTGGAGGACCTGGGTTTGATTTCTGGTGGCGGTCAATGAGTATTTTTCTGTGACTCACTTCTAAACGTGGAAAGAGCGATGACGTCTGTATTTATGAAAATAGTCCGTTATGTGCCGCTGCTTGCTGCAAACAGTTTTAATAAATATTTCCTCTATGTCCTCTAGAGCCTGCGCTTTTAGTACACTCAATTCTACATTTTCCGTACATTATAGGAACTTTATCACAGTCCTGATACCCTCCAACATGTCTTGCACTGTTGGAACATGTTCTTCATTATCGTCATCTTCAAATTCGTTTTCTGCTGTGTTCGTACCGCCTTTCGCAGCCTCGACAATAGTTTTATCCGACTGGATTTCATTCATTGTAACTTCACAGTCAGCATCGATAAAATCTTCAGCTCCAGTGGAATTTATGCCGATGTGATGAAACAGGTTATTGAGAGGCACATCATCCTCTTCTTCGAATGCCACTTGTCCAGCAGCCAAACCAGACCTCAGGAAACGGTTCTGTATATGACAGTTGACACACTTCTCCACGCTTTGTTTCCGAAATGTACAGCACTTACAACATTTATTGAAGAATTCTGCTTTGATTCTAAGCCTTGGAGTAAATGAAGCGTTACTTCCCTTCTGTAATAGGTTTTTAAGCTATAAATCACACCTTGATCCATGAGTTGGAGAACTGACGTGGTGTTGGCATCCAAGAACACCAGCTTGATGTTGCTGAGGTTTTTAATCCTACCTGTGTCCTTCAATGAACGTAAGGAGTAGTAGGCCTACAATATTGTTCTCAACACATTCAAGTTTTTATAAGAAGGTTTGTTTTGAAATAAGTTACAATTTCATGTTGCAAGCACATTCTTTTCTTTGAAGTTCTATTTTTTAGGTTCACTATAACCGAAGTTGAGGGTTTACTATAAACAAAAATTTTAATGTACATTTCCGATGTAGCGGGTTGTGGCCCAAAATTGGGACCAATGATTTAGGTTCACTATAACAGAATTCACTATATCTAGAGTTGACTGTATATATGAGATGTTGCTTGTCCTGTGATGGAGTGAAATTTTTAATTGAAACAGATTGAAAACAAATTAAATAGAGGCTGGCAGAGTTGCCGAATGTAGACGTACATGCGTTTGCTATACGCGGATAGTTTCCAATTTATAAGCAGAATTTGCAGATAGTTTTTGCTTGTAGATTAAAGATAAAGTAAAAATGTTATTTACAGGAATTAAAATACTTACTGAAGGCTTTAATCTAAATATTATACTTAATTCTATTTTAACCTGAAAAACTTTCAATTATTTTTCACATCTTCTGAGTTATTTTGTTATTACAGAAGTTTCCGGCCTCTAGATTTTTATCAAGGCCTGTTCTTAATGTATACAAACTGAATGAAGAGTTTTGTTGACACAGAAAGAATTTAAATTTTGTTGACAGGTTCCTCCTGCAGTTGTCAGTTATTAAATTAAAATCTTTTCCTTGCGTATTTTGTAAGTCTAGTATTTTTGGGTTAAGTTTTTGAAAATGCTATTTATAAATTTTGAAGGTTCACTGATGGAACTGTTTTTCTGGATGTTAAAACTTTAGTCTCTTGTTTTTATGAGGTTCATAGTCCAATCTTTTAATATTTTGCCATAAAGGTCCATTTTACACACATTGCTGCACATTCAATTGTCATGTACTTATTTTGTCCTCATTGGAATCTGTAATGTTAACTAATAATTATTTATTGTTTTATTAATTTTTCTCTAAATTATCCTATGCTATTGTTCGTGCTTCGTAGGTTTGCAGCAAGTTTTCTGTTTAAATTGTGTATGCAGATACATTTGATTTTTATACAACTCTGGACACCAGATTTATGGAAGGAAACATAGTAAAAACTTATATTTTTACTTTTACTCAATCATGCTAGAACTAAAAATTATGTGCTATTTATTTCCGTTTTTAAATAGACCTTGCGATAAATAACATTCTGTGTAAAATATTTGTTGTTTAACAATTGTAGATTAGAGCATTTAGATAGATCGATATTTGGCAAAATGTGTAATATAATCAGCACTAAACTCGGAAAGTTGTTTTCGTGTAAACTTACCTTAATAACTTTTTCCTTGATCTTTCACATTAAATGACATTTTCTCCGGCACACTTGTTATTCCCTTCATGGCTTGTTTTAGACCGTCCTATTCGACTGTCAGTTTGAAACTTCATACCGAAGCTTTTTTTTACAATATAATGCAACATGTGCTATTACAAATTGGAACTATCTAAATTCTCGACAATGTGCTATTGGGGGCGACATAGATGCAATCTTGCTCACTTTGACATATCAAAATTTCAGTTTTTATTGTAGGTTACAGCATTTAGATAGATCGATATTTTGTAAAATGTATAACACAATCAGCACTAAACTCGGAAAGTTAGTTAAATTAAAAAAGCAAAAAAAAAAAAAATAAAGCATACAATTTAATATTCGAAGTGTGCTAACTTAAATTAATATACTAAAAGAGATTGCCGTGATATTAAGATTTTAATTCGAATTTTGTAGATCGGATAAATAGAACTCAAGTCATTGACAATCCAAAGTTTTTAAATCAGCATGCGATCCCTTGACATCTCAATGTGATCACGTGCAAACTCAACTTGCTGTGATATTAAAAACTCAATTTGAAATTTGTAGATCGAAAAAATACAACTCGAACCATTAATAATCCGATGTTTTTAAATTAGCACGCAATCACCTTGGCATCTAAAAGTGATCGCGTGCTATTACAATAGCAGGCAATTGTTTTGACATCGTGAGAGCACACACAAATTGTTCGATAAGTGATGGCGCAATAATGCAGACGTTGCTGTGACTTCAAGCGTTCCAGAGAGACAGACAGATCTGGGTGTTTATATATATTCCAAAAACTATAGTAGGTCTATTTCATAGAGTACTAGTGTACGCTTCAAATTATTTACCTTCAGGATTTTGTGAAAAATAAATTCATTATGACAATAACGTTCGTTATTATAAAACAATATAATTCACCAGAAAAGACACAATAATGTGGGAAAAGAAGCAAATGTTAAAACAATCTTAATGAACACTTGGAAATGAAAATTTGATTAACACTTGAGTAATTTCCCACTTTTCCACCCAATGTCTAATTGCACCATAAATATGTCATGATCATCGGTTTTTGACAGGCCTTTGCATGGGCAAAATTGTCAGTTACTGAAGAGTAGTCTCTACCCAGGGTTGTGTCCTTTTCTACACACATTATCACAAGTGAGTTAAACTTTTTTTTCTCCCAATAATGTCCTTTTTTTCACTTTTTATTCTTGAGATTGCTGAAAATGATCTTTCAGCAGAACAATTCATTACTGGTAAGGTTAAAAATATTATCAAAGCTATTTCTGAGCTTTTTTTTTTTATTAATTTTTTATTGGAGGTTTGATGACCACCGTGAGCAACTTAATGGGCTATAAGCCGTCGCCAGTCCCTAATTTAGGGTCACTGGTTCCAGGGAAGGGAGAGACCCAGTGCAGTAAGACCAACACAACATCCATGCCTCACCGGGATTTGAACACCGACCCCTTTTGGACGAATGATCAGAGGCCATCGCCTTGACCACTGCACCACCGGTGCGGCAGACTGGATATGAAGGCACAGGAAAATACTCAAAAGAAGGCCTCATGGGAGATGGGTGGATGAAATTCGAAAGTATGTGGGAGTGACCTGGAGGAGACTAGTACAAGACACAGCATTGTGAAGAAACTTGGGGTGACCATGAGCAGTGAATTGATAATGGTTGACAATGGGGATGATGATGATATACTCAAATAAATTTTATGCTGTTAGGTTTTCACCTCAGCTTAATTAAAGTTTTTTTCCCATTTTTGTTGTCGAAATGCCTGAAAGCAAAATCTGCATTTTATGCTAATTACATCACAAACTGTGGAAAAATATATCTGAATTATCACATCCTGAAGGGGGTTCGGTTGCATCTCTAGTTACACAAGACAAGAACGAATAAGTGAGCAAATTAGAACGTAAAGAAATAGTCTGAGAAGTTAAAGCCATACAAATGTAAAACTTTCTGCACTCACTAAAAACACTTTAAAAAAAAAAAAAAAAAAAAACTTACCCACACAGTATTTGTTTCCTGAGCTCCAAATCTGCTTATTGCTGCAATTCAAATAATTAAAAACAAATGTCTGTAGTGGACATTTTTATATAAATCGACTACAAAACCCTTGTCCAGTGTTAGAATTAATAATAAATCTTTTACTGGCCCAGCGGACCACTAGAATTTGCAAACCCCCGGTGCATAAAAAATAATAATAAAAAACAGCAACTTACAATACATGTAGAAAATAACATATCATTTCAATGGATTTATCTCATATATTTGTTTTTAAACCTATCATTAGTTTGCAGCCTGCAAAGAAAACCTATACAGCAAGGTAAAAAAAAACAGAAATTCATTTTTTAACTTGTGACAAATTAGAAAAAAGCTTACTAGCCATCTGGGCCGGTAAAATCAATAGTTCAGTGGTCCGACGGAAGTTTTATGAGCAGTGAATTGATAATGGTTGACAATGGGGATGATGATGATATACTCAAATAAATTTTATGCTGTTAGGTTTTCACCTCAGCTTAATTAAAGTTTTTTTCCCATTTTTGTTGTCGAAATGCCTGAAAGCAAAATCTGCATTTTATGCTAATTACATCACAAACTGTGGAAAAGTATATCTGAATTATCACATCCTGAAGGGGTTCGGTTGCATCTCTAGTTACACAAGACAAGAACCAATAAGTGAGCAAATTAGAACATGAAGAAATAGTCTGAGAAGTTAAAGCCATACAAATGTAAAACTTTCTGCACTCACTAAAAACACTTTCAAAAAAAAAAAAAAAAACTTACCCACACAGTATTTGTTTCCTGAGCTCCAAATCTGCTTATTGCTGCAATTCAAATAATTAAAAACAAATGTCTGTAGTGGACATTTTTATATAAATCGACTACAAAACCCTTGTCCAGTGTTAGAATTAATAATAAATCTTTTACTGGCCCAGCGGACCACTAGAATTTGCAAACCCCCGGTGCATAAAAAATAATAATAAAAAACAACAACTTACAATACATGTAGAAAATAACATATCATTTCAATGGATTTATCTCATATATTTGTTTTTAAACCTATCATTAGTTTGCAGCCTGCAAAGAAAACCTATACAGCAAGGTAAAAAAAAACAGAAATTCATTTTTTAACTTGTGACAAATTAGAAAAAGCTTACTAGCCATCTGGGCCGGTAAAATCAATAGTTCAGTGGTCCGACGGAAGTTTTACTGGCCAATGGCCAGCGGACCACTGGGTAATTCGAACGCTGCACTTGTCTCAAATAGTCAATCTCCTCTCCAGGTTACATTCTTCATTAGCCGCAGCAAAACGTTTTCCATCACATGTGATGTGCTCCATAGTAAGTACACGAGTTTATTATCTTGAAAGGCTGGCTCCAAACAGTTCAAATAAGACAAAAAAGATAAGGGGATGTTACATGGCTACACAAGAATACCTCAGGGTTCAGACAATAAAAAAAATAATTACCAAAGTATTAGGTACAAGAGATTTATGCTAAAGTACAAAACAGTGATCACATTGTAAGCTATAGAATAATGCTCCCAAAGAGCTATTGTGTCCTAATCGTGATTCAGTTGTATCTCTAGTTTCTAAAGACCAGATTGTGAACAATCAAGTGAAGGAAAATGTAGGAACAAACACTTCGACTTAAACATATAGTATATACCTCAGCTTCGAAAGATTTACAAAGAAGCTTTAAACAAATTTGATGTTAGTACAGTAATATCGATATCACAACCAAATATCGGAACTTTTTTGTTTTGTTTCTATTGCTCAAATGCATGACACACATTTTACAAGGCAGTGTAAAAGTAATAAAAAAAGAAACTGAAATAGTATTAAATTTTGTCATGGAAAATTAATTGTTATGTGTGAGTAATGTTTAATAGTTGCATTCACAAATTCTTGTTCTTCCAATTGCCTTTTCTAAGATGCCTAAAAACCAGTTTGTGTGTTGTTGACTTTTAATATAATGTTATTTTACCCCCCCCCCCCGTTACTGATAAATGAAGAGATCTCATTTTTCTGTCCCTGTATACAATTGAGGAATGGTTTTTGATAAAAATTTCAACAACTGCTGCACAAGCCTGTGGCATATAACAGCCTGCAATGAATTAATTGAGCCTTTACTTTATCCACAAAAAAAAATTAAGTAGGATCTTTATTTTTGCCTCACTGTATTAAATGCACAAAGCTTCACCAATGTACAAATATTGTCAAAAAATAATGCTTGGTACATACAAGTAATGCAAGATCAAAACATTGCTGCAAGTGGTTTCTGTGTGGAAATGCGTGCAAGCTGTTTATAATATCTATAATGTTGACGTAATTGTACAGGTATTATTATGTATCGGAGTGTGCATGTAAGTAATATTTTATTCCTTACATGTGTACTGCACTTAAACAAAAAAAAAGGTTTTAATGATGCAAGATTTATACTACATGGCGGCATAAACAGATATGCAGTAAGCAAAACTAAAGAAGTTATGCATATAACAACCTTCTAAATACCTAAATTTCCCAATCATCTCCTTTATTCTCTGAAAATTGTTCACACAAATGTGATATGCATTACTAAGTATGATATATAACACATAAGCTCGGTGCGAAAGCAATTCTTATGTCTTCGAATGTCTTGTTTTGGTTTAATATAATGGTCCGAGTCTTCTTGTTCTGCAATCAGCTAATAGATTGTTATCTTTTACACAACTATTTTTTAGTGTTTGTGGTTTTTCAGAGAAATGTTTTGTGCTAGCAAAAAAATTAGAATTTATGGTAATTCAGTTGAGCACTAATTTATTCACACATTGTCAGTAAAATTTTTAGCAGCTTTAAAAAATCAAAACCACAGTGATTATAAAAGCATAGTGTTTGGAAATTGCAAGATTTTTATATACATATACAGAATATGGAACACGTAATAAGTTTCATTGTTTTACCTACCCATTTTTGCATACATCAGTAGGCTTACAATTTCAGTTGCTATTAAATCACCTCAAACCATACTGATGTAAACAAATGCTGTTCAGAAACTGCGGTCAAATTTTGATATATATATTATTATTAAATAAAAATTCCTACAGTACCAATTTTATGCAGCTTCTTTGCAAATCTCACATATGTTTTTACTCAAGCACTATGCTGCAGTAGTTTTGACCCATAACTAAGCCAAAAATACTGCAGCATGACAATGGTTTTATTGATATTTCTACACTGCAGATCAAATGTTTATTTATAGACTTTCACATTGCAGCCAAGCAGGTGTACATTTGATATCACACTGAAAAATTGATTTTTAGACAACTGAAAGAACACATCAGAATGCACCAGCTACAGGATTGGCGTACATAGTATTTAGGAATCTATAAATAATTAGAAGTTCATAGTTTTCTTTTGCTTCTTGTTGGCATGTGTCCATTCTTCCATACGTTACTGAAGTTATTCAGGAAAATATTAGGTAGCTACAACAGAAAGATATTGCTTTTATTAACACTGCACAGTCAGTTCCATAACTACACATTTCCCTGTGAAGTACATCAACAAAATTTAATTTTTCAGAAGTTAAACTGAGTAACTAATTGCTTCAAACCTCCTTTCCTAAAAGTCTGCTCGAAAGGTTTTGCTTATCAATTTCTGAAAAATTCTAAAGGAATGTGTTACAGTGAATTCTGGGGGACATTTTAGTCCTCCCCTGTCAGTAAGCTGTATGTACTGACAAACCTCTTGATTTGAGCTTTCATTTTCTAAATTTCTATCACATACTAATTCTTGTTCTTAGAACATTTTATGTTTTGGCTTACCTTCTGGGCTATATAACCAACAATATAGATTAAAGTAGAAAATGTAGCCTTCGTTACTTTGCCATATGTATTGAAAGCTTCATAGAACAACGTAGATATTTTGAAATGATTTGTACTGTCAATGTGTTTAAGAGCAAAATGAGTCTCTTTAGACAATATTTCTTTCTCTGGTTGGAAGATTTAAAGCAGATTTCTGTGAGCCACTAAATTCATTTAAATGGCCACATACATTGATCCAGGAGCTGAAATGACAGAAAAATACCACTATGTCATCTGATGAATTGTAAACTGGTTGGCAAAATTTATTTAGACTATACATGTCTTGATGTGAATGCTTAACATTTATTATCCATCAGGATTTTAGAATAAAATAAATGAATTCATTCGTGCCTCTGCTTTCACTACTTAGCTTTTTGTTATTTACCTCTAAAGCTACACTGTTATCTTCATGAAAGAAACTTAGTGCATGTGCAGCATTGTGTCATTTAGTTGATGTCAAGAACAAACTTTCTCTTAAAGTCGTGGGGCTTGTTTCACCACGATTCCTTTCACTCTCATAAATCTGCTTTAAAGGTTGTGAGCTCGCACAACACATATGTGTATAGGGCTTCCGCTGCAGCATTTTTTACCAGAACAAAGACCACCACATCTTTCTTTTTTCACAACAGTGAAGAAATTATGAAAGTCTGAATTATGATAGAGCTGTTGTCTTTGAATCTACAGACAAACTAGCAAGATGCCATATTCTTAGAGTTCAAAATGAATAATTGCTATTGAACTAATTTACATGTTAAGCTATCTTCAAATATACTACATAATATATGTAGAAGTATCAAGTGATGCGTAACATCACAGCCTCTCCTTGACAAATGTCAACCCGCCTTCTCGTGGTGCATCCTGTTCCCACTAAAGAGGCTCTGACGACCGCCAATAGCGGTATAACTATACCATCGGGATTAGAGGAAATGCTATCCCACACTCACCAACCCGCTTGGCCAGCGTGGTGAGTTATGGCCAAACCCCTCCAAAATGACTCCACAACTTAAATCTTGGCCCTCAGTCTCCGGCAGTTGGAATGTACCTGGCCAAGGCAGCTGCCAGTTCGACATGAAGGCAGAGGGTGCTAAGAATCCCCGGAGGACCGCACTCGGCTGCCATCTGATGCTGACCTTGGCTACGTATAATGGACGCTCCCTATCTTCTGATTCAAGGCTTCTTGAATTGGAAGAGGAACTACAAAGGATCAAGTGGGACATCATCGGGCTAAGTGAGGTAAGGAGAAAAGGAGAAGATCTCATTAAACTGAAAAGTGGACATCTCTTCTACTATCGTGGGACAGATACTGGCAGAACTAGTGGTGGTGGATTTATAATAAACAAGAAACTGAAGGATAAAGTTGTAGAAGTTGAAAGTTCCTCTAACAGAGCTGCACGACTCGTTATTCAACTCTCAAGAAGATACAAGGCTCAGGTTATTCAAACTTATGCACCCACCACAAGTCATCCTGAAGAAAAAATTGAAGAATTTTATGAGGAAATTCGTCATCTAAATAATAAAGGTAAGCAGCACTTGAAGATAATTATGGGAGATTTCAATGCAAAAATAGGGCAACTGCAACAGAATGAAACTTCAGTAGGTAAATTCGGTCACGGCAACAGAAACCAGCGTGGAAATACTCTCCTTGAGTTTGCAGAGGCAGAAGGGTTTTTCATCTTGAACTCCTTTTTCAAGAAAAAGCCACACAGGAAATGGACATGGATACATCCAAATGGGACGACAAGTGAAATTGATTTTATTATGTGTAACAAAAAATTCGTCATGGAAGACTGCAGTGTGCTAAACAAGTTCAACACAGGTAGTGACCATAGATTGGTGAGATGTAAGATGCACCTCAATGCTAAACTCAAACGTGGCAAGCTCATAAGACAAACAAAATGTATTGACATAACCAACCTTAAAAAACACCATAATACCTTCAAGTTGGAACTGAAGAACAGATTCTCTGCTTTAGAAGGCCTAACATCAGAAGAAGTGGATATTTCCGAAGTTAACAGAAAAGTAACCAAAGCTCTTATGGAAACAGCAACAAAATTAGCTGGGTCTAAGAACAAGTTATCAGGAAAAACCAAAATGTTGATGCAAAAAAGAAGACAGATGAGGACAACTAAAGAAGATGTGACTTCCAAAGTGGAATATATAGAGCTATGCAAGACAGTACGAAAAGTATCACTGAAGACGTAAGAAAATTCAACTGTGAACTAGTGAGGAAAGCAATTGAAAACAACCAAAGCCTAAAGATAGCAAGGGGACATCTCAGTAAGGGAAGAAAACAGATTATGGCACTGAGAAAAGAAGATGGTTCTGTAACAAGAAATAGAGGCGAAATTTTGACAAGAGTGAAAGATTTCTACTCCAAATTATATGAAAGGGATGATACATGTACTCCAGACATCATGAAAGTTACCAGTACCAGAGTTCTTCCAGTCCTCCCAGCAGAAGTTGCACATGCAATCAAGAACATGAAGCCGGGAAAAGCTCCAGGAGAAGATGGAATTACTGTAGACATCTTACAAGAAACAAGTGGAGAAATCGAAACAGTACTCGCCCATTCACTCGATGCCTTAATGAAGGGAAGATTCCTGAGGATTGGAACAACGCTACAATGATCCTGCTACATAAAAAAGGTGACATTGAGGATCTCAGGAACTACAGACCTATTAGCCTCCTATCAGTGGTTTATAAAATCTTCACTAAAGTTCTTTCACACCGCTTGAAGGTAACACTGGACATGACTCAACCGAGAGAACAAGCTGGATTCACGAGTGGCTACAGCACAATAGATCATATCCACATAATGAGAGAACTGATTGAGAGAGCGAGGGAATATGAACTTCCATTGTGCATGGCTTTTGTCAATTATGAAAAGGCCTTTGATTCGGTGAAACCATCAGCAGTTACAATGGCTCTGAAATCCTGCGGTATTGAAGATGCATACATTAATATTATTAATAACATCTATGAAAAGGCAAGAGCAAAGATTCGGCTGTTTGAAAATACAACACACATAAAAATTGGAAAGGGAGTAAGACAAGGTGACACAATATCTCCGAAGCTCTTTAATGCCATATTGGAAAATGTCTTTCAATCACTGAACTGGGAAAACAAAGGGATAAAGGTTAATGGAGATTATCTAACCCACCTTCGTTTTGCTGATGACATAGTCATTTTTGCAACTTCCCCATCAGAGCTGCAGAGTATGATCCAGGAACTTGCTGACAAGAGTAAAGAAGTGGGATTAAAAATGAACTTTCAGAAGACAAAAGTGATGTTCAATGTTTTTACAAGAAATGAAGATTTATCGATTGATGGAGAAAAGCTAGAGATAACAGACACGTACGTTTATCTTGGACAGCAAATATCAAGTGAGGGTCACATTGATGAAGAAATTAATCGGCGTACAAAACTTGCCTGGAGAGCTTTTGGAAGAAACAGCATAATTTTCAAGAGCAATATGCCATTATGTCTTAAAAGAAAAGTGTTTGATCAATGCATCCTTCCAGTGCTTACGTATGGTGCAGAGACGAGGGTCTTAACTAAAAGAGACATACAAAGGCTGCAGACAACTCAAAGAAGCATGGAGAGGTGCATGCTTAGTGTAACAAGGAGAGATAAGAAGAGGAACTCGTGGATCCGAAAAAGGACAAGAGTGGAAGACATCATGATCAGAGTTAAATCCCTGAAATGGCAATGAGCTGGGCATACTGCCAGAAGAACAGACCATCGATGGACAGCCGAAATTTTATAGTGGATTCCAAGGGACAGGAAAAGACCCAGAAGAAGACCACATGGGAGATGGGTGGATGAAATTCGAAAGTATGCGAGAGTGACGTGGAGGAGACTGGCACAACACAGACCGTTGTGGAGGAAACTTGGGGAGACTTTCGTCCAGCAGTAGATTGATAATGGTTGACAATGATGATGATGATCAACTGTTACACAAATTATATTATTAACTATGTGGTCGTGGGATAAGGACGTTTTAGGCTATAATGTTAAAATGCAGATAAAATTCTTTCGACTCACCTATTTCTTTACGAATGTTCTGTATTTCCAGGGTAGACCAATAATATCGTTCTGTTCGTTGCATGGACTTCAAGAATAAAACCTTTTATTAAATGACCAGTAGTTAATGAACTATGCATAATAAAAATGTCTTTGAATTAAAACGTGATGAACACCAGGAATGAACAATCAGTTAATAACAGTGGAACGAACAATCAGTTAATAACAGTGGAACGAACAATCAGTTAATAACAGTGGAACGAACAATCAGTTAATACAATCGGGACTGTTATTAACGATTACAGTTAATAACAGTCTCGATTGTATATATATTGGTAGTGCAAAAAGACAAAATCGTACAAGATTAAAAGAGCATATTCATAACTGGGAAATGAAAGACAGCAAAACTTCACTCATTCAGTATTGCTTAGAAAACAATGTACAGCCTAATTAGGAAACCGCAAAGATGATTGCGTCACACAAAACACAGACAAATTATTAATGCTGAGGCTATGGCTATACAGAAATTTAAAGCAAAAAGTTGCAATAGTAATTCACCTGTAGAGATTCCATATGCATGGAAA
The DNA here is from genome assembly GCA_039090855.1 of Macrothele yani. NCBI lineage: Eukaryota > Metazoa > Arthropoda > Arachnida > Araneae > Macrothelidae > Macrothele > Macrothele yani. Next base: position 159,740,785 of record CM077009.1, read on the forward strand.
CATCTTCTAGAAAAAGAAGAAACAGAAAAGGAAAAAAACAGAGCTTTGAAATGTAGAAAGCAAAAGACAAAAGAAGCCAAATTATAAAATGAACTTTAGCAAATGAAAAATGCAATAAATGGCGATGCTCGTGGAAGCAGAGGAGTCTGAAACGAACAAGTACGGCGACTATGATGTGTTATGGGTGTGGCATGGCTGACGGTGAGTCCGCACGGAATCATTGAGCTTCAAAGACCCTGAAGTTAAACGCAAAATACTCCATTGATAATGACATGATCAAATGTTGAAACTAGTTTGGATTGAAGTGGTTTGTTGGATGAGGATTGGGTCTTGGGCTTTTATGTTTCAGGTTCATTTGTTTTAACTCTTTTTAATTTTCATTTCAACAGGATTTTGTATATTTGAAAATTTGATTGTTCGTTCCCGGTGTTCATCATGTTTTAATTCAAAGACATTTTTATTATGCATAGTTCGCTGACTATTGGTCATTTAACAAAATGTTTTATTCTTGAAGTCTGTGCAACGAACAGAATGATATTATTGGTCTATCCTGGAAATACAGAACATTTGTAAAGAAATAGGTGAGTCGAAATAATTTTATCTGCATTTTAACAATATTATAGCCTAAAACGTCCTTATCTAATGACCACATAGTCAATAATATAACATGTGTAGCAGTAGATACTTCTACATATATTATGTAGTATATTTTAAGATAGCAAGATGCCTTTGTTTGAAACTCAAAAGTTGTAGTGCAGGACTAGAAAATTTTCAAAATTGTGACATTCCCAGTCGAACATGTTGTCCAGAAAAGTACATGGCCGAACCAAAGTTTTACATATCTACACGCAGACATTATACATACACCACACTATTGTGTATCAGTAAATATATATATATATATATATATAAGGAACAAAGTACTTTTACTGTACTTCTAAATTGTCCCCCCAGCAAGGAAATTTGAACTCCCTTATATTTCACTGTATTTCAATAATTGCTCACAGCGGTAAAATATGTAAATGGAAATGGACGATGTCATCGCTCTTTCCACGTTATTTTTTAAACAACGCATAGCGACTGAAAAATTGTATAAAATATGTGCTTGCCTGTGGGTCACTTCAAGTCGAATCAGCATAAAGTTAACATTTTTGAAAATTGTTACATTTAAAAAAAAATTTAAAAATGTAACATTTTCCTTATGTAGACATTTAGGACTTCGGGTTTACAAAAAGGGCATTTTTGTCGATGCCTTTCACAAAGACATTGAAGGAAGTATAAACTAGCAAAGAGCATGCTACTTCCGGCATACATAGAAAGCCGCCATTGTAGGGAGTTACTACTGTGTTGACGTGTTTGCGCGAGTACTTCAGTTCGAAATCTTAAAGATTTTGATATATCTTTAAGATTTAAATGTATGTGGCATGAAATTTTCTGGTTTAATAGTTTGCTTACTAGTTTTGTTTGATTTTTCACTTCCTAATTACAATTTGATCCAGAAAATTCTCGGATCATATGCGAATATTCTTTCTACATAATTTCTGCAGTACATTATGAATTGAATCAAAAGCTCTTGCTTTCAAACTTCCCTTATTCATAGGTGGAGCTGTAACTTCAATTGGTGTCCGTCGTTCCAAAACCGTGAGCATTACGTTTGCCAGTGTATCTCTCTCCAATGTCTTTGGCCTATCACAGATGACAATAACTGTACACCCAATTAGTCAATTGGTATCCGTCATTTCAAAACTGTGAGCATTACATTTGCCAGTGTATCTCTCTCCAATGTCTTTGGCCTATCACAGATGACAATAACTGTACACCTAATTAGTCAATTGGTATCCGTCATTTCAAAACCGTGAGCATTACATTTGCCAGTGTATCTCTCTCCAATGTCTTTGGCCTATCACAGATGACAATAACTGTACACCTAATTAGTCAATTGGTATCCGTCATTTCAAAACCGTGAGCATTACATTTGCCAGTGTATCTCTCTCCAATGTCTTTGGCCTATCACAGATGACAATAACTGTACACCTAATTAGTCAATTGGTATCCGTCATTTCAAAACCGTGAGCATTACATTTGCCAGTGTATCTCTCTCCAATGTCTTTGGCCTATCACAGATGACAATAACTGTACACCTAATTAGTCAATTGGTATCCGTCATTTCAAAACTGTGAGCATTACGTTTGCCAGTGTATCTCTCTCCAATGTCTTTGGCCTATCACAGATGACAATAACTGTACACCTAATTAGTCAACCGAGCTGATATTGGAGCCATTTGAAAGCTTATTACATGAGCTTTTTTTTTTTTTGGGGGGGGGGGTGTCACACAATCATAAGGGAAATTTAGTTTTCGAAGTCATCTATTTTGACATTTAATCTCTCAAAACACACCACATTAACAAATAAATTTTATTAACCAAAGCAGAGGGAGGGAGCCTCTAAGTAGTACAACAACTGACTGGGAAATACAAAAATACTTTATTTCCTTTTAACATTTGCAGAGTTGATCTTCTACATGCCTGAGCAGAAACGTATGCCCTAGGCATGTTAGGCAATACGATTTTCAAGCTTTGGTGTAATGTAATGTATATATTGTCCATTAGCAGACTAACAATCTTATCATGATTTTCAAGATCTACTTTCTTTTTCAAATAAGCTATTAATATTACTTGCACCCAGTGATGTATTCAGGCATCTTTTCAGGGGGTGCTTAGCCCCCTCAAAAATCCTTGAACGCCCCCTGTAGGGTTTGGGGATCTCCTTATAATTAGTCTAATTGTTTTTGTTTATAGCTGAATATTTGGAGAAATTAATTTAAAAAAATTAAGAAAACGAGGGAAAATATAATAATAAAAAAAAACAACATCCAGATGGACTTCAATTTGAAATTTCTCTCATCCTTCAATACATCATTAAACATTCCTCGTTAAAGAGGTGAATTTTCAAGCACTGACAACTCGAACTACTTCCGCAATAAAAACCTAATTCCACAGAGTAGCGATGTTTGCAAAGCAATACATCATAGTTTGGATGCTGGTATTTCAGTCTACTGGATGCCGATTTTCCATGGATGCGGAGAAGCCTCAGTGTAGCTAACGTGATGTTAGTGCTTCCAATACAACAAAATGTTTGCTACCTAATTTTTAACAATAGCTAATTATTAGAAATTGTTCCCATAAAAAAGTATTTTTTTTCTGGCAGTGGGTGGTTTACACTCTGTAACAAGAAAAAAATAATAATAAAAAGAAAATCAAGACACCTCAAACTGGCCAAACGGCTATTTAGTTTTTTTACTACTATGTGCTGATCTAAATAATCTAAAAGCGGCTGAAACCAAATGGCAGGGGAATGGTTTACATCATATGTTTTCAGGTAACTCTGTAATGATTCCTCAATAATCAGAAACACGCTTGTAGTAATGCGAATATATTTTTACCACTCCTAAATTATTCTTTGGGTGGGGGGACTTTCTCCAGCACAGCTTTATCTTACTAGCATCCTCAGTATTTTACACCACCCCACGGTGAAATCTATGGTGCATTACTGAATTAAAGCAAAGGTATAGCATTTGAAATAGGAAATATTTTCGCATGGAATGGTATATGTACCAAATAAGCTGTCTATACGTGCGATAAAAGCAAACCACGTCTTCAATAAGCAAATTAAAATGAATTTATTTACAAATTAAAAGCGGGTTAAAAGCAGACTAGCGCTTTCGGGGATCTCCCGTCCCCATCTACTGGTCAATGCGCCACGGGATCCAACAGAGTCAACCCTTATATACCTGATAACAGGACCCATCATGCACCACGTCACCAACAGACCATGATGTCACAGTATAAGCACAAATTATAAAATTTCAATTCCAAATCAATATAACATAAATATAAGAATACAAAATATTTACAAAAATGTACTATTCCGATGCTTTAAAATTCCTCATGTGTCAAAGTCTCTTGTGGAGCAACCATTTTTCGCCAAGGTCTTGGTACAAATGTGGTATAGCATTTTTTAATCAGTTGTATGTGTAGATTTCTTTGAATTTGCGACATACGAGCATAACATTTTTATACTCTATTTTAAATTTTTATATATATTAATGTATATAGTGATAACAAAACTGCGATTATATGTGTATAATCTGCCAACAAGATTCAGCCCTCCCCCAAATTTGTAATTGCCCCTCCCCCCAGAAAAAACTGTCTGAATGTAACGCTGCTTGCACCTTTATGGTTTAGGGCTGTACTTAGTTTTTCAAGTGCATAGGATTTGGTGGTGTAAGTACATCACTGTTGCTGTTGTTTTTTTTTATTTTTTTTATGGCAAAAATAAATTGTAGGAGCCCACACTACAAGATCTGTAGTGTACCTCACTTGTGTTGAGGTAGTCCATTTTAGTTGTTCTGTTAAAAATGTTAGTTTTAAGTTAATTCTTCTACCTCGTCACAGGCAGGGTTATAACTTTTGGTAGAGAAAAACTGTTGGACATGCATCTGCGGTAAGTTCAAGCTTCTTTCTAGGAGCCACAAATAAAAAAACATCACTTTGATTTACTCTGTCTTTTCTTATGACAAAATGTTCACGGAAGTGATTTACATATATAACAGAAGTGGTACTGCATTGTTTATGTTCATTCTTTGGGAGAAAAGTACTGGTGTGTAAGTTTTATCTGATTATACATAGATTTACACCACAAAAGTACTGGTGTGTAAGTTTTATCTGATTATACTTAAATTTACACCACAAAAGTACTGGTGTGTAAGTTTTATCTGATTATACTTAAATTTACACCACAAAAGTACTGGTGTGTAAGTTTTATCTGATTATACTTAGATTTGGCACACAACCCTTCTAAAAGTAAGAGGAAACAAGTATGTACCGTAATTTTCGGACTAAGAGCCGCATCGGCATAAGGGCCGCAGGTGAGAATTTTTGCAATCTTGGAAGCAAAAGTTGCCGTAAGGGTCGCACCTGTGAAGTCGTGGTGCTGCTCAGAAAGCTAAATTATCTTCCTTATTTTCATGAATTAACTCATGCCCAACGTGATTATATGTATACTTCAAAGGCTAATTCTGCAACTCAGTATCGATCTGCTTTATACACTTATTTTTTCATACTGGCAAACATTTTTATTTATACATTTTTTATTAATCATGCTAATGATGTTATTTGTTTGCCTTTATTAAATGCTCAGAACCATTTATATAATCAATATGAATCACATTTAATCTTAAGACTCCCGTTAGAATATCGCATTGCTCGTAAAACCGCACAATTGTCTAAATTCCATTCAATGTGGATGTCTGCTACAGGATGGTTCTCTGTTCAACACAATAGAATCCGTCTTAGAAGTAATTAACTTATGAATTATCGCTTGTTATGCTTTCGATTAATGTTTTCTTTAATAATATGTTCCTTCTATGTTATGCTTTTTTCCTCATGTAGAGACGTTTCCTTTTACCAGCTGCCTCGCACGTGTTCGCTGATCTGCCGCCAACACTTCGAAACGGCGGTGCGCTTTCTCTCTTTCAAGTGGTTTGACCTACTTTCATTTACTGCGCACTGAGCCGTTACCGCTGGGCGCACTATCCACAGAAGCCTCGGACGCCACGCTACTCGTCTGTGTGCTTATGTCCCCATTCCATCCCCCATGCAAAGGGCGTTTGAGTCAGGCATTCCTGTTCTCCCCCACTTTCCCTCCTAAACACCAACATCAGGACAGTGGAGTTATTGTCTAACATATGAGTAGAAAGGGGGGGGGGCATGATCACAGTCGAGTTCGTGAACAAAAAAGACGTGGTTTGAAAAAATTTACTAAGCATCTGCATGAAAAAAAAAAAAAAAAAAAAAAAAAAACAGGGAGGGAAGAAAGTCTTATTGAAAACAAATTCGGCATAAGGGCCCCACACCCGAAAAATTTCACTTTTAGTAACGTAAGAGCCGCGGCTCTTAGCCCAAAAATTACGGTACTTAGAAAATGCTTAGTCTCAGAATATACCTATGCATTATAGAAAAGGAATGAACTAAATCAGGTGAAGAAAAATTTGGTTCCTTAAGTGAAATATGTATGGCTGATAACTTAATAATGAGATATCAAAGTAATTGATGATCTTAAAATGTTCACTTCTTTTTAAAACATGGGTATGAAATTTTAGAATGCAAAACATTTGCATGGACAGGAAAACTGCAGATCCATATGCTGTTTTGAAACTGTGATAATTAGTTTGGATTTTTCATGTGATACTTGATCAAAAACTATAAGCACAACAGCGTCATACATACTACTTATCTTGCTGAAGTGAAAACTGTGCAATACAAATCCAAAATACAGGCAGAAATCGGCCGACAGTAACATAAACGTCCGTAAGGGGCCCGGATTCGAATCCCGGTGAGGCATGGGTGTTGTGTTTGTCTTACATGCGTGACAAGAGTAAAGCGGTCCCTCTGATTTCAGTAGTGACTGTGAGATTTTGATAGTAGTCAGTGTTTCTCAGTGTGCTTTTGGATATACAGGAAATTTGAAATCGGAATCTTAGTTTATTTAAAAGTACGCAAGTTCATTAACGTTAATTGAGTCACATTATTGTATTGCTAACGATAAACAGAGGAATCTGATAGTTTATTGTTTATTTTAGTGGAAGTACATGATTAGGCTTACCATGGGGAAATGCTAGTAAATGTCTCGTATCAATTGTCTCGGTGGTAGTAGAAAATCAGAAATGTATTTTAATCAATAAAATTTGGATCAGGAATGAATATTTGTTTCTCTTGGCTCAAAGCTTTCGAACGTTTTTATTAAACCATCATGAATAACCTGAAATTGGATTATCGTGAAGCTGTAACATACCAATGACCACTGTAAAATAGCTTTCTTAACCACATGAAACAGTAAAATGTTGCATCAAAACCCAATTGGTTTGAAAGTAATGTCTTGATAAACTGCTGTCATAAAATGGTTTTACTTGGATGTTTTTATGATCATTAATAGGGTTTTCTTTCCTAAAAGAGCACACAAGAATGGGGTTTTTGCTAGAAAGCTATGGTACTACTCTTCTCTAAATATGCTTAGTAATATTAACAAGAAAATTGAATGTAACTGTTTAATAAATGGATTTCTACTCCCTTGGGATGTTAATTGCTGCACTGAATACAAAGGGAAGTACTTCATGTTAATTTATATTAAATACATTCTATAGCTGCCCCAGTAATGCAGTGGTCTAAGTACTGCCTTCTGATCATTCATCCAAGACGGGTTTGGGATATTTTAATATGTTATGATGCATGCAGTATTTCACGCATCATAACATATTGGGTTCAAATCCTGATGGCCGGTGGTCCAGTGGTCTAAGCAATGGCTTCCAATCATTCGTCCGGGTTCGAATCCCGGTGTGGCATGGATGTTGTGTTTGTCCTACAGCACTGGCTATCTCCCTTCCCTGGAACCAGTGGCCCTAAATTAGGGACAAGCAACTGCTTATAGCTATTCAGTTGCTCACGTTGGTCGTTAAACATCCAATAAAAAAATCCTGATGAATTTGTGGATGTGTTTTTCTTACTGCATTAGCCTGTTCCTTTCCCTGGAACTAGTGGCCCTAAATTTGAGATGTGCGACTGCTTATTGCCCATTGAGTTGTTCGTGGTTGTTGTTAAAGCCTCGAACAAGCAGGATAGAGCAGAGACGTGTGAAAACAGTTTCTGCCTCAATTTTAAAAATATTTTTAAGATGTAGAGTTGATATTGTATAATTTAAAATCAAAGCACTCATGCAATTGTAATCATTTTATGTTTAGTGTTCTCCCTAGAGCCTTTTTACTGGGCAGCCCGCCCACTTAATTTTGTCTGCTGCCTGGCTGTATTTCCTTTAATGAATGCTTTTGCATTGCACATGATAGTAAGAATGCAAAACTGATACCCACGTAAACCATCAGTGTTGACGAAAACTGGCTGAAATCTGTCTCCGCCCTGGAGGCGCAGTGGTCTAAGCACTGGTGTATGACCATTCGTCCAAGAAGGGTCCAGGTTCGAATCCCGGTGAAGCATGGATGTTGTGTTTGTCTTATGGCACTGGTTCTCTCCCTTCCCTGGAACCAGTGGCCCTAAATTAAGGACAAGCCACTGCTTATAGCCTATTGAGTTGCTCGCATTGGTTGTTAAACCTTCAATCTATATACACTATATTGACAAAAGTTACCGGACACCCCTTCAAAAGCAAATGAACGGATCTGCTATGTTGTTAAGATGCGCAGTACAGCTGCAAACGATATAAAAACAAGCCTGCCGCTGACCGCGATCATATCGTACTGTGAGGTTGAGTGAAAGTGTTGCTGCGGGGGAGAACTGACTTTGAGAAAGGAAAGATTGTTGGGTGTTATATTAGTGGGTTGCCCATAAGAGAAACCGAGAGGCGTTTAAACGGGTCTGGTTCACTTCGTCGACACTATATATGCAAACAGTAGATTGCTAAAAAAACGAAAAAAAGTTCAGAACTACCAAATTTGGTATACTATCTCATGATACTCTCTTAGACCGTACACAGTTTTTGGAAGGGATCAGGGCCTGGGGTCAAGTGGGCCCCATACAAAATTTTTGTAAAATCTAGTTTTCAATTTAGAACCACCAAATTTGGTGTACTATCTCATTGTACTCTTACACCAACTTAGACCATAGACGGAAGTGGTCGGAGGCCCTCACAAAATTTTTGTAAAATCTACAGTTTTTAATTCAGAACCACCAAATTTGGTATACTATCTCATGGTACTCTATTTTAGACCACAGATGGGGTATTGGAGTGCAGAATTGTGTTGCAGTTCTTAAGTAAAAAATAGAAATTTTTGAGAACATTTTGTATGGGGCTTCCTTAAGCCCAACCCATTCCAAAAACCGTGTACGGTCTACGTTAGAGTACCAGGAAATAGTATACCAAATTTGGTGGTTCTAAATTGAAAATTGCAGATTTTACGAAAGTTTTGCATAGGGCCCCCTTGACCCCAACCCCTTCAGTCTATGGTCTAAGTTGGTGCAAGAGTACAATGAGATAGTATACCAAATTTGGTGGTTCTAAATTGAAAACTGTAGATTTTACGAAAATGTCCTATGGGGGCCCCTCGGGCACCAAGCCCTTCCAAAAACTGTGTATGGTCTAAGTTAGAGTACCATGAGATAGTATACTAAATTTGGTGGTTCTAAATTGAAAACTGTAAATTTTACGAAAATTTTGTATAGGGCCCCCTTGACCCTGGGCCCCGACCCCTTCCGTCTATTGTCTAAGTTGGTGAAAGAGTACAATGAGTACAATGGTCTATTGTCTAAGTTGGTGTAAGAGTACAATGGATAGTATACCAAATTTGGTGGTTCTAAATTGAAAACTAGATTTCACGAAAATTTTGCATGGTGCTACCTTGACCTCGGGCTCCAACCCTTTCCAAAAACCATGTACGGTCTAAGTTAGAGTACACGAGATAGTATACTAAATTTGGTGGTTCTAAATTGAAAGCTGTAGATTTTACGAAAATTTAGTGTAGGGGCCCCCTTGACTCCGACCCCTTCCGTCTATGGTCTAAGTTGGTGTAAGAGTACAATGAGATAGTACACCAAATTTGGTGGTTCTAAATTGAAAACTGTAGATTTTACGAAAATTTGTGTGGAATCCCCTTGACTACGACCCCTTCCAAAAACCGTGTACGGTCTAAGAGAGTACCATGAGATAGTATACCAAATTTGGTAGTTCTGAACTTTTTTTCGGTTTTTTAGGAATTTATTGTTTGCATATAAAGAGTTGATGAAATATACCTGTAAACGAAGTGACTGTCGACAAAATGAAAGAGACCGGTTTAAACATAGCCAAGTCAACTGTTTGGGATGTACTGAATAACTGGAAGACACGTGGTATGCCTGAAGCTGCAAAACGTACCGGCAGACCAAAGAAAATCAGTGATAGAGTACGTCGAAGCCTCAGGAGAGTTGTTACAGCTAATCAACGGAGTACTGCACAAGACCTCAGTGTGCAGGTGAGTAAAAATGCTGGAGCCTTGGTATGTATATGTACCATTCACAGAGAACTTCGTTCCATGGGTTACCATGGTTGTGCAGCTGCTCATAAGCCTTTCATCTCCACTCGGATGCTACTCGTCGTTTAGCATGGTGTAAAGAACATTTATCGTGGACCATAGATCAATGGAAACATGTCCTATGGACTGATGAGTCCAGATACACGATCCATCAATCTGATGGCTGTGTGTGGGTATGGCGGCAGCCGGGGGAACACTATTTGTCACAATGTACTGTTCCTACGGTCAAGTTTGGAGCTGGCAGTGTACTCGTGTGGGTGTGTTTTACGTGGTATGGTCCCAGCCCATTGGTTATCGTGGACAAACCTGTTAACCAGCACATCTACCTCGATATTCTGGACAATTATGCCCTACCAACTCTGTGGCAATACTATGGAACCAAGCATTGTTGGTACCAGCAGGATAATGCACCGAGCCATAAAGCAAGGACTGATACGGCATGGTTTGACAATAATTCTGTATTGTGTGTGGACTGGCCAACACAGAGCCCTGATCTTAATCCCATAGAGCACCACCTATGGGATGAATTAGAGCACCACATAAGAAGTTTGGAACCGAGGCCTACTACTAAGCAACAGTTAGTGGCAGCGTTATGTACTGAAGGGAAGCGCATACCTACCACTGTGTTCCAAAACCTTGTCGAAATCATGTCTCCAGGGTCAGTGCATGCATTAAGGCCAAAGGTGGACTGACACCGTACTAATGTATGTCAATAAACGCTATGTTGTGTTTCTCTTCTAGGTGTTCGGTGACTTTTGTCAATATAGTGTATATAAAAAAATCTTTGTCATGTATTTGTTAGTAAATACTAATTTTTTTAAACCATTTATGTACAATTTTCTAACTGTTTATCATGTTATGTTACATGCCTACCACATTACTAAAGATGCTTGATAAGAAAAATAAAGGAAAATATTTTTTTTTTTTTCGAATGGAGAAAGGGTCGTTAAAAGTACAACCCTGCTAAAATTTCTTGCCACCTGGCTGTAAAAAAAAAAAAAAAAAAAAAAAATGTAGGGAAAATACTAATGTCCATCAGTTTCATGCATTAATAAATTTATTTCTTGATATTTGTTTATTTAATGTGTAGATGCCTAGGAGATGCTGTGTCCCTGGATGCAAATCCAACTACACCTACACAGAAAAACCAAGCCCACCTTTCCGTTTCCCAAAAGACCCTGAACTTCAAGCTCAGTGGATCCAACCAGGTCACTCGGAAGGATTTTAAACCCAATGAAAATTCTGTTGTGTGTGTGTTGAGCACTTCAGTGAGCAGTTTGTGATTAGGGAAGATCGTATAACTAGAGGTGATGGGAGTTTAATGGTTGTGCCGCGTACACACCTGGCATTGGCTAAAGATGCTCATCCAACGATCTTCCCTAACCAGCCCTCATACTTATCATGCGAGCCACCCAAAATAAGAAAAGCACCAGAAACACGCATACTTGAAATGGAACAGCGTGACGAACACAATTTTAAAAACTCGAATCAAAATGATGTAATAAATTCATTTGATGCTTTTGTTACTTGTATGGGCATAAAGATTTAAACGGTTTCTTCAGTTTGAAAAATGATTTCACTCTTTTTTTTATGAGATTGATTCTTTTTACTGCCCTAACTAAGATGCCTATTTCTTTTTAAATATTTTCTGATTTACTATTAAATGTTTAGTATGATGGCATACCATATGATCTTAAAAATTTGGAGTGGGTTCTAGGTCATGAAAAAAAAGTGTGATCAATGGACAAAATTTGAATGTCTGTTATCACACCTCAGTTCCTTTTCTTCACAGGCAGTCACAACTGCAGCTAAACTGAATACTGCCCTTTTATTGTTAAAAGTATATGCAGATGACATACAACAAAATGAAGAATCTTCTAATTCAACTATTTCTAAAGTACTGTTTATCATAGAGCAATTAAAACTTTTAACTGCTAAACAGTACCGCTATAGCCCTCAGTTGTTACTGTTTGCTGCAAAAATTCATTTTTGTCATTCATCTGCATATGTTATGTTACGAACAGCAAGTCTCTAAGCTTGCCCCATCCCGTGTATTTGGAAAAAATTGCTTCCATGTTAGATACCTGTGGCAGTGGTGTTATTAACAGACATGTGCTTTATCTGCAAGAGAAATCAAAACTTCTTGAGGAAAGAGAACTGGCAGTAAATGTTCTACTGGATGAAATTTATGTTTCCCCTGATGTGGGTTTTAAAGGTGGGACAATAGAAGGTATTTCTCAAAACATCTCTTCTGAAGCTACAACAATACAAGCATTCATGATAACATCTGTGTTTTCCAAAAATAAAGACATTGTTGCACTTATTCCTGTTAAAAATTTAACTGCTGAACAATGACAAACATTCACAGTTAAGGTTTTGAAAATTCTTAATGATTCTGGATACCAGGTACTTGCATTAACATCTGATAACAATAGGATTAATAGCAATTTGTTCACACTTCTATGTGGTGGTAACCTTTGTATCCAGTGTCATTAATCCCATTAATGAGAATTTGCGCTTGTTTTTGTTGTTCGACACTGTTCATTTGTTGAAAACAGTTTGTAATTATTGGCCCAATCAATCAAATACAAACCAGACTTTCTTTTACCTATCTATGAATGACTTTAACAAAGTTTGTGTTGCTAGTCTCACACATCATCAAAAAATATACAATAAAGAATAGAATCTTAAATTTAAACAAGCACCAAACTCACCCGGAAATTTTTGTACCCAACATCTGTTGAGTGGCAAAATGTTAAACATGCTATTGCCATATTTCATGAAACAAATATAGCTGCTTTAGAATATATTGCAAAAGAATTTGGTAGTGATTTATTACAGACCAAAGAATTTATTACAATCATGAGCAAATGGTAGAAAATGGTAAAATATCCAGCTAAGGGAAAACATGTACGTGGCAGTAGCTGTGGTGATCCATTACACAACATACTTGACAACAATTTTGCATTTCTAAAGAAGTTCACTGCATGGCTACAATTAAGATGCATCCACTTTATCAGGTTTTGCTGTGCCTGAAAAAGGTCGTTTATTCAAAGAAACACAGTTTGCACTTCAACATACTACAGATTGTCTTGTTCATTTAACAAATTATATGTTCGAAACTTTAAAACCATCATACATTTTGTTTGGGAAATTTCAAACAGATTGCTTAGAAGCTCGTTTTGGACAGTACAGGCAGTTGTGTGGAGGGAATTATAATATATCTGTGATACAAGTTCTTGAGTCAGAAAGAAAATTAAAAGCCACGAGTTTGGTTCAAACATGATCGTACAAATGTGGTGAAATTAAATTAAAACAGTTCTCTTTTCCTTAAGAAGTAAATGATGAGAAGCATTGTTTCTCTCACACATTTGACAATATTTTGCATTTGTGTGATAGCATAGATATATATGAATCAGTTAGGTCTATTTTATTATACATAGCTGGTTACATAACAAATAAAGTTAAAAAAAGTGCTTAGATGGTAAAAAAAGGTTGGCCTGTGGTAATTAGTAGGATTATGAATGCTCTGATGAAGAAGTTAACAAATATTTACAGCTTATAGGTGGGGGAGGGGTCTCACATGGCCAGAAGATTTCCAAGGAGGTTAGAAGAGGAGTTGGCAACAGCCCCTCTCCCTGTGCTTCTGGTGTGACGCCACTTTTTATCAGCTGACTACGCCAATGTGCCCAACCTAAGAATCTCCTGTATATCTCTATGGGGAAATCGCAATTTTGAACGGGTTTTTCGGACCCTTACTCTACCCATACAGGCATGAACAAAATTGAGGCTGAAATATTCATTCCCATAATACAAAATTTCCAGAAAAAAGAGGAAAATATGTATTGGTATTTCTTTAAAAAATTGAACAAAATAATGATTTCTTGAGCGGAAGTGCCTAGTGCGCATGGTTACTTACTGCCCATGTGCAAGTAACCATGTTTAAAATATAACCAAAAGCCTAATGTTACGAAATAAAAAGTCCAAAATATTCCTTCTTTCCATCCTTGGTTTGCATGCGCTAAGCAAAACTGCTTAAGCCACAGGAAGTGACGTCACGTTCCCGAACTCCCGCAGCGCAGACTCCCACCACCTCAGAGAGAAGACAGAAACAGCTGATCTGTTTTGGCTTCACTCAAAACGGGTTCCTTCACCTTCCCTTCTTTTAACCTCCTTGAAGATTTCACAGTAAAGGCTGTATTACAAACGTTTCAGGTGTTTCAAGCTATTCCTCATGAAGAAAACGATGAGGCCTTCATTGAATGTGGTAAGCAGGAACAACTTGTTTGACAACTTACTGTAGAAAAGCTTGAGACTTGTGATACCATATCAAAATTTAATTACAGTTGTGGCAATAGTTCAAGTTGGCCAAAATGTGCATAAACCATATGGCCAATATTTTGATAAATAATTATTGCAAAGCATGAAACGATCAACTAAACAAATCACAATCAAAGAGAAAATTGTCTACTCTCAAACCTGCCACCACACACAAGAACACAACACAAATGGTCAAGTGCAAGAGAAAGTCCATAAGAGGAGGAACATCGTTGTAAATATACATATATATATATATATCCCTAAGCTGCTCTTTGAGCTTCAGAGGTTAGCTTTACAAAGAAATACAAACTACCAGATAAATTTTTAACTGATTACTTACTGTTGCTGTGTTAAACCTCTCCATTTACAGAGATCTCGAGTTATCGACACACAACTTGGGTTTCACTGATATCCATCACATGACGTACAAAAGATCCCCTATACTTCATACCAAAAGAAAAAAAAATTCTAGTAAACATCTCATCATTCATTCTGTCAATATGGCCAAATCACCGAAGCATCTTAGTCTCCACCTTGCTAACAACCTTTTGCTTCAACATTTTTTTATTGCAGACCCAAGAATTATCACACTAACAATGTGTACCGTCGTGGAATTTTCAGGAGATGCGTATTTGTGTGAATTTTCAGTATATGATAAAAAATATATTTTGCTTCACATCACACACATCTTCATTCCTCACACAATCTGAATGTGGCTTGCCACTAACCTCCCTAAGTAACGCATTTCTTCATCATACAAACGACTCCTATATTTCTTCTGTAGTACCCAGGTTTCACTGCCATACATCAGAGTAGGAACAATTACACTTTCATACACAGCCATGCGGGACTCTCTTGAGAACCCATCATTCCTGTGAAAACCTCCCAAAGCAGCCATAAATTTCAATGAAGAATTCACTCGCCTACTAATTTCACCATCCAATTTGTCAAACATGCTTCCTAAATACACAAACTCATTCACCTAGTCAATCACTGCACCATTTAGACTTATATTACATTCAGTAATACCAGTTCTTCTCTCAAAAACCATAACTTTGGTTTTTTTTCCTTATTTATACTCAGTTTGGAACCAAATAGCAAAAACAAAAGTAACACATAAAGCAGCCTAAGATAAGAAAGTGGTTAATCGCAGAAAGTAACAAAAGAAATCCACAAAAGAGAGATGAAACAACAGATTAAGTATGCAAGTAGATACGCCTCAGAAAACTTGAAAATTGCATTATCCTGGAACAGGAAGTAAACCCTCATCTCCAGATTTACTTACAAGTATATGTTACCATTACACCACCCTAAACAAGGAACCTCCAAGCTACTGTGGATGTGTTTTCATTAAATTGGCACCCATCTGCCGGTAACATCTATTTAACAGATTCAGAATTTAAATGGTTGCTTTTATGTATTGCTCATACATGCAACTGACCAAGGAACAAAAAAGCCGAACGTTTTAACTGGGTGAAAAATCGGAACATGTGATGAGAAAGTGTGTATACAACAAAGCATGAGTAAGATGGAGTTGTTCCCTCTAGTTTATTTATGTACATATTTAGAGCACACCACTGTTTTTTTTTTTTTTTTTTTGTCCTTGCTAGAACATCAGCTTGATTTTTCTCTTGTGTTGCTTTCTTCTCAGAAAGTTAAACAGCCATATTTGTCTTTTGTTGACTCTGCAGCTGCACTGCGATCTTTGCTTAATTTTCCTTTATGTTGATATCATTCCATTCCCATTTCTTCATCACTTTTCTAGTTATTACTTTTTTCATTTCATTCCCTCAGATGACAATAATTTAGCCATCGTGCTGAAAGAACTTTCAGTCTGAGGACCATGAAAGCATGATATCAAAGCTTTCACTGCTTTAAATAAATGGCGTAACTTACAGAATATGAATCTTTCGAATGCCATGCATCGATTCTGACAAATTTTCAAACTTTTTCAAACAACACTGGATAGTGAGAATTTTGCGAGAAGAAAAAAAATACGATTATGGAGAGAAATCTTCACTTCGACTGACTTCCGTTTTGGGAAACTTTTTCCTCCATTTTTAAGCTGAAATGCAGTATTTTTGGAATAAAAACATATATAAGAACAATGTACTGGGCAGAAGGAACATTGAAAAAAAATATATTGCAGGAGAAATCTGCGTCTTTTTAAAAGTTTTGAAGGGCGGAATTCCATCCTCAAACGGAAAACGACCCCCCCCCCAAAAAAATTGTCGTTCAGTTGTGCATTGATCTCCAGAATACCCAACATGATAATTGAAATGGCGGAATTCCTCGAATCCACAGTAAGAAATTCATGCCTGAAAAGACTATAGGAAAATCTTCGTTCCATCCTTAACTTCCGTTTTCGGAAATCCTTGCAAACAATTTCATGAAGAAATACAAACATTTATGCAGTAAAATGATATTTAACAATACTGGACACAGGCAACATCGTAAGTAAAGAGAAATTACAATTACGGTAAAAAATCTTCACTGCATTCAACTTCCGTTTTCGCAGGTTTTGAAAAACGAGATACCGTCCTCAGGTGGAAAACGACCCCCCTCCAAATTTCTCTTCAGTTTTGCGTCGATCTCGAGAATGACCGAAATGATGACGAAAAAAGCGGAATTCGCTGAAGAATCTCATGCATGTTCACTTGTGTAGCTGAATGCTACAGAATTCACTGCACTTTACTAATTCATGCTGTTTCAAATCATTTTTTAGAGTGATGATGGTTAAGCATGAATAGTGAGCTCTTAGAAATATCTTATCAAAGCGAAAACAACCCCCTCCCTCCAGAAAAAGTCCCTCTAAAACATTAAATACTAGTAATAAATGGCTTTCAAATACCAACTGGAACACGGTTTGTTTGTTTTTTACATTTTACATAAAGTGCTGGCAAAATTTTAAAATCATGACATCCATTCATGAATTTAAAATTTAAAACGAACAGTAATTGGGATGTGCGGGTTCGGCTCCACGGCGATGAAATTTTCAAGTTTCTTGATGTGACTTATTTCACGTCTGAAACGGTAATTAAAGTTAATTCAGCAATATCTGATTTCTGGATTAATTATTGACGTATTAGCCACGTATTATGAGAATATTTATTCCACTCTGTAATTCCATCTGTTTTGTCATACCTGCAAAAACACTTTTATATGGATCTGTGTATGTATTCTATCCACTTAACAGACCTTCATATGAACGTGTGTATGTATTCTATCTACTTAACAGACCTTCATATGAACGTGTGTATGTATTCTATCTACTTAACAGACCTTCATATGAACGTGTGTATGTATTCTATCTACTTAACAGACCTTCATATGAACGCGTGTATGTATTATATCCACTTAATAGACCTTCATATGAACGTGTGTATGTATTCTATCTACTTAACAGACCTTCATATGAACGTGTGTATGTATTCTATCCACTTAACAGACCTTCATATGGACGTGTGTATGCATTCTATCCACTTAACAGGCCTTCATATGAACGTGTGTATGTATTATATCCACTTAACAGACCTTCATATGAACGTGTGTATGTATTATATCCACTTAACAGACCTTCATATGAACGTGTATATGTATTCTATCTACTTACAGACCTTCATATGAACGTGTGTATGTATTCTATCCACTTAACAGACCTTCATATGGACGTGTGTATGTATTCTATCTACTTAACAGGCCTTCATATGAACGTGTGTATGTATTATATCCACTTAACAGACCTTCATATGAACGTGTATGTATTATATCTACTTAACAGACCTTCATATGAACGTGTGTACGTATTCTATCCACTTAACAGACCTTCATATGAACGTGTGTATGTATTATATCCACTTAACAGACCTTCATATGAACGTGTATGTATTATATCCACTTAACAGGCCTTCATATGAACGTGTATGTATTATATACACTTAACAGACCTTCATATGAACGTGTGTATGTATTCTATCTACTTAACAGACCTTCATATGAACGTGTGTACGTATTATATCCACTTAACAGGCCTTCATATGAACGTGTATGTATTATATCCACTTAACAGACCTTCATATTAACGTGTGTATGTATTCTATCCACTTAACAGACCTTCATATGAACGTGTGTACGTATTTTATCCACTTAACAGACCTTCATATGGACGTGTGTACGTATTCTATCCACTTAACAGGCCTTCATATGGACGTGTGTATGTATTCTATCCACTTAACAGACCATATGAACGTGTGTATGTATTCTATCCACTTAACAGACCTTCATATGGACGTGTTTATGTTTTATGTATCAGCGACACTCCACGTGAGTCTTGTTACATGTGGGATCATCAGAATGAAAGAATTTGCCCAGATGTCACCTGAAAAGGTGACAGAGCCCCAAATCTTGTGTGAAGCTTGTGCTTAAAGGGATAAGTATACGTATGACATAACATCCAGTTTCAAACTTAGTTCTATATATATTTGCCATATCTGCTTAACATATCTTTATATGGATGTGTATATTTTTTATGCATCAGTGACACTTCACATGATTTTATATTAAGTATAAGAATGGGGCAGTTTTTCCCACATGCCCTATGTAAAGGTGACGAAGAAAAATTCAGGTGATGTGTGAATATTTATTTGGAATGGCTGTGTTTTTATTCAAATATCTCTTGTGTGGTTTTTTTTTAAGGCTGCTTGAAGGAAACTCTTTGAAGTCCAAACATTTACTAAGTGCTTCAAAATATATAGATCTGGGCAGGAAAAGTAACATAGTAAATCAGTTTGTGTCACGATGAGGAGCTGGTCAGAATGTTGTATACAAAATTCTCCCGCATTCTTATTGTCCGGTATCCCAAATGAAGCATTCCTAAAAGCTTAATATGTAAGTAGTTAACATTGCATTACATGTACACTGAAGTGCCAGCAAAACTGGTATAGACAAGCTTATGCAAAATACGCAGCAACGTCACCCATGCCGTACTCGGTTGCGTCCACCAGTGCGTATATCCTTGCCAGCTGTCAGAGCTGTTTTTGGCATGATAATAACAAGTAATAATGATTTCAGCGATTTTCAACGCGATGTCATAGTTGGCGCTCACGAGATGGGCCATAGTATTTCGGAGGTAGAAACGAAGTTCGGATTTTCATGGACGACCATTGCAAGGGTGTACCGTGACTACAAGAATTCCGGCAAAACCTCCAACCTACGATACCAGTGTGGCCGTAAAAAGACATTGAGTGAACGCCACCATCGTCGGCTGTCAAGAATCGTTTCATGCGATAGGCGTGCAACACTCTCGCAGGTATCATCGGAATTCAATACTGGAGCATCAACAAGCATCAAGGTCCAGACTGTGCAACGTACCCTGCACGATATGGGCTTTGGGAGCCGACACCCAACTCGAGTCCCCTTCATTGGTACACGACACAGAGCTTTGCGCCTCGCTTGGGCACAGCAACGCCGCCACTGGACACTTGATGACTGGAAACAAGTAGCCTGTTCTGATGAGTTGCGTTTCCAACTGTATTGGGCAGATGGAAGGATTCGTGTGTGGAGCAAATCCCATGAAGCCATGGATCCCACCTTTCAACAGGAAACTGTACCGGATGGTGGGGGGTCCGTAATGGTATGGGGTGTGTTTAGCTGGACTTCACTGGGACCCCTGGTACGTCTACAGCCAACATTATGTGCGCATCCTTTCTGACGAGGTACACCCGTTCATGTCCTGCATTCATACTGATGGGTTGGGCCTGTTCCAACAAAACAATGCACCTGCACACAAGTGTCGGGACGCCACATTGTGGTTAGAGGAGCATTCATCTGTGTTTGGGGCGTTGCCATTCCCACCAAAGTCCCCAGATCTGAACGTGATAGAGCACATTTGGGATGCCATGCAACACGATATCGAACACAGGAATCCGAGACTTCGGAATACACCCGAATTGTGGAACAGTCTGCAGGAAGTATGGTGTACATTGCCTACAGCATATTTCCAGAAGCTAGTGGAGTCCTGCGCTCCCGTGGGGGACCTACTAAGTATTAGATTGGTGTACCAGCTTTTCTGGCACTTCAGTGTATATCACTAAGAACAATTTCTGACAAAAAAAGAAGAGCCGTATTCGTGCAGAGTAGGTATACAGAAGGAGGGGGGAGATAGGGGAATAGGAGAAAACTAATTTGAACTTTATAGTAAATAGGTATATAAAGTAAAAGCAGCTTGGGAAAACCTTTCTAAAAGAAATATTTTAATAATTTTTCCTTTCTTTCACAAAACCGATCAGTGTAATGATGATGATGGATCTATAGTAGATCCGAAAATGCTAATAATGTATTTAAACTTTAAACTTTTAATTAAAGTTTTTTAATGTCACCATCATTGTTTTTTATCACATCGTGTAGAAACTGCAAGTGTTGTTTTTATTGACTCATACACAAATTAAGCTTCTTTTAACGTAATTTTAGCCATCTAGTGGTACATGTTTATTTGGTTTTAACTTCATGAGGTTATTATGGAGGTTGTTTTCAAGACTTACCGATATTTTAGACTTATCCTCAAAAAGAGAAGACACGTTTGGCATTTCTTGTCAATTGCAGAGACCTGGAAGTGGTGCCTAAATATCTGAATATAAAGTGTGCCCGATGGTCTAGATGTGATTCAAGAATTACTTCTGTGGCTGAACAGAAAAGACTTACAGCTGAGATTCGCTTTAAGAGAGCACGCATCGATTTCCTACAACGTAAATCTTACTGTGCGTTTCAGGACACGACTCATAGTGTGCATTCAGTTTTGGCAGACAGATTAATTTTGACTTTTTTAGCAGTGTGCAAAAGTGTCGTTGAAAGATTAGTGAAAACACATATTAAAAAATTATGTTCACTGGTGGATAGAGATGTGGATTTGAGATATCTCATCCGCTATGGTCGGACTAGGACTAGAGAAGTACTTTTTTTTTTGGAGGTTTAACGACCACCGTGAGCAACTCAATGGGCTATAAGCAGTCGCCCGTCCCTAATTTAGGGCCACTGGTTCCAGGGAAGGGAGAGAGCCAGTGCCGTAAGACAAACACAACATCCATGCCTCACCGGGATTCGAACCCGGTCCCCGTTCGGACGAATGATCAGAGGCCATCGCTTAGACCACTGCGCCACCGGGGCGGCGAGAAGTACTTAAACCTACTTACATAAACTTAAGCGACTACAGGTTTAATAACGTGCAAAACGCTGCTTTGCAGAAAGGTTTAAAATTCGCCTATCAGAAGTGGTCCTGTAACAAATTCATTTTACTCCCTCAAGTGGAACAGGTCATTAGAGCATTACCTTCTGATGTACAGGATTTGTGTCGACACAAAGTGGCAAGAGCTTTCAAAACCAAGCAAGGTTTCATAAGCCAAGCTCAATTCTGGCTAAACAAAAACAACCCGAGCTCCTACAAAAGAATCCGGACTTAGCTATAGTGGTGACAGACAAATCTTCACAAATAGTCGTTTTCTATAAGCAAGATTACCTATGCAAGATGCAAGAGACTGTTAATGGGATGCCTCATATTATTGTTTCAAAGGACCCTACAACTGCCATTCTAAGGGCTGTAAGCAATTTGAAAAACCATGACAGTCTTCCACAAAGCATTGTTGATTCTATGTATATGCCGCCCCGGTGGCGCAGTGGTCTAAGGCGTTGGCCTCTGATCATTCGTCCGAACGGGGTCCGGGTTCGAATCCCGGCAGGCATGGATGTTGTGTTTGTCTTACGGCGCTGGCTCTCTCCCTTCCCTGGAACCAGTGACCCTAAATTAGGGACGGGCGACTGCTTATAGCCCATTGAGTTGCTCACGGTGGTCGTTAAACCTCCAATCAAAAAAAAAAAAAAAAAAAAAAAAAAGAACTCTTCTTCTTCATGAGGAGGAGGTGGCAACAGCCCCTCTCCCTGAGCTTCTGGCGTGACGTCACTCTTAATCAGCTGACTACGCCAATGCGCCCAACCCGAAAACCTCCTTTATATCTCTATGGGGAAATCGCCATTTTGAACGGGTTTTTTATTATCTGTACTCTACCCATACAGTCATGAAAAAAAAAATTGAGCTGAAATGTCCATTCCCACAATTAAAAATTTCCAGAAAAAAAATAGGAAAATATGGGTTGGTATTTCTTTAAAAAATTGAACAAAGTAGTGATTCTCTGAGCGGAAGTGCATACTGCGCGTAGTTACTTGCATACTTTTCCATGTGCATGTAACCATGTTTAAAATATAACCAAAACCCTAATGTTGAGAAATACGAAGTCTGAAACATTCCTTATTTTCATCCTTGGTTTGCATAGTTTGCATGCGCTAATCGAAACTGCTTCAGGCACAGGAAGTGACGTCAAGTTTACGAACACCTGAAGACTTCCCGTACCCACCTCAGAGAGAGGACCGAAACAGCTGATCTGTTTTGGCTTCACTCAAAATGGGTCCTTTCACCTCCCCTTCGCGATCCCCAACTTTTTATTTTATTTTGTTTTAGTAGGAAAACAATTGGTGATATGACAGATAGAGATTTTTTCTTTTATTGGGGGTTTAACGATCACCGTGAGCAACTCAATGGGCTATAAGCAGTCGCCCGTCCTTAATTTAGGGTCACTGGTTCCAGGGAAGGGAGAGAGCCGGTGCCGTAAGACAAACACAACATCCATGCCTCACCGGGATTCGTACCCGGACCCATCTTGGACGAATAGTCAGAAGCCATTGCTCAGACCACAGCGCCATCGGGGCGGCAGATAGAGATTTACTTTGATGACTAGGTAATTACACATCTTGTTACTTGCTTTTCTTTGTTACTTTTTTTTCAGTTGTTGCAGTTTTTAGACTGTTCAGCATAATGTTCCCCAGATGAATGTCCAGAAAAACAACTGGCCTCAGGAACATAAAAAAAAATTCCTGCTGTTTTTAGTCTACAACCAAGATATTACATACAGTAGGCAATGGACGCCATTGTTGCGTTGGTGGAAATATATAGAAATAGCAATGATTGCTGCATCGTGACGTCACAGCACAATCCGAAGGGACAAGGCTGAACTGGATGAATGTAAGGCTATAACATTAGCGTTGAAGACAATAAACTTTTGGTGATTGGCCAGTGGGCGTTA
This sequence comes from Macrothele yani, assembly GCA_039090855.1. Classification (NCBI taxonomy): domain Eukaryota; kingdom Metazoa; phylum Arthropoda; class Arachnida; order Araneae; family Macrothelidae; genus Macrothele; species Macrothele yani. The sequence continues at coordinate 159,764,305 of CM077009.1, forward strand.
GGGACGATTTCAGCCTTTAGATGGCACTGAATCCCAAGATATAAACATCTCAGTTTTCACGTTGCTTGAATTGCTGGATTGTGTATGTTTGTCGGGGTTTTTTTTGTGTTTCTTTTTAAAAAATCTTACAGTTTTAAAACCAAACTGTTGTTTTCACAGCAAAATATAACCCATTTTAAAAATGGTTTACTGTTGTGTGCCAATATGCACATCTTCTGAGAAGAAAAACGTGGGATTTTGATTCCGTGAGTTACCCTCAGATCAGAACCAAAAGCAACTGTTGCTGAATGAAATATCTCCTCAGGATTTTGCTCCAAATATAAATGACAAGTTACCTTCAACTATTGTTTGTAATAAGTATTTTCATTCTGATAATTACGTACCTAATTCAATTTTAGAAAAAAAACTGAGCTATATAAACTCATATTAAGTAAAATAGTAGGTAAATGTGTAGATTTGCGTTTGAAATTATTTTGTCGGAAAAATATTAGTACCTGGGAAAAGTGCGACGTACAGATTTTAGATTATGAAAATTATTGACAAATGGTGCAAAAAATTTCTGTTTCAAATGTCTTTTAAAGTTTTTTATCGTAACATTTACCTGTACGTTCGATACGTTAGGCCTAGGGCAGCATCTCTTCACAGCATCGAACTTACAGTTAAATGTTACGATAAAAATCTTTAAAAGACATTTAAAATACGAAATTTCTGCACCATTTGCCATTAATTTCCATACTCTAAAATCTGTACGTAGCACTTTTTCCAGGTATTAACATTTTTCCGACGAAATAATTTAGGACGCTAATCTACACATTTACCAAAATCTCAGCCCTAGATCGTTGAAGAATAAAGGAGAAATGAGATTTACACTTAAATTACACCAGTTCCTACAGAAAATTCCCTTGCCCAAGTACTAAGAATTCAGAATTCAAATATCCATCTGTTCATGTGAAAGTGAATATAAAAAAAATCTCAATTGTAAATAATGATACGGAATCAGTTTGTTAATGCGAAGTACGTCAATAGATGGCGCTGGGTCCCAACTCGTCTTTTCTGTCCTCGCTGTTTTAGCGTAATTTTACAGCCTGGTAGAATCCAGTTCTTCCTTGGTAGGGATCAACTCTTCATGCTTCATCTAGCCAGGCCTTGGTATTATATTATATATAATTGCAAATGGCTCCGCGCTGCAGGCAATGACATATAATCACAGGTAAACAATTCATCATTTTGTGCGGTAAACAAAAATACTATTGACCTCCACTTTAAACTTCCTGCTGTACATATCAATTATGAAAGTATTCAAATACAAGACTGGAAGAGAGAAATTAAACACCTGCCACATATAAAATTTTTAAATATCTTGCTGTAGTTTCATATTTGTGGTTTTGTTCTTTCTCCAAAATTGGTTTTAATAGTGTGTGTCAGTTATAAGTTGCTTTCTTTTTTCTTTTTCTTCATTGCTAGTTTGTGCCATTCTGTACTTACAAAGTGATGGAATCATCAATGATTTTTTGCTCTGCATCCTAAAAGCTCTTAGCATGTGATTAAAAAAATAACTTTTTGAACACGTAAATGTACAAGGTTTCAATTTCAGAAAGTCTTTTTTTTTTTTTTTTTAAACATTGGAGGTTCTCTCTTTTACTGTCTTAAATTGTTAGTGTGGCCATAAAGCGAATTTAAAAAATCTAGAAGTTTACAGGTATGATGTCCAGAATGAAACGTTTTCTAGAGAAACTACTCAATTGTAAAGAAAGTGAAGATAATGTATTACCCCTTATTAATACAACAAAAGATCGTCAAGAATGTGAAGAATAGTTCCACAATTTCACCAAAAATAGCTAGTTTTTCTAGACATATCCAGAGTTCACAGAAATAAAAATGCGATCCAGTGTGATGTGTGTGGCAAAACATTAAAACTGAAAAGCAATCTTTCAGAGAATCTCCATATGAATACACGTGAGAAAACACACCAGTGTGATGTATGCTTCACGAACTTTTCTGACAAAAGTAGCCTATCCAAACATGTGATTCTTCATACTGGCGCAAACCCTCATCAGTGTGGTATATGTTCCAAACAATTCACACGGAAAGGTAACCTTTTACTGCATGTCCTCGTTCATACTGGTGAAAAACCTCATCAGTGTGATGTATGTTCAAAACAATTCGTACAGAAAGGTCAGCTTTCTAAGCATATGCTTCTTCATGCAGTTGAAAAACCTCATCAATGTGATGTATGCTCCAAGAAATTTGCTGACAAAAGTCGCCTATCCAAACATATGATTCTTCATACTGGTGGAAACCCTCATCAGTGTGGTATATGTTCCAAACAATTCACACGGAAAGGTAACCTTTTATTGCATGTCCTCGTTCATACTGGTGAAAAACCTCATCAGTGTGATGTATGTTCAAAACAATTCAGACAGAAAGGTCACCTGTCTATGCATATGCTTCTTCATGCAGGTGAAAAACCTCATCAATGTGATATCTGCTCCAAGAAATTCACAGAGAGAGGTCACCTTTCCAAACATCTGCTTCTTCATACGGGTGAAAAACCTCATCAATGTAATGTTTGCTCTAAGAAATTCACTGTGAAATGTAGCCTTTCTAAACATCTGCTTCTTCATACTGGTGAAAAACCTCATCAATGTGATGTGTGTTTCAAGCAATTTACTGAGAAAGGTAGCCTTTCCAGACATATGCTCCTTCATACAGGTGAAAAACCTCATCAATGTGGTGTGTGCTTCAAGAAATTCAAAGAGAGAGGTCATCTTTCCAAGCATCAGCTTCTTCATACAGGTGAAAAACCTCATCAATGTGATGAATGTTCCAAGCAATTCACTGAGAAAGGTAGCCTTTCCAAACATATGCTTCTTCATACAGGTGAAAAACCTCATCAATGTAATGTATGCTCCAAGCAATTTACACAGAGAGGTCACCTTTTTAAGCATATGCTTCTTCATACAGGTGAAAAACCTCATCAGTGTGGCTTATGTTTCAAGCAATTCAGACAAAGAGATAGCCTTTCTAAGCATTTGCTTCTTCATACTGGTGAAGAACCTCATAAATGTGATTAATGTTCCAAGCAATTCACTAAAAAAGATAGCCTCTCCAAACATATGCTTCTTCATACCAGTGAAAAGCCTCATCATTGTGATGTATGCTACAAGAAATCCACAGAAAAAGGTAATCTTTCTAAGCATATGCTTCTTCATACAAAATAAATTGAAATACTGATGTGTGCTTGAACATATTTTTAAAATAGAAAATTTTATGGAGCATATGTGCACTGATGAATTCCTTGAACACTGAGGAATTTGAATCTTAAAGGTTTCAAATGGAAATAAATATTTTTACATAATATGTTTTAGCAATTCAAATCTAGCTATAGAATCTCAGAGATATCTGCTGTATGTTAAGTTAGTGCATGAATGCCGTAACAAAGCTAAATACTCCTTTGCAACAATTATTTTCATCGTTTTTTAGGTCATGGCCCCCAGACATGCACACTGTTCACCTGCTGTGTCCATGAGGAGAAATAAATTTTTTTAGAATTTTTTTGCCACCGTGCAGTGGTCTAAACAATGTCTTAGGACCTTTCATCTAGAAAGATGTCCAGGTTGGAATCCTGGTGCCGCATGGATGTTGTGTTTGTCTCTCTCCCTCCTTGGAACCAGTGGCCCTAAATTAGGGTCGGGCAACTGCTTGTAGCCCATTGAGTTGCTCACGGTGGTCGTTAAACCTGCAATCAAAATAAAAAAAATTGATTTTTACATCAAGTATATTGTGCCTATATTGCAGATTACACAGCAAAACGAGTGTACATTTATTAAAAGTTAGGTCATTTAAAATTGTGGCTTATTTGTTTTATGTGTTTACTTATTTAGAGTTTTACAGTGTAATTGAAATGAAAAGGTTAATTGTTTAAATGTAAATGATTAACAGCAGACTTCTGAACATTTGGCTTAAAGGGTAAGATTTTAAGTTGCAGCTGTGGCTCCATGTTATGTGTGTTATTGTATTTATTTTTGCTATGGTCAAAAACCTGAAAGTGTAGATTCACACAGGTACGAGAGGGCATAAGGTATCAAGTAATCTGTTGCTTTTCCAGGAACATAATACAAATTTTGCCAAAACTCTGGGAAACCACTAAAGAAATAATTATCTTCAAACAGGAATTGCAATTATAATTATTTCCAAATTATGGATTTTTTCTAATGAAGAAAAGGAATAAATGTCTTGAATTTTTTGGTAGCACCCCTACCCTTCCTCAGGACTACAACTATAGTCTGAGGAATCGCAAGATAATTCAAGGAGCCAAGCTGTTTCATTGGGTGGCAATTCAGTTTCTCCGAAACAGTTTTTCATCCAAATTTTCATTTCATCGTAAGATAGGAAATAGTCTCTTAATTGAGTCACCAATTATGTCACATGTTCCTTCTTGCACTCAATAATATTACAGAACTTCTTGCCAGGGAAGTCATTAAGAGAGATATAATACAGTGGATCCCGCTTAAGAAGTCTTCGTTGGGATGAAACAATGAAAACTTCTTAAACGGGAAGTGTGTGATTGGGTTTTGTAAGACTTTAGCGATTAAAAATGTTGCATAAATTAAATCCAGAAATTACATTTTAGTTAATTTTAAAGTAACAAAAAATTTCGCAACTTACCCATTTAAACTTGAATATGAGGATTGAAAGCTACATTTATTATGCTACAGGATTACAAAAATACTGATCTAAAAGCGTTTGTTTCTTCCTTTTTTCCGCTAAATTCACAAAGTTCGTGTCCATTTCCCTCAAATTTCTCATTATGTCCGTTGGAACATGTTCGTCGCTTTCTATAAAGCGGCGAAAAGTTTCTAGTGCTTTACCAGCTTCAGCTGAAGTTGGAATTGGCCTGCACTCATTTTCTTGGGTTTCTGGTTCATCGTCCTCTTGCGTTTCGATGTCGCAAATATCGTCGATATTTTGCATTTCGAAAGTGGGAACATCTTTGGCAACGTTTTGCCACTATACCGTTGAGGGTTGTAACAGGTAAATTTAGTTCTTTTGCTATCTGCACCCTAGTTAAATGCGGGTTTTCATCAACTTGCATAATAATGTTTCGTTTCTGGACCACAGATAAAGCTTTTCTTTTGATGCCTTTAGACGCCATATTTCTAGCTACATATTTCAACAATGAAACTGAACGTTTAACTCCACATATCCGATGTGCAACATCTGAGCCTAAGTCTGACAGAATGACTAACTTTAAGCAGGTGTTTCCTTTCCCAGCCTTTCCCCAGCCCCAAAGTTAAGGCAATTCTGATACAGAAAGGGCGAACACAGAAGAAGTGGGGGAGTAAACATGACCCCCTGCGTTGACGGTGGGAAGCCGGCAGGGGCTTCGCTTGCTTCATGTACGGGGAAACGTTTCCTCCCAACTTCTTTGACATGTACTTATCTGCTGCAGGAGTTCCGAAATCGTATGTTCTTACTTTGAAACTTGTGACACTTACAACTACTTAAGCGGAAAAACTTGAAACATCGTTACTTCTTAAGTGGGAAAAATTAACGTTAGCACTATGGAAAAAAAATTGGGACTCTAAAAATAAAACTTCTTAAGTGGGATCCACTGTATTTGTTGTTGATAATCTGCTAAGTCCAGTTCTTGGATTTTTTAATTGTCTTCTCCCACTTCTGTTGAAAAAGGAAAGTTGCACTGGAGCCTTGAATTGAGTGCATTTAAGAAGGTGAAAATATCTCCTAAATTAGAGTGGAGTTAGAAACAACAGAAGTCACACAATCTTTTAACTCAAATTTGAAAAAACAGCACCATTTCATGGAATAAGTCAAACAGATATGTCAGAAATCTACCTCTAGACAACCACTATATTCAGGGTAACAGTAAGTTTTTATAATCGTTCCGCAGCATGTGAAGATAATGTTGCAAGATTGAGATTTTTAAATGTTTACGATATTCACCGATTTATCTTAGACTGATTTCATTGTTTATGTCATACTGTGCATAGCCAGCGCTTGAATGATGTGATGTTTTAATTTAGCAGAGGGTGCTGCTGACAATTCATGCAACGAACTCCATGTACATCAGCTTAGTACCATCCACACAGACACCAACATATTTAGCCCATTTGCTTTTTATTTTGGAGAACAGAACTTTAAACAAAGTTTCTGCATTTGTGTACAAGTGCAAATTTATACAAAACAATAAGTCGTCTCATATTATCTGAGAAATACAACTAAATTAGCATTGACTGCAATGTCGGTTCTGTGTTCCAATTGAAACACTGTGATTCAACTCTTGTATCCAAATTTATTCCACATTTCCCAACATCTCAACAATTCTTTATCGGTTTTATCAGACATGATATTGCACACAGGCCATTTAAAATATTTATCACCCATTCAGGGCGGATACACGACTGTTGAGTCTCCTATGTGATTTAGCCTCGTCAATAAAAACTGTGTAATATCCGGATTCATTGACATCTTTTACAATTTTTCTTATAACTTCTTCAAAAACAATATTAATAAGTTCATTTTGAGAACTTGAACCAGTTAAATTGATTTTTGTTTTTTTGATTGGAGGTTTAATGACCACTGTGAGCAACTCAATTGGCTATAAGCAGTCGCACGTCCCTAATTTAGGATTACTGGTTCCAGGGAAGGGAGAGAGCCAGTGCCATAAGGCAAAACGCCACGCCTCGCTGCGATTTGAACCCGTACCCCTTTCGGAGGAATGATCAGAGGCCACCGCTTAGACCAATGTGCCACCGGGGCTCCTAAATTGAAACATCTTTCGTACTTACTTTTGAAATTCAGGTCATATTTACGAAAAAGAACACATAACTCTCAGAAATTCCCTTTGTTGTTTGAATCTTTTGACTCATCATAGCTTCTTAGTGGAAGCTCTTGTCTTGCAATACACAGTAAAATATCAATTAGTTTTCTAATATATGCTTTCTTTTTAATTTCCTGTTGTTTATGTCCGATAGACATTTCACAAATAACACTCTCTGATAGTTTTCTATAATTAACCCACTTGAACATGGACAGTAAATGACTATTGCTTACAGCATACTTATTTAATTTCTTGAGATAGTTTCCTTCAGTTCCTCATACGCTTTTCTGTAAACAAATCTTTCTTTCCACTTGAAGGAAACTGTTTCCATGCAAGAAACAAAACACTGCATCCCTTTCTGTACTATACTCTAGCCATTAAAATGTGTCATAAAACTGTTTACTGAAGCAAGGTTTTTTTTTCAGAGAAACACACAAATGGAAACTGGCAAAACAGGTTGTGACGGGCCATTAACAAGATAACCAAGGTCATACCTGTTAGTAATTTGACAGTGTTCTCCCCCTGACTTGGGGCCAAAGTTATAGAGCTCAGAGATGATGATGATCTAGAACTGATTTGATTCATGAAATCTGCATCTAAACGATTTACACTTTTAGGCTTAATAAAGAATGAGCGGATATCACGAACTGGTTTACTCAAGCTCGTGGTTTTCAACTAAAATAACATTTTTTTTTTTTTGGTTTACTTAAGCTCATGGTTTTCAACTTAAATAAAAAAATTTTTGGTTTACTTAAGCTCATGGCTTTCAACTAAAATAGCAGATAAGTTTTTTGGTTTACTTAAGCTCATGGCTTTCAACTAAAATAACATAAGTTTTTTGGTTTACTTAAGCTCATGGTTTTCAACTAAAATAACAGATGAGTCTTTTGGTTTACTTAAGCTCATGGTTTTCAACTAATATAAAATATGTTTTTTGGTTTACTTAAGCTCATGGTTTTCAACTAAAATAACATTTTTTTTGTTTACTTAAGCTCATGGTTTTCAACTAAAATAACAGATAAGTTTTTTGGTTTACTTAAGCTCATGTTTATCAGCTAAAATAACAGATAAGTTTTTTGGTTTACTTAAGGTCATGGTTTTCAACTAAAATAACATTTTTTTTTGTTTACTTAAGCTCATGGTTTTCAACTAAAATAACAGATGAGTCTTTTGGTTTACTTAAGCTCATGTTTATCAGCTAAAATAACAGATAACTTTTTTGCATGGCCGATAATCACGAAACAGTAACTAATAATATGGACAATTGTCACCATATAAGTCACTTTAAATCGGCTTTGCGCAGTTGTACACAACACAACGCACAGTTAAAGAAGTGTACAGCATGACAGACCTAGGCTGAGGAGTGGCGCAGGTTTCCTCTTCCCCTTGCAACTGAAAACCTGTTTGTACTCTTGCTCTCTTTCTAGATCAAGGCCAATGTCAATAAAGCAGGTGTCTCAACCATTACAGTGCAGTTCACTCGGAGCTGCTATTAGCTTGCCACAGCATTACTACACTAAGCAGGCTGTCAGAAGGACAGTATGCAAAGAAAAAAATCTTTATGCTATTACGGGTGAAGTATTATAATCCTAAAAACGGTGGAAAACAACTGTACAAAATTTAAACAAATAATAATTTATAAATGTTGTCATTTCTCTAATTTTATCGTAATCTGCCACTTATACGTCTAATAATAATGATAATAATAATTTCTTTTTATTTTGTCCGTATACCTTGCAATACATATTGTGGTACTTTTTTTTTTTTCAAAATCGTCTACACTTTTTGTAATGTTTATGTTTTCAAAGTTATATTATTTCTTTTTCCCCCACAAATCCTTGGGGGTGCCTTTCACCCCCGTTAATACTCCTATGCAACCCATCTCTATGGAAGAACCTATGCAACCCATCTCTATGGAAGAACAACCACATAGTCAGTGCCTATGTAAGGCAGGTCTGCAGCCCTTTTTGATAGTGGATGGGGTGCTTCCACTAAAAGTCTGATAATGAGAGATATTTTGTTAAATATAAAAGAAAAACGAAATTGCTGAAAAAAACGAAATTGCTGAATTTAAGGATTTTTGTAAGAATTTTTTTTTAATATATTAATAGATGCATGTTGTCACCCTTTGGAAAATTTCAATGTGTCTCCAGGGTATCTCATAGTCAGCATCAATTATATCCATTTGATCTGCAGGTCAGTCATCATCCAGTCTGTTTACATCTGATCAACCTATCACAGCATAAACTGTGATCCAAGCGGGAAATTCATTGTATGAAATAATGACGTCACTGCGGATGGCAATATGCAAATGTGCGCAGCGTGTATTTAAGAACTAGGGCGCGCAGAACGAAGTCATTCAACACTAGGCCGCGGGTGGCCTAGTGGGCAACGTTCGTGACTGCCAAGGAAAGGACCTCAGGTTCGATCCCAGCAGGTACGAACGCTCGATCCATTAAATATCGGCCGTGCGTCGGATGGGCACGTTAAGCCGTCGGACCTCGAGTACTGGCCCCCGGTAATAAATAAGGGCGTCTTCCTCCCACTTTCTACTTCGCTTCCGTGTCACTTTCCTATCGGGCACGCTAGCCCAAATCTCCTAGCCTCCTATTTCTAAGGGTTGTTTAACACCTAGAGTCAGACACTCCCTAAAATTCTCTACATCTGATCTGAACGGAGTCATTCGCTTGGTGTCGTGCTGTTCAGTGCTCCTTGAAGAAGCTACCATGCCTGGATGTCGCAGGCGCACAGCATTTGTTCAGTTATCGAAGTTCGAGCGAGGCCGTATAGCCCCGCACGGGGATAACTGGTTTTCCAGTTATTTGGGGAGCGGCGCCCCCACGGCCCGAGCTGACCTTGTGACGGATCATTTTGTCATTTCGACTTGAACGATTACATCACCGAAGGGACAGCTGTTCATCCAGCTGATGGGGGATGGCGTCCCCACGGCCCGAGCCGACATGTACTAGATGTGAATTTTCACTTTTTTGTGTTTTTTGTTTTTTCACTTGACACGCTCCCGCCTCAGTTGTAGGTTGCTGAGGTTGTGATTATGCGCCAGCTCTGGATTTTAGTTTCTCGTTTTCTTTCCTGTCTTCTCCATTTGATGTTTCTTTCTTTGTTTTTGCGAGCTGGTTAGCTAGACCTACCCGCACGTTTGCCATGTGTGGTGACCCGTAAGGTGGAAAAGGGGATGCTGGAGGCTGAGGTTTCTGGAGGCCTGGGTGTTGTTGTCGCCAGTTGCCAACACTCCTCTTTGCCCCCTGCTTCACCCTAAACGGGCGGCTGGGAACTAACCCACTCCTAGTCAATGAGGTCTGTGGCCGAGTGGAGCCCAGACCTCTAACGGCTTGTCGTCTCGTACGACAGGGTGAGTCTGGGGATAGGGTGGGCATGCCAAAGGGGTGTTCCCCAGGCATGGGAAAGTCTGGGTGCATTCCGAGCGCATGTCTGCCCTATCAACTTGCTATATCCGCTTGCTATCCCTAGAGCCGTGTCCTGCGTCCACTTGGGCTTGCGGACCTCCGGCTCTCCCTCGTTGGGCTCGATTGTGGGTTGGGAAGTCGGCGGACGAATTATTAAAACTTTTATGGATGAAAACAAAATTTCCCAGGAACCAAAAAGCAAAAGAGGTATAGAGGAAGGCTCATCCCCTTTTGCAAAAAAACATGTCCCTGATTGTTCAAATGCTCGTTTCTTTTTTGTGCACTCATTGGACCCTTCAAAGCCTTTGAGTGCCAAAAGTTCATTTTGGATAAATAAAGCTCTGCAATCCATCGCAAGCTCTCCTAAGAGCGTAAAGAAGCTCCAGTCTGGAGATCTTCTTGTAGAGATGTCCACTGTGGCCTACAGTACCACACTTATAAACACTACCACGCTGCTTGAGACTCCGGTTAAAATAACACCTCATGGGTACCTAAATTCATCTCGAGGTGTTGTCTCCTCTCGGGATCTTATTGATTGCACTGAGGATGAACTTCTCGAAGAACTGAGGAGCCAACATGTTACGGGTGTGCGGCGTATTTCTTTCAGGAGGAATGGGCAGTTTGTCCCATCCTGGAATATTATCTTGACTTTCAACTGCCCTTCCCTGCCTACATCCATCAAGGCAGGGTATCTCCACCTAGAGGTACGCCCGTACATCCCTAACCCTTTGAGATGTTTTAGGTGCCAGTCTTATGGCCATTCTCAGCAGTCGTGCAGGATCAATCCTAGGTGTGCACGCTGTGGTGCCACAGAACATCTTTTGCAGGAATGTGTGGCCGAGGCCGAGTTTTGTGTGAACTGTAAGGGTTCACACGCGGCATCAGCCAAAGATTGTCCCAAGTGGAAGGAGGAGAAGGAAATCCAAAGGATCAAAACGGTGGAAAATATTTCCTATCCTGAGGCCAGAAGAAAAGTGGTTCCTGTTACATCTGATCGGCGATCATACGCTTCAGTGGTGGTTGCCAAATCTACGGTTGCCACTCAGACCGACATTCAGATCCCCCTTAAATGTCCGTTCAATGTTAACGACATCATCGCAGCCGGACTGGAGGCACTCCAGTCTCGAGCTAGGGGTCTGAAAGCGCCACCCACCACTTCGCCGAAGCAGACTCATCCCACCACCAACAAGGGAACTCAGGCCACTTCTAACAAAAAGACCAAAGCCCAGGATAAGAAAAGCATTTCTTCTCCTACAAAATCTCAGGAAACGACTCAACGTCATGCGCCTCCCGGTAAGACACTTGGGACAAAACATGCTCCCATCTTAGCCTCTGGTCACACGCCTCCAGATCTGGGGAACCCCCAGCAGAGGCGATGGAGCCGGACTTCGTTTGATCATTTTCATTTTCATTTCACTTATAACCATGGCTTCAATCATTCAGTGGAACTGTCGAGGTTTTCGGACGAACTTTGATGAAGTGAAACATCTGCTTTCATTTTACTCTCCGGTGTGCCTTTGTCTACAGGAGACGAAGCTTAAACCATCGGACCTGCTTTCAGTTCGAGGCTACAGTGCATTTCGGACAGATAACTCGTCTGGAAATATAGCCTGTGGGGGAGTCGCTATTCTCGTCCCTCACAGGGTTCCGGTATCTTCCGTCGCGGTTTCCACAACTGTGCAGGCCGTGGCGGTTCGTATTTCTATGCCTGTACCTCTTACTGTCTGCAGTGTCTATCTGCCGCCGGACGAGAACGTGAGCGTCTCGGTACTGGAGAGATTGGTTGATCAGCTGCCTTCACCCTTTCTAATACTAGGTGACTTCAATGCCCATCATCATTTGTGGGGTAGTGTCAGCATCAGCACGAGAGGTCGTCGCATAGAGTCTCTTCTGTCCTCGGCCTCTTTGTGCCTTTTTAACACCGGTGCTGACACGTACTTCCATGAACCGACACGATCCTTCAGTGCGATCGATTTGACCTTGGGATCACCATCAATTATTGCTGACTGGTCGTGGACGGTGTGTAACGACCTCCACGGGAGCGACCATTATCCGATTTTGTTCTCGCATCATGCCAACTTCTGCCTCCCGCCCTCCTCGTTGGAGGATGGAGCGTGCGAGATGGGAGGTCTTCACGCCGTCAGCTTTGATCTCTTCGGCAATGGTGACCCAAGAGTCAATCGACGCAGCGGTTCTTGAAGTCACAAATTGTATTCTTCAGGCAGCTGATCTTTCTATCCCAAAAACATCGACGACACTCTCCAGAAGTCCGAAGCCTTGGTGGACCCCTGAATGCGCAGCGGCTAGGAGAGCTCAACATAAGGCCTGGTGTACGTTTCGGCGTTATCCGACCGATGCTAATCTCGTTAAATTCAAACGAGCAAAATCCTATGCTCGGTTGGTGCGTCGACGTAGCAAGAGGGAGTCTTGGATCCAGTATGTGTCATCTCTCACTTCACGTGCCAGTTCGAAAAGTGTGTGGGAAAAGATTCGAAAGATCCGGGGTAACTACAGCTCTCACCAGATCTCCATTCTCGAGAGCAACGGCTGCACATATGCTGGAGTCGGGGAGATTGCTGATTGTTTAGGGGAGGCGTTTGCCTCCGTGTCGAGTGACCTGGCGTATCCTACTTCTTTTCAAAGAATGAAATCCACTGCGGAACGCCAGAGAATCTCCTTTGCGCCTTTTCTCGACACGGGATATAACTCCCCCTTCGGCATGGTTGACCTCAGGGTGGCTCAGCATCGGTCCGGCGCTACATCGGTCGGTCCCGATGGCATCCATTATGACATGCTCCGTCATCTCTCGCAGTCGTCTCTCGAGAATCTCTTAATCCTTTACAATCGTATTTGGTCGGAGCACAGTTTCCCGGCGTCTTGGCGAAAAGCAGTTGTTCTGCCTTTTCCCAAACCTGGCAAGGATCCCTAGTCTCCCTCTAGTTATCGTCCAATTGCTCTCACTAGCTGTCTGTGTAAAGTTCTTGAACGCATGGTTAATTCCCGGTTAGTTCATTTTTTAGAATTTCATCAAGTACTTTCACCATCACAAAGCGGCTTTCGCCGTCATCGTTCACCTCACGATCATCTCCTGCACCTTGAGACATCTGTGCGCGAGGCGTTCGTGCGTAGGCAGCACCTGGTTTCTGTATTCTTTGACATCGAGAAAGCCTATGATCGTGCATGGCGGCATGGTATTATCCGTGACCTTCACGCATGCGGATTGCGAGGAAATCTTCCGACATTTATTTTAAATTTTCTTCGCAATCGGGTGTTCCAGGTGCGCCTGGGTACGACGCTATCGGCAACATTCCATCAAGAACAAAGTGTTCCTCAAGGTTGCATTTTATCTGTCACATTGTTCATTCTTCGCATTAATTGTCTCCTCACAAATCTTCCTGCGGTTTCGGCTACTGTTTATGTTGATGACGTGCACATTTTCTGCTCGTCGTCAAGCATGCATTTTATTGAAAGGCAGTTGCAGTCTGCAATTAATCAGATCTTTAAAACGACGAATAGCAATGGTTTCGTTCTTTTCTCCCGACAAGACAGCGTGTGTCCATTTCTGCCGGAGGCGTGGCCACCATCCTGACCCAGAGCTGTTTTTAGACCGTGCAGCCATACCAGTTTTGCCGGAGGCCAAGTTCCTTGGTCTGACCGTCGACCGTGCGCTTACGTTCCGTGCGCACGTTCGGCGGCTCAAGATTTCCTGTCTGCGGGCTCTATCCATTCATAAGATCCTTTCGAGAGTCTCGTGGGGCGCAGACAGGATGTCTTTGATTCGTATTTACCATTCCTTAATCCGGTCGAAACTGGATTATGGTTGTATCGTGTATGGCTCTGCTCGTCGTTCCGTTCTCCGGCCTTTGGACACTATTCACCATCAAACACTGCGTCTTTGTTCGGGAGCATTTCGAACATATCCGATTCCCAGCCTTTACGCTGACGCGAACGAACCATCGCTTGAATTACGCCGTCTGCAGCTGTCTATTCAATTCTACCTGAAACTTAGATATCTTCCAGGACCTCCTTTATACGATGCAGTTTTTCATCCCCAGCATGCTCGTTTATTCGGGAACCGGCCCTCGTGCATTTCAACCTTCGGTCTTCGTATGGCGGCCGTAGCCCGTGATGTAGGGCTTGACTTGTCACTTGTTGGAGAGACCAGGGGCTTTGGGGATCCGCCATGGCACCCACTTGGTGTCATGGTTGATACCACCTTTACATCTTTCGATAAATCCTCAACCCCTGCGTCAGTGTACCAGCAGCTCTTCGTTGAGCACCGTGACCTACATTCTGATTACACTCCTATTTTTACTGATGGCTCCAAGATGCATGGAGTCGTTGGATCCGCGGCTGTCTGTGTAGATGACGTTTCAGTAGCGCGGATCCCAGCTGAGGCCACGGTGTTTTCAGCGGAGATGCATGCTGTGTATCTCGCTCTTCTCCATGTTCAGTCGAGTTCTCATCATCGTGCTATGGTCTATACGGATTCCTTGAGTGTCTTGCAGTCACTGTCATCGTTGGACTGCTGTGCCCACCCCTTTCTTCTTTCCGTACAAAGGCTTCTTCGTTCCTTGCTCGAGGCCGGTGTCCAGATACAATTTTGTTGGATTCCCGGGCATGTTGGAATCTCGGGTAACGAGTGTGCTGATACGGCTGCTAGATCTGCTTCCTCTTTGGTCGTCACACCCTTGCCACTGTTTCACCGGGATTTCCGCTTTCTGGTACGCGACCATATTAAGCGAACGTGGCAAGGTCTGTGGGACCAACAGGTGGAAAATAAACTGCATCGTATTAAACCTAATCTTGAAGTCTGGAAATCCTCATATCGTCGGAACCGTAGGGAGGAAGTGGTGCTTGCACGTCTCCGCATTGGGCATTGTCGTTTCACTCACCGCTTTTTGCTGTGTGGCGACACTGCGCCGCTGTGTGAGACGTGCAACTGCCGACTCACTGTCACTCATCTTCTGTGTACTTGTGTTCGTTTTCGTGATGTACGTTTTCATTTCTTTCATTCTCATTTGTTGACCGAGGACGCCGCTACAATGCAGCGGCTCCTCAATGACCACTGTGACTCTGTTGCCGTGTTTTCATTTTTAAAGAAATTGACTATTTTAAACGTATCTAGATTTTAGCCTTATCATCATCCTCATTTTTCAGTTTTACTGAATCAGCTAGATTTTAATCATTGTATCATGTTTTTAATACTGTTTGTTCCATATCTTTTATCATATTTTTTATCTTTTTTAGCCCTTCCATCGTTCTCATTTTTCAGTTTTACATGATTAGTCATATTTTAAGCTTTTTACCACATTTTTAATACTATTTGTTTGTCTTGTTTCTGGCGCTCTTTGGCCAACCATGGCCCTTGCGCCATAAAAATCAACCAACCATGCAACCAACCAACCAACCGAGGCCGTATAGTGGGTCTGCGGGAAGGAGGTTGGACCCTCTGTCAAATTGCGGACCGAGTGGGACGAGAGGTATCGTCCGTGGTAGGATGGTGACGTCAGCGGTGAGAGGAGCATTCGCACACTCGCAGGCGTGGTTCTGGGCAACACAGAGTTACGGACGCACGAAAGGATCGGCGTATCAGGAAGGCGGTGGCATCACAAATTTTATCTTCTGGCATACCAAGAGCTACCAGTACGATACGGAATCGTTTGTTGGAAGTGGCACTATGGCCACGCGTGCCGCTGGCACGTTTACTACTGACCCCTGGCCACCGCCACGCACGTTGCGGTGGTTTAAAGAACGAGTTCATGGGAGGAAAGAATGGTGGTCTTTAGTGATGAAAGCCGGTTCAGCTTGGGAGCGTTTGACTGTCGTGTCCGCGTCCGAAGGTGAGCGGTTTCTGTCATCGTGTATCCGCCAACGACACACAGGCATCATGTTATGGGGAGCGAATACCTATCACTCTCGTACGAGTCTGGTGTTTGTACGGAGTACAATGAATAGCAGTACGTACGTCAGCGACATCGCGCCACCGGTGGTCCTGACATTTTTCAGTGCGATCCCAAATGCGATATTCCAGCACGATAAAGCCCGCCCGAACAACTCGACATAATCTTCGCCGCCACTGGTGGCGCAGTGGTCTAAGCGATGGCTTCCGATCATTCGCCCGAGATGGGTCCTGGTTCGAATACCGGTGAAGCATGGATATGTTTGTCTTACGGCGCTGGCTCTCTCCCTTCCTTGGAACCAGTGGCCCTAATTTAGGGACAGGCGACCGCTTATAGCCCACTGAGTTGCTCACGGTGGTCGTTAAACCTCCAATAAAAAAGAAAAACAAAAAAACATGCGCTTCAGGCTGTGCATCAACTCCCTTAGCCAGCACGCTCTCCGGACTTGTCTCCAATCGAGCATGTCTGCGACTGGATAGGACAAAGACTCTTCCGCGGACCCCGGCAGGCAACGACCATCTCTGAATTACGCGTCCAAGTTGAAAGTTCATGGAATGCTCTCCCCCAGAGTGATATCCAGCTTTTGTACGACCGATTGTATGCCAGATTGAAAGCTTGTATTTCTGCTGGAGAAGGTGCAACACCTTATTAAAATGTACCTTCTGTACACTGTAATACGCATTTAAAGATAAAATAAACATTGATTTACTTCACACGAGTGATCACTTTCCTTTCTGAACAAGCTCTGGCTACGACATAAATCTCATAGATGCAGCTGCAATTTTTGATGGTGTTCTTTTCTCACTTTTCGGCAGTGTATGTACAAAGGATGCAGGAGACATGACAGGGAGTCCATCACAAAAACAAAAAATCCTGGTATACAAAGAGTATGAAGAAAGCAATTTTGGAAAACACACTGAACATAGCCCACAGTACAGTGCACAATACACTGGAGATACGTCCAAGGAGAGGTGTAGTGTCCGTAGAACAGGGCAGTAACACAGTCCGAGAAGGGAAGAACACAACGAGGCAGGAAGAACAGCACAAAGTCACCAGTGAAGAGGATCAGACTCCGAGACAATCTACAGAAAAAGCTGTAGTATATGCCCAGGTATCATATGCGTCGCCATATCTAGCAGGATAGCCGTAGTCATCAGGATGAGGTGGAGGACACCACTGCGGCACAGGCGCAATTACAGCAAGAGAGAAGGTCCGTTTCTTTCTCGTCTTCTATGAGGGGCGCTGATGGCGTTTCTTAGGCTTGGCGCCGGAGGCAGCGAGTAGAGACGGCACAGAGATCGGGAACGGCATCTGAAGCAGCAGGTTGAGAAAATGGAGGAGTCGACATCAGCAGAAGTAGAAACAACATCCGCAGTGGCAGATGGAGCACGGCAATTGAAGACATGACTAGGAACATAGGCAGCATCTAGGAAGGCAGAAGAATGATGCAAAGAATGCGAAATCCCGGGGGCAAGATCGGCATCAGCTTGAACCACTGAAGAAGCATGCGCAGAGGCAAAGGTGGGGGGGGGGTGAATATGTGGGAGTACTAACAAGCGAAGAAACATCAGTTGTAGAATGATGAGAAGGAGTAACACTGGGGGTCGGAGAAGTAACACTGGGGGTCCCGGTGAAAACAGGAAACGATGAACGGCTGTGGAAAGAACTAGGATATTGAATACGATGCTGACCGGGGGTATTGTAAGCGAAACAATAAAAAGCAGGCCGCCCCGGTGGCGCTGTGGTCTAAGGCGATGACCTCTGATCGTTCGTCCGAACGGGGTCCGGGTTCGAATCCCGGTGAGGCATGGATGTTGTGTTTGTCTTACGGCACTGGCTCTCTCCCTTCCCTGGAACCAGTGACTCAAAATTATGGACGGGCGACTGTTTATAGCCCATTGAGTTGCTCACGGTGGTCGTTAAACCTCCAATAAAAAAAAACAATAAAAAGCAGAGTTTTTTTTTTATTTTTGGGATTTAACGACCACCGTGAGCAACTCAATAGGCTGTAACCAGTCACCCGTCCCTAATTCAGGGTCACTTGTTCCAGCGAAGGGAGAGAGCCAGTGCCGTAGGACACACACAGCATCCATGCCTCACCGGGATTCAAACCCGCACCCTTCACAGACGGATAATCCTAAGCCAACGCTTAGACTACTATTCCACCTGGGCGGCAAAAGCAGAGATGACATCAACAAAGTAAGAAACATTTCGCATAGGTAAAGATTTCGTTTTTGGTTTCTTGTTTATGTTGTTATTTATAACTTTCAAAATAGGATATGAAAATCATTGTTCCTTTTTATTTAATACCCATTTATTTCATTGAAATTCATTTTTCGGAAATTATTTTCTTTTTTTTTTTTTTTTTGTTTGGAGGTTTAACGACCACCGTGAGCAACTCAATGGGCTATAAGCAGTCGCCAGTCCCTAATTTCCGGTCACTGGTTCCAGGGAAGGGAGAGAGCCAGTGCCGTAAGACAAACACAGCATCCATGTCTCACCGGGATTCGAATCCAGACCCCTTATGGACGAATGATCAGAGGCCATCGCTTAGACCACTGCGCCACCGGGGCGGCGAAAATTATTTGCTTTTATCACTTCTGTATTTTCTACGTTTCGATTTCCTTAGCTAATCACGCAACACACGTACATTGTTTGAATGACGAATAAAATATCTGCTCTTCGATAATTTATTTAGGTGGACTCACCACTCTACCATTATTCTACTACTTACCCCCCCCCCCCCCCCCAATACCCAATTTTTTTTATTTTGTCTTAGTACGAAAATAATTCGTGATGTGACAGAGATTTACTTTTTTGACTAGGTAATTACACATCTTTTTACGTGTTTTTCTTTCTTGTCTTGTCTTTTTTTTTTTTTTTTTTTTGTTATAGTTTTTAGAATGTCCGCATTAATGTTCCAAAAAACAATGGGCTTCAGAAAAATAAAAGCCACTAAAAATTTGCTGCTGGGTTTTCAGCTTACGAAATTGCAAACAGAAAGCAATAGGCGCCATTGTAGCATTGGTGGAAATATTTAGAACTAGCATTTTTGCCAAGTTCAGCCTTGTTTCTGCTTTGAAAGCCACAGCACAAGACTTACAGACATCCTCCTCACAGTTGCTCTCGTCAAGGCTTTAATTTAAGATTGCAAATGGCGCAGCGCACAGAACTTTCACTTGGTTTCACAGTCAACCAATTAAGTCTTAAAGAAAAAACTATTGACCCCCACTTCAAACTTTCTGCTATAAATATCAATTACGTAAGTACTCAAATCAAGACTCGAAGTGGGAACTAAAACGTCTGCCAGCTTGGTTATAGAAAGTCCTTTTTGGGAATTAAATTCTATAAAAATTAAATAACTTGATGTAGTTTTTCGTATTTGTGTTGTTCTTCTCCAAAATTTATTTTCACGGTGTGTGTCAGTTATAAGTTGCTTTCCTTTTTTTTTTTTTTTTTTTTAATTATTGATAGTATGTGCTATCCCCTGATTAAATCAACAATGTTTTTTTTTCCCTGCATCCTAAAACCTCATAACCCGAAATTAAGAAATTTAACTTTTTCAACACATTGATGTACGATGTTTCAATTTCAAAAAGTCTTTTTTTTTTAAATCATGCAAGGTGCTAGTGGTATTAAATTATTAGTGTGGCCATGAAGCAAATTTATAAAACCTAGAAGTTGATCAGTATGCAGTCCAAAATGAAACTTCTGGAAAGCAGTTCAAAACACGATTGTGAAAAATGAATATAATGTATTGCCCCTTACTGATACAACAGAAGATCTTCACGACTGTAAAGCATGCTTCCGCAATATCACACAAAAAAAGTAGTTTTTCAAGATATGTGCACAGTTGCACAGAAATGAAAATTCCATCCAGTGTGATGTGTGTGGCAGGTTAAAACTGAAAATCAATCTTCCAGGGAATCTCGAGATGAATATAAATGAGAAAACTCACCAGTGTGTTGTATGCTTCAAGAAGTTTACTGTTAAACGCAGCCTTTTGCGGCATATGCACATTCATACTGGTGAAAAATCTTATCGATGCAGTATATGTTCCAAACAATTCACACGGAAATGTCACCTTTTACTGCATGAGCTTGTTCATACTGGTGAAAAACCATATCAATGTGATGTATGTTCCAGGCAATTCACTCAGAGAGGTCACCTTTCTAGGCATGTGCTTCTTCATACTGGTGAGAAACCTCATCAGTGTGTTGTATGCTCCAAGAAATTCACTGCGAAAGGAAACCTTTCCAAACATATGCTTCTTCATACTGGTGAAAAACCGCATCAATGTGATATATGCTCCAAGAAATTCACACAGAGCGGTCAGCTTTCTAAGCATATGCTTCTTCATACTGGTGAAAAGCGTCATCAGTGTGATGTGTGCTTCAAGAAATTCACTGCGAAAGATAGTCTTACCATACATATGCTTCTTCATACAGGTGAAAACCCTCATCAATGTGATATATGCTCCAAGAAATTCACTGGGAAAGGTAGCCTTTCTAAACATATGCTTCTTCATACGGGTGAAAAACCTCATCAATGTGTTGCGTGTTCTAAGCAATTTACACGAAAAGGTCAACTTTTAGTGCATATGTCTGTTCATACTGGTGAAAAACCTCATCAGTGTGCTGTATGTTCCAAGCAATTCATTCACAAAGATAGCCTGTCCAGCCATATGCTTCTTCACACTGGTGAAAAACCTCATCAATGTGATGTATGCTGCAAGAAATTCAGAGAGAAAGTTAGCCTTTCCAAACACATGGTTCTTCATACAGGTGAAAAGCATCACCAATGCGATGTATGTTCCAAGCAATTCACACAGAGAAGTCACCTTTCTAGACACATGCTTCTTCATACAGGTGAAAAACCTCATCAGTGTGATATATGTTCCAAGAATTTCACTGAGAAAGGTAGCCTTTCCAAACATATGCTTCTTCATACAGGTGAAAAACCTCATCAATGTAGTGTATGTTTCAAGCAATTCAGACACAGAGGTAGCCTTTCTGACCATATGCTTCTTCATACAGGTGAAAAACCTCATGAGTGTGATGTATGTTCCAAGAAATTCACCGTGAAAGGTAGCCTTTCCAAACATATGCTTCTTCATACAGGTGAAAAACCTCATCAATGTGGTGTATGTCCCAAGCAATTCAGACTGAGAAGTCACCTTTCTAAGCATACGCTTCTTCATACAGGTGAAAAACCACATCAATGTGATGTATGTTCCAAGAAATTCACTGAGAAAAGTAGCCTCTCCAAACATATGCTTCTTCATACTGATGAAAAACCTCATCGATGTGTTGTATGTTTCAAACGATTTAGACAGAGAGGTCACCTTTCTAAGCATATGCTTCTTCACACAGGTGACAAACCTCATTAGTGTGATGTATGTGGTATCACTTGACTCTGAAGCTTCTCTAACGCATTTCTCTGTTTTTAGACTGATCTCCATAAAAGTGGTATCAATACAATCCTCAGTTCTGAGGAAAGAAGGCTCATACAAAAAAAATAATCAGATAGACAACGGATTTACCTTTTTTAAGCACCCCAAAGTAACCTCACTCGCTTCAGCAGTGAACGCGAGCCTCCATGGTTAGCCTAACCATTTGCTATTGTTAAGTTGCTTTCATGGCTAAGCTTGCTTAAGCAGACGCTGCTACGGAAAAAGAGAAATGCATTAGAGAAGCTTCAGTCATTAGAGTCAAGTGATGCCATGTATGTTGCAAGCAATTCACACAGTGAGGTCTGCTTTCTAAGCCATATGCTTCTTCATATTGCTGAAAAACCTCATCAGAGTGCCGTATGCTAAAAGAAATTCACTGGGATAGTTAGCCTTTGCAAACATAGGCTTCTTCATACAAAATAAGTAGAAATAGCACTGTGTGCTTGAAGACATTTTGAAAATGGAAAATTCTATGAGTCATGTGTGCATTGATAAATTTCATGAACACTGAGGAATCTGCACCTTATAGGTTCCAAATCAAAATATATGTATGTGTTAGCAATTGAAATGAAAAATTAGTATGTGTTAGCAATTGAAATGGAAAATTAGATGTTTTAGCAATTGAAATGGAAAATTAGTATGTGTTAGCAATTGAAATGGAAAATTAGTATGTGTTAGCAATTGAAATGGAAAATTAGTATGTGTTAGCAATTGAAATGGAAAATGAGTATGTGTTAGCAATGGAAATGTAAAATAAGATGTTTTAGCAATTGAAATGGAAAATTCGATGTTTTAGCAATTGAAATGGAAAATTAGTATGTGTTTGCAATTGAAATGGAAAATTAGTATGTGTTAGCAATGGAAATGTAAAATAAGATGTTTTAGCAATTGAAATGGAAAATTCGATGTTTTAGCAATTGAAATGGAAAATTCGATGTTTTAGCAATTGAAATGGAAAATTAGTATGTGTTTGCAATTGAAATGGAAAATTAGTATGTGTTAGCAATTGAAATGGAAAATTAGATGTTTTAGCAATTGAAATGGAAAAATAGTATGTGTTAGCAATTGAAATGAAAAATTAGTATGTGTTAGCAATTGAAATGGAAAATTAGTATGTGTTAGCAATTGAAATGGAAAATTAGTATGTGTTAGCAATTGAAATGGAAAATTAGTATGTGTTAGCAATGGAAATGTAAAATAAGATGTTTTAGCAATTGAAATGGAAAATTCGATGTTTTAGCAATTGAAATGGAAAATTAGTATGTGTTAGCAATTGAAATGGAAAATTAGTATGTGTTAGCAATGGAAATGTAAAATAAGATGTTTTAGCAATTGAAATGGAAAATTCGATGTTTTAGCAATTGAAATGGAAAATTAGTATGTGTTTGCAATTGAAATGGAAAATTAGTATGTGTTAGCAATTGAATTGGAAAATGAGTATGTATTAGCAATGGAAATGGAAAATTAGTGTGTGTTAGCAATTGAAATGGAAAATTAGTATGTGTTAGCAATTGAAATGGAAAATTAGATGTTTTAGCAATTAAAATGGAAAATTAGATGTTTTAGCAATTGAAATCTACATGTAGAATCTCAGAGATCTCTGTTTGTTCATGGATACTGAAACAAAGTTTGATATTCCTTTGCAACAATTATTTTCATCATTGTTTTGATCATGGCCCTCTAGCGTGCACACTGTTCCTTCTGCTGCGTCCATGAGGAGAAATAAAATTTTTAGAATTATTTTTTACATTAGCTATTTTGTGTCTATATTTGTGATCAGCTATTTTGTGATCACAGAGCAAAACAAAGTGTACAGTTATTAAAAGTTAGGCCATTTAAAATTGTGGCTTATTACTTTTATGTGTTTACTTATTTAAGAGTTACAGTAATGGAACGGGAAAGGCTAATAGATTAAAGGTAAATGTTTAACAGCATACTTCTGAATATCTTGCTTAAAGGATGAGATTTTAAGTTGCGGTTCTAACTCCATATGTCTGTTCCTGTATTTATTATTTTTATGGTCAAAAACCTGAAAGTGTAGATTCACACAGGTATGGGAGAGCATAAGGTATAAAGTATTTTGTCACTTTTCTGGGAACATAATGCAGATTGCAGCAAAAGTCTGGCAAACCACTGATGAAATTATTATCTTCATACTATAATATCCCAATTATAAATATCTCCAAATGTTTTTTTTTTTTCTAAGGAATAAAAAGAATATGTCGAATTTTTTGGTAGAACCCCTTCCCGTCCTCAGGACTACAACTATAGTCTGAGGAATCGCAAGATAATTCAAGGAGCCAAGCTGTTTCGTTGGGTGGCAATTGAGTTTCTCTAAGACAGTTTTTCATCAAAATTTTCATTTCATCGGAAGATAGAAAATAGTATCTTAATTGAGCCACAAAGGACATCATGTGTTCCTTCATGCACTCAGCAATATTACAGAACTTTTTTGTAAGGAAGTCATTAAGAAAAGAGAAGATATATTTGTTGTTGACAAGGTGTCAAGTCCAGGTCTTTAATTTTTTAATCGTCTTCTGCCACGTGCTTGCAGAAAAAGATAGTTGCATTTGAGTCTTGAATTGAGTGCATTTAAGAAGGTGAAAATATCTGCTAAATTAGAGTGGTGTTAGGAGCAATAGAAGTAAACAATCTTTTAACTCAAATTTAAAAGAACAGCACCACTTCATCGTATAGCTCAGAACTCTAGCTCTAGACAGCCTTTAGATTCATAGTAACAGTAAGTTTTTATAATCGTTCCCCAGTGTGTGAAAATGATATTGTTGCGAGATTGTGACTTAAGAAAATTTTCATTGATTTATCTTGGACAGATATCATTATTTATATCATGCTGTGTATAGCCAGTGCTTCACAGTTAATGATGCAATGTGTCCATTTAGCATAGGATGTTACTGACAGAATTCATTAAACAAACCCCATGTACATCTGCTTTGTACTATCCCTACAGACACCAACATATTTAGCCCATTTGCTTTTATTTTGGGAACAAAACTTCAATGAAAGTTTCTGCATTTGTGTACAAGTGCAATTTATACAAAATAATAAATCATCTCATATCTATGAAATGCTACTAAATTAGCATTGACTGCAATGTCAGTTCTGTGTTCCAATTGAAATGTAGCGCAGTCACTGAGATTCAACTGTTCTGTCCAAATTTATTCCACATTTCCCACTATCTCAACAAATCTTTATCGGTTTTATCAAATATGATATTGTACTCAGGCTGTTTAGAATATTTATCAGCCATTGTAATAGTTGCCAACATGTTAGCTGCTGGAATATAACCATTGGTGTGAGTTTGGCCACCTTCTTACCCAAAATAAAGTTACGTGCTTTCAAGCCAAAACATTTCGTTGGGAGAACCAAAACAGTGTTCCCAACCACTTTTTTGAATTCTGGGGCAACATAATTTGTTTAAAAAATTCTACTGGTTTGTTAACTGCATATTATGTTTAATTTCAGCATGTGTTGGCAGTTTGGAAGGCTTCATTCATTACCTTGGTATAATATTCTATTGCATTCAATGACAATAACCCTATATTAAACAAAGATGAAAGTTTCCATGAGCACTTTGACATATAACGTGAGAAACAGTACACAATATGTCAACTAATGGTTGACAAGTATATACAATATAGATTATAACCACGTAGTGAAGTTCAACACTCAAATGAGTTTTTAGTATTGTTTGAAGGCTTCATTCAGTCGATTCAGAAAACTTCACTACAAACAAACATTGGTTTTCCTCACCATGTTTGTCTATAACCATAAACCTAATATCTAAAAATTTAAGTACATTGGCAAACATTGTGTTAATGAACATGATTTCAACCACAGAGATCAATTTCAAAATGACTCACAGAAGTCACACACATTTAGTACATAGTACAAGCACAATTTTTCTTAAGTCCAAATTATTCAGAGGAATTCATAGTGACCCACAACTAATGTTGATTTCAGATCAGATCTTATGTAGAGGATTTTAGGAAGGGAGTGTCTGACCCCAGGTCTTAAACAACCCTTAGAAATAGGAAGCTAGGAGATTTGGGCTAGAGTGCCCAATAGGAAAGTGACATGGAAGCGAGGTAGAAAGGGGGAGGAAGACGCCCTTATTTGTTACCAGGGGCCAGTACCCGAGGTCCGATGGTTTAATTTGCCCATCCGAGGCACAGCGGGTATTTAGTGGATCGAACCTGAGGTTATCTCCATGGCAGTCACAAACGCTGACCACTAGGTCATCTGCAGAGGAATTCATAATGACCCACAATTAATGTTGAATTATAAAGGCTGCTAATATGGCTTCTAGTGTTTGTTGTTCTTGTGGGATTGAATGCGGTAAGGAGGAGGAAATGTCAAGTGACACTAGTGGAGCATAAACTTTCAGCCTTGACAATTCCACCTGCACTCTCTTGCTCAACAACAGAAACAGTATGCTTCTACAAAGTGTAGACTAAGCTAGAAATTGTACTTCTTTCTGACCTTGTATCTTTCAATCATTAAAAGAACAGAGACCTGAAGTTTAACAACATTAGTTAATGGAATTATTTTATTTTTAAACCACCCAACCTTAAGAAAAATGTCTTAAGCTTATTTTTAATATATTTTTTAAAATGTTAGGTACTTGTAGACCACCGATTGTGAACCACTGCTTTAGAAGACTATCACACTCTTTTTTTACAATTCCTAAGTAACCCAGTGCATTCATTTTTACATTTTATGTTGTATTGCTAATCAAATAGACATATCTAACAGTGAAAATATCATTTTACATGTTATTTCATGAAATACACAGTGTGTCAAAGAATTTTTAAGACTGGCGCTAGATTTCAGCCTATGGTGGTGCCACCAGTGTAATCGCGAATGCGTTATAAACCGTGACCATCTGCTTGCTTTCTGCCAAAAGTACTGCGCAGTTGTTAAAGTAACTCAAACGAAACCGCCGTTCATTAGAGAAGGGAAATTTTTTTCATGTTGAATTATTAAGATGGAACAAAGGGCTGCTATTAAATTTAATGCAAAACTTGGTAAAAGTGCCTCAGAAACGTTCCAAATGATGAAACAAGTTTACGGTGAGTTTTGTTTAAGTAGATCAAATGTTTTCCTGTGGCACAAACATTTTTTGGACGGAAGAGAGACGCTAGAAGATGATAAGCATACTGGAAGACCAAGTTCATCTAGGACACCTGAAATTATTGAAAAAGTCCATGATTTCGTGGCAAACAATCGATGTGAGTCACTAAGAATGATAGAAGAGTCTTTAACAATCAACAAATAAATTATTCGAACCATCCTGCATGAAGATTTGGGCAAAACAAAAGTCTGTGCTAAATTTGTTCCACACATGTTAACCAATGAGCAAAAATCAAGGAGAAGTGCACTTTGCAGAGACATCATTTCAGCCACTGAAAATGATCTAAACTTCTTAAAATTGATTGTTACTGGTGATGAAACATGGTGTTTTCAATATGATCCTAAAACAAAGTGACAAAGTGCGGAATAGAAATAAAAAAACTCATCACAAGCCAAAAAAACAAGAAAAGTTCCATCAAAAATCCAAACAATGCTCATTACATTCTTCGATAGTAATGGTATTATCCACAAAGAATTTGTTCCAAGTGGACAAACAATTACTGGTGAGTTTTATTTAAATGTTTTGAGGCGTTTGATGGGCAGAATTTGTCGCATTCGTCCAGAATATCGGGATAAAAACAGTTGGTGTTTGTTGCAGGATCATGCACCCAGTCACACCTCACTTCTTGTTCGTAGATTTTTGGCGAAAAATAACGTCTGTGTGTTGAATCATCCACCATATTCACCTAATTTAGTACCCTGCGACTTTTCTTTATTCCCAAAACTTAAAATGACGTTAAAAGGGTGTTATTTTGATTATATTTCGACCATACAAACAGCTTCGACGCATGCTTTGGAGGCAATTCCGCAAAGTGAACTGGAACAGGCATTCGAATCATTATTAAATCGCTGTAACAAGTGTATTGAAGCCGGAGGGACTTATTTTGAATAACAAACCAAAACAAATTATAATTTCTTGTTTCTATTTCATTTTACAGACCCAGTCTTAAAAATATTTTGCCACACTGTGTATATGTTGGGCATAGACATCAACTTCTGGAAATCTACTGGGTGCCTGAACTATATACGTAGTCCCATATGTATTATACATATAAATCTACAGTGCATATATGCCAATTAGGGATATAATTTAATCAGCGATAAGTTAAAAAAATTGGAACGCAGATACAGACTGAAACTATTTCCGATTCTCCATGGCCACTACGTAAATCGTCTGTACTACAGATTACGTAAAGATCTCAGTGATAGGACCTTTTTCATGATGTGCATAAAGTTTATTTTCATGTTTTCCGGATTCTCCCATTCATTAAACATTTTGGAATGTGTTTCTTGGGTGTTTTCAATATTGTCACATTTCTTCCATGATCTTTCAATATGTTTTGGATGTTTATGCATCCCTGGTCACATGCAGAGTTATCACGGTCCATGGAATCATGGAAATGTCCTGAAAGTTTATTTTCTTTTTTTCCAGATTCTCACATTCATTAAACATTTTGGATTGTGTTTCTTGGGTGTTTTCGATATTGTCACAATAGTGTTCTCCCTAGAGTTTCTTTACAGCTGGGTGGCAAGAAATTTTAGCAATGTGGTACTTTAAACAACCCCATTCTGAATCGAAAAAAAAAAGAAAGGATGTTTCGCTTAACATGACTAAGCATCTCTGGTCACGTGCAGATTTATTATCATGGTCCATGGAATCATGGAAATATCCTCAAATTTTAGTTCCTTTTTCTGACCTTGGAAAGTGCTTAATTTTTTGCATTTTTGTGTAAGTCCTGGATTACTTTTGTGTTCATTGCAGGAAAAAAAAAATACTGCATTTTTTGCCTTTCTTTTTAGTGGTTTGAAGATGACTATGAAGAACTTTCAAACTGTGTGGGTACTCCCTATGTTTACTATAAGGTTCCCATTGGAACATAAATTTATATTGATTTTTGGGGTAAACTAGAAAAAAATAAAAAATATATTGGAGCCATTTAGTTTTTGCCCAAAATGTCTTCAATTTATGGACAATTTTTTTAGCAAAAATTCACTTTTTTATGAATTTACACTGTCATTTTGCTGCCTTGGCAATTTGTTTTTTGCAGTGTATATTACAGTTTTATTCATTACTGCTGATAAGGCCGCCCCGGTGGCGCAGTGGTCTAAGCGATGTCTCTGATCATTCATCCGAATAGGGTCCGGGTTCGCATCCCGGTTAGGCATGGATGTTGTGTTTGTCTTATAGCACTGGCTCTCTCCCTTCCCTGGAACCAGTGACCCTAAATTAGGGACGGGCGACTGCTTATAGCCCTTTGAGTTGCTCACGGTGGTCGTTAAACCTCCAATAAAAAAAAAAAAAAAAAAACTACTGATAAGAGCTAAAAACTACAGATCTACTACTGAAAATTTCTCATGAGGGTTGGAGACTCTGCAGATATACACTGCCGGACAATTGCTAAGGACAGATGACAATAGCAACGATAGGAACCATAAAATGGAAGGCAGGAAAATGTGGAAATTAGCATAAGTCCGGGATACAGTAAGACGTGTTGTGCGTATGCAAATTTTGGATTGCCGAACTTGTTCGTGACGTCATAGCGCTGATAAGAGATATAAAGGATTTGACGCGTATTGACCGTTGTTGTTCAAACGCAAAGTTGAAAGGGAAAGAATCAATTGACGAACTTGCAATTTTCAGTATGTCTTCCCGACATCACCTAGATGATTTTACGCGTGGTCGTAGTATTGGCAAGATTGAAGAAGGGCGAAAAATAACAGATGTTGCCAGGGAGTTCGACGTCAGCCACACTGTTGTTTCAAGGTTTTGGAAATCATTTCAAACAAATGGAGAGTGTAGCAAACGTCACGGGGAGGTCGTGTTCGCAGTACGACACTTGCAGAAGATCGGTACATAGTGCTATCAACAAAAAGACACCGGCGCAGCACAGCTAGTGAGGTAGCAAATCAGTTTATGGCTGCTACTGGCAAGCGGATCTCCCGAAAAACTGTCGCCAGACGTTTGCATGAAGGAGGACTATACGCCCGCCGTCCTGTTGTGTGCATCCCATTGTCCAGACGTCACCGTACCGCCCGTTTGCAATGGTGCCATCAACATCGCAATTGGACTGATAACGACTGGTCTGCTGTCCTCTTCTCAGATGAGAGTAGATGCAGTCTATCGTCTGATTGTCGATGACAACTGATCTGGCGTGATAGTGGTACTGCATATTGTCCAGCAAACATAAAGGAAAGGGACCGATATCCGACATGTAGTGTCATGGTATGGGCTGGCATCATCATCAATGGCCGTACGTCCCTCTATGTGCTTGCAACTGGGACTATGACTGGCCAACGATACATTAATGATGTTCTGCTACCTCATGTTCGCATGTTCCGTGGTGCTGTAGGTGATAGATTCATTTTCATGGACGACAACGCACCATGTCATCGAACAGTCGCTATCCAGGAGTGTCTTGACAGCGAGGATATTCAACGCCTCGTATGGCCAGCACGTTCTCCAGATCTGAATCCCATTGAAAATGTGTGGGATGCTTTGGGGAGGAGTTTTGCTGGTCGCCAATGCCTTCCAATAAACAAGGACACCCTCATCCGTGCACTGACAGAGGAATGGGTTAAATTACCCCAACAGCTGCTTGATAATGTTGTGCAAAGCATGACACGACGTGTGGAATCTTGCATCGCCCTCCATGGTGGCCATATCCCGTATTGACATCTTACGCCGGAACGCCTGCGGACGGTAATTGCATTTTTTTCACGTTTACGTATTCTGCACAAAATGGCCTGTTTGTCCCTTGAACACGTTCCAAAGCCTTCTGGATTTCAGAGCACAATAAATTGTCTTTCTTGTAATGTCCTGGCATTCTGACATTATTTTATTTCACTTGGCATCCAACCACACTTACTTTTTTATGCGCTATATAGCCGTTTATGATCCGTCCTTAGCAATTGTCCAGCAGTGTATATTTATATCCTCCTAATTTTTCTTCTGCACATTTTACATTTATGCAGCTTTGCAATTATGCATTTTTTTAGAAGGGGAACTTTTATTGATATGAGTGGCTTAATTGGGTGCCTGAGGGGCAAAGTAGAAGTGGGCTTAACAGTGATTTTCCTGTCACAGTCACAACGGTGAGAGTTCTACATAAGTAACGGTGACTTTAAGCAGTGACAAAATTACCCTTTACGACAGGGACGACACAACTGTAACTGGATGATGAGTCACCATCTTACTAGTATCAGTGACAAAATCACTGTTTATGACAGGGGTAGTAATAGAACAACGAGTCAAACTTTTGTAAGAAAGCTTTTGCTTAAAAATATCACAGAAGGAAAATTTTTATCAACGACAGTGAAATAATTCCACATATCACTGGTTTTTCAACACTTGGCATCAGACATTCTATCATGTTGAATGCTGAACAACATTAACACTTTATTACTGTTGATGTCGATTCCTCAAGGCTGCTCTGAAAAGATGAGCACGGAAAACCAGTTTCTTCTGAAGAAAGCTGTGGTCACTAGCGACCTCTGCAATGTGTCAACAGAAATGATACGGCGCGACATGGTAACCTTGGACCCCGAGCATTGCTCTGACATGACTAACGGTGACATTCTTACTAGTGATTTTAGAACTGTTCCTTTTTGTCACTGAGCATAACGGTGGTGATTATTTTTTAGTGACGCTGACCAGTGGTGTCTCGTGGAGTACATTGTTGGTGAGACAATGACCCAGCTCATAACATATACACTATATTGACAAAAGTCACCAGACACCTAGAAGTGAAACACAACAACGGTGTTGGTCCACCTTTGGCCTTAAGGTGGACATCAAGTAATTTTGCTTCCTATACTTCCAATGGAAAAACCTTTGTACATATTTCCTTCACAAATTAGTGTGTTCCCAAGGATGAAAATTTGAACACCGATTAAAATAGCTTCAGATTATAACTTGGAATACTTAATATTTTTTTAAACATAACCATAATTATATTAAAAATCAATAACTTTTCCTTTGGTGGTGTTGAAACCAGAAAAAAGATGGCGCGACCTGTACTTTGATGACGTCAGTAGACAAACAAATGTTGGATTGCATAATTATGGTTACGTTTTAGAAAATATTAAGTATTTCAAGTTATAAAATAAAGCTATTTTAATCGTTCAAATTTTCGTTGCCGCCCCGGTGGCGCAGTGGTCTAAGGCACTGGCCTCTGATCATTCGTCCGAACGGGGTCCGGGTTCGAATCCCGGTGAGGCATGGATGCTGTGTTTGTCTTACGGCACTGGCTCTCTCCCTTCCCTGGAACCAGTGACCCTAAATTAGGGGCGGGCGACTGCTTATAGCCCATTGAGTTGCTCACGGTGGTCGTTAAACCTCCAATCAAAAAAAAAAATTCGTTTTTGGGAACGCATTAATTGTGAAGAAAATGTGTACAGAAGTTTTTCCATTGGAAGTATAGGAAGCAAAATTACTTGACGTCCACCTTAATGCATGCACTGACCCTTCGAGACATGCTTTCGACAAGGTTTTGGAACACAGTGATAGGTATGCGTTCCATTCAGTACATAATATTGCCGCTAACTGTTGCTTAGTAGTAGGCCTTGTTTCCAAACTTCTTATCGGTGCTCTAATTCATCCCATAGGTGTTGTATGGGATTAAGATCAGGGCTCTGTGCTGGCCAGTCCTCACACGATACGTAATTATTGTGAAACCACTCCGTAACAGCCCTTGCTTTATGGTTCGGTGCATTAAGGCTCAGTTCCATAGTATTGCCACAGAGTTGGTAGGGCATAATTATCCATTATATCGAAGTAGACATGCTGGTTAACAGGTTTGTCCACGATAACCAATGGGCCAAGATCCTACTCTGAAAAACACCCCCACGCGAGTACACTGCCAGCTCCAAAGTTGACCGCCGAAACAGTACACTGTGATAAATAGCGTTCACCCGGCTGCCGCCATACCCACACACGTCCATCAGACTGGTGAATCGTGTTTGTGGATTCATCAGTCCATGGGAGCTGTTTCCATTGATCTACGGTCCACAATAAATGTTCGTTACACCATGCTAAACGACGAGTAGCATTCCGAGTGGAGATGAAAGGCTTATGAGCAGCCGCACGACCACAGTAACCCATGGAATGAAATTCTCTGCCAATAGTACGTGTATATTCTGAGGTTCTAGCATTTTTACTCACCTGTACACTGAGGTCTTGTGCAGTACTCTGTCGATTAGCTGTAAAGACTCCTGAGGCTTCGACGTCCTCTATCACTGATTTTCTTTGGTCTGCCGGTACGTTTTGCTGCTCCAGGCATGCCATGTGTCCTCCGCTTATTCAGTACATCCAAAACAGTTGACTTAGGTATGTTTAAATGCCTCTCCTTTTCTTTTATGGACAACCCACTAATATAACACCCAACAATCTTACCTTTCTCAAAGTCATTTCTCTCCCACCGCGACATTTTCACTCAACCTCACAGTGCGATATGATCGCGATCAACTGCAGACTTGTTTTTATACCGTTTGCAGCTGTACCGCTCGTCTTAACAATCCAACGGATCCCTTCATTTGCTTTTGAAGGGATGTCCGGTGACTTTTGTCAATATAGTTTATGTTATGAAAAATAACTAAAACCAAGTTTTGTAGAGAAGGATTTGATGTATATATATACTTATGTATATTTTATATCTATATATATTGGGTATATAAATAAGTTTTGAGGGATTTCCGTTCGGTGTCGTACTTATTACTGCTCGCATGTATTTTAAGTGGCAACACTGCGATATCGCATTATTACTGCTCGCATGTATTTTAAGTCTCGCACTGCGATATCGCAGTGCGAGACGCCAGTTGTCAGAGTCGGTGTACGACGTTCAATTGAGGTGCGAAGACTTATTTGTTTTACTCGATGGAAAATGGCAACTTTCGTCCCAACAAAACAGCATTTGCGGGAAGTGTTAGTGCATTATTTTATTGTCAAGAAAAGTGCTGCCGACAGCTATCTCTTAATGTCAGAAATCTATTATGAACATTCCCCATCCATAAAAACATGTGTGTATTGGTTTAGATGATTCAAAAGGAACGATTTCGATGTCAGTGATGAAGAACGTTCTGGACCACCCAAAAAAATTGCTGATGCCGAATTGGAAGCTTTACTTGTCGAGGATCTGTGCCCCAGACGCAAAAGGAACTAGCAGCAGCATTAAATGTTAGTCAACCATACATTTTACAACGTTTAGCTGCCATGGGAATGGTGCAAAAAGAAGGGAATTGGGTTCCACATGCTTTGCGGGAAAGAGACCTTGAACGTCGAAAAACCATTTGCGAATTGCTGCTTCAAAGGCAAAAAAGAAAGGGTTTTTTGCATCGTATTATTACTGCCGACGAGAAATGGATATGGTACGATAACCCTAAACGGCAGAAAGCATGGGTGAAGCCAGGTGAACCAGGACCTTCAATGCCAAAACGCAATATCCATGGTTCAAAGGTAATGCTGTGTATCTGGTGGGACCAGAAGGGTGTGATCCACTATGAACTGCTGAAACCGTCAGAAACTATTACTGGTGATCGGTATCGAACCCAATTAATGCGTTTAAAACGAGCTCTCACGCAAAAACGGCCGGAATGGGAGAATAGACACAACAAAGTCATCTTACAGCATGACAACGCAAGATCACATGTTTCTCGACCTGTGAAAAAGTACTTAGAAGGATCCGACTGGGAAGTTCTACCCCTCCCGCCATATTCGCCAGATATTGTGCCGTCGGATTACCATTTGTTCCGGTCGATGCAGTCAGCACTTTCTGGAGAACGGTTTAGTTCTTATGAAGACATCAAAAATTGGCTGGACAACTGGATCTCTTCCAAGGAACCGGAATTCTTCCTTCGGGGCATACGTTCACTACCCGAAAGATGGGGTAAAGTTGTAGCTTCAGAGGGAGCATATACTTCGATTAATATTAAAATATTGGTTCTGTTCCCCAACAACGAGAAGTTGGAGAACAGAACCAATATTTTGATATTAATAAATAGGGGGAGAAAGGTGAACTTAAAACATTGAAAACAGTTTCGGAGGGGGAAATGTATATTTTATGAAAAAAAGAATGGTTAACCCATTTTTACTTTATATCATCCTTCCTGAGCGCAAATGCGCTTAATTTCTTTATCTAGCGATAGTTAATGAGCAGAGTATGGGAATGTAGACGTACGCATGTACGCTGTACGCAGATAGTTTCCAAATTATTAGCAGATTCTGCAGATAGTTTTTGCTTGTAGATTACAAAAAAAGTGTTCTTTACAGCAATTATAACAGTTATTCATGGTTTACTCAGATTAATATACTTAATTCGATTTTAACTTGAACTTTCAGTTATTTTTCACATCTTCTGAGTTCTTTTGTTTTTACAGATGTTTCTTGCCTCTAGATTTTATCAAGGCCTTTTCTCAATGTATAGGAATTGTATCAAAAGTTTTGTTTACACAGAAATAATTTATATTTTATTACCAGGTTCTATTACAGTTGCTAGTTATTAAATTAAAATCTTTTCCTTATGTATTTTGTGAGTCTAATGTATTTTTGAATTTAGTTGTTGAGAATGCTATTTATAAATTTTGAAGGTTCATTAATGGAACTGTTTTTTTTTTCTGGATATAAAACCCCTTGTTTTTATGAGGTTCGTTGTACAATATCTTGCCAAAAAGGTCCATTTCATACACAATCAATTACAATGTACTAAGCGATGGAATCTGTAAAACTCTAGTAATTATTTATTGTTTTATTAATTTTTCTATAAATTATCTTATTCTATTGTTATCGTGGTTCGCGCTTCGCAGGTTTGCAGCAAGTTTTCACTTTCTATGGTTGTGTACACAGGTACATTTTACTTTTATACAACTCTGTTTTAGTGGCACAACACCAATCGAACGTTCAGGCACAACACCAATCGAATTATGCACAACACCAATCGAACGTTCCCTCCTCTAAAAACTTAAAGGGAATACTTTTAATGGAACTACTTTTCTCAAAAAAATGTTTCTTAGTCCTGAATAAAAGCAACATGTATGTTTGAGAAGGCCCTTCATGTAGATCACATTTAAAGCCCGTGTGCCACAAATTAAGGCCCTAGCCCGTGAGAACGATGTCGAGGAGAAATCAAGCTGGAAGCACATTTTTATATATCTTGTCAAAACATGTCATGTAACTTAAACATGGCAGAAATCTGACTACCTGTAACATTTGTTTTCCCCCAACAGAATGCATTCAATTTACTTTTTATTAATCAGTTCAATTCAAAAAATAATTATTTTTATTATTACTAAAGCCTGGAAGTTGAGGCAGTAAAAATACTAAAAATAGGCAGGCAAATAAATTAAATAAAGCGTCAAAATAGGCACCAAAAATAGGCATTTATAGAAGTGGTCGAAAAATTCTGAATCATGCACAGTTGTTAAGCTGAATTGGCAAAATCATTTATCAGATTATCACTTACTTATTTTTGCGGTTACACATAAGTACTAGGTGTTTTTTTAAATGTTCGAACGTGAAACTCTGCCTTCTGTCACTTAGGATATGTTTTAGAAGCAAAAATGATTTTTCAACTTCAACTGAGGAAATGGGAGCGTATTTGAAACATGAGGCAGTTGTAGGATCCATTTCAATAGAAGTTGAACTTTCACCTTGGAGTATTTCAACGATGACTTTGTTTTTCTCCAAGTCATTATTTGCTGAAAGAACTCGTTGACATTTTTCACTCACGATTTGACCCTTTCTCCCGGGAACACATTTAATTGTACTAACTACATCATTTAATATTTTCAAGGCATTCACTAACGTTTCGTTCCTTTTTTCCAGCAAAGTAATCATATCGGGCAACTGTGAAAGTGTGCTTGAATAAAAGTTAAATCGTTACGAATGAAATCTTTAGCTAGTATCTGTTGATCATTGCGGAGGATTCATCCTCTTGAAAACTGTTAAGAATTTCAGCAATCTTGTTCAAATTATTTGCGTAATATACAGCGGCTGATATCCATGTTCCCCATCTTGTCAAAATCGGTTTAGGCGGTAAAGCAAGATTTGGTTCCATCTCTTTGAATAAGTGAACTCGATGAGGAGCTTTAAGGAACATTTTCTTCACATTACTCACTAACGCGTCAATATCCGGAAATAACCCACGTACTTCCTCCGCTACTTTGTGGAGAGCATGAACCAAACAAGTTAAATGAAGCATTTTTGGAAAGAGAACTTTCAGGCTGTAGGGAGCCTTTTTCATATAAGGAGCTGCGTCTGTTAAAAGCAATAGTATATTTTCATACTTTATTCCGCCAGGCCAAAGAGGAGCTAATGAAGAGGCAAAAAGCTGAGAAATCGTGCTACTATTTGTTTTTGGAAGTTGTTCTGGTGTAAGTAAGTAAATAGTTGAGAGCTGAGCAGGTTCCATTGTACCTATAACAACATTTGCCACATACCTTCCCGTGGCGTCTGTTGTCTCATCGATACTGATCCAGATATTTTTATCCCCGACATCTTCTCGTATTTCTTTCATTATACCGACGTAGCAGGAATTTAAGTATATTTTCCGCAAAGTTGCTTCGCACGGAATATTTTCCTTTGTATATTTCTCCAAAAAATTCTTCAGTGAATTATTTTCCAGCTTCCACAAAGGTATTCCAGCATCTATAAAAGCATGGCACAAATCACTTGCAAACTGTGACTGTTTGCTCGAAGTAGAAGCGAATGACGAAATCAAACATGTCTTTTTTTCACCAATCTTCCGAATAACAGCAGCTTTATGTTTAGCTGTTGCCAAATGTTGTGAAAGGAAGAATTTCTTTTCGTAATTCAGTTTCGTGTCGCATATTTTACAAAACAACACCATTCCATCAGTGTGCAAGATATCACTTCCATACTCTTGAACATACCGACTTAATTTATCACTGGTTGAAGAAACAAATTTTGGCATTATTGTTTCACTTGGACGCAAGGCGAGATCTATTAGGGGTAGCGAACTAACAGAATCTTCCTCCCTTGTTTTGCACTTACGTTCAAGGTCTTATGTGCGTACGTGCATTCTTGGCTTTCACTCTAGCTTGATTGGTTACAATGTTATCTGACTGGATTCGGCTACTTCCGCCATGCTCAGAAACTATCATCTAGGATTCTAGGGAGAACAAAACATAAAATGAGATGCCGACCATCGCAGACTCTGCGCATGCATCTGCCACCGCTGCTTAAATTGGAGCACCTCGTTTTGAAGGTACCGATTGTACTCGTGTTTACTTTTAGCTGTCTGCCGACTGTGTTTTCGTTTTAGAGAAAATGCCACCTACCTTATGGTTTGTACACCTATACCCTAAAAAAGAGTTTTTAAAAGAAATTAATAACTTAAAAAAAATTACGTGTTTACCCGGAAACACTACGTACTGCATGCTAGATTGTTATCAAAACTTTGATTTCATCGCATTCTTAAGAAGAAATCATTTTTTAATAGTGCATTTGTTGAGTATAGGCAAAAAAAGGCATTAAAAACATAAAAAGGCATTTTCTTCAAATATGAGCCGAAAAGGCAAAAAAAGCATTTTAAGACATTTTGCCTCAACTTCCGGGCTTTAATTATTACTAATAAATCAAAATTTATGACTAATGATACTAAGAAAAACACGACACATTTATCGCCTAACCAGAAACTACAGAAGAAGCACATTCCAAAAAGTCAACACTCAAATGTAGAATACAGTGCACACTTTGATGTAAAAGCTGTGTGGATAATACACTATAAAAACGCTTTCACTGACTGAGGCGAACTGTATTGCCGCCTTAGTAACTGCTTTTCCAAGCTCTCATCTGCCCATTCCCATGGGACAAAATTCCTGCCTTCCTCCAATAGAAAAACAGATTCCAGTAGATTTTCGCCTCAAATCAGATTCCTGTTTCGCCTCAAATCTGTAGAGGAAGTCTAGAGAACCGGCTTTTTCCATCTCCGCGCCATCTGCTGTCTTTAGTAACAGAGGCGAGTCACGTGATCGTCTCTCTAGGCACTCAGCATATGCTCGTTTCAACCTCTTCGCAAAAATAGTATTGAAACTTTATAAATTGGAAGGATCATAAATTTAGGATTCACTCTCTGGTTGAAGCCTTTTTTAACAAAATTAACTAATCACTGAGAATTTCAGAGTTTCATTTAGCATGCCTAGGTAAAGGCATATTGTATCTTACATACACTGAAGAGCAATTGAATTAGAGACAGCTGGCGTTATGCAAATGTGACGCTATGGGCGGCCCTGTAAACGGAAACGACATGACGTATGCAGCGACCAGACAATATAAGGAGTGATGCGACGGGAATCAGTAAGAGTAGGACGCAGTATGGGTAAGACGAAGGATTTAAGCGCATTTGATCGTGGGCAAATTGTCAGGGCACGACGAATGGGTCACTCCATCTCGGAAGTCGTGCAGGCACGGGGATTTTCACGAACCACTGTGTCACGGGTGCACCATGAGTACATCGAATCTGGTAAAACCATCCCTGCAAGGGCCAACTGCCGTGGACAACAGCGTGTAGATGAGCGGGGTCATCATCGGCTAGCTTGCATTGTAACAGTGGATAGACGGGCCACAGTGCAAGAAATCACTCGGCAATTTAACGTTGGTGCACAAAAACGTGTAAGCAGCCACACCACCTCCTCGCTATGGGGTACAGAAGCCATCGTCCCTCGAGGGTACCGCTGCTGACCACACATCACAGGGTGCAAAGACTAGCATGGGCGCGGGAACATCGCCAGTGGACCCTAGACATGTGGGAAAATGTTGCCTGGACTGATGAGTCGAGATTCACGTTGGTACATGCGGATGGCAGGATTCGTGTACGACGCAAACCGCATGAAGCGATGGATCTTTCTTGCCAGCAGGGTACTCTTCAATCTCGTGGAGGGTAGCATTCTCGTCTGGGGACTGTTTACGTGGACTGAAATGGGACCCCTGGTACGTGTGGCATCGTCCCTCACAGGTCAACGTTCCCGGGATATCCCGGACGACCATTTGCTCCCGTTTGTGCGTCTTCAACATCCCACTGGGGACCTCATCCTGTAACAAGGCAATGCACCGTGCCATCGCTCCCGAATTGTATCCGAATGGTTGGATGAACACTCCACCGACGTGACCTCGCTTCTTTGGCCAGCTAGGTCACATCTGGGATGCCATCGAGAGAGATGTTCGAGGCTCTGACCCCCTTCATCAAATCTTCGCGAACTATGGGAGCTTGTTCAGGGGTCGTGGATCCGTATGGCTTCCCAACGCTTCCGGTGTCTTGTAGAGTCCATGCCGAGACGAATCGCTGCCGTCATCAGGATGAAATCTGGTGCTACACGTTACTAGACTGGTATCTCTAATTCAATTGCCCTTCAGTGTATGTAAAAACTTTGTTCATGGGCGAAACATTTTTGGTGAGGCGGCGCCTCTTTTGCCTCATCTGGCATGCT
Source organism: Macrothele yani (assembly GCA_039090855.1). Classification (NCBI taxonomy): domain Eukaryota; kingdom Metazoa; phylum Arthropoda; class Arachnida; order Araneae; family Macrothelidae; genus Macrothele; species Macrothele yani. Next base: position 159,804,514 of record CM077009.1, read on the forward strand.
GACAAAGTAACAGTTATGTGATTTCTGACCCATCTCTATTGCAGAGCAGCCACATAGTGCCTATGCAAGAAATGTCTGCAGCCCTTTTTCATAATGGATGGGGTGCTTCCACCAAAAGTCTGATATTAAGAGATATCTTGCTAACTACCAAAGAAATCTGAAATCGCTGAATTTAAAGATTTTTTAAGACTTTTTTTTTTTATATAATTTTTCCAGTACGCATGATGATTGAAAAGTATCTAGCTGTTGGTAAGAAAGTTTTTGCTGCCTTCATAGATTTAGAGAAAGTTTACGACTGAGTAAATAGGATACTTCTGTGGAAGGTATTGAATGAATATGGTGTTACTGGGAGTCTACTTAATAGTGTAAAAGTCATGTATGCTGGTGGTAGAGCCTATGTATGAGTGAATGGTGTTTTATCAAAATGTTTTCTATTGGTGTAGCAGTCTGGCAAGGTTGTGTAATGTCACTTTGGCTGTTTAATATTAATGGATGCATGCATGCGTGATGCCAAAATAGATAATAGTGGTTTATGTCTTTTTGATATGCGTGTGTGCAGATTGCTGTATGCTGATGACACTGTCCTTTTAGCAGAAAGCAAACGTGAGTTGCAGAGTATGTTGACTCGGATGCACGAAGTTTGCATGAAATTCAAACTAAGTATAAATAAGGGAAAAACCAAAGTTATGTTTTTGAGCGGGGAACTGCTAGTATTGAATGTAGCAGTACTAGCAGTTCCCGTAATTGGAACCGTAATTGACCAGGTGAATGAGTTTGTATATTTAGGAAGCACGTTTGACAGAGAGAACAAAATGGATGGTGAAATTTGTAGGAGAGTGAATTCTTCATTGAAGGTCATATGTTGCTGCCTTGAGAGGTTTTCACAGGAATGATGGGTTCTCAAGGGAGTCCCGCATGACTGTGTATGAAAGTGTTCCTACTCTGATGTATGGCAGCGAAACCTGGGTACTACAAAAGAAATATAGGAGTCGTTTGTATGATGAAGAAATGCGTTACTTACGGGGGTTTTGTGGCAAGACACGCTCTAATTGCGTGAGGAATGATGTGTTGCAATTGTATAATTTGAAGCAAAATGTTGTTAGCAAGGTGGAGACTAATATGCTTCGGTGGTTTGGGCATGGGGAAAAAATGAGTGATGAGTAGATGCTTACTAAGAAAAATTTTTTCAGCCCAAGTGGCAGGAAGGAAAGGCAGAAGAAGGCCAAGAAAGTCATGGGAGGATCAGATTCAGGAGTGTCTGCATGAGAAAAAGATCATGAGTATGAAGTATAGAAGATTTTGTGTGCGTCATGTGATGGATGTCAGTGAAGCCCGAGTTGTATGTCAAGATCACTGTAAATGAAGAAGTTTGCCATGGCAACAGTAAGTAAATATTCAGTTAAAAATTATCTGGAAGTGTTTTTTCTTTGTGGAGCTAACCTCTAAATCCCAGAGAACAGCTTAGTTATATGTATGTATAAAACTGTTAACTTTAAGTTAATTTCTTCTGCCATGCCCGTATTTATCATTAAGTAAAGCAAGCAGCTGCTTGGATAGGCAGGTAACAAGGGGCGGATCATTTCCCTCAAATTATTTTTTATTTCATATGAATAAATGCTACAAATATTGTGATTTTGTGATTCAAATAAGACTTGAACATTTAGGTATTTTTTTCAAGAAGCAAACAAGTGCCTTTTCTTGTTCGCAAGAATAAAATACTCAGAATATTGTGAACTGGTGCCACTGTATCCGTCGTTCCTTTTCTTTTCGCTTTTTTTTTTTTTTTGATTGGAGGTTGAACGATCACCGTGAGCAACTCAATGGGCTAAAAGCAGTCGCCCGTCCCTAATTTAGGGTCACTGGTTCCAGGGAAGGGAGAGACAGCCAGTGCCGTAAGACAAACACAACATCCATGCCTGACCGGGATTCGAACTCGGATCCCTTTCGGACGAATGATCAGAGGCCATCGCTTAGACCACTGCGCCACCGGGGCGGCGATGTTTACGTTTCGAGATTACAAATGGAGCCTTGCACGAATCCTTGACAGGTAAAAATTTTGTTTCTTAGAAGTTTTAAAACAGGCTATGAAAATTATTTTCCATTTTATTAAATGCACATTTATTTTCTTATTTCATTGAAATTCATTTGGGAAAATCATTTGCTTTCATCAATTGTAATTTGCTACATTTCGATTTCCGTACCTAATTAAAAAACACACGTACATTGTTTCAATGACAAACACAATATCTGATATTCGGTAATTCATTCAGATTGACTCATCCACTCTACGCCGCCCCGGTGGCGCAGTGGTCTAAGCGATGGCTTCTGATCATTCGTCCGAAAGAGGTCTGGGTTCGAATCCCGGTGAGGCATGGATGTTGTGTTTGTCTTACGGCACTGGCTCTCTCCCTTCCCTGGAACCAGTGAACCTAAATTAGGGACGGGCGACTACTTATCGCCCATTGAGTTGCTCATGGTGGTCGTTAAACCTCCAATCAAAAAAAAAAAAATCCACTCTACCATTACTCCAGTAATTTACCCATCGCACCTCCACTTTTTTTTATTTGGTTTTAGCTCGAAAACAATTTGTGATGGGACTGATGGAGATTTACTTTGGTGACTAGGCAATTACACATCTTGCTGCGCGTTTTTCTTTCTTCCTTTTTAAGTTGTTAAAGTTTTTAGACTGTTCAGTACAATGTTCTAGATGAGTGTACCTAAAAACAACTTGCTTCGGAAAAATGAAACGCAATTAAAATTTGCTCCTGTGTTTTTAGCTTGCAAACAAGATATCACATACAGTGGGCAATGGGCGCTATTGTTACACTGGCGGAAATATTTAGAACTAGTAATGATTTCCTGCTTTCAGACGTCACCGCACAAAATGAAAGAAAGGAACCTACACGCTCGATCGAGACAGGCGGTAGCACGGAGGATAGAATATGAAGAGGGATCATGTTCTCTCGCCAGTGAAGCTAGAGAAGTTGGTTGGCCGCCATATTACGTTACCCTCAGTAACTCACTTGCAAGGAGGTTATATTACTGGAGACACCACTGGCTCTGCCGCCATAGGTCACAGCTAATCTGTAGTGTGACGTCCCAAGAAGGCAAAAACAAACTAAATCATACCGTTGATAAAACAGTAAGCTTGTATATCATTGATAAATATTATTGAATTACTCATTTTAATCTGTTTATGCGCTTAGAAGCTTTTGTTCCATTGGTTTCAAAGCAGCTTCTTTTCTGCGGCTGGGTCGTGCCTGCCCATGATGTCATTTGCAGCACGGACGGCGACTTATGGCAGCCAATGCTGCGTGGATAGGAGTAGTGTCTCCAGTAATATAACTTCCTTGTTCACTTGTGCATTCAAGGTTATGGGAGTAAATGTTAGTGTAGTTCCAGCGCAGTGTGTTTTTTGGGGTCTTTTTTTCTGATTTTCATTTTTGTTTGTGCCGTTTGTTCCGGAAAGAAGCTTTTTAGAAATGCCGGCGTGCACAGCTATAGGCTGCACCAATAAGGCAGATAATTAACTACTTGAAATCACTTTTCACATGTAAGTCTTAATACATCTAATATTGTATTTTCAAGTTTTAAAACTAATAACGGAATTTCTAAAAATTTACATTACGAACTAGAAAGTTATCTTATTTTGAGGTTGTTTTTTTTTTGATTGGTGATTTAACCACCACCGTGAGCAACTCAGTGGGCTATAAGCAGTCGCCCACAGAGAAGAAAGGTACAGAGTGTGCACTCTAGAAGATCGTAAAGGAAATTCTCCACTTTGTCCGATGGCAACAGCATAATGTTAAACTCACATAGATGTTGGCGGCCCCACGGCCTGTTAATGAGAACTAAAAGTGACGTCACAACTACGCTCCTCCCACTTGTTTACAAATGTCTCTCTCGACTTTCCTTCCCTGCGAGGGCCGCCATTTTCCTTACTTCCCGAGTTGGTTAGGTTCACTGTAGCGTGATTGACCGAGGAATTTTGCGGTAGGTGTAACGGAATTAGGCGTATATTCTTAATCGTAAGAACAGCACTTTGAGTCGGGAATTATACTGAGAAATAAAGTACTAACTCTGACTTAAAAGAAACTAATAAATCTGTAGCAGCTTTCGTTCTGAAAATGCAGACCTTCGTCAACGCAACATACTACTGCCGGAATTTGAAAATAAACAACGGAAAAATAAAGCAATGGCAAATAAAAAGTAACAAACTGACATAATTGTATCACGAATCAAACATCTGTAAACATCTGCCCGAAGGATCAAATGGAATTACGAAAAACAAAATACAGTAAGGGCTCTACTCTGATATAAATTTTATTTATATCGATTTTTAACAGTTAAAAAATAGACAAAGATTTCCTACATGTAAAAGATGAAATAATTATCCGCTGAAAATAACTTCTACGAAATAACGAAAAGCGTTGTTATAATCCCAGAATCACACAGTGGTAACGGTAGTAATAACAAGCAAAGTAACCAATTTCGAATTATGAGCGTTATAGTAGGGACGTTACGTCAGAGAGCACGTGGGGTTTAGTTCCATAAAGCGCCGACGGTGCTCTGCTATCGTTCTTTTTCCCCGCCCACCAATTTCCATAACTCTGGCTTGTGCACGCTCTGTCTCTCCATTCTCTGTGCAGTCGCCCGTGCCTAATTAAGGGCCACTGGTTCCAGAAAAGGAAAAGACTTGGAGCCGCAAGATAAACACAACATCCATGCCTCACCGGGATTCGAACCTGGACCCATTCCGAACAAATGGTCAGAAGCCATCGCTTAGACCACTGGGGCTACTATTGAAATTTTGTAAAACTCAAAGTCGCTTTTAGCGCACCATAAAATCGATTTTTGTTGTTTCTAAAGTTTTGTAAATTATCACCTTTCACGCGAATTATCTGCTTTTAAAGGCAATATTTCTTGTATTTCTTTTTTCAAGAATATTCACTCGATTTCATCAAATAATTCAGCCTGTGTTATTTTCTACTACGAGTTTTTTAACTGCTTTATGCTTTACTTTAAACAGCATTCACTTTTCTTGTGGTAAGTTAAATCACTTTTTGTCGTACGCACGGTAAATCGTGAACTAGCATTGCTTTGAAAGAAAAGAAAGTGGCGCAGTGGTCTGAGCTCTGACTTATGACCTTTCGTCCGTTATGGGATCCAGGGAAAGAGAGTACAATAGTAAACGTAGGAACTCCAATGGAAAGAGTGGATCCCCGAAACCTCAATGCTATCTGGTGGTGAGAGGGCAAACCTTACGTTCAGATGACAGTCCTAAACCAATAGGAACAGATTAAAATAAATTACCTGGTAGTGTTTCAGTATGGTGAGAAAACGTTGTCATTTTAAGGATCGTTCAACTACAAATGAAGATAAATTGAGCCGCCTTTTTAGATTTCCAAAGGAAGAAGATCGGTAAGTGTTTCTATGGTATTTATTTCTTTTGTAATAGTCATTTGTTTTTGTTGAACTCAGGTGGAGTTTTGTGAGCTTACAAGCTGATCTATTATGTACGAACCACTAGAAGCGAAGGTTTCTGATGCTATTATGAGCAGGCAAATGGAAACAAGTTATTTAATAAATATGCACAAGAGGCTTTTCAACTGTCTGAATTTTTTTATTTTTTATTTTGATTGGAGGTTTAACGACCACCGTGAGCAACTCAATGGGCTATAAGCAGTCGCCCGTCCCTAATTTAGGATCACTGGTTCCAGGGAAGGGAGAGAGCCAGTGCCGTAAGACAAACACAACATCCATGCCTGACCGGGATTCAAACCCGGACCCCTTACGGACGAATGATCAGAGGCCAGCGCCTTAGACCACTGCGCCACCGGGGCGGCTTCTGAAATTTATTTCTGACCACTAGCATCAAGACACAGGTATGTGTCTCCGCAAATAAAAAAACAACAATCCACATATCATGATACTTTCGTATATTTCGGAAATGCCGATCTTTAATCTTATGACTTAATGAATATGTCACTAATTGAAGTGCGCGATAAGCGGAAAGTGCTTAAAAATAAATGCCATTAACATGTACCTGTGATGAAATATTCTTTCACTCTGTAAACAATGACGATCGTTCATAGGTTTTCGTGTTTTTTTTTATGTATGAATGAAACAAAACATTGAGCTTACTATTTCGAACTTCACGTAAACAGTCTAACCAACGAAAGTTAAAAGCTAAGGGAACCAGCACAACCCTTCGCTATCCCTATTTCGTAGACAGAAGCTCCTATCCCACGGAGCAGCTACAGCTGTCGATCAATAGCACGGCGTTTGATGACGTCACAAATTGGTGAACGGGCCTTCTATCTCGGTGGACATGGTTGAAGTAAATTAGTATTTATTTGATTCTTTTGAAATGTTTACAATCGATGATCAAAAAGTAATGTTTTCTAGAAGGTGCAATTTTTATACTGTGGTTTACTGATTAGAAATAAATGTGTTATGTATTTGCTACTGTGCAGGGTTCTGACTCAGTTATAATAGACTTTTTTATAACTGGGAAACAGCCCTGTCTAAGAAACACTTCTGGTGGGATGGGAGCATAAGCAACTAAATTTTTTACAGAGCAAAAACAAATATAAACTTGCAGCTTTTAATGCTTTTTTTCTAGCTGAATTCAGTTAACATAACAAGTGTTTCTTAGAATAGAAAAAAAAGGCAACTCCACTACGGCACCATGCCTTGACGTGGCAGTGGAGCTTTTAATTAAACTAAATGGTGTCAAAGGTCTTTTTACTTTCCAAAGAGATTAAAGTGCCTCAGAAATTTTGCCATCTGTGTTGTGCAAAGTCACTTTTGTCGACTTCCAACACTAAATTTAAATCGTTAAGATACGCGGGCAATGCTTCCGTGTACGTGGGTGGGCGTGTCGCATCCCACAGTGTATACACACACCCTTGTTCTGGGTCAGCACAAGAAGGTTAGAATAAGATATCTGGAGGTGCCCTTGCTAATGGAGTAGTACCACTTTGCGTGAAGCCTATGACCGCGAGCGACAGCCGTCAAAGTGTGGGAAAGCTGATGGTTTTCAAGGCTATTGCAATGCATTTTGTGTTGTTGTTTTTTTTTGGATTGGAGGTTTAACGACCACCGTGAGCAACTCAATGGGCTATAAGCAGTCGCCCGTCCCTAATTTAGGGTCACTGGTTCCAGGGAAGGGTGAGAGCCAGTGCCGTAAGACAAACACAACATCCATGCCTCACCGGGATTCGAACCCGGACCCCGTTCGGACGAATGATCAGAGGCCATCGCTTAGACCACTGCGCCACCGGGGCGGCAAACATAACGTTAAAAACTTCACTCGTATAAGAAGTATAATTCATTCCAGTTTGATATTTACAATGTTTCTGCAACCAAAAGCCACGCTATTCCAATATACACACAGTTGAAAATACATAGGTATCATGTAAAGAACGACATATTCCGAATAACCTCCTTGCATATTCCCACAGCTGGCTGCTTCACGGTTAAGAGACTCAGGGCATCTCCAGAAGTATGTACTATTCTAACCAAGGAGGTTATTGATTCTAACCTCCTTGGGTTGGCAGGCATGTCCTCCCACAATGCATTGCGCGCATTCTGTTTTGCCCCATAGCCGCTGCTCTAATGGAATGGGAGAGCATTACCATAAGTACTTCCAGAATGTGCACCAAACACATTGGTAGTTTCTGGAGCAAAGTTGTCTTATGCCACAGTTGCCAAATGACACAGGATGGAACACACATCTTGACTGTGTCAAATAATTTGTAACTAATAAACATAAGTACAGGGAAAAGGTCCTTTAAACTAACCAAGATTTTTCTTCAAGTAATTCCAAAATCTTGGACAATGTAGGTCTTTATCAAGAAGCTGTGCATCTTGAGAAACAGTTATCGGATGTTGCAGATGCACTGGACAAGCTTCAGAAAGAAACATGTATTTCAAAGGATGTTGCATATATGGGTAGACCTGTTATCTTCTGGATCCTTACCATCATCACTTAAAGAAAAGATTTCAACTGGCAGTCCAAATACCACACACCTCCTAGCTACCCTTATGGATCCCAAATTCAGAGGGCAGCATTTATTGAAATGGGGAACAAGAATGCCCATTTCACCAGTAACTGATAATAAGAATAAAATGGGGAAAATGTGGGATATTTTAAAGGAAAAACACTCAGATCTAATCACCTATGGATGTTCAGCACATCTTTTAAATTTAGTTGAGAAAGAAATATCTCCTAACACAGTTATTTGTGACATTGTGGAAATCCCCCTTATGAAAAAGTTCTAGAGAATTCTATAAATTTTTTTATAGAAAAGTGTTATAGAATTATGGCCCGTTTTTCTATAAAGATGGTTCTGTAAGTTCTACCAGGCGCTCTATAGAAATGTCTATAGAATTTCTATAGCATTAGTGAACACAATTCTATAGAAATGTTGATAGAAATTCTATAGAAACTTGACTAGGTTTTCTGTAGATATCCTAATAGAAACCTCAGTGGAATCTTATATAATTTCTATAGGTGTTTCTATAGTAACTTACAGAACTGCTAAAATGATGTCTATAGAAAAAGGGGCCATAATTCTAAAGGATTACATCAAATAACTGTTTCTATAGATTTTTCTATAGAAACAGTGGTTTGATACAATCCACAACGTTCCATAAATGAATGCTGAGAGTTTGCCATTCAGTCTGTTCGAAACATTTTCTGAAGTAACGTGAAAAATTCCTTGGCTCGTGATTAATTTGAACATAAGCCATGTAACCATAAATAAAAGGTACTAAAACTTTAAAGACATACTTCAGCTATGTAAAAGAAAGAAATTTTTCAAATGACAGTTTCAGTCTCTTTGAATACAGGAGCGGATGGATGATAGTGTTGTTGCCAGAAAAAGTTATGAGTGCATTTTAAAAATGTATGCAACATCTGTGCAAAAATATTCATATAAATATTACTGAAAATTATTATTAATATTCTTATTACCTGTATTCTTATCACCACACAATGGTTGACCACTTATATTTTGCAATGTATCTATGCAGGAAACAAGTTGGGAAAGGTGATTGAAATCCTAATAAGACCGATTTGTGGGCGAGAAATCTATTTTCCAAAGCACTACTAAAACTAATATACATGTCTAAAAGTGGTACATAAATTGAAATCCTGTAACAGTCTTCTGGGCTTCGTTAGAGCGTTGGTTTTGTTTTAATGTGATTCTTGGTTCTTTAATCAAAACTCCTTGCTTTTCAGCGTGCTTTAGAGTAATCTGAAATAATGTCGTGGAACTAAAATTTGACGTTGCCTCATCACCGCAGAAACTTTCGGTATACTAATAATGTATTCGTTTCTTCATTGCAATGGAACATTCTGGTCCTTGGCTTCTTGCCCCTTCCTCGTTTTAATGGAGAAAACATGCTCAGTTGCTGTCATGAGACATAAAAACAATTTCAAATACTAAGAAAAAGTTGCCTTTTAAAATCGTGTTCTTAAAATATCGAAAGGTTCCAAATTTTGGGTTTTTTTTAAACCCCCCCCTTCCTATACACAACACTGAAGCTGGGGGGTAGATGACGAATTTTGCTTTTTCAGAAAACATTTGTTGAGTTCCTTTAAAAGTTATTTTATTTTCCCTTACTTTTAATGAAATATTAAAGTGTTATCTCATTTAAAATGCCATAAAAATCATTTTCATAACATGATTGCCCCTTCACAAAAGTTGTCCTGTTCTTAAAAGTTTATTTTACTACTACTTAATTTTGACAAAGCGTTATAAGGGGTTGTTTTTGTTAGGGGAGTAATGTTATAAAAAAGAAAGCATTTCTATCACAGTGATTACTGCAACACAATCTCTAACCGTTATATATTTTTTATTGTTCACAAGGTATAGGACTTTGTAAAATGTTTTGAGTCAACATGTCCATTTTAGTGACATCATCGTGGGTGTTGCAATTTTCTTGGGAATTCAGTTGCTCAGATTTAACTGGTATGACAAAAAATGGCGGTAACATAAGGTAGGTATTTTGATATCACTAACATCCGAAGCATTGAAACATAAAACGGGGTCAATTGCACTGTCGTTAATAACAGTTTTTCAGACACATTTGAAACTTTGCTGATAGATTAGAAAAAGTGAGGTGAAATGCTGGGAGATAAATCAAGTAGTGCTTTCAGAGCCTTGTTTTTAATTTGTCTTTTAAATGTAGCTAAAGGCTATCTGTGTTCTACCTGCAGTCTGTGTATATTATATCACAGTTTATATTTATCTATAATTTTTTCTGTATTTTTACCAAGAAGAGCCTCATTTTATTTTGGTATGCGAGTAGCTTTGTATTTTTCCAACACTTGTGTATTTGGTCTTTAAACATTGAGGGTGCAGTATATCATATTTTGCACTATTTTATGAATATAAACTTAATTTTTGGTCATGATTGAACATCTCTAGTTTAATTCTTGTGCTTAGGAATTACAATTCTTAAGTTTCTCCTTTAGTGTCCAAATGCATTGCAATACGTACGCTATAAATAATTGTAAGTACTTTATTTTATTGTAGGTATAAAATACGTATGGTGAAACACCTTTTTGAGGAATTTGTATACAAATTAGCTTTAAAAAGAGCATTCCGATCCAGTTTGTTTGGCTCCGACACTGTGCTGTGCTCTTCTGTCTGTTTATTTTTGTACATAACATTAACTGAAATTTCTAAAAGGTATAAATTCTTTTCCTGTTTCAATTCATAGGTGATCACAAAAAGTTAACGAAACAAATACACACTTCATGTATTCATTCATTTCGTTATTTTCATAGGCTTTGAACACAATGCATGTATTCTAAATCATAAGAGAATATATATATATACAGTGGTTACAAAAGTTGGTCATTATTATGGTTTCAAAGGGGAAACATGGTGATACGCAAATTAGTGAATACTGGAGAATTAGCATCATGACAGCACAGCACATGGTGTGCGAGCTCCGACAACAATAGCCTCCATGGAGTGGAAAATGGGTATTCACAATTGAATATTTTGTTTTAAGGTCATTTATTCATAATAAATATTTATTTTAAAATCAACTATAGTTTCGCTGAGTATTTGGGTTGGCGTCATCAACATAAATGGAGTGCAAATCGGTCGGTTGCGGGGATGGGTATGGAATATCAAACACTTTTCCAAAGTTATAACTGCTTAACCTTAAATAAGTATAAAATAAAACAATAACAATAGCTACGTTTATAATCGAAAATGTAACAAATTATTTACTCCTTCTAGTTTAAAATGCAGTTGATGATATATAAACCTGTTTTTGTTTTGTTTTTTTATTGGAGGTTTAACGACCACCGTGAGCAACTCAATGGGCTATAAGCAGTCGCCCGTCCCTAATTTAGGGTCACTGGTTCCAGGGAAGGGAGAGAGCCAGTGCCGTAAGACAAACACAACATCATCATCGCCGCCCCGGTGGCGCAGTGGTCTAAGGCGTTGGCCTCTGATCATTCGTCCGTAAGGGGTCCGGGTTCGAATCCCGGTCAGGCATGGGTGTTGTGTTTGTGTTACGGCACTGGCTCTCTCCCTTCCCTGGAACCAGTGACCCTAAATTAGGGACGGGCGACTGCTTATAGCCCATTGAGTTGCTCACGGTGGTCGTTAAACCTCCAATCAAAAAAAAAAAAACACACAACATCCATGCCTCACCGGGATTCGAACCCGGACCCTTTCGGACGAATGATCAGAGGCCAACGCCTTAGACCACTGCGCCACCGGGGCGGCTATAAACCTGTTAACAAACGAATACATGAATGTGTTCACGTGTTAAGATTCTCCACGTGTTACGAAACGAATGCATGCATTGTATTCGAAGCCTATGAATTAAAACAGGAAAAAGCCGCCCCGGTGGCGCAGTGGTCTAAGCGATGGCTTCTGATCATTCGTCCGAACGGGGTCCGGGTTCGAATCCTGGTGAGGCATGGATGTTGTGTTTGTCTTATGGCATTGGTTCTCTCCCTTCCCTGGAACCAGTGACCCTAAATTAGGGACGGGCGACTGCTTATAGCCCATTGAGTTGCTCACGGTGGTCGTTAAATTCCAACCCCCCCCCCCCAAAAAACAGGAAAAGAATTTACCTTTTATGAACTTTCGATTAATAGCTTTAAAGGTAATATAATCCAGTTTATCAAAAGATTTGTTCTGTGTAAATTTACTTCAATTCGATGGCTCCGCCAAAGAATAAAGACGCCATTCTTTGGCTGCAGTGAGCGCACCTTGCTTCGCGCATGCGTAGAAAGAGGACTGATCGTAAACTGTTTGCCGGTGATGCGAATTGTACCTGCCGGCGACGTGCTTTCGTCCCGTACAGGCGATCCTGCTCGTGCAGTCGTATGAGCTCGCATATAATAAAATTGCTCATAGAATTATAATATGCAATAATCACTCATGAAATTGATAGGAAAACGCTTGCGAATGATAAATGCAATGCAATGATTTGACCATATATGGACTCTTACGGAAAAGTTCTACGCATAGTTAATATGAACATTTCATGACTTTGATAAAAATATATGCAACGGGCCGTTGCATATTTTTATTCGCGCGGCCGGATATATATTTGTCAAAGAATAATGTATCAACTTTGCATGCGCAATTATAGCATTCTATTTGCAAATTTGTATTTTTACGCTTTTCGTAGATTAATTTCATGAGCATTATAATTTTTATATTCTGTGTGACATTATTTTTATAAATATGTATACTTATAAAAATATAATATGCGCATAAATATTCCGTGGGCATAATATTTAAATTATAATGCTCATGAAATTAATTTACAAAAAGCTTAAAAATACGAATTTGCAAATAGAATGCTATAATTGCAGACTTGAAATAAATACTTAATGACCTTTTACAGATTTCTTTATCCATCATGTTAAATAACCAAAGATATGGTGATGACATGGGATTCTATAGAAACGAACCTTATAGAATCAATGGCCATCCGATTCTATAGAAAACACTATCGAATTCTATAGAAAACTGTTTCTATAAGCCCACCACCACAGCTCGTCTGTAAACATTTGATAAAATTCTATAGAGCGATTTTCATAAGGGTTGGCTCTCTCGTTCCCTGGAACCAGTGACCCTAAATTAGGGACAGGCGGCTGCTTTTAGCCCACCGAGTTGCTTAAACGCCAACCAAAAAAAAAAGAAAAAAAAAACAGTGGTAATATTATTAAGTATATCCGTAAATGTAAATAATTCTTCTTTTTTCAAGAAGGCTAAAGTGTTAAACAGTCTGAACTCGCCGAGTATGTAATTTAACGGGAACACCATAAGTAGGGTAATCTAACAAGGCTACCGCTCAAGAGCGCCGCCTTCACAGCTTTGCGTATGAATTACCAAGGCTATCAGGCTCTATCCTATCAGGCTGTAACATTAAGCAAAAACAGCAAGGACAGAAAAGATGAGTTCGGACGCAGCGCCATCTATTGACATTGTTCGCATTAACAAACTGATTCCGTATCATTATTTACATTTGAGATTTTATTTATATTCACTTTCACATTAACAGATGGATATTTGTATTCTGAATTCGTAGTACTTGGGCAAGATAATTTTTCTAAAGGAACTGGTGTAATTCATGAGTAAATCTCATTCCTCCTTTATTCTTCAACGATCTAGGGCCGAGATTTTGGTAAATGTGTAGATTAGCTTCTTAAATTAATTCGTCGGAAAAATTTTTGTACCTGGAAAAAGTGCGACGTACAGATTTTAGAGTATGGAAATTAATGGCAAATGGTGCAGAAATTTCGTATTTTAAATGTCTCTTAAAGATTTTTATCGTAACATTTACCTGCAAGTTCGATGCTGTGAAGAGACGCTGCCGTAGGCCTAACGTATCGAACGTACAGGTATATGTTACGATAAAAATCTTTAAAAGACATTTGAAACAGAAAATTTCTGCACCATTTGCCATTAATTTTCCATTTGCCATTAATTTACCTGTACGTCGCACTTTTCCGAAGTACTAATATTTTTCCGACGAAATAATTTAAAACGCAAGTCAACACATTTACCTACTATTTTACTTAATATGAGTTTATATAACTGAGGTTTTTTTCTAAAATTGAATTAGGTACGTAATTATCAGAATGAAAATGCTTACCACAAACAACAGTTGAAGGTAACTTGTCATTTGGAGCAAAATCCTGACGAGATATTTCTTTCAGCAACAGTTGCTTTAGGTTCTAATTTGAGGGAAACTCATGGAATGAAAATCCCACGTTTTTCTTCTTAGAAGATGTACACATCATCGGCACACAGTAGTAAACCATTTTGAAAATGGGTTCGATTTTGTTGTGAAAACAACAGTTTGGTTTTAAAACTAGAAGGGTTTTTTTTTAAAGAAACAAGAAAAAACGACGAACATACACAATCCCGTAATTTAAACAACGCGGAAACTGAGGTGTTTATACCTTGGGACGCAGTGCCATCTAACGGCTGAAATCGTCTCTAACACCCACTGGCCAATCACCAAAAGTCTCTTGTCTTCAACGGTAATGTTACAGCCTGATAGAATCCAGTTCAGCCTTGGAATTACTTGTTATGGTTGCTCTCCTTCCTTATATCGAATGCAAATGGCGCCGCGCACCAAATGATGTATATGCACAGGTAAATATTTAATCATTTTGTGGGGTAAAGAGAAAGCTATTGACCCACGCCTTAAATTTGCTTCTCTAAATGTCAGTAATGAGTACCCAAACAGAAGACTGGAAGCGGGAAATAAAACGCCTGCTCGCTTATCTGTACTAATGCCTTTTGCGGAATTAAATCCCAAAAATGTTCCCACAAAAATTTTAAATATCCGGATGTAGTTTCATATTTGTGATATTTTTCTCCAAAATTAGTTTTCACAGTGTGTGCCAGTTACAAGTTGCTTTCGTTTTTGTTTTGTTTTTCATTTATAGTTCGTGCCATTTTGTACTTACTAAATGATTGAATTAAAGCTTTTTTGCTTTATGTCGTAAAGGCTATTAAAACGAGGGTAAGAAATTTGATTTTTCGAACACCTTAATGTACAAGTTTTCATTTTCAGAAAGCCCTTTTTTTTTTTAATATGGAAGGTGCCCTCTTTTTGCATTTTTTTATTATTAGTATTACCATGAAGGTAATTTATAAAATCTAGAACTTTACAAATATGGAGTCCTGAATGAAACTTCTTTTGGTGAAGCAACTTGAAACTCGATTGTAAAGAAAGTGAAAAATAGAGATAATGTATTGCTTCTTACTGATACAAGAGATCTTCAAGAGTGTGACGCATGCTTCCACAAATTTCATAAAAAAAAATAAAAAAAAAAAAAGTTTTTCAAGACATGCACAGTTGGCAGAAAAAAAAAATTTCATCTAGTGTGTATGCTTTGCGAGAAATTCAAACTAAAACACAATCTTCCAGAACATCTCCAGATGAATTCGTGTGAGAAAACCCACCAGTGTGATGTATGCTTCAAGAAATTTGCTTCTAAAAGTAGTCTTTCCAAACACATGCTTCTTCATACTGGTAAAAAACCTCATCAATGTGAGGTATGCTCCAAAAAATTTGCTGTGAAAAGTAGCCTCTCAAAACATATGCTTCTTCATACAGGTGAAAAACCTCATCAATGTGATGTATGTTGCAAGAAATTCACACATAAAATTAGCCTTTCTAATCATATGCTGCTTCACATAGGTGCAAAGCCTCATCAATGTTGTGTATTCTCAAAGAAATTCACTGACAGAGGTCACCTTTCTAAACATATGCTTCATACAGGTGAAAAACCTCATGAATGTAATGTATGTTCCAAGGAATTCACTATGAAAGGTAACCTTTCCAATCATATGCTTCTTTATACAGATATTGGTAAAAAACCTCATCAATGTGATATATGCTCCAAGAAATTCACTATAAAAGGTAGCCTTTCCAATCATATGCTTCTTCATACAGGTGAAAAACCTCATGAATGTGATGTATGCTACAAGAAATTCACACAGAGAGGTCACCTTTCTAGGCATATGCTTCTTCATACAGATGAAAAAGCTCATCAATGTGATGTTTGTTCCAAGAAATTCACGCAGAGAGGTGACCTTTCTAAGCATATGTTTCTTCATACTGGTGAAAAACCTCACCAATGTGCTGTATGTTCCAAGATATTCACTGAGAAAGGTAGCCTTTTGAAACATATGCTTTTTCATACAGGTGAAAACCCTCATCAGTGTGCTGTATGCTCCAAGAAATTCACACGTATAAGTGGGCTTTCTAAGCACATGCTTCTTCATACTGGTGAAAAACCTCATCAGTGTGTTGTATGCTCCAAGAAATTTGCACAGAGAGGCAACCTTTCTAGGCATATGCTTCTTCATACAGGTGAAAAGCCTCATCAATGTGATATATGCTCCAAGAAATTCATGCAGAGAGTTGACCTTTCTAAGCATATGCTTCTTCATACTGGTGAAAAGCCCCACCAATGTGCTGTATGCTCCAAGAAATTCACTGAGAAAAGTAGCCTTTTGAAACATATGCTTTTTCATACAGGTGAAAAACCTCATCAATGTGCTGTATGCTCAAAGAAATTCACACAGAAAGGTGACCTTTCTAAGCATATGCTTCTTCATACTGGTGAAAAACCTCATCAATGTCATGTATGTCCCAAGAAATTCAGACAGAGAAGTCATCTTTCTAAGCATATGTTTCTTCATACAGGGGAGAAACCTCACCAATGTGATGTATGATCCAAGAAATTCACTGAGAAAAGTAGCCTTTACAAACATATGCTTATTCATACAAAATAAATAGAAATACTGATGTGTGCTTGAAAATATTTTGGAAATATGAAACTTTATTAAGCATATGTGCACTGATAAATTTCTTGAACACTGAGAATATGCATCTTAAACATTTCAAATGGAAATATATATATTTCTACATAGCACTTATGTTTTAGCAATTGAAATGTTGCTGTTGAATCTCAGTGATATCTACTGTATGTTAAGTTTTTTCATGGATGTTGTAACAAAGTTAGACATTCTTTTGCAACAATTATTTTCATTGTTTTTTAGGTCATGGCCCCCTAATAGACACTGTTTATCTGCTGCATCCATAAGGAGAAAGAAAATTTTTAGAATTTATTTTTACATCAGGTATATTGTGCCTGTATTACAGATTACACACCAAAATGAAGTGTACATTAATTAAAAGTTATGTCATTTAAAATCGTGGCTTAGTAGTTTTATGTGTTTACTTATTTAGAGTTTTATGGTAAGCAAACTAGAAAGGTTAATAGTTTAAAGGTTTAATTTTAACAGGATGCTTCAGAACATCTGGCTTAAAAGGCAAGACTTTAAGTTGCAGCTCTGGCTCCACATTATTTCTGTTCCTGTATTGATTATTTCTACAGTCAAAAACCTGAAAGTGTAGATTCACACAGCTATGAGAGGGCATAAGATATATACTACTGTATTTTGATGCTTTTCCAGAAACACAATGCAAATTGCATCAAAAGTATGGCAAAGCCACTGAAGAAATTATAGTCTTCAAACAAGAATCACAAGACAATTCAAGGAGGTGAGCTGTTTCATTGGTTGGCAATTCAGTTTCTCAGAAACAGTTTTCCATTGAAGGTTTCCTTTCATCAAAAGACAGGAAATAGTCTCTTATGTAATCCACCAATGACATCATTTGTTTCTTCGTGCACTCAACAATATTACAGAACTTTTTGCCATGGAAGTCATTAAGAAAAGAAGATATCATATTCATTGTTGACAATGTGCCAAGTCCAGGTTTTTAACTTCGTGTCTTCTGCCACTTGTGTTCAAAAAAGGGCAATTGCACTGGAGCCTTGACTTGACTACATTTAAGGTGAAAATATTTGCTACATTAGAGAGGTCTTAAAGACATGGAAAATCACTCTAACAATCTTTTAACAGATATTTAGAAAAACAACCCCATTTCATCATGTAGCTCAAACATATAAGTCAGAGTTCTACCTCTAGACAACCACTAGACTCAGGGCAACAGTAAGTTTTTCTAATAGCTGCCCAGCATGTGAAGATGATGTCATTGAGAGAACGAGGCAAAAAATATACAGTTTTCACTGATTTATCTTTGACAGATTTAGTTGTTGATGGCATGTTGTGCAAAGCCAGTGCTACACAGTATATGATGCAATGTGTCCACTCAACAGAGGGCGCTGCTGACAAAATTCATGAAACAAACCCCATGCACATTGGTCTAATACCATCCATACAGACACCAACATATTTTAGCTCACTTGCTTTTATTTTGGAGAACAGAACTTCAAACGCCGCCCCGGTGGCGCAGTGGTCTAAGGCGTTGGCCTCTGATCATTCGTCCGAAGGGGTCTGGGTTCGAATCCCGGTGAGGCATGGATGTTGTGTTTGTCTTACGGCACTGGCTCTCTCCCTTCCCTGGAACCAGTGACCCCAAATTAGGGACGGGCGACTGCTTATAGCCCATTGAGTTGCTCACGGTGGTCGTTAAACCTCCAATCAAAAAAAAAAAAAAGAACTTCAAACAAAGTTTCTGCATATGTGTATAAGTGCAAGTTTATACAAAACAAAGTACCATCTCATATCTGCATTGCCTGCAATGTCAGTTCTTTGTTCCATTCGAAATGTAGAGCATTAACTGTGACTCAACTCTTCTATCCAAATTTATTCCGATTTCCCACCATCTCAACAGTTTATCAGCTTTGTCAGACATGGTATTCCACAGAGGTTGTTTCGAATATTTTTCACCCATTATTGTAGTTATCAATATGTTAGCTGCGGAAAGAATTACACCTAACCACTCATGTGAGGTTGGCTGCCTTTTTACCCACAGTAAAGTTATGTGTTATGAAGCCAAAACATTCATTGTTAGAACCAAAACACTGTTAACCCTTTTTTTTTAATTCTGGGGCATCACAACTTGTTTAAAAAATTCTACTGGTTTGTCAACTGCATATCATTATGTTTAATTTCAACATGTGTTTCCAATTTAGAAAGCTTTATGCATTCGATTCAGAGAACTTCAGAGCATTCGATTCAGAGATCACACTGGTTTTCCTCATCATCTTTGCCTATAACCATAAACGTAATCTCTAAATATTTAAGACCTGTATTCAGTGGTAAGGATATTTTTAATGAACACAATTTCAGCCACAGATCAATTTTAAAAAGGCACACAGAATTCAAATAAACATAGTGTATAGTATAATTTCAATGTAAGTCCAAATTATTCAGGAGAATCCATAATAGCCCACAAATGATGTTCATTTTTCATTATGTATGACTTCTAGTGTTTATTGTTGCTGCAGGATTGAATGAGGTAAGGAGAAGGAATGATCAAGTGACACTAGTGAAGCACAAGCATTTCAGCCTTGACAATTCCACCTGCACTCTCCTGCTCAATGGCAGAAACAGTTTGCTTCTACAGAGTGTATACTAAGCTAGAGATTGCCCCTCTGTCTGATCTTAAATCTTTCAATCATTAAAAGAACAGAGACCTGAAGTTTGACTGAATTCGTTTGTGACATTATTTTATTTTTGTAATTGCCCAACCTTTAATAAATGTCTAAATTTATTAGATTCATTAGCAGAAATTCGCAGAAGTCCTGTAATTTTCTTCTGTTCTTCACGTTTTTTCAAGTTTGTTGAAAACCACGTTATCCGGATTCCTTAATCTCTTAAAACGTTCAGGTGGTATCGTACTGAGGGTGAATGGCTCATTTATTTAAAATACGAAATAAAACAACATATAACTTATTTCTTGATAGAAGACGAATGATAGGGTAAAATAATATCATTGTTTCCTTATTGGTGTGTAGTCTCCCTTTGACCAGTTGCATTCCGGCATACATTCAAGCAACAACAAACCACGCAGTCGAGGATCCATAAAATGCACGCCCTCCGTAGGCAAACAATGAAATATTTAATGAAGTATTTATGATAGCTAAAACCTCTAAAAAACCTCTAACGAACACATAAAGACCCTGTTCTTAATAGAACATGAAAAGAAAATAATCCAAAGAATAAATAAAATCCAAGTAAAAAACCTTAATTCAAACCTCAAATTCGATTGATAATGATATGTAAAACAGTCATCACATTAGTCTAAACTTATTTTTAACATAAAAAAAAAAAAAATGTTTAGTATTTGCAGACCACAGGTTATGAACCACTCCTTTAGAAGACTTACCACTCTTTTTACATATTCTAAGTAACCCAATGCATTCAGTTTTGCATTTTACTTTGTGTTGCTAATGAAGTAAACATATCTGACAGTGAAGATTTCATTTCACATGTTCTTTCACAAAATATATATGTCGTGCATAGGCATCAGTTTGTAGAAATTAGTGAATGCATGAGCTTTGCACATGAAGGCCTATGAATGCTCAAGTTGTGAATGTAAGTCCTGTGGGGGTGCCTGATCTTTTTACATTCTCCCATGCACATTGATGACAGAGGTTAAGCTGTGTCGCTATTTTCGCATGATGCAATGAGTTCATCCAAAATGCGAGAGAAAAATTAGTGTCCATCACAAAATGTAACCATTTAAATATCGCCCCATCAGCAGGTTCTACTTTGGCTTCTCTATTGCAGTGAAAAATACAGTTTCCGAAATGATGGCAGTGATTCCCACTGTGCTGTTATTTTTTTTATAAGGTATGTTCCTACAGCACCTGTTAGCTCAATCACTCCCCACCCCTCCCCCATTACACTTTGGAGCACCCATAAGGTGGGGTAAGATGATAGAAGCTACAGGGATTAGACTTCTTCCCCCCATTCCGAATTCAAGTTTAAACACCAGTCAGCTGTGATATCTGGAGCACCCCCAAGGCCATAAACAACTCATTGTCAGTGCAATCATCACCAGAGTGACCTTTCAGACCTGCGTTTCACACTTAGATGGAACAACCACAGATTAAGATAGAAAAGTGCACACCAGAGTATGCTTGTCACCTCCAATGTGGTATATCATACATGTTCTGCCGTTCCTATGGATAAATTCATTGTTAAGAAATGCAAAGATTACAAAAAACAGTACTGACAAATCAACTGAGGAAAAAAATTGTGTTTCAAAAAAACAAAATGTAAACTGCTACTGAATCTGCATGTTCTGAGCAGTTTGTGCAAAAATGGTGCTTCATTTATTCAAGTTGACTGAACAAATAAAATGCCATATTTGAACTGCAACTTGTGTGTTGAAACAAGAAAATCAATATCCTGGCAAGTGATAAAGATTAGAATTTTAAACTGATTTAATACTGATTTTAGAAATAAGTTCTTATTCTTTCCTTACCTGTTAGCTATACATCAACTTATACTAACCAATACAGTTTTCTTTTAAGGTGTTACTTTTACTGTTATCAACTACTTAATGGGTGCCTGAGCCCCAGAGCACCCATGTAGTTAGTGCCTATGCAAGACAGGTCTGCAGCACTTTTTCAAAATGGATGGGGTGCTTCCACTAAAAGTCTCATATGGAATATTTCTTATCAATGACTGAATGGGTGCCTGATCCACAGAGCATCCACACAGTTAGTGCCTATGCAAGACAGATCTGTAGCACCTTTTCATAATGGATGGGGTGCTTCCACTAAAAGTCTCATATGGAATATTTCTTATCAACTACTTAATGGGTGCCTGATCCACAGAGCATCCACATAGTTAGTGCCTATGCAAGACAGATCTGTAGCACCTTTTCATAATGGATAGGGTGCTTCCACTAAAAGTCTCATATGGAATATTTCTTATCAATGACTGAATGGGTGCCTGATCCACAGAGCATCCACATAGTTAGTGCCTATGCAAGACAGGTCTGTAGCACCTTTTCATAATGGATGGGGTGCTTCCACTAAAAGTATCATATGGAATATTTCTTATCAATCACTTAATGGGTGCCTGATCCACAGAGCATCCACATAGTTAGTGCCTATGCAAGACAGGTCTGCAGCACTTTTTCAAAAATGGATGGGGGTGCTTCTACTAAAAGTCTTATATGGAATATTTCTTATCAATGACTGAATGGGTGCCTGATTCCACAGAGCATCCACATAGTTAGTGCCTCATGCAAGACAGGTTCTGCAGCACTTTTTCTAAAATGGATGGGGTGCTTCTACTAAAAGTCTCACATGGAATATTTCTTATCAATGACTGAATGGGTGCCTGATCCACAGAGCATCCACATACAGTTAGTGCCTATGCAAGACAGGTCTACAGCACTTTTTCAAAATGGATGAAGCCCACCAAAAGTCTCATATGGAATATTTCTTATCAATGACTGAATGGGTGCCTGATCCCACAGAGCATCCACATAGCTGGTGCCTCATGCAAGACAGGTCAGACACTTTTTTCAAAATGGATGGGGTGCTTCCACCAAAAGTCTCATATGGAATATTTCTTATCAATGACTGAATGGGTGCTCGATCCACAGAGCATCCACATAGTTAGTGCCTATAAAGACAGGTCTGCACACTTTTTTCAAAATGGATGGGGTGCCTTCCACTCAAAAGTCTCATATGCAATATTTCTTATCAATGACTGAATGGGTGCCTTGATCCACAGAGCATCCACATAGTTAGTGCCTATGCAAGACAGGTCTGTAGCACTTTTTCAAAATGGATGGGGTTGCTTCCACTAAAAGTCTCATATGGAATATTTCTTATCAATGACTGAATGGGTGCCTTGATCCACAGAGCATCCACATAGTTAGTGCCTATGCAAGACAGGTCTGCAGCACTTTTTCAAAATGCATGGGGTGACAGTTGCTCACTAAAAGTCTCATATGGAATACTTTCTTATCAATGACTGAATGGGTGCCTTGAATCCACAGAGCATCCACATAGTTAGTGCCTATGCAAGACAGGTCTGTAGCACTTCTTTTTCATAATGGATGGGGTGCTTCCCACTAAAAGTCTCATATGGAATATTTCTTATCAATGACTGAATGGGTGCCTGATCCACAGAGCATCCACATAGTTAGTGCCCTAGTGCAAGACACAGGTCTGCAGCACTTTTTCATAATGGATGGGTGTGCTTCCACTAAAAGTCTCATATGGAATATTTTCTTATCAATGACTGAATGGGTGCTTGATCCACAGAGCATCCACATAGTTAGTGCCTATGCAAGACAGGTCAGCAGCACTTTTTCAAAATGGATGGGGGTGCTTCCATTAAAAGTCTCATATGGAATATTTCTTTATCAATGACTGAATGGGTGCCTTGATCCACAGAGTATCCACATAGTTAGTGCCTGAAAAGGACAGGTCTGCAGCACTTTTTTCAAAATGGATGGGGTGCTTCCACCTAAAAGTCTCATATGGAATATTTCTTATCAATGACTGAATGGGTGTCTGATCCACAGAACATCCACATAGTTAGCTGCCTATGCAAGACAGGTCTGCAGCACTTTTTCAAATGGGATGGGGTAAGCTTCCACTAAAAGTCTCATATGGAATATTTCTTATCAATGACTGAATGGGTGTCTGATCCACAGGAGGATCTCACATAGTTAGTGCCCTATGCAAGACAGGTCTGCAGCACTTTTTTCAAAATGGATGGGGTAAGCCTATCCACTAAAAGTCTCATATGGAATATTTCTTATCAATGACTGAATGGGTGCCCTGATCCACAGAGCATCCACATAGTTAGTGCCTATGCAAGACAGGTCTGCAGCACTTTTTCAAAATGGGATGGGGTGCTTCCACTAAAAGTCTCATATGGAATATTTCTTATCAATGACTGAATGGGTGCCTGATCCACAGAGCATCCACATAGTTAGTGCCTATGCAAGACAGGTCTGCAGCACCTTTTTCAAAATGGATGGGGTGCTTCCACTAAAAGTCTCATATGGAATATTTCTTATCAATGACTGAATGGGTGCCTGATCCACAGAGCATCCAAATAGTTAGTGTCTATGCAAGACAGATCTGTAGCACCTTTTCATAATGGATGGGGTGCTTCCACTAAAAGTATCATATGGAAGATTTCTTATCAATCACTTAATGGGTGCCTGAGCCCCAGGGCACCCACATAGTGCCTATGCAAGTCAGGTCTGCAACCCTTTCATCCAACTCAGCTTCACTACCCAGAGCATCCTTGATGAAAGTGGCAAGGGTAAGAGAAAATGCAGGAACCTCTCTTCTGATTAGTGCTGTCGCTCATTTCATCATTTTTTTTCAATGCAGTGTATGAGGGTACAATGCTGTCTCCCATTTGGGGTAAGAAATGACACCTAATTCTCTAATGCCCTTTTACAGTATCATGCCCCAATAAAAGTATTGAAATGTTAATTTATTAAAACTACAATTAAAAATGTGGTTCATGTGGGTCTCTGTAACTCCATCAAAAAGAGATTCGGAAAAAAAAAAAAAAATTTTTATGCGTTGTTTTTATGGGTTTTTTTTTATACAACCTGCCCAGGCTTTTCTTGCAAAAAAGAAAAGAAAAGAAAAAAAAAGAATTTTTTATTGGGATTTAATGGGTATTTTCAGGAAACTCTTAAATTTTGATTTCCACATATAATGTAGGCATACGTTGAGTCTAAATTGATCATGTATTAGTGAAACCTCATGCCGCCCCGGTGGCGCAGTGGTTCTAAGCGATGGCCTCTGATCATCTGTGCAGAAGGGGTCCGGGGTTCGAACTCCCGGTGAGGCATGGATGTCGTGTTTGTCTTACGGCACTGGCTCTATCCCTTCCCTGGGACCAGTGACCCTAAATTAGAGACGGGCGACTGCTTATAGCCCATTGAGTTGCTCAGGTGGTCGTTAAAACCTCTAATAAAAAAAAAAACCTCAAGTACAGTTGTGCTAAGAGTTAAGTGTAGATCGAAATTTAAATTTGTGAAAGCTATTAATAATGTGACTAGTAAGTGGTGCACTTAGGATATGTTATACTAACTGCAATTAGAGTTTTATGTAATTCTAAAAAAAAAAAAAAGTTATACATACTAAGTATGGATATTTTTAAATGATAGAACGCAATGATTAAAATCATTCTTGGTTTTTATTGCTGACTACAATTAGAACTCATTAAGGACAAACAACACATTTTTTGTATATTTTAAAGAAATGGCTTTTATTATTGTTATTTTTTAAAACTGTAGCTTCGATTGATACATAGTATTCTGATTATACTGTATATGAGGATTCATGTATGAAGGAAATTACAGGTATGATTTTGCACAAAGCTCATTGTAAACTAATATTTAAAAGCTGTGTTAGTACAACAACAAGTATGTTGTCACATTGTGACAAGTGCATCTTGTCGTCTTTCAAATAATTGTTGAAAAAAGCTTGCATTCACAAACACTAAACATTAATTTCTTAGTACACATTCTTCATTTTAATTGAATCTTACAACTATAATTCACTGAGACCAAGGTAGAGGTAGAGACAAGAGTTTGTTTTTAAAAATCTTGCCCTAAAAATTTCATGATTTCCTTGAAAAAAAAATTAAAAATTTCAAAATATGATTACATGTGCTTCATTAGGTACACTGAAGTGAATCAAGAACTTACAATGCATCATATCACATTGTTACAGATACAGATATCACTCAGTGAAAACTGAATCTTACTTTCTTATCTTGGTCCTTTAGTTGCAATAATATTCCACGAATATACAGTTCACATGCATTATAACCACAGCTACACAAATTGAACCTCACACACATGAAGAATTCAGCAAGTCTGAACTTCCGAAGAGGAAAGTTTTGATTGTAATTTGATGATACACTTGTATCAGCTTTGTTGCTGTGTCAACTCCTGAACTATTGCATAACTTGCTTCAAAGTAGTACACAAATGTAGAGAAGTATCTGTCAATACAGACATTTAACGTGGACCAGGAACATGAAACAAATATCTTCGCTCTTTCCACGTTTATAAGCGAGTCACAGAAAAATTCTCATTGGCCGCCACCGGGAGTCGAACCCAGGGTCTTCCAGTTACGCACCGGATATGCTTCCTCTACACCACAGCGGCCTCGAATTCCTCCAGACTCGCACACGCTAACTGCCAAGCCAATTTGGCAGGTTGCTTCTTGGAGCCTCACACAATGCTGGGGATTCACCAAAGATGGTAAGCAGCAACTGAAGAAATAATTAGAAGGCGAATGAATAATTAATACAGACATTTAACGTGGACCAGGAACACGAAACAAATATCTTCGCTCTTTCCATGTTTATAAGTGAGTCACGGAAAAATTCTCATTGGCCGCCACCGGGTGTCGAGCCCAGGGTCTTCCAGTAACGCGCCGGATATGCTTCCGCTACACCACAGTGGCCTCGAATTCCTCCAGACTCGCACACGCTAACTGCCAAGCCTATTTGGTAGGTTGCTTCTTGGAGCCCCGCACAATGCTGGAATTTTTCCGTGACTCACTTATAAACGTGGAAAGAGTGAAGATATTTGTTTCGTGTTCCTGGTCCACGTTAAATGTCTGTATTAATTATTCATTCGCCTTTTAATTTTTCTTCAGTTGCTGCTTACCATCTGTGGTGAATCCCCAGCATTGTGCGGGGCTCCAAGAAGCAACCTGCCAATTTGGCTTGGCAGTTAGCGTGTGTGAGTCTGAAGGAATTCGAGGCCGCTGTGGTGTAGAGGAAGCATATCCGGCGCGTAACTGGAAGACCCTGGGTTCGACTCCCGGTGGCGGCCAATGAGAATTTTTCCGTGACTCGCTTATAAACGTGGAAAGAGCGAAGATATTTGTTTCATGAAGTATTTGTCGATTGAAGCAAAGGAAGCTGGTGCTGAATGTAAGCAGAAGAAATAGTGACAAAACCCAGGAGGTCTTTTTCACACACTCGTACAATCTGCATGCATAATGAAAGCAGCATGCATCATGAAAGCAGAATAATAGTCAGGATCTCTTATCTTGAAGACCATAACACCTGGCAAGTATTCAGTTAACCACAGTTCTGATGAGCATTCTTGTTCCCCATTTCAATAAATGCTGCCCTCTGAATTTGGGATCCATAAGGGTAGCTAGGAGGTGTGGTGGTTAGACTGCCAGTTGATATATTTTCTTTAAGTGATGATGGTAAGGATCCAGAAGATAATAGGTCTACCCATATATGCAACATCCTCTGAAATACATGTTTCTTTCTGAAGCTTGTCCAGTGCATCTGCAACATCCGATAACTGTTTCTCAAGATGCACAGCTTCTTGATAAAGACCTACATTATCCAAGATTTTGGAATTACTTGAAGAAAAATCTTGGTTAGTTTAAAGGACCTTTTCCCTGTACATATGTTTATTAGTTACGAAATATTTGACACAGTCAAGATGCGAGTTCCATCCTGTCTCATTTGGCAACTGTGGCATAAGACAACTTTGCTCCAGAAACTACCCATGTGTTTGGTGCACATTCTGGAAGTACTTATGGATTTCCACAATGTCACCCATAACTGTGTTAGGAGACATTTCTTTCTCAACTAATACTTCTTTCTCAACTAAATTTAAAAGATGTGCTGAACATCCACAGGTGATTAGATCTGAATGTTTTTCCTTTAAAGTATCCCACATTTCCCCCATTTTATTCTTATTATCAGTTACTGCTGTAAAGATGGTACTTTGGCATTCTTTTATTGCTGCCTCAAATATTGCAGCACACTGTTATGATGTCTTTTTCTGTGACCCTGCATCATACACTTTCAGCAGGTAACTTTCTGTCCCTGTATGGATAGTGACAACCAGGGGCAGTTTGTCATTAGGGGCCAGAAGGGCCGGGCCCCACCTAAAAATTTCTATTTCTAGAAATATTTTTTT
The DNA here is from genome assembly GCA_039090855.1 of Macrothele yani. Taxonomy (NCBI): domain Eukaryota; kingdom Metazoa; phylum Arthropoda; class Arachnida; order Araneae; family Macrothelidae; genus Macrothele; species Macrothele yani. The sequence goes on from CM077009.1 coordinate 159,832,305, forward strand.
TTGTGCCCTGATTCTTATTCTCTCTCTTAACTACATGGTGATAAACCTTTCCCTTCTAAAACCATTACCTAAGGGAAAAGTTTCCTTCAAAAACGAAAAACTATTCCCTGAGGAAAGAGCTCACGTTCAGAGTGTGAGGTTATTGGGACCAGCTCCAACAGGCCCCAGTAACATCACTACGCAAGCGAAGAGTAGATGATTTCCTTCCCGTCTCATTCAGTATGATGACCTACATACAACACTGTCTTAACCGCTTGTGCAAAAAAAGCTGTGGGGCCAGATCGCGCTAATTTGATTGACCGGGAGAGTATCCATTTTCTTAACGCCTTGGGTTGACAGAGAAGCTTACCGCGACCAAGCTCAAGGGTGGTGGGAGGGTTTCAAATGTCATAGCAAAGTTCAGTTAGTTGTTTTTTCTGTGTGTGTCTCTCTCGGTGATGTGTTGTACTTTTGTATCAAGACTTTTTTGCTTGTCGAGTACAATGAGTGGAATGGATATTTTGTTAAAATCTTCGTACTTTGCTTTAAATCTGGAAGTAAAGCTTCACTTTAAAAAACTCAGTGCTTATCACCCCAAGAATTTTTAGTTTGAGCTTCACTTAAAAAAACACAGTGCTCATTAGCCCAAGAATTTGAGTCGAAAAGCTTCACTTAAAAAAACTCTGTGCTTATCAGCCCAAGAATTTGAGTTTCCAAGAGTATGAAGTTTACAAAGCGCTTTGCAGAACTAATTTCAGTTTTAACTAAGATGATTTTCTATGTTAAAAATAAATAAATAAATAAATGAGAAAACCTGTAAGTATAATTTGCACATGAGTACATATAAGTTTTTAGGTTTCACAAGTTCTTAAAAAAAAGGTTAAACCTTTCAATTAATGCAAATGGTAGTATGGTACTCATTCTATATGGGACGAAATTCATGAAACATTCCCTCCCTGCATATATTTGGAGTTATTATTTCTTCACTACATTTTTTTATCCTGTGAATCCTGTGATTATTCCTCAATTGAGAAATCTGAAGAAACACAAAGCACAACTAACATAAATTAATGCTCATATGTTTTAAGGTAAATAATTTTATTTAAGGAGTTTTAACATTTTTCTGTTGATAGTTATACATGCTATTCTGATGAAATTTTTTCGTGTGTAATACAATAGTTGACACATTCCTGCCTGATTTGGGCATTATTGTGAGTCAAGGGGGTAAACAGAGGCAGAGTAAAGGAATCTTGGAGGTGGGAGGGGGGAGGGCGCATAGTTGGCCTAATAATGACAGTTTTTTTTATTTCATTGTTTCACTTCGGCTATTGGTGCCACCTGTTTCATTTGGCACGAGCCACCACTGGTGACAACTTGAATGAGGTCATTCTTAACACTATACCTCCCATGCAATGTTAGCACTAAACTGCAATGTTGCACTTTTTCTACAAGCTGTAGATTCACTTGCTGAGTTGCATCATCCAAAAGCTTCCTACTGATGCCTTTTGCAGATGGTGGTTTATATTGAGGTCTTGGCTGGACCATGTGCTTGAAGGCATCAAATTCAGCAACCACAGACAAACTGACAATTTAAGACAAATAGCAGCTCCAATGGTTCAAATAATTTGGGTTCACTGCATTCAATGGAAATTTTTGAGCATTGTTTTATGTGAAACATATTTAATTTGATTGAAAACTAGCATTGCCATGAATTATACTTTCATTACATCTGATTAAAAAATCAAGATTTCTGTGAACAACAGTGTTAGCAAATAAAGAATTAATACATCCTAATTATACACAGAATTCAATTTAAGTACTGCATTCCAGTTATTGAGTGTTTGCAAAAGTTCTCCAGTAATCAGTGTCTGTATAAGGCACTGATGAAAGAAAAGGGAGGGGAGGTCTTATAAGACCAAATTACAACTACCTTTTACTTGGTTCATTCAACTATTGATCTTTTATCCTCCTTACCTTTGTTTTGCAGATTACTCGTGCACCTTGGCTGCTTAAATGATTCTTCGAATAAGAAAATGATCTGTGGAATTAACTTTTTTACGGGTCTTACAGAGGTTATTATTCATAAAAGTTGGTGGTCAAATTTTATGAATAATAACCTCTATAAGACCCGTAAAACAGTTAATTCCACAGTACACTATGAATAGAGGTACCATAAATTCATTTACAACTAAGAAAAGGATGTTATGTAAAAACAAAATATATCTCTACAGTTGCAGTAGTGGAAACAGGTGATATTTGAAAAAGGTATAAAAAAATCCCTCAGCATACCAGTGTGTGTATACCCAAAAAACCCAGGTGAAGTCTACTCTGGCGAACCTTGACTGAAAAACTAGCCTGATTTAAAAATCTATTACACAATCGCTAATGGCGTTAGTTATAAATTAACTACAAGATAATATGATGAAAAAAGCACACAATTCAACGGGAAAGAAAACATCAGAAGAACATCCGCTGCCCAGTGTTAGTTTTTTTTTTTTTTTAATTGTACTTTTATATGCGTGTGGGTACTGAATAATGCAAATCTGCGTGTAGACCAGTTTAACTGCTCTGAAAACTAGTGCGACAAGCAGGCTTATAATATTTCATGTGGTAAAACTTTTTTTGTCTTAAAGACTTCTGTGTGTGGTGTGGAGAGGCAATATTTTGTGGTTTGTCCTGGGCATAGAAATGCTTAGTTACACCTCTGTTCAAGAGTAACGTTTGTGCTAGTGTCTATAGGATGCATATTTAAATACTTTTGGGGAAGGGTGTCTGGATCCATAAAGTCTTTCACCTTGGATACATGACTGCATCATTTTGCAGTTTTATGTGCTTTTACAGGTGCATTATTTCTGCTGTTGTTAAAGGTTATGTTTACATATCTTTGTTATTGTCCCTTTTGTAGGCTTGGATGGTTTGAAATAGTTTGTGTGATCGGTGTTGTGTGTGTTACATGCTGATTTTCTACTGTATGTGATTAAATTGTACCAGTTCAGGCTATTCAAGATCATCTTAGCCTATCATAAACCTGAGACAGAGAGAATGGAAAAGGTATGTAAATATATTTCCTTCAACAATAGTAAAAATAATAATTGTGATAAAAATTCTAGATAATGTGGAAATTGTTTAAATAATGTCCCTATACTGTATATTAGTAGTAATTTCAGATGTAAGGAATTTTAATATTTTTACCGTTATGTGCATTAATCATGTTCTGGACATGTGAAAAAAATGCTGTTGTACACTTGCTTGAGTTAAAAAAAACTGGAAGTCATGGTGTAGGAATGTTGGTTCTTTGTAGTGTATAAGCACTTACATGAGTGGTATTTATATACTGCACTAAGTATTTATACATAATGAAGAACTGACATCTCTATTCTATGACTTAAATCCATGATTGGATTTGTTGGTGGACTATCCAGGTTTCTGCAGTGGGAACTAACTTATGTGTGAGGAGCAGTTGAATAGATTTGAAATGATAGTTTCATTGTATATAATTGATAAAATGCACATTTTACTTTTCTTTTTGCTTGTCTGCTTTGGACACCAAAATATTTCATTCCAGCCATGCACACTTACAAAAAAATATCGTGCACACGTCAGAAAATTGGTCATTTTCACCAAGCGTCTATTTAAAAGTTATTTAGATCTCTGCATTGCTGTTTGCGTTCTTCAAGCAATCTTCATATCACATTATCACTTCTTTCTGGAAAATGTATGACTTGTGTTTTTATCCATTTTTATTTGTGTCCTGTGCTGTACAGTGACAATTTGGAGAGAACACCTACATCTCCAGGATGTTTAGTTGTTGATCTGTTATTCAAGTTTTGGTGGTGGTGATTGATGCCTGAAATTTGTTTCCTTGCAATGCATGCAGGCAGGATTCTGCAGAAGTGAAATGAAAAATGTATCAAGTGAAGTAGAATTTATGAATCCTGGATATGCTGCAGAGATTTTTTTTTTGTATAATTTAAGACTTCTTTGACATAAGCGATATGTATTTATAAATTTTTAAATTACCATTTATTAATTAAACTGCTTTTGAAATGTGTCAAGTGCTCATTCAATTAAATGTGGACAATAATCAGTGGAGATATATTTTTTTTGTGATGAATGGGAAGTATTGCTGTGTTATTCTTAGGAGACAATCGCATACAAATCTGGGGTGGCTAATTTGGTGCATATGTGGTCAAAGGAATGGGCTTACAACTAATTATCCAAGTTTGGCACTAAATGTGGCATAGTTTTACTGTTTATGTTCTGTGGTGTCCATTTGTCCTTTTTCTGGGAGGAAAAAAAAAAAGTTATATAGGAAAAAGCATGGAAAGTGTTTTTTTCTTGCAAAAAGCTGTTGTTCAACAACATAAAATTTTTTTTCTCATTACAGCAGCCTGAAAGAACTTTTGGATTTGGGATTTTCTCTTTCATTCTACATTTTGCTGAGCATGATGCACTTTTGCGTTTGAAAGTAATTTTTTCTTGGCTTTAGGGAAATTATGTTGAAATAATTGCATAAAATCATGTTATAAAGTAGTGAAATGTACTGATAGACAGGATAAATTTTTCTCTTTGTGTTTGTGTTGGAGCCTGTTTCTGCAGTAATTGTCATAAAAAAAAGCTGTGTAAAGCTGCATTTGAAACATTTAAATTTTAACTAGGTAATCATAGGTGTTCTCTTGATTCTTACTCATTCTTTTCTCTCTTGTGCTTTGAATCCTGGAAAGCCGCCCTAGTGTTGCAGTGGTCTAAGCAATGGCCTCTGATAATTCGTCCGAAAAAGATTTGGGTTCGAATCCCAGTGAGGCATGGATGTTGTGTTTGTCTTACAGCACTGGCTCTCTCCCTTCCCTGGAACCAGTGACCCTAAATTAGGGACGGGCGAATGCTTATAGCCCATTGAGTTGCTCACGGTGGTCGTTAAACCTCAAAAAAAAAATATTCCTTCTTTCTATTTTTGGTTTGCATGCGCTAAGCAAAACCGCTTAAGCTACAGGAAGTGACGGCACGTTCCTGAACTGCCGCAGCGCAAACTCCCAGCACCTCAGAGAGAGGACAGAAATAACTGATCTGTGTTGGCTTCACTCAAAACGGGTCCCTTCACTTCCTCTTTGCTGTGACTATCATACACCGTGATTCTGACCAAGGCTGAACTCGATCCTATGAGGCTGTAACATTAAGCAAAAACAGCGAGGACAAAAAAGATGAGTTGGGACGCAGCGCCATCTATTGACGTTGTTCGCATTAACAAACTGATTCCGTATGATTATTTACATTTGAGATTTTATTTACATTCACTTTCACACTAACAGATGGATATTTGTGTTCTGAATTCGTAGTACTTGGGCAGGAGATTTTTTCTGTAGGAACTGGTGTAATTAATGTGTAATCTCATCCCTCCTTTATTCTTTAGCGATCTAGGGCCAAGATTTTTTGGTAAATGTGTAGATTAGCGTCTTAAATTATTTCGTCGGAAAAATGTTAGTACCTGGGAAAAGTGCGACGTACAGATTTTAGAGTATGGAAATTAATGGCAAATGGTGCAGAAATTTCGTATTTTAAATGTCTTTTAAAGATTTTTATCGTAACATTTACCTGAAAGTTCGATGATGTGAAGAGACGCTGCCGTAGGCCTAACGTATCGAAAGTACAGGTATATGTTACGATAAAAATCTTTAAAGACATTTGAAACAGAAAATTTCTGCACCATTTTAAATAATTTTCACAATTTAAAATCTGTACGTCGCACTTTTCCGAAGTACTAATATTTTTCCGACGAAATAATTTAAAACGCAAATCTACACATTTACCTACTATTTTACTTAATATGAGTTTATATAGCTGAGGTTTTTTTCTAAAATTGAATTAGGTACGTAAATATCAGAATGAAAATGCTTACCACAAACAACAGTTGAAAGTAACTTGTCATTTGGAGCAAAATCCTGACGAGATATTTCTTTCAGCAACAGTTGCTTAAGTTCTGATTTGAGGGAAACTCATGGAATGAAAATCCCACGTTTTTCTTCTTAGATGTGCACATCGGCACACAGCAGTAAACCATTTTGAAAATGGGTTGGATTTTTTTTTTTTTTTTTTTATTGGAGGTTTAACGACCAGCGTGAGCAACTCAATGGGCTATAAGCAGTCGCCCGTCCCTAATTTAGGGTCATTGGTTCCAGGGAAGGGAGAGAGCCAGTGCCGTAAGACAAACAAAACATCCATGCCTAAACGGGATTCGAACCCGGACCCCTTACGGACGAATGATCAGAGGCCAGCGCCTTAGACCACTGCGCCACCGGGGCGGCTATTTTTTTTTTTTTTTTTTTTTTTTTTTTTTTGTTCTGAAACCAACAGTTTGGTTTTAAAACTAGAAGGGTTTTTTAAAAAAGAATCAAGAAAAAACGACGAACATACACAATCCAGCAATTCAAACAACGCAGAAACTGAGGTGTTTATACCTTGGGATGCAGTGCTATCTAACGGCTGAAATCGTTCCTAACGCCCACTGGCCAATCACCAAAAGTCTATTGTTTTCAACGGCAATGTTACAGCTGAGAAAATCATCTAGGCCTTGTTCTGACCGATTCAGTCGGTAGAAATAGCCAATTCACTAAGCCCCCTATTTCCACCGGCTGTGATGTCAAAGTCGGTGGAAATAGCAGCTTCGGCCTACAATTTATGCTGCTATTGCAAATGGCACCGTACCTAAATCAATAGCATACGCAGAGATAAATATTTCACCTGTTTGTGTGGTAAAAAAAACCCCCATTGACCCCCCGCTTTAAACTTCCTGCTGTACATACCAATTATGAAAGTGCCCTAAGACACGACAGGAAGTTGGAAATAAAACGCCTGCATGCTTATTTATACAAATGCCTTTTGGGGAATTAATTTCTAAAAAATTTTATGAAATTTTAAAAATATCCTGTGTAATTTCATATTTGTGATCATTTTTCTCCAAAAATTTTTTTCACGGTGTGTGACAGTTATTAGTTGCTTTCCTTTACTTTCTTTTTTTTTTTTTTTTTATCATTTTATAGTTTGTTCCATTTTGTACTTACAAAATGATTAAAACAATGCTTCTTTGCTATGCCTCGTAAAAGCTTTTAAAAGGAGGTTAAGAAATTTAATTTTTTCAACACCTTGATGTAGAAGGTTTCGATTTCGGAAAGTCTTTTTAAAATCTTGTCAAGGTGCTCTCTTTTGGTTGTCTTAAATTATTAGTGTGGCCATAAAGCAAATTAATAAAATCTAGAAGTTTACCAGGGAGTCCAGAATGAAACATCTTTTGGTGGAGCAACTCAAAACTCCATTGTAAAGAAAGTGAATGAAGATAATGTATTGTTACTTATTGATACAAGAGAAGATCTTCAGGAATGTGAAATATGCTTCCACAATTTCACACACAAAAAAAACAAAAACATGATTTTCCTTGGCATTTCACAGAAATAAAAATTCCGCATCCAATGTGATGTGTGTGGCAAGAAATTAAACCTAAAAAACAATCTTCCTGGGCATCTCCAGATGAATACAAGTGAGAAAACTCACCAGTGTAGTGTGTGCTTCAAGAAATTTACTTTTAAAAATAGTCTTTTGCAGCATGTGCTCATTCATACTGGTGCCAAATCTTATCAATGTGATATATGTGCCAAGCAATTCACACAGAGAGGTGGCCTTTCTAAGCATATGCTTCTTCATACAGGTGAAAAACCTCATCAGTGTGATGTATGTTCCAAGAAATTCACTATGAAAGATAGCCTTTCGAAACATATGCTTCTTCACACAGGTGAAAAACCTCATCAATGTGATGTATGTTCCAAGAAATTTGCTGAGAAAAGTAGCCTTTATAAACATACGCTTCTTCATACTGGTGAAAAACCTCATCAATGTGATGTATGCTCCAAGAAATTCACTATGAAAGGTAGCCTTTCAAAACATATGCTTCTTCATACAGGTGAAAAACCTCATCAATGTGATAGATGTTCCAAGCAATTCACACAGAGAAGTAACCTCTCTGTGCATATGCTTCGTCACACAGGTGAAAAGCCTCATCAGTGTTATGTTTGTTCCCAGAAATTCACACAGGGAGGTCAGCTTTCTGAGCATATGCTTCTTCATACAGGTGAAAAGCCTCATCAATGTGATAGATGTTCCAAGCAATTCACAAAGAGCAGCCACCTTTCTATTCACATGCTTCTTCATACAGGTGAAAAACCTCATCAATGTGATATATGTGCCAAAAAATTCACTGAGAAAGGTGGCCTTTCCAAACATATGCTTCTTCATACAGGTGAAAAACGTTATCAATGTGATGTATGTTCCAAGCAATTCAGACGGAGAGATCACCTTTCTATGCATATGCTTCTTCACACAGGTGAGAAACCTCATCAGTGTGATGTATGTTCCAAGCAATTTACACAGAGAGGTCACCTTTCTGTTCATATGCTTCTTCATACAGGTGAAAAACCTCATCAATGTGATGTATGCTCCAAGAAATTCACACGGAGAGATCACCTTTCTAAGCATATGCTTCGTCATACAGGTGAAAAAACCTCATCAGTGTCTTGTATGTTGGAAGCAATTCAGACACAGAGATAGCCTTTCTAGGCATATGCATCTCCGTACTGGTGAAAAACTTCAATGTGATGTATGCTACAAGAAATTTGCTGAAAAAGGTAGCCTTTGCAAACCTATGTTTGTTCATACAAAATAAATAGAAATACTGATGTGTGCTTGAAAATATTTTGAAAATATAAAAATTTAAGGAGCATATGTTCACTGATAAATTTCTTGAACACTGAGAATATGCATCTTAAAGGTTCCAAATGGAAATATATATATATATATATATTTACATAGTATGTTTTAGCAACTGAAATCGAGCTGTAGAATCTTAGATAGCTATGTAGTATGTTTTTTTTTTTTGATGGATCCTGTAACAAAGTTAGACATTTCTTTGCAACAATTATTTTTATCAATTTTTTGGTCGTAGCTCACTAACACACATACTGTTTATCTGGTGCATCCATAAATGGAAATAAAATTTTTAGAATATATTTTTAAATCAGGTGTGCCTATATTACAGATTATACAGCAAAATGTAGTTTAAAGGTAAATGTTTAACAGCTTCTGAAAATTTTGTGGTGCAGTGGTCTAAGTTATGGCTTCTGATCATTCATCCAAGATGGGTCTGGGTTCAAATCTCGGTGAATCATGGATGTTGTGTTTGTCTTATGGTACTGGTTCTTTCCCTTCCCTGGAACCAGTGGCCCTAAATTAGGGACAGGCAGCACCACCGCACAGTTGCCTGATGATGGCTAGAGGAACAGTCCACAGAGTTTGTCATCCTGACTTGGACCCCTTGTTCACCGGATTTAAACACCATTGAACTGAGTTCCAAGAAACAGTCAGAAGAACCTTGCTGGCAGATGGCACTGTTTTGGGACAAGGAGAGGAAGTGTGTCTGTATTCCATTTTTCTTCAGGATCAAGGTGATAACTGCTTATAGCCCACAGAGTTGATCACGGTGATTGTTAAACCTCCAACCAAAAAAAAGAAAGAAAGAACACGCAACATCAGTAAATGTGTACTTTAGCGTCCTAAATTATTTAGTCGGAAAAAATTAACTGTGTGTGGAAAGTGCGACGTACAGTTTTTGAAGCATGCACAATAATGTGGAAAGGTGCAGAAATACAATAATTAAGAGAACGTGAAAGAATTTTACTGAAGTATTTACCTGCAAGTGCGATGGTGTGCAGCAGTTGGTGCAGGAGGCATGAGCAATGCTAACGACGACGACGTGAAGCTTCTGTGCTTTGGAAGGGAGCAGGAGTTTGTAGTGAATTTGCAGAAGAATACAATAGGAGTGGGGTGTATTCTTCGGAAGAGTGTGATTCGTGCTGTAATCCTGCGCAAGTGGAAGTAGTTCCAGACTGTTTTCTTAATTTTTGAGAAAGAAATGTGCAGAATGTCATTATTATTAGTTTTTGTGGAATAACTTTTTTACGGGTCTTATAGAGGCTATTTTTCATGAAAGTTGGTTGTCAAATTTTCGAACTAAAGCCTAGTTCGTCATCAGGACTATGTCACTGGAGTAGTTGCTGCCCCTCAATTGGAAGAGTCCATCCGCAATTATCGTTAATTGTGGTACTTCTTCTTCTTGCTATTTCGATCCCTTCTTCTAGTTTCCTCTTTACTAAGTTTGACTGGTGGGCGATTATTTTCACTGAGTCCCAATTTATGGAGTGTCCACTTGCTTGTATATGTCTGTCTAGCCCTGTTTTGTTACTAATGTTCCTAATAGCTGCTTGGTGTTCTTTCATTCGGACCTTAATACTTCTCCCTGTTTCTCCTATATAGCTGAGTCCGCAGTTACAGTCGATGCAGTAAATTACTCCTTCCTGCAATTGGATGTCCAATTCTTTCTGCTATTAGGAACATTGGGAACAAAACAGGGCTAGACAGACATATACAAGCAAGTGGACACTCCATAAATTGGGACTCAGTAAAAATAATCGCCCACCAGTCAAACTTAGTAAAGAGGAAACTAGAAGAAGGGATCGAAATAGCAAGAAGAAGAAGTACCACAATTAACGATAATTGCGGATGGACTCTTCCAATTGAGGGGCAGCAACTACTCCAGTGACATAGTCCTGATGACGAACTAGGCTTTAGTTCGAAAATTTGACAACCAACTTTCATGAAAAATAACCTCTATAAGACCCGTAAAAAAGTTATTCCACAATCACTATGAATAGAGGTGCCATAAATGCATTTACAACTAGGATTATTATTAGTTTCACAATGCCTCCGAATGGAAAGAAATGAAGGAATATAAATGTTTTCATGTACAACAGAAGTGTTGAGTAAGAACTTTTGGTTCTGGTTGAACCCCAAGTTTTAGTTATGGTTTCGAAGATGTACAGGGGTAGTTGATTTCTTCAAGCACTTTATTTGTAGATCTGCTGTTATTCCATACATCGTAGCTTGCATTTTTTCATCCTGAAACGGATATTTTTTTAAAATAAAGGAGTTTCTTCAATTCAGAAACCCGTAGTATGGCAGGGAGGTCAGGAGCTTCTTGTCATATTGTGTCGGATAAACAAATTTTTAGCCCTGACAAAATCCAAAATGAAGTATGGAAACTTACAACTTTCAAAAGAGCCACTAACACTGTTGAAAAAGCTACTAACGCCACTTACAATGCTGCGTAAAGCCGACCTCTTTCCTTCAGCTACAAGATGCTTCTATGACTACATACTGCTCAACAGCTTCCTGTTGTATTTTTCTGCTCGTTACGTGCCTTTCTCAACGAAGCTTCCATTCACCGAACTACACCTTCTCGCCGTCGTCCTAGGCCTACCGCATGTATTCTTCCAAACCATCATACTCCCAGGTAAATACTTTGGTAAAATTCTTTCCTGTTCTCTAAAAATACTATATTTTTGCACCTTTCCCCATTATTTTGCATGCTTAAAAAATTGTACATTGCACTTTTCCCACACAGTTAAATTTTTCCGACGAAATAATTTAGGACGCTAAAGTACACACATACCGACACATCTGGCTTAAAATGCGAGATTTTAAATTGCTGCTGTTTCTTCACTTTATGTCTGTTTTTGTATTTATTATTTCCATGGTCAAAAACATGGAATTGTAAATTCACATACATAGGTATTTGGGAGCATAAGTTATCAAGTATTTTGTCTCTTTTCCAGAAACATAATACGAATTGCACCCAAAGTCTGGCAAAGCCACTGATGAAATTATAAACTTCAAATAGGAATTGGGGGACAATTCAAGGAGCTGAACCATTTCATTGGGTGGCAATCGAGTTTCTCAGAGACAATTTTTCATCCTAATTCTCATTCCATCGGAAGGTAGGAAATAGTATCTTATGTAATCCACCAATGACATGATTTGTTTCTTCATGCACTCGACAATATTACAGAACTTTTTGCTAGGGAAGTCATTAAGAAATGAGAAGATATCATATTTGTTGTTGACAATGTGCTGAGTCCAGGTTTTAATTTTTGTAATTGTCTCCTCTACTGGTGTGCATGAAGGATAGTTGCACTGTAGCCTTGAATCGAGTGCCTTTAAGAAGGTGAAAATATCTGCTACATTAAAGAGAACTTAGAAACATGAGAAGTCACTCAAATAATCTTTTAACATATTTGGAAGAACAGCCCCATCTCATCATATAGCTCAAACAGAACTCTACTTTTAGAAACCACTAGATTCAGGGTAACAGTAAGTTTTTGTAATTGCTACCCAGCATTTAAAAATGCTGTCATTGAGAGAACAAGACTTAAAAAAATATATATTTACTGATTTATTTTAGAGAGATTTCATTATTTATGGCATCTTGTGCATAGCAAGTTCCCAATGAATGATGCAATGTGTCCACTTAACAGGGTGCTACTGAAAGAATTCATGAAACAAACCCCATGTACTTTGGCTTAGTGCCCCATACAGATACCAACATATTTAGCCCATTTGCTTTTATTTTGAAGAACAGAACTTCAAAGATTCTGCATGTGTGTATAAATGCAAGTTTATGCAAAACAATATATTGTTTCATATCTATGAAATGCTAAAAACTAGCATTGACTGCAATGTCTGTACTTTATTCCATTCGAGACGTAGAGCATTCACTGTGACTCAACTGTTCTATTCAACTTTATTCCACCTTTTGCACCATGTCAACAATTCTTTATCACTCATCAATCAGAAAAGCCAAACGCTTACCTAAAAGCTCTTGGCTACTTTCTTGCTATACACTTCATGCACGTCAATTAGAACATCCTGTTTTGTAGCTGGCCTTTCAAAGGTTGAAACTTTCAGCTTATAGGGCGTTGTTTTATATGCATTCTTCCGGTCATTTGAAACATCGTATTTTATTCACAGGACAAAAAAAACCGCTGACTTCTGTCTGCCGTCTGACATGTACCATAGCTCGTCATCACTAGGTGTATACTCGCTATTACGTGAGTGTTGTCAACTTTCATTATGCCCAGTGGCGGCTCGTGGCAACTGAAACAGGTGGGGCCAGTAGCCGAAGTCAAACAATGAAATAAAAAAACCTGTCATTATTAGGCTAACTATTCAGAACATCAACATTCCTTTACTCTGCTTCTGTTTACCCCCCTGACTCACAATAATGCCCAAATCAGGCAGGAATGTGTCAACTATTGTATTGCACACGAAAAAAATTTCCTCAGAATAGAATGCATAATTATTAACAGAAAAATGTTAAAACTCCTTAAATAAAAATATTTACCTTAAAACATATAAGCATTAATTTATGTTAGTTGTGCTTTGTGTTTCTTCAGATTTCTCAACTGAGGAATAATCACAGGATTCACAGGATAAAAAAATGTATTGAAAATTTTTTAACTCCAAATATATGCAGGGAGAGAATGTTTCATGAATTTTGTCCCATATAGAATGAGCACAATACTACCATCAGCATTATTTGAAAGGTTTAACCTTTTTTTTTTTAAAGAACTTGTGAAACCTAAAAACATATATGTACTCATGTGCAAATTATACTTACAGGTTTTCTCATTTATTTATTTATTTTTAACATAGAAAATCCTCTCAGTTAAAACTGAAATTAGTTCTGCAAAGCACTTTGTATACTTCATACTCTTGGAAACTCAAATTCTTGGGCTGATAAGCACCGAGTTTTTTAAGTGAAGCTTTTCGACTCAAATTCTTGGGCTGATGAGCACTGTGTTTTTTTAAGTGAATCTCAAACTAAAAATTCTTGGGGTGATAAGCACTGAGTTTTTTAAAGTGAAGCTTTTCTTCCAGATTTGAAGCAAAGAACGGATATTTTAACAATATCCACTCCATTCATTGTAATCGACAAGCAAAAAAGTCACGACACAAAGGAACAACACATCACCGAGAGAGACACACACAGAAAAAACAGCTAACTGAACTTTGAGCTTGGTCGGGGTAAGCTTCTCTGTCAACCCATGGCGTTAAGGAAATGGATACTCTCCTGGCCAATCAAATTAGCGCGGGGCCAGATAGATCTGGCTCCACAGCTTTTTTGCACACGCGTTAAGGCAGTGTTGTATGTAGGTCACCATACTGAATGAGACTGGGAGGAAATCGTCTCCTCTTCGCTTGCATAGCGATGTTACTGGGACCTGTTGGAGCTAGCCCCAATGACCTCACACTCTGAACGTGATCTCTTTCCTCAGAGAATAGTTTTTCGTTTTTGAAAGAAACTTTTCCCTTAGGTAATGGTTTTAGAAGGGAAAGGTTTATCACCATGTAGTTAAGAGAGAGAATAAGAATCAAGGCAAAAAAATAATTATTTCTAAAAAATAGAAATTTTTAGGTGGGGCCCGGCCCTTCTGGCCCCTAATGATGAACCACCCCTGATTACGCCTATATTTTTTAAAATTTTTTTCTCTCGCAGAGAACCGTTTTGCAGAGGGGAAAGAAATTTGTGTTTCCGCGTGGCTTACTGAAGACAAAAGAATTAATAACTAAGCTTGAGGAAATGACACGTTGTGTACCTACAGAAGACCGTGAAGAATTCAGAAGTAAATTGTATAGAATAGTTTTGAAAGAATTTAATGAAAAAAGTAATAAAAAATATCATTTAGATATAATTCAGTATGAGAAAGAACAAATGATAAAACTAAGAGATGACCCATCGATTAAATTCTGTGAAGCTGATAATACAGGACAAATAGTGATTCTAAACATAGCTGAACATGATCAAAAAATGAATAGAGCAATAGAAGAGTTGAATTGTAGCATTCTGACAAGAGACCCAACTGAATCTCAAGGGAGATACTTGGCTAGAATAAGAAATCACAGCACTTTGCCTGAAGAAATGAAGGAAGCGTACCCACCTATGGGTACAGGGATTCTAAAAATGTTTGCAAAAATAAAAACTCATAAGCCTGATACACCTATGAGAGTGATAGTATCAAAAAGGAATTCCCCATTAATAAAGTTGAAAAAAATATTTACAAGTATTTGGCGCCAATGTTTATGAAGACAAGGTTCACTGTGAAGAATATTTATGAATTCATTGAAAAAAATTAAAGAGATTAAACAAGATTTAAGTGAATATCATATGGCTAGTATGGATGTTCGTGCTCTGTTTCCTAGCACACCAGTACCTCAGGCAATTGACATAATTGTTGAAAAATTATATTGGTTACATACTATGAATGAAGTACAAATTGAAGAATTAAAAGAAATTTTATTTTACATATATGAAAATAACATTTTTATGTTCAATAACAAGATTTGCAAACAAAATTATGGTGGACCTATGGGGTCACTATTGTCAACCTTATTTGCTGAAATAATAATGAGTGACATAGAAACAAAAATAATTAGTAAACTAGAAGATCCACCACTGATATACTGCAGGTATGTTGATGACATTTTTCTGTTGTCCAGGCTAAAAAATGAACTTGAAGACTTGACAAAAAAGTATAGGGATATCTATCCATCTATTGAATTGACAGTGGAACAGGAACAAAATAACACATTGGCATTTTTGGATATTATGGTAATCAAAACAAATGACAATATACAATACAGAGTGCATAGAAAATCATCATATATTCCTGTGTTAATACCTTTTCAGTCATCGCACCCATTAACGCATAAAAGAAATAGTGTTAAAACACTAATTAAAAGACGTTTAACAAACTCATCAAAAAGAAGAAATAGAATATATTGAAAAAATTGCACATGATATTGGTTACCCTAATCAGGTATTAAAGAAATGGATTTATGAAGTAACTCAAGCAAATAATAAAGGCAGTAATAGTAAAAAAACTATTAAAATATGTAGGAGTGATTCCATATGTTGAAGGTATTTCTGCTGAAATTAATAAGGTTTGTGGCAAGTTTGACATACAAGTAGGAAATCAAGTGCATACTATAAAAAATATAGTAATAAAAAATGAAAAAATCAGCCAACTAGATAGAGCAGGTGTATATGAGATTCCTATAAATCAGAAACCACCTCTGTCATATATAGGCAGCACTAAGAACAAGTTAAAGTATAGATTACACCAACATATGAGTAATTGGAATAAAAAAGAAGCTAAGACAGCATTAACCCAGTATTGTCTAGAAAATCACAAATGTCCGAAATTCGAAGATATTAAAATTATTAAGAGCTGTAAAAACGAAAGGCAGTTGAGAGTTGCGGAATCGGTGTTAATCGAAAAAAACAGATCAAGAGTGTGTAACATTAAAGATCCAAACAACTTAAACGACCAATGGAAAGCCTTGATAAAAGTTGAACAACAATTAAGAGAAAAAAACAAGAGAACAGCTCTGACAATAGATATCGCCAGAGATACAACGATGCAGAGTTTGTGACTGAAGCCGGAACCTCGATGACTTTGCTCACTTGAGCTGTGGTTAGCAGAGCAGAAGGACACATCCACCTCCTGAGGACAACAGGGTAACTGTTAAAAGCTCTTGGAGATTGTGTGTGATCGGCTGAATGGGGTTGGCGTTTGGTGTAGGGTTTTTGCGATATATGAGGCAGATGGAGCACTACCTTAGTCACA